>JBBGZY010001688.1:1969038-2630577 GCA_037952925.1 Lithobates clamitans | reverse complement strand
GATTCTCCCACCTGAGCTGTGGATCTCTGCAGCTCCTCCAGAGTTACCATGGGCGTTTTGGTTGCTTCTCTGATTAGTGCTCTCCTTGCCCAGCCTTTCAGTTTAGGTGGCTGGCCATGTCTTGGTAGGTTTGCAGTTGTGACATACTCTTTCCATTTTCGGATGATGGATTGAACAGTGCTCCATGAGATGTTCAAAGCTTGGGTTATTTTTTTAAAACCTAACCCTGCTTTAAACTTATCAACAACTTTATCCCAGATCTGTCTGATGTGTTCCTTGGCCTTCACAATGCTGTTTGCTCACTAAGGGTCTCCAACAAACCTCTGAGGGCTTCACAGAACAGCTGTATTTATACTGAGCATTAATTACACACAGATGGACTTTATTTACTAATAAGGTGACTTCTGAAGGAAATTGGTTCCACTAGAGTTTAGTTAGGGGTATCAGAGTAAAGGGTGCTGAATAGAAATGAACACCACACTTTTCACATATTTATTTTTAAAACATTTGGAAAACCATTTATCATTTTCCTTCCACTTCAAATTTATGTGCCACTTTGTGTTGGTCTATCACATAGAGGTATGAATACTTTTTCAAGGCACTGCATCCTCACTTAATGAGTTTAGGTCCACTTTTAATGACAGAGCTGATTTAAAAGCAGAACTAAACTCATCAAATTAGCTGTTTCCCTAACAGTTATATTTAGGGCATGCCGTAATTGATAAATGTTACAGCTGCTTCTGCTCTCGTACAAACTGTCAAGCCATCAAACTATCAAGGTCTGCGAGTGCACGTAGGCTGCGAGTGGCCTGCAAGTGCACGTAGGTCTGCGAGTAGCCTGCGAGTGCACGTAGGTCTGCGAGTGCACGTAGGTCTGCGAGTGGTCTGCGAGTGCACGTAGGTCTGCGAGTGTATGTATTTATTGGGTATGTATTTATTACCCATTGGGTAATAAATTTAAAAGGGCGAACAAAAGTCCTGGATGGCTTAACTCCAATGTAAAAATGCATATAAAAGCAAAGGAGAAGGCCTTCAAAAAATACAAGATTGAGGGATCATCCTCAGCATTCAGACTTTATAAAGAATGCAACAAGAAATGTAAGGGTGCAATTAGGACGGCTAAGATAGAACATGAAAGAAAGATAGCGGAGGAGAGCAAAAAAAATCCCAAGAAATTCTTTAAGTATGTAAACAGTAAAAAAGGGAGGACTGACCATATTGGCCCCATAAAGAATGAGGAAGGACATCTGGTTACAAAGGACTGGGAGATGGTGAAGGTATTGAATTTATTCTTCTCCTCAGTCTTCACAAGTGAATCGGGCGGCTTCAGTAACCAAAACTGCAGTGTTTATCCTCATGACACAACACAGGAAGCACCTCCATGGTTAACAGAGGACAGAATTATTAGACTTGAGAAACTTAACATTAATAAATCACCGGGACCAGATGGCTTGCATCCGAGGGTACTTAGGGAACTCAGTCAAGTGATTGCCATACCGTTATTCCTAATTTTTACAGACAGTCTACTGACTGGAATGGTACCAGCTGATTGGAAAAAAGCCAATGTAGCACCAATATTTAAAAAGGGCCCAAAATACATCCCTGGGAATTACAGACCATTTAGCCTAACATCAATAGTATGTAAACTCTTGAAGGGGATGATAAGGGACTATATACAAGATTTTAGTAAGGAGAACGGTATCATTAGCAGTAATCAGCATGGATTCATGAAGAATCGTTCTTGCCAAACCAATCTACTAACCTTCTATGAGGAGGTGAGTTGCCATCTAGATAAAGGAAGGCCCGTAGACGTGGTGTATCTGGATTTTGCAAAAGCATTTGACACAGTTCCCCATAAATGTTTACTGTACAAAATAAGGTCCATTGGCATGGACCATAGGGTGAGTACATGGATTGAAAACTGTCTACAAGGGAGAGTTCAGAGGGTGGTGATAAATGGAGAGTACTCGGAATGGTCAGGGGTGGGTAGTGGGGTTCCCCAGGGTTCTGTGCTGGGACCAATTCTATTTAATTTGTTCATAAACGACCTGGAGGATGGGATAAACAGTTCAATCTCTGTATTTGCAGACGATACTAAGCTAAGCAGGGCAATAACTTCTCCGCAGGATGTAGAAACCTTGCAAAAAGATCTGAACAAATAAATGGGGTGGGCAACTACATGGCAGATGAGGTTCAATGTAGAAAAATGTAAATTAATGCATTTGGGTGGCAAAAATATGAATGCAATCTATACACTGGGGGGAGAACCTCTGGGGGAATCTAGGATGGAAAAGGACCTGGGGGTCCTAGTAGATGATAGGCTCAGCAATGGCATGCAATGCCAAGCTGCTGCTAACAAAGCAAACAGAATATTGGCATGCATTAAAAAGGGGATCAACTCCAGAGAGAAAAAGATAATTCTCCCACTCTACAAGGCTCTGGTCCGGCCGCACCTAGAGTATGCTGTCCAGTTCTGGGCACCAGTCCTCAGAAGGGATGTACTGGAAATGGAGCGAGTACAAAGAAGGGCAACAAAGCTAATAAAGGGTCTGGAGGATCTTAGTTATGAGAAAAGGTTGTGAGCACTGAACTTATTCTCTCTGGAGAAGAGACGCTTGAGAGGGAATATGATTTCAATATACAAATACCGTACTGGTGACCCTACAATAGAAATAAAACTTTTTTGCAAAAGAGAGTTTAACAAGACTTGTGGCCACTCATTAAAATTAGAAGAAAAGAGGTTTAACCTTAAACTACGTAGAGGGTTCTTTACTGTAAGAGCGGCAAAGATGTGGAATTCCCTTCCACAGGCGGTGGTCTCAGCGGGGAGCATCGATAATTTCATGAAACTATTAGATAAGCACCTAAATGAACGCAACATACAGGAATATACAATGTAATACTGACACATAATCACACATAGGTTGGACTTGATGGACCTGTGTCTTTTTTCAACCTCGCCTACTATGTAACTATGTAACTATCAATTGGCTTGTGTCATACAGTACCTTGCAAAAGTATTCACCCCCTTGGCTTTTTACCTATTTTGTTACATTACAGCCTTTAGTTCAATGATTTTTTTAATCTGAATTATATGTGATGAATCAGAACACAATAGTCTAAGTTGGTGAAGTAAAATAGGAAAAATATATACATAAAACTATTTTTCAGAAATAAAATACTGATATTTGGCATGCGCAAATGTATTCACCCCCTTTGTTATGGAGCCCATAAAAAGCTCTGGTGCAACCAATTACCTTCAGAAGTCACATAATTAGTGAAATGATGTCCACCTGTGTGCAATCTAAGTATCACATGATCTGTCATTACATATACACACCTTTTTGAAAGGCCCCAGGGGCTGCAACACCTAAGCAAGAGGCACCACTAACCAAACACTGCCATGAAGACCAAGGAACTCTCCAAACAAGTAAGGGACAATGTTGTTGAGAAGTACAAGTTAGGGTTAGGTTATAAAAAAATATTCAAATATTTGATGATCCCTAGGAGCACCATCAAATCTATCATAACCAAATTAAGAGAACATGGCACAACAGCAAACCTGCCAAGAGATGACACCAAAACTCACAGACCGAGCAAGGAGGGCATTAGTTAGAGAGGCAGCACAGAGACCTAAGGTAACCCTGAAGGAGTTCCACAGCAGAGACTGGAGTATCTGTACATAGGACGACAATAAGCCGCACGCTCCGTAGAGTTGGGCTTTAAGGCAGAGTGGCCAGAAGAAAGCTATTACTTTCAGCAAAAAACAAAATGGCACGTTTTGAGTTTGCGAAAAGGCATGTGGGAGACTCCCAAAATGTATGGAGGAAGGTGCTCTGGTCTGATAAGACTAAAATTTAACTTTTTGGCCATCAAAGAAAACGATATGTCTGGCGTAAACCCAACACATCATATCACCCAAAGTACCCCATCCCCACAGTGAAACATGGTGGTGGCAGCATCATGCTGTGGGGATGTTTTTCAGCAGTCGGCACTGTGAAACTGGTCAGAGTTGAGGGAAAGATGGATGGTGCTAAAAACAGGTATATTCTTGATCAAAACCTGTACCACGCTGTGTGTTATTTGACGCTAGGACGGAGCTTCACCTTCCAGCAGGAAAGTGACCCCAAACACATTGCTAAAGCAACACTTCAGTGGTTTAAGGTGAAACGTATAAATGTGTTGGAATGGCCTAGTCAAAGCCCAGACCTCAATCCAGCAGAAAATCTGTGGTCAGACTTAAAGATTGCTGTTCACAAGTGCAAACCATCCAAATTGAAGGAGCGGGAGCAGTTTTGCAAAAAGGAATGGGCAAAAATCCAAGTGGTAAGATGTGGCAAGCTCATAGAGACTTATCCAAAGCGATTTGGAGCTGTTATAGCCGCAAAAGGTGGCTCTACAAAGTATTGACTTTAGGGGGGTGAATAGTTAAGCACATTTTGACTTTTTCTGTTATTTTGTCCTATTTGTTCTTTGCTTCACAATAAAAAAAATCTTCAAAGTTGTGTGCATGTTCTGTAAATTAAATGATGCAAATCCTCAAACAACCCATGTTAATTCCAGGTTGTAAGGCAACAAAACACTAAAAATGCCAGGGGGGGGGGTGAATAATACTTTTGCAAGGCACTGTAAGTAATCACATGTGCAGCACAATGGCAACTGCAGATCAAACAGAGGCTAAGATGGCAGCTTATGTGGCTGTAAAAGATAGGAATGTTTATTCCCTTCTAAAGTGGACCTTAGCCCGTAAAAAGTACTTCCTCGTCTACCTTCTAGCCTTCGTTCCTTTTACACGATCGCAGTGTTTTTTAACTGTACAATTCCTTTTATTTAACCTTGCAGAGTTCCACTTCTTGAATCCTCACCTAGGGAAGAATGACATAGACCCATCCACCCATTGCCCACTAGGATGTCTACATCATATCCAGGAGGCAGTATTTGAGAGTTTCAGCACAAGATTATGCATTTGCACATACATGCAGCATCTCATTTCAAGATGGCAGAAGAACAACAGGGGGGAAAACTTTGGCTGCAAGGAAGATGAAGCTAGACTCCATGGACTAGTATGTATGTTTTTTGTTCTTTCATATAGGGACAGGTATTAGGGATTTTTAATTTACTGTAATTTAGTTCCGTAAGGTGAATTTCTTCAAGTCCTAGTCTTGTTTTTTGGAAAGCAACATCAGTTTTTTATTTGACAGTGGTTTCATCTATCTGTATTACAACTGCAATATATTGACAGCCAAACATTCCCCCCAACAAAGGCTTAGACCAGGCATTTATTATATAATGTAATGCACTAGATAAGGTGGTCTTGTTTAAGTACAGTATGCTTAAATATAAAACAGATGCATTTTTTCAAATCCTTAAGTCAAGATCCATATCTCACCAGCTTTCATCTATAATCAAAATTACTTTTCCTTGTACTATCAGCCATCTATGCAAAGCAAATAATAGATTGTTGGATACGGTCAGATACAAAATGATATTACTCAAAACAATATTTCTGGGAATTTATTTAAGCTTTTTGAAAAGACCTATGACAAATGCAAAGAATTGGGCTTTGTCTAGAAATGTCTAGACCGGCTGCATTGTAGAATAACCGTTTTTTTAAATTTCATTATTTGCTCATCTTTAAAAAATGTATACAATTTTTACACAATGCTATAGATGTTTTTTTACAGGCTGAACTTCTGATATGTGAATTTGCTGTTCTAGAAACCCTAGGAAAAAGTGATATGGTGCAACATAGATCATAATAAAATAAATATTGTATCTAACAATTTGGACATTACATTTTGGGGTCTCAGTATTGGGTCATCTGTACCAGAAAAAGAAAAAAAGAAAAAAAGTGAAGGTGTTGACCATAATAAGTAGATTTCATCCTGTTAGGGTTGTGTTGTGCAGTGTAAATGTGAATTTAACACTTCTGAAAACCCAAGGAAAAAAAAAAGATATGGAGGAAAATAGATACAAACATGAGACGTTTATTAAAGAGTAAAAAGTATCACAAAACATACTTACAAACATAGGTGATATGAAAGCATGCCAAAGCATGATATGAACTTGATACCTCCAGGACTACTGTGTGGGATGCTCCACATAAGCAATGAGATCAGAACGTGTCCATAATGGCTAGGTTGGTATGTTTCCAGGGAGAACCCTCTTCCCCAGAGCCAAAGAACCAAATGACACACCACACATATATACTGACAATGTAGACCGTCCTAATTCCATTGGCCTCACAGGCTCGTGGGTTTTGGGAGCCTCCACAGTATTAATAACTATCACAATGAGCCAGTGTTTACTGGCAATATGGAGGGCACATCTGAAACCTTGATAACAGGACACATGAGAAGGTACATGAACTGCCTAATTCTAGCTCTATCTATTGATCTCTCTATCATAGATGTGCACAGCCTATTGCATTAGAGTGTGCACCCCAAAGTGTAAATAATATATACCGCATTTATCAGCGTATAACACGCACATTCATTTTAATAGGGAAGTTTCAGGAAAAAAAATGAAATTTTAAATAAGAAACTTTGAAGCAAAATAAGGGCCAGTGCCCATCTGCAGCCTCATCATTGCCATCAATGCAGCCTGATCTATGCCCATCTGCAGCCTCACAAGTGCCATCAATGCAGCAACCTCGCCATTGCCATCAATGCAGCAGCCTCACCATTGCCATCAATGCAGCAGTCTCAACATTGTCATTATTGCAGCAGCCTCACCATTGCCATCAATGCAGCAGCCTCACCATTGCCATCAATAGAGCAACCCCACCATTGCCATCAATGCAGCAGCCTCACCATTGCCTTCAATGCAGCAGTCTCACCATTGCCATTAGTGCAGCCTGATCGATGCCCATCTGCAGCCTAGAGGGGACAGGGAGGGGGGCGGGACGAGCACCAACAGATTACATACAGTGAGAATCTCCTATGATAGACAGAACAGTGGTCCAACTGTGGCCTAGGAGACGGGACTTTCTATTACAGAGGCCGCCAGGTAAACAGGAGATTCTCACTGTATGTAATCTGACGGCGCTAGTCCCGCCCCTCCCTCCCTGTCGCCTCCGAAGCAGCTAAAATTGAAGTATTGGCGTATAACATGTACGCGCTATTTGCACCCGATCTTCATGGTGAAAAAGTGAGTGTTATACGCTAATACAGTACATACACACATTATATATATATATATATATATATATATATATACAGTATCTCACAAAAGTGAGTACACTCCTCACATTTTTGTAAATATTTTATTATATCTTTTCATGTGACAACACTGAAGCAATTACACTTTCTACAATGTAAAGTAGTGAGTGTACAGCTTGTATAACAGTGTAAATTTGCTGTCCCCTCAAAATAACTCAACACACAACCATTAATGTCTAAACCACTGGCAACAAATTGAGCACACCTCTACGTAAAAATGTACAAATTGGGCCCAATTAGCCATTTTCCCTCCCTGGTGTCATGTGACTTAGTTAGTTAGTGTTACAAGGTCTCAGGTGTGAATGGGGATCAGGTGTGTTACATTTGGTGTTATTGCTCTCACTCTCTCATACTTGTCACTGGAAGTTCAACATAGCACCTCATGGCAAAGAACTCTCTGAGGATCTGAAAAAAAGAATTGTTTCTCTACAAAAAGATGGCCTGGACTGTAAGAAGATTGGTAAGACCCTGAAACTGAGCTGCAGCATGGTGGCCAAGACCATACAGCAGTTTAACAGGACAGGTTCCACTCAGAACAAGCGTTGCCATGGTCGACCAAAGAAGTTGAGTGCACGTGCTCAGCATCACATCCAGAGGGTGTCTTTGGGAGATAGACGTATGAGTGCTGCCAGCATTGCTGCAGAGGTTGAAGGGGTGGGGGGTCAGCCTGTCAGTGCTCAGACCATACGCCGCTTACTACATCAAATTGGTCTGCATGGCTGTAATCCCAGAAGGAAGCCTCTTCTAAAGATGATGCACAAGAAAGCCCGCAAACAGTTTGCTGAAGACAAGCTGACTAAGGACATGGATTACTGGAATCATGTCCTGTGGTCTCATGAGGCCAAGATAAACTTTTTCAGATAGAGCCGGTTCACATATCTCCAGGGCGCTTGCACAGAAACGCTGTGCATCTTTGGCTCCATTTCAGGGCCGAATTCAGGCAAAGATTCAGCCCTGATTCGTCCCTGAAACGGAGAACAGGGATGTGCGATCTGCGGCCGTCTTACGTGTGAACTCAGCCTAAAAGTGATCCCTATGACTGTATAGTGTTCTGAAGATTGCATTGGGTACCAGAAGTTATACAAGGTAACCAGATGCCAGCATGATTTGCTTTAGGAGGGGTCTTTCTTCTAATTGCTAATTGTACTATTTTGAGTATCCCATGCCCTAATCCCTCTCCCATTAAAAGTTTTACCAGCAGTAAATTACAAAAGAAAAATGAACAAACAAACCCCCAGACTGTTTCTAGGAGCCATAATAAACTGTTCCAAATGGCCATTTCTTGGGTGACTGTCTCTGTACTACTTGGGAGAAAAGCTATTAAATTCGAGGGCTCCTGCGGAAGTACTGCTACACTGATAACCACACACACCTAAAGCTCATCTCCAGGGGGAATAAAAAAACAACTTTCCCACTACCCTTTGTAACTTATATATGTTTTATTTAATCAAAAAATTTAAAGCCCTATTACTTACCTAAAAGTGTGCCTAAGGTACTACCTGGTAACTAGAGATTCACAAATCATTCTCAAATTTTAGCAAACCTGAAGTTTGCCACAAAACCATTGAAGTCTATAGGGGGCTGAATTGTTATTCAATATTGAGCATTTGTAGAGATAATAAGCTAGCTACCTTCAAACAAAAGATATGGTAAGTACCATAGCTCCCAACTGTCCCTGATTTCGAAGGACTGTCCCTGATTTGGAGCAATGTCCCTCTGTCCCTCATTCCTCCTCATTTGTCCCTCATTTTAGTCTGATCTATATAGTTGTATATAAAATGCACTTTTTATCCATGAAATAGTGTTTCCCAGTGCTAAACCTTTTATCTGCTGCATTTGTAAATTCCAAAAGCCAATATAAAGGAATAGTAGTGGTAAAAAAGCACTTGTGGGTTTTACCAATCTTGGTTTTTTTTGTACAATTCTCCTTTAAGGGTGTGTGGCAGGGGGTGTGTCCTATGTCTGCATACTTTTGCTGATAGGTGTCCCTCATTCCCATCTCAAAAAGTTGGGAGGTATGCAAGTACTGTAATGGGGGCGTGTACTGTCGTGGAAAAACCCATTTTCCTCTTTTGCGCTAATGAGCACACATTCAGTCTAATGGTATAATGCATCTTTAAATAACCCATGTCTCCCCTTTTCCCCAGTAAACAGACATAATCACCATCGTAGCTCCATAGCTCCTTCATCTGCCCTCCTCTCTTCCTGGGAGCCACCTTTTAAATAATAGAGCCTCATGGTTTCACAATTAACCAATCAAGCACAGGCATTCCCTCAAACAGGAGGGGTTATACAACAACCAAAGAACAATGACTAGGGGAGTCTTATGGGTGTGTCTAGTCATGGGCAGCGTGTATGATTTTCTGCCCCCTGTCTCTGTAAGCTATCCTCAGCTAGACAATGGAACCCGCATGGCTGGGTTAAATCATAGACGCTGTCCGACCATAATGCACCCAAAGGCTCCCGTTTTTACCTTTTTCGTGAGTCCTTATTCTGCGTTGTTCAGAGAACAACGCATACCCGGACTATACTACCGTTTCTGCTGATGGGAGATTATCTGCAGGTGTACGCCATGGCACCCCAAATATATTGATCAGGCATTCAAGGGTGATACGAGCACACATCCGCTAAACCGATAATGTCTTTGCAGAACGAACACATCCCCCCAGACGATCGTTCTGTGCATCGCACAGGGGCCCTTCACCGGCGGACATATCCCCACTCTGCAAACACTTCTCTCCAACCTTCCACTACCAAACAGATCTCAACCAGCATCAGTCTGCCCCAGTCAGCTCTTTAGAGCGGGCTGCGGGAGAACTAACACTGGGAGACACTGTGACAATACATATTAAAATACATCGTCATAATATTTCCACAACAGTACTAACACCAATTAATTAAGAAAAAATACTCTACTCTGACGAGTTGGCATTTTTATGCAGCAACATTGAAAAAACGCAAATCCCTCACATTTGAGGCTTAGGTCATGCTTTAGATCTCAACATGATGTTATGGAACAGGCTAAAGGATATGTGGCCACCAATGCAAACTGCAATATAGCACAGTATTGCAAAGTGAAGCACAGCTTATCTCCCAACACAGAATTGTCAGCTCTCCCCAACAGCTTCAACACACAGTGACAATGGGGGTTGATTTACTAAGACTGGAGAGTGCAAAATCTGGTGCAGCTGTGCATGGTAGCCAATCAGCTTCTAACTTCAGCTTGTTCAGTTAAGCCTGGACAAAAAAAAAATGGAAGCTGATTGCACCAGATTTTGCACTCTCCAGTTTTAGTAAATCAACATCAATATGTTAACTTTGAGCTTACCCTTTTCTAGTGAGGAAGGCTAGGTACAGTTGATTTAAAAAGTTTGCATATCTTGGCAGAAATCATGAAATGTTGGCATTAATATTGAAAATATGACTGATCATGCCAAAATACTGTCTTTTATTTAAAGCGGAACTTCAGTCATTTTTTCATCTTTCCCTCTATTAAATCTTCTGCCCTTGTCGTTTTAACTTTGGATAGTAAAACATTTTTTTTTCTGCCAGTAAATACCTTATACAGCCCAATTCCTGTTTCATGTCTGGTAAAAAGCCTAGGCTTATGACATCATGCACAGCTCTCTCTCTCACTCTCCTGAGAGTTTGCCAGGAAGGGAGGAAGGCTGAGTCATAAGAGGGCCAATGAGAGCTGCAGAGCTGGAGGTGTGCCTCTGTTTGTCTGTGTAAATCCAGGAAGTGAACAAGCAGCAGCTTCAGCTGCCCACAGTTAAAATGGTTGCAGCCAGACTCAGTGGAGGGAGATTTCAGGAGCATATTTGGCAAGTACAGAATCACAGTTTATATAAAATAATAAGTAAAGTGGTTGGAGGGAAGCTTCAGAATGGCAAACATGTTTTTTATTACAAATGATATAAGCAGACTGCAGTTTCTCTTTAACTGCTTCCCGCCCCGCCTACAGGAGAAATGATAGCCGGACGGGAGCTCTGTTATGCTGGGTGGATGTCACAAAATGACATCCACCCAGCATGTAAAAAACAAATTTTTTTGTTTTGTTTTTTACATTCTGTCACCAGTAAGTGCCAGTATCACCGTGTAAAAAGAGGGAAAAACGCTGCGCTTAAAAATAATAAAAGGCCGCCAGCACCAAGAGTCAAGATACAAAAACTCCAAACAAAATAATGCAAATAAAGTGCAGCGCTAAAAATCATTAATAAATACTGACAACTAAAGATAACGTAGGAGAGGGGGATTATGAAACCCTCATTCATATAATAACATGACATATACAAGTGAATATAAATTGTGAAAAGAATCAAAGAATGCCCTCCTCTGTGCTCCATGATAGATAACAAGCAAGTGTAGAAAAATGTAAAGCTGGATCAGTGTGGCAGCAAAGAGATAACATGATCCCCAAGCCAGACAGATTATTGAAGATGTTTACCAGATACAAATGACCACTAAATCATAGGTGGTCAGAACACTCACGGGGAATTAAGGGGGTTGTTAGGGCAATGCACACAGCCACTGCCAGCCCCTCTGCTAGGATTACATGTTGTATATATTATATGCCATTTTCTAAAATTCTTCTTATAAATACAGTTTTTCTTATCCCCGAAATGCCCAGTGCTGTCTTTCTTCGCTGTATGTATTACAGAAGGAGGGGCTGGGATATCCCTCTGACGTCTGCCAGGCAGTCACCTGACAGCGCCGAGTAGTCACATGACCGCTGATCAGGGATAAAAAAAACTGTAATTATAAGAAGAATTTTAGAAAATGGCAAATAGTATATACAACATGTAATCCTAGCAGAGGGGCTGGCAGTGATTGGGAGCAGTAATGTGCGAACTGCTCGGAACTGTGATAGATGGGGAGGGGAGGGGAGTACATGGCTAACACACAGAGCTGACAGGCAGGGAGGGGAGGGAGAAGTAGGACACAGGTGCAGAGGGGAGAGCAGATAGCAGGTTGTGGATGACGAAGACATGTGAACTGACCACCGTTTTAGGGCTCAGCAGCCATAATACACGGTGGTCAGTTCACAGGGGGGAGTGCAGTAAGTGGCAGGATCAACCAGGTATTACAGGTGTTACAGGGGGCCAAATGACACAGCACAAGCACTGTGCTATATAACATGCTTTGACCACTTCAGGTCCGGAAGGATTTACCCCCTTAATGACCAGGCCATTTTTTGCAATACAGCACTGCGTCGCTTTAACAATTGCGTGGTCGTGCGACGTTGTACCCAAACAAAATGTATGTCATTTTTTCCCACAAATAGAACTTTCTTTTGGTGGTATTTGATCACCTCTGCGTTTTTTATTTTTTGCGCTATAAGCAAAAAAAAGGCAATATTTTTTACTTTTTGCTATAATAAATATCCCCAAAAAAATGTAAAAAACAAATTTCTTTATCAGTTTAGGCCAATATATATTCTTCTACATATTTTTGGTAAAAAAATTCCCAATAAGCGTATATTGATTTGTTTGCACAAAAGTAATAGCGTCTACAAAATAGGGGATAGATGTATGCCATTTTAATTTATTTTTTACTAGTAATTGCGGAGATCTGTGATTTTTATTGGGACTGCGACATTGCGGCACACAGATCGGACAATTTTGACACTTTTTTGGGACCACTGACATTTATACAGTGATCAGCCACTGATTACTGTGTAAATGTCACTGACAGGGAAGGGGTTAACACTAGCGGGCGATCAAGGGGTTAAATGTGTTCCCTAGGTGTGAGGGAATAGGACTGACTAGAGGAGGAGCCAGATCGTTGTTCCTACTTAGCAGGAATAGACGATCTGTTTCTCCTTCCCTGTTTACACACACAAATCCCGGTTCTGGCTCTCAGGCACGCGACCGCAAGTAGCCGGTGGTGATCGCGTCCACCAGACACGCGCATTGGCTCGGGGGAAACGCTGCAGGCGCCTCCGGCGGCGCACGCGCGTCTGCTATATCATGTTAAAGAGCTGACGTACCATGGCGGCGGTTCACGCAGCCGTGCCAACTAGTTAAAAGAAATAAAATCAATATTTTTTTGCAGGGGGGGTTAACATATGCTTTAAGGTCTCCCTCCAACCATAATTAGTTCATGTAGTTCCAATGGTACTCAAAGGTAAAAACAAGAGAAGCGCTCTCATAGTGCAATATTGTAAAAACCACTTTAATGGCAAGGTAAAAAGAAACACTTACAAGATTCCAGAAATAAAAGTTCAGCAAGTATCCAAACTGGCATGTGCAGCGTTCTTACAGGCTCCATTCTGGGCATAAACTAAACCGACCAATCGTGGACAGATAGTGTGATGACGTCACCGTTGTAGGACCCACCATATGCATTTCGTCATAGATTGCGTTTGATGGCACAATGGCTGCATTTGATGGCACGGTGGCTGCAATTGATGGACACAGTGGCTGCCTTTGATGGGCACAGTGAGGCTGCAATTGATGGGTTTTTTTTCTGAATTTTTCAGTTTGTTTGCGACCCCTAAAAATTTTGAGCACCGGCCGCCACTAATGACAATGACCCAAAGTAAACAGCAAAAATGACCACATCGTGGTGGAAAGAGAAAAATGTGAAAGTCCTTGCATGGTTTAGTCCAGGGGCAGGCAACCTCGACACTCCAGCTGTGGTGAAACTACAAATCCCATCATGCCTCTGCCTCTAGGAATCACACCTGTGATTGTCAGGGTCTTATTATATCTCCCTTGGGACTTGTAGTTTCACCACAGCTGGAGGGCCGAGGTTGCCTACCCCTGGTTTAGTCAGAGCCCAGAAATCCCATATAAAATCTGTGGAATGACTTGAAGACTGCAGTCCACAAATGGTCATCATGAAATGTAACTACTGAACTTGAGCAGTTCTGCAGCAAATATTGCAAAGTCTAGATGTGCAAAGTTGGTAGAGACGTATGCCAACAGACTAAAGGCTGTAAGCCACAGGTCATTCCAACTCAGTGATTCTGTTTTTGAATTGTTTTTTTTGTTTTTTTTCTGACATGTCAGTGTTAAATCTTTCACATGGATGTTATAAGTTGCACTAGCAAATACAGCTGGATAAAACTAAAAATGTGTCTGTCTTCATTTCACTCTGCAAAGCAACAAAATGTGATTATTTTAAGAGGGGGGGGTGATTCTTTTCCATATCCACTGTATACATGATATATTTCAGTACCACCTTTGACCTAAAGTACTCCAAACAAGATCACTAAACTGCACTCGCTTCGAGGCTTGTGCCACCATACTACTGCTTGAGATTCCAAGTTTAAGACATAAATGTGTAAATGCGTTTTAGACTTGTGTGAATTATTAAATTCAGCTTGTTTTTAGATGCATTCTGCTTGCATTTGTGATCAGTTTATGAAACTTCTGAGGTAATTCCCAGTTCATTGACAGGTGCCCTGCAATTGACCACCTTCTGGGTTGCATTTGACCTTCTTTATTTGACCCTCTTCCTCTGCATCAATTGCTTCAAGATACTTTTGCTTTCTTATTGACTTACAGTGCCTTGAAAATGTATTCATACCTCTTGAAATTTTCCACATTTTGTCATGTTACAACCAAAAAACTTTGGGATTTTGTGTAATAGACCAACACAAAGTGGCACATAATTGTGAAGTGGAAGGAAAATGATAAATGGTTTTCAAATTTTTTTACAAGTAAATATGTAAAAAGTGTGGTGTGCATTTGTATTCAGCCCCCTTTACTTTGATACCCCTAACTAAAAGCTAGTGGAACCAATTGCCTTCAGAAGTCACTAACAAATAGAGTCCACCTGCGTCTAATTTAATCTCAGTATAAATACAGCTGTTCTGTGAAGCCCTCGGAGGTTTATTAGAGAACCTTAGTGAACAAACAGCATCTTGAGGGCCAAGGAGCACACCAGACAGGTCAAAGATAAAGTTGTGGAGAAGTTTAAAGCAAGCTTAGGTTATAAAAAAATATCCCAAGCTTTGAACATCTAGCGGAGCACTGTTCAATCCATCATTCGAAAATGGAAAGAGTATGGCACAACTACAAACCGACCAAGACATGGCCGTCCACCTAAACTGACAGGCCGGACAAGGAGAGCATTAATCAGAGAAGCAGCCCAGAGGCCCATGGTAACGCTGGGGGAGCTGCAGAGATCCACAGCTCAGGTGGGAGAATCTGTTAGTCGTGCACTCCACAAATCTGGAAGGGTGGCAAGAAGAAAGCCATTGTTGAAAGAAAGCCATAAGAAGTCCTATTTGTAGTTTGCAAGAAGCCATGTGGGGGACACAGCAAACATGTGGAGGACCGTGCTCTGGTCAGATTAAACCAAAATTTAACTTTTTAGCCTAAAAGCAAAATGCTATGTGTGGCTGAAAACGAACACTGCACATCACCCTGAACACACCATCCCCACTGTGAAACATGGTGGTGGCTGCATCATCTTGTGGGGATGTTTTTCTTCAGCAGGGACAGGGAAGCTGGTAACAGTTGATGGGAAGATGGGTGGAGCCAAATACAGGGCAATCTTAGAAGAAAACCAGTTAGAGTTTGCAAAAGACTTCAGACTGGGGCAGAGGTTCACCTTCCAGCAGGACAACAACCTTAAACATACAGCCAGAGCAACAATGGAATGGTTTAGAAGACTTGCATGTGTAATTGCAGCGAAAGGTGGTTCTACAAAGTATTGATTCAGAGTGGGGTGAATACAAATGCACACTAACAGGGCTGCTGTTAGAAATCATGGGGCCCCGTACAGCCTACCTGACAGGGCTCCCCCGTGCCCTGCCAATCATTTGTAGTCGAGACATTCCCTGCTCCACAGGCACATGTATACATTTATCCCTGTATATGTGTGGCTGTGGGTAATGCCTCCACTTATGATTGGCAGTGCACAGTGAGATGCTAACTGTTAAGTCTTGATTACTTTTGTGTTTGGGTGGGGGGAGGCAGTAAAAATATTCAGCTGAGCCACATTTTTACCATCCCCAAACCACTCCCCCTTATGCAGCAAAGGCACTACTTCCGTAGTACGCCTGCAAGGTGTTTTACACAACATCCCGTCACTGCTGCCACACTATAGCAGTAGTGTTTTTGCAGCATCTAGAGGGGGTGGTTGGAAGATGGTAAAACTGTGGCTGAGCTGCACATTTTTACTGCCCCCCCCCCCCCCCCCCCAAACACAAAACAAAAAAAGTAAACATCTGCTGTGCTGATGGGGCCCAGGTAAAATAGATTTATGTTACAGCAAGCCTAGGAGCATTATCAATGCTTTCACCTGGGCAAAGTCCTTTCACCGAAGCTGAAGAATAAAGTTGTCCTGGTCCCCCTGCTGGCCGGGCCCGGTACAGTAGGGCTGGTTGTACTGCCCTATCAGCGGCCCTGCACGCTACACTTTTCCCATATTTATTTGTAAAAAATGTTGTAAAACCATTTATCATTTTCCTTCCACTTCACAATTATGTGCCACTTTGAGTTGGTCTATCACATAAAATCTCAATAAAATACATTTACATTTTTGGTTGTAACATGACAAAATGTGGAAAATTTCAAGGGATATGAATACTTTTTCAAGGCACTGTATATGGGAAGAGCAGTTCTTTTGCCTGTTGAGAAATGTAATAGATTGCAATGCCCTTAGGTGGCAATCAAACACCTTTAGTATAATTTTGCCACATCCTACATAATCTAGAAATACTAAATTTGTGAATAATGGACTTTATAGGCACGTATAAAAATAATATCAAATTTTAATAGTTCACATAAAATTCATACATATACACACAATGGTTTATAAAAAAGTAGGACACGGTGGTTTTCCTGAAGGATATACTGAGTAATATACTTCCTGTGGGGCAATACTGGAGGTATCAAGAAAATGCCCACACTGAGATGTATGTATTCCTCTCGGTTATTCCCACATATCCTCATAGATTAAAGGGAATGCTCGCTCTACATGTTTTGCGACCCAAACTGCATTTAGAACGAGTCTCAGTGAGGGCATTCCCAACTTTAGTATTTCTAGATTATGTAGGATGTGAGACACCCCCCCTGGGTGGGTCCTTTTGCGGTCATGTATTCCCCTGGCGGAAGTGAGTGTTGAATTCTCTGTTAGGCACTGTATTACTAGTGAGTTTATGCATAATGTGTATACATATATACATCTGTATCCTAACATATATATTTGTATCCTAATCAAAGTATGTTCTTTTGTTTAGAAACATTGAAGCTCCTGAAGAGCCAGTCCATTATTCCCATCTTTTTTTTGTTTACAAACTTTTTTTATTTGGTACAAAGAAATAGTACAAAAAGCTTATTGACATATGCCATAAAATGTACAAAGTAATTTCTACAAAAAGGAATAACAATATATATTAAGCGGTTCTTGAATGGAGTATAAATTTATATATAAATATAGCAATTCCTATTATACATTAAACTCTATATTCATATAATACTCTTCAGTGAACTTCAGTATTTGGTAGAATTATTCAGGGTTAAAGAAGAGATTAGCATGGTTAAACCAAGGGTCCCATTTCTTTGTGTAGAATTGGTTAGTGTTTTGTAGTGTGTGGAATATTTTTTCCATTAAATTAATATTGTTAATTCTGGTTTTCAAATGTGAAAGAGGAACTGTGGGGGATTTCCAATGGTATGCTATCAACCATTGTACAGCAACACATATTGTGTGGATCAATCTCATATTATGTATGGAAAGACCGATGATAGGGGAAAATAGGAGACAGTTATATATAGTGAGGTTTATGTTGTTATTTGAGATTTTGGAGGCAAATTTTTCCAGTTGTTTCCATATCTGAGTAACTCTATCACAATCCCAGAAGATATGAGAAAAGGATCCTGCTGAATTGCAACTTCTGAAACATGTATGAGGGGTGTCAGGGAAAATAGCATGAATTTTAACTGGAGTATAATACCACCTTGTAAAAAGTTTGATTGCAGTTTCTTTGATCGTGATTGATCTTGTGCATTTGTGTAAGTTAGAGATACATTTGTCCCAGTTTTCCATTGTAAATGAGAAATCACATTCTTGTTCCCACTTGAGCATATAGGGAAGTTTGGATTGTTCTGCATTATTGACTAGATTAGAGTAGATTTCAGATATCAGGCCTGCTCTCCTAGGTGTTTTTAGAGTGACAAATGTTTTCATTATTCCCATCTTATGCCTCATGAAACAAGCACTTAAGGTTCTTTCCTTGGAACGAGCATGCGTCTTCCTTGTCCTGGTGCATGGTCAGTAGCACATTTTTGTGAATTGTTTAATACCCACTGAACTGGAGATGTGGGAACCTTGTCCTGGAAGTTTTCCTGCAGTTTTTAAAAGCCAATACCAAAATGAGCATACAGAGGTGAATAAGATTAAATACACTGTGCACTTTTTGTTCCCATCTACTCTGATCTTTTTTTGACAAGTTATCCTTTAACCCACTCCATGTCCTATAAAATATTATGGAAAAGACATGTAGCGGTACCCCCATAGGGGCTGCTGATACTCGTGGTCCGTCTCTCACTCTGCTCACACAGGCACACAGTTCTCAATCACTCTTATGCCCCGTACACACGGTCGGACTTTGTTCGGACATTCCGACAACAAAATCCTAGGATTTTTTCCGACAGATGTTGGCTCAAACTTGTCTTGCATACACACGGTCACACAAAGTTGTCGGAAAATCCGATCGTTTTAAACGCGGTGACGTAAAACATGTACGTCGGGACTATAAACGGGGCAGTGGCCAATACAGTAGCTTTCATCTCTTTATTTATTCTGAGCATGCGTGGCACTTTGTCCGTCGGATTTGTGTACACGCGATCGGAATTTCCGACAACGGATTTTGTTGTTGGAAAATTTTATCTCCTGCTCTCCAACTTTGTGTGTCGGAAAATCCGATGGAAAATGTCCGATGGCGCCCACACACGGTCAGAATTTCCGACAACCTGCTCCGATCGGACATTTTCCATCGGAAAATCTGACTGTGTGTACGGGGCATTAGGCAGAAAACCAGTCCTTGCACTTTGGTTTTTGTTTTAATTGGGGAAATTTAACTTGGATGGGGTAAAGGTAAGTATGGGATGCCCACTTGATTGAAGAAAAGTTAAAGACTCGGGACTGAAACTATATACACTCCCTGTATATACACCTCCTTACTTCCAGCTCCAGCACATCACTTGAATACACTTCTTCCCGAACCAGTTAGCACTGTATTTGAGGCCTGACACTGGCTCAGCCAGGCCTGAGTAAATGCCCTTTGCAGGCAGGGACCGTGGGCCCCTTTGGTGTAGCAAAAATGTTGATAGTCCTATGCAAGCTGTCCATGTGGTTACTGATCCCAGCACCACATCTACAGGCCCTGCCAGAACTCCTAGCTGCGGCTGCCTCTCTCCAATGCCTGTGCCACCACAGTCCACTTCACTGGCTCTGCACCCATCCCAGACTGCACTCTCCCAGTCCATTCAGGCATGCCTCCCAGTCCTCCTTACTTTTTGAACATCCACCAGCCCTCTTGGCTGCCTCTGTGGAACTCCTCCTGGTGACTTTCCTGGCAGTGTTCTCATTCTGTCCTATTTTGCTCCTTCTGTGCCTCCTGGTCAGGAAAACTCTGTGGGTTGTAAGAAGGCCCTGTACACACTGCCCAGGCCCAAGGTCACCCCCCCCCCCCAGACTGGGGAGCTCCCTCAAAGGCCCCAACAGCCTAACACTCCATCTCCATCTTCCACCTGATCACTCCACTCCAGCTGGGCCGACCCTGAGTATTTTTGGAGGCCTGCCCCCTGCCAATTCAAGTTGGGGATTGGTCAGGGCCCTCTGGATACTCCAGGCAGCTTCACCTCTCCGCTCCTCCTTTCTTTCCAGAAGATTCTAGCATGTTCTGGAAACAAGTGGGAGGTCTCAATGATGCTGCCTGTGAGTCACCCAGCCCATCCTGGCTTCCTGCCAACCCAGAATCAAAATGGATAGGCCTGCTTAAACTTCCCTACTCTAACAAAAATCTATCTGTACACACCCAGCACAACTAGAGGGTGCTACAGACATACTGTATATGTGGCTTATTTTGGCAAGGCAATTTGGTGCCAAATCATGTCTCTTGTGTTTTGTAGCTGTGGAACTTGGGTTTGAATCCAACCATGTATACTATCGCCATTAAATATTTGTGTTCTTCCTATGTTGGCGTGGGCATTCTTTAGGTGCTCCTCTTTCCAGCTACAATCTATTGGTTGGTTACTTAGCTTCCTCCTAAAATTAGGCCAAATGTATACATGGGTGTGATATGGGCATACCAAGTTCCTTTGGATAACATAGGCAGATGTAAATGATTTTAAGGGGTTGATTTACTAAAACTTAAGAGTGCAAAATCTGGTGTAGCTCTGCATGGTAACCAGCTTCTAACTTGTTCAACTAAGCTTTGACAAAAAAACTGGAAGTTGATAGGGCTCTGTGCAGAGCTGGATCAGACTTTGCTTCCTCCAGATTTAGTAAATCAACCCCTATGTATTCTATAAAGTACGTTGGTGCTTTATAAATACAGAAAACAAAGAAATACATAATAATATTATTAACAACAAAATGGTATATTTTTGAGTAAGGTGTGCATTTTCTTACTAATAAAATGTAACAAAGGACAAAGTCACGTATTTTGGATGTGTATTTGTGGATATAGCAATGACTGAATTCAGAGCATTGAATAAGAGAGTGCGAAAATTGAAGCAGATGTTTGAAGGGAAGAACTAAAGTTGTCCTGCCATCATGACTGCATAACAGATTGACACAGGTGTCAATGTATAGTGTTCTTTCAAATATGTGGTATGCACTGTACTTTTTGGAAGAACATTTGTTGTTTGTTTTGGAAAAATCCTTTCTCTTCACTTTCTCTTTCTTCCTGTGGCATCCAATATTTTCCTTCCATATAGATAATACATTGTACTGTACTAAAGAAGGATTGTGTGCAATGAGAGCATGTGTGATTTTTCTTTTTCACATTAGGTCGGCCTGCCAGAAATATATACTTATAGACATTATTTAAATCAGTAGCCAAAGCACGTGTTTTCAAAGTGAAGCGGGTTCTTTTGGAAGTTTAGGAAACTTGTTTTAAAGGAGAAATGCAGTGCAATCATCTTTGTTGCGAAAATACACCACGCTACCTGTTTAGAATACTGCCAGATATCAAATAATATTACTGCTTCTTGAAAGGGCCAATGACAAGAACAAAGGATTGGACTTTGTCTTTTAAGCAGAGCTCCACCCAAAAGTGGAAGCTCCACTTGTTTGCACCCTCTCCACTGCCACATTTGGCACTTTCTATGGGGGAGTGGGTACCTGGTTTAGACAGATACCCGCTCCCACTTCCGGGTAAGATTGCCATCGGCAATATACAAAATCTCTGGCCCCTCCTCCTTCCCCCGCTGCCTTCTGGGATACGCACAGGTCCCAGAAGTTGGCGGGACCATTCAGAAAGCGCAGTGTGACTTGCACATGTGCAGTAGGAAAAATCTTTGTGACATCTGAAGGCTTCACTGCCGGTTTCCTTTACTTGCTATGCCGGCGCATGCACCTGAAGCCGATGGATGAATCAGTTATGGGTACTGACCTCGCGGGAACCCTGGAAAGGGAAGTGTCCTTATATTAAAAGTCAGCAGGCGCTGACTTTTAATTTTTTTTTTTTTTACAGACTGGATCTCCTCTTTAAATGAGTAGACCTGCTGCACTTTCATTGCTGCGAAATGGCTGGATTTTTAATGTCATTATTTGCTAATCTTTATAGATTGTATACAGTTTTACATGTAGCCAGGTGCTTGGCTGGAGACAGAGAATGCTTTAAGATACTGTGCTGCAGTGCTTTCTGTGCCAATTCCAATGGAATTCAGCTGAATGGGTTAATACTACCTCCATCCACCAGGGGTATCTGAGACGCAGAAAGAGCTTAAGAGACTTGATGGTGGGTAGCATTGAATCATGGGAGATATAGTTCAGGGGAAAGATCATGCTATGGGAGTCAATGGACTACGAAACTACAAGGTCAAGTACAAGCCGGGTATAGAGAGAGAGAGCTGTATTGTCACAGACTGAATGCCAAGGGATTTCCTCTTTTCTGCAAGGAGACCAATGTGTGCACATTGCTGCTACTGTGTGGTCATCAACCTGCTACAAGCATGCAGCTGTGTGCTGTGGACTGGAGTTGCTCCAGGCAGATCCAGAAGTGAGCTGACATCTGAACAGTGGGACCCCTGTTGCTGTATCTGTGGGACTTGTTAGATGACATTGCTGCCATTAACCTGTTGCTGCTGGCAGAGACTGAGCACATAGGCACTGGCCATTTAACTAGCAGCATTATTTTCCTGCATGCAGACTTTACAGAGAGTTTACTCATGTGCACCACCACATGGGCCCCAACGCTAGCCAGCTGAAGAACTAGAGCTAAAGATGGAAAGGGTGGGCATAGTCAGGTCTAGCAGCTCGTAATAACCCCCACAGTGTCAGAAGATTACTTATCATTTAATGTAAGCACTATCCCTTGTTCTGATTTTTTTTTAAAATAGCTAAGCTTAAACTTTAATAGTTCCTAAAAGCATGATTTCCCATAACTTCATTTGCTGTACTGTATTTCTGAATCTAATAACCATGCACTTCTAAACTCATCTCCGCGGAAAAGCAAAAAACCCTTCCCACGCTTGCTCTGTATCTAATCCAAGGTCTGACTTGCCCAACTGCTGAGTCAGAGCTAGAGCCCTTCAATCTGCAGGTAACTTTAGCTTTTCTCATTGAAAACCTATACTGTAGATCTGACTCAGCAGGGGGCATGTCTGACCTCTACAGAGAGACCACTGCTTCCACACAGAGATCAAATGTCCTTCTCTATAGTCTACCGGGCTGTGGCCCCTCTGCACCCTGGCCACGGGTGTGGCCAGCATGAAAGAGCCGGCCGGGCGGCATGAGAGCCGGGTGGATCAGAGAAGCGAGCGGGCGGGCAAGCAGAGATGACATCTTCTCTCTCTGCCCCCCACATCACGGCTCTTCCGCCCTCACAGCCAGTGTTCTGTCAGCCACAATGTTGGAGGTGCGGTGGGGAGCAGAGAGATGACATCATCTCTCACCGCCCTCCCTGCATCACCGCTCTCCTGCCTTCCCTTGGAACCCACCACTGCACAGAGGGCTGCCTCTGTGCTAAATGGACCAGTGCTGTCACCAATGCAGTGACAATTCACATCTGATGGCAGGTAGCGTGGCAAGTGACAATTCACATCTGGTGGTAGGCAGCGTGGCAAGTGACCATCCACATATGGTAGCAGGCAGCATAGCAAGTCAAATTCCGCCCTGCATCTGCTGGCAGGCACCGGGGCAAGTGACATTCCACATCTGGTGGCAGGTGACGTGGCAAGTGACATTCGCATCTGGTGGCAGGTGACGTAGCAAGTGATATTCAGCATCTGGTGACAGGCAATGTGGCAGGTAACAAGCTGCATCTGAAGGCAGGCGAAAGTGGCAAGTGACAATCCTCATCTGGTGGCAGGCAGCATGGCAAGTGACATTCCGCATCTGGTGGCAGGCTGTGTGGCAAGTGACATTCAACATCTGGTGGCCGGTGACGTGGCAAATGACATTCTGCATCTGGTGACAAGCGACATGGCAAGTCACAAGCTGAATCAGATGGCAGGCAAAAGTGGCAAGTGACATGCTTAGGGCTCCCACTGATTCTGCATTATGGAGAGTTGAACTATTTCATTTTTTACTACAATGTAATAATAGAAATAACGTGCTTCAATCCCCATGGCATCATATAAAGCATGGTGCCATGATGATTGAAGCGCTAACACCAGCCATTGCCCTGACAAATTACCCATGAAAAATCGCTTACCCCCCACGTGCTTCAAAAAAGGGTGGGCTCGGGTGCAGAACACTGCGCCCAAACCCACCCAGTTTGTGTGACAATAGCACACTGATGCTCCTCAAGCGAGTCTTGAGACCCATTTCGAAAGGAAGGTGCTCCTTTTGGCCTAGGAGGAGGAGAAAGGAGACGTCATGCACGGGAAGTCACAACGCCGTGAAGATGAGAAAGGAGGGCGCAGTGTAAAGCCCCTGTCCGCCTCTTGGAAGAAGCCCGCAACATTGATGGGGTTAGTCCTTGGCTGCTGGCCGACTGACTTGGGGGGGGTGCAGGAGACCGAACTGACTAGCAGGCGACACCCGCCACTGTTGCTTAGAGTCACTTAAGGACCTTTATATTAGCATATATATCTACAACAATTATTTCACCATATTTTGAATGAACCACTTTGTAAAACAGAAAATAAAATAGAACTGAGCCTTACTCTCAATGTTAACATGCCAGTCATAGAAATTAATACATAATGAAAGTAATTTAGACGGTACCATTGAGGGAGCATGTGAGGACAGACAGTTGTTCTAATCTGTTAATTGCAATTTTTCCAAAGTTAGAGGCTGCAGAAAGTGAGTGTGAGGAACAACCTTCATCCTAAGTGTTCTCGTCTGTACCCATCTGAATCTGTTACAGTTTTAAAAAACGCTTTGTTTGGATGAGTCTCAGTTTAAAACTGCTTGCATCAGCATTTCTCTTTAAACAGAACAACAGAACAACAATAAACAACTTGATTACCTGATTACTTTGATGTCTTCCAGCAACTGCCACATTTTACTGTGAGTCAAAAAATTGATTGAGATGAATCAATTAGTGAGTAAGCACCACAAATTATTTATATCCTGGTTGGAATGATTATAAGATTGCCTAAAAATGTTACTGTATAAAGTATATGGGATCACCTTTATAAAAGGAAAAAGGCATAATTGTTTGTGATTGGATTCAACTATTAGTATTATTATTATCATTATTATTATTATTATTATTATTATTATTACTACACAACCACACATTTCTTCTTAATTCAAGTGCACTCATATTGTAAAGTAGTGATAAAACTCTAATTTCCCATATAAATAATTACCAAAAAGCCATGAAATACCAAGGCCCCCCCCCTCCTGAACCGTACCAGGCCACATGCCCTCAACATTGGGAGGGTGCTTTGGGGTAGCCCCCCAAAACACCTTGTCCCCATGTTGATGAGGACAAGGGCCTCATCCCCACAACCCTGGCCGGTGGTTGTGGGGGTCTGCGGGCGGGGGGCTTATCAGAATCTGGAAGCCCCCTTTAACAAGGGGACCCCCAGATCCCGGCCCCCCCTGTGTGAAATGGTAAGGGGGTACAAAAGTACCCCTACCATTTCACTAAAAAACTGTCAAAAATGTTAAAAATGACAAGAGACAGTTTTTGACAATTCCTTTATTTAAATGCTTCTTATTTCTTCTTTCTTCTATCTTCCTTCATCTTCTTCTGGTTCTTCTGGTTCCTCTGGTTCTTCCTCCGGTGTTCTCGTCCAGCATCTCTTCTCCTCGGGCCGCTCTGCATCCATGATGGCATGGAGGGAGGCTCCCGCTCTTCTCTTCTTCATCTTCTTCTCTTCATCTTCTTCTCTTCTTCATCTTCTTCTCCGGGCCGCTCCACATCCATGCTGGCATGGTGGGAGGCTCCCGCTGTGTGACGCGCCTCCTCTTCTGACGGTTCTTAAATAACGGGGGGGGCCACCCGGTGACCCCGCCCCCCTCTGACGCATGGTGACTTGACGGGACTTCCCTGTGACGTCGAAGAAGAGCGGGAGCCGCCCTCCATGCCATCATGGATGCGGAGCGGCCTAAGCAGAAGAGATGCTGGACGAGAACACCGGAGGAAGAACCAGAAGAACCAGAAGAACCAGAAGAAGAAGATGAAGGAAGATATAAGAAAGAAGAAAGAAGAAGCATTTAAATAAAGGAATTGTCAAAAACTGTCTCTTGTCATTTTTAACATTTTTGACAGTTTTTTAATGAAATGGTAGGGGTACTTTTGTACCCCCTTACCATTTCACACAGGGGGGAGGGTCGGGATCTGGGGGTCCCCTTGTTAAAGGGGGCTTCCAGATTCCGATAAGCCCCCTGCCCGCAGACCCCCACAACCACCAGCCAGGGTTGTGGGGATGAGGCCCTTGTCCTCATCAACATGGGGACATGGTGTTTTGGGGGGCTACCCCAAAGCACCCTCCCAATGTTGAGGGCATGTGGTCTGGTACAGTTCAGGAGGGGGGGTGCTCTCTCGTCCCCCCCTCTTTTCCTGCGGCCTGCCAGGTTGCGTGTTCGGATAAGGGTCTGGTATGGATTTTTGGGGGGACCCCACGCCGTTTTTTTTTTAAATTTTGGCGTGGGGTTCCCCTTAATATCCATTCCAGACCTGAAGGGTCTGGTATGGAATTTAGGGGGACCCCCCACGTCATTTTTTTTAAAAAAATTTGCCCGGGTTTCCCCTTAATAACCATACCAGACCTGAAGGGCCTGGTATGGAATTTAGGGGGACCCCCCACGTCATTTTTTTTAAATTTTGGTTCGGGGTTCCCCTGTGGGGAATTCCTATGCCGTTTTTATCAATGAACTTCTATGTGTATTGTCGGACCGGCAATGCAATAGCCGCGAGTAGTTTTAAATGACTTTTTTTCCTTTGAAATGTCATTTTGCTGTCAGACTGTTCTAAACCTGGGAAACATGCGCCCCTTTACAGGCATACTATAGACACCCCCCAGCTACGAAATTTAAAGGGATATTACACTTTTATTGTTTGACTTTAAGCATTATTAAAATCACTGCTCCTGAAAAAACGGCCGTTTTTAAAACTTTTTTTTGCAATGATCCATGTCCCCTGGGGCAGGACCCGGGTCCCCAAACACTTTTTATGACAATAACTTGCATATAAGCCTTCAAAATTAGCACTTTTGATTTCTCCCATAGACTTTTAAAGGGTGCTCCGCGGCATTCGAATTTGCCGCGAACACCCCAAATTGTTCGCTGTTCGGCGAACTTGCGAACAGCCGATGTTCGAGTCTAACATGAGTTTGGCTCGAACTCGAAGCTCATCCCTAATGGACACTTACCTATCCAGGGAGCCCGCGATGTCGGCACCCCAGCCAATCTTCAGATCGGCTGTCGGGTGCTGTCGTCGCCATCTCCACTAAGACTTCCGGCTTCACAGATTGTCGCCTACTACGCATGTGCGAAGTGCGCTGCGCTTTCTAATTGGCCCGGTGGCAGAGGAAGGAGGAGGGGGATGCACTTCCAAGGGATGGCGCCGCGGCGCCATCTGCCAGAAGTGGGGATAGGGACCTGTCAAAGTACCCCTTTCCCCCTCCCCCCTGAAAGATGCCAAATGTGGCATCAGAGGGGGGAGGAAGCAAATAAGAGGAAGTTCCACTTTTGGGTGGAACTCCGCTTTAAATATAATGGTATGTGGAGGTGCTTGAAATCAAATAATGGCACCGATTTACTATCTACAACTGCACTACATGTACACTTTAAGACAGCCATTCTCAACCAGGGTTCTATTGAACCCTAGGTTTCCTCCAGAGGTTGCTAGGGGTACCTTGAGCTGTGGCTGATTGACCTCCTAACTGATGGTGCCTGTGTAGTAGTTTCCAGGACCAATACTACTTGACAAAACCAGCAGAATTACCCAAATCACTATTTCTCAACCCTTTTTCAGTCGTGGCATTCTTTAAAATTATGCACAATCTTGAGGCACCCTATTCTAAAATGTAAAACAACTAAACGAATAGTTTTACATAATCAACATCCACACACATAGGACATCCAACATTAGAGGTGATTTATTCTTCCAAAACAAATACACCTTTGCACACTGAAACTGACTAGTATTCCAGCATTTCTCTTCTTCAGTTTCTCTCCCTCGTTCAGCTAATGTGACCCCAGCCCTGACACAGAGGGGCAGGGGAAGGGCAAATAAGGATAATGCGCAGGCGCCCCGCGTCCTCCTGATCGACCTATGACATCATCGATTGGCTAGAAGGTTGTAATGGTGCACAATAAAAAGGCAGGCTTGATCTCCACCTGCTGGCTTGTATACATTTTCTTGGCAATTTTTAGGCATTTTGCCAAGGCACCCCTGAAGAAACCTGAAGGCACCCCAGGGTGACTGTGCACCCTGGTTGAAGTAGGCTGTCTGTTTAGCTGTCTGTAAGGCTGGTTGTCTGATCATGGCTGCATGGATTGCATTCTTCCTACAAACCACTAAGGATGGGCTCAGGCTTTTTTCGCAACTCCACGTGCCCGCGCCCACCAGGAAGCTGACACTCTGCAGCGCTAATCACAGGCAGTGAGACATTTCCCGATCCGCGGCTGCACAGATCGGGAAATGTCTCACTCCCCATAATTCTCGTTGCAGAGTGTCAGCCTCCTGGCGGGCTCGTTCACGTGGAGTTGCGAACACACCTGAGCCCATCCTTACAAACCACCAATGTAAGGCACATTTTCCCCATTGACATCCATTAATTTGGTTTTAGTAAGGGTTCCCTTGGACCAGAAAAATAGGGGTTCCTCTGGGGTAAAAGGTTTAGAAATGCTGCTTTAAGAAGCAAAACCAATGAACTAGAACGATTTGTTCTATAGGACAAATACTGAAAAAAAAAGAAACAGTTTAAGGGTATGGCTGTTATTTAATTTCAAGAATGGTAGACATAGGGAGAAAATTTAATATAGACTATAAAATACTTAGTATACATGAAGCTTGGAGAGCTTTTTAAAATAGTTTTGATTTATGAAGCGATCCTATGTACATGTATAATATATTTCAATTGAGAAACACCCAGCTGTTCCTTTCAGATGTTCCATTTGTCTGGGAATAGAGTTACGGCAGGTCCTGGAGCTGTGCTCTTTTATTCAGCAAAATGTACAGGAATCATTTCATCACTTTCAACAACAGACAAAGCCACTTACAAATTTCACACAACGTGCCGCATTTTCCAGACTAGACAATGTCTGCTCTTGTTGGAACAATAGCAAGAATCTAAACAGGATTTTTTCTTTCTTTTTTTCTCTCTCATAAATAGGATAAATGAGGATAATTTAAAGTGCACATTTTATAGCAATATCCTGCAAAGCAGGAGGCTTGGGAAGCGTGCCAATGGACTGTTCAATTATGAAGGTTTTAGTGTACCCTTCAACGAGAACCTCTTGCTGCTGTTTCCATCTCTGCCCTTAAAGTGGGGTTCCACCCAAAAAAACAAAAATACATGAAAAATCCTAAAAAAAAACCCCAAAAAACATTTGGATATATATTTTTTTTAACTTACCTCTAAGTGCCTGTTGCTAGGGGGTCCCTCGTAGTCTGCCCCTTCCAGTGCCTGGGCTGGTGACATCACTTCCCCCTCGGCACAGGAAGGGCTCCGCTCTGCTCCCTCCCTCCTGTAAATCATCTGGGACCCATTACAGGTCCCAGGTGACTGAGAGGCCAATCACGGCGCGCGACGCCGCTCGCGCATGCACAGTGGGTGCCAGCCTGGCGCCCACAGTTGCAATGCCGGCGCCGCTGAACGGAGGGGGAGACGAGCGGGGCTTCGATCCCCCGCATCGCTGGACCCAGGGACAGAGAAGTGTCCAATTAAAGTATTTGTAGCTGCTGACTTTTATTTATTTTTTTTTTTACTGGACCCCCTGGGTGGAACTCCTCTTTAAAGTTATGAAGTCTCACTCCTTTTGCAGCAAGACATATATCATCCGTACTGTTGTAATCTATTTAATCTCACATTACAGAGCAATTCCAGTCAATTGAAAACATTTAGCATGCTATCCAGTAAATACAGCAACTATGCTGAAGGCAGATAGTTCACTTGGATTGCCTTAATTTGAGTTCTGCGTAGTCTTTTACAGAAATTTCTATAAAAGGTCTGCAGGAGTGTACCAATCACAAGATTAGAACCTGATTGTTGGCTTCAAGGAAACCCAAAGTACTGGTATTTTTTACCTGTGTGTGTGAAAGGCAGCAAGGAGGGTGTTCCAGCATCACCAACAGGTGTGTTCCAGGATCACCAGATTACACACAAAAGGCAGTAGCGTGGGCCATTACTTTAGAACAAAATCTGAATGAAAAACCGAACTGCTTTGCAGGATAGCTATTATCCTTTTCAGTTTTTTTACTGGATTGTAATGTAAAAAGCTGAATGCCAGACAAAAAGCTAAATACACAGTTGAATTATATACCAAGCTGTTTTACCTGGAAAAGGATTTTTATTATGTTTCCGTCCATTCCAGAATCCTGGCATACCACATAACCAGGTCAGCATCCTGATGATTCTCCACTGTGTTTCAGCAATAATGATTGGTCACCTTCCCATCCCCAGCCTGTGATTGGACAATGAAGGTAAAAGACTGCTAAGATCAACTTTCTGGCCAGTAGCCAATAGCTTCTGTCTCGTACTTGTTTCAGAGCATGCATCTTTTTTGGTCCGTCGGAACAGCATACAGACGATCAGTTTTCCCTGATAGGAATTGGGTCCGTCCGAAATATTCATCGGTACATGTTCCATTTCTAGGTCCGTCAGAATTTTCAAAAAAAAAAGTCCGATGAGGCCTACACACGATCGAAATAGACGATGAAAAGCTTTCGTCTGACTTTTTCTGTCGGACATTCCGCTCGTGTATACGCGGCTTTACTTGTCAATGCGTGGGAATCATGGGCATGTTATTGGCTCCAAGTACTGCCCCTCCCTCTCCCAGTTTGTGTTTTGCAGTACAAAGGATTACAAGAGGCTGGAATAAAGTCAAGTTCAGACATATTTACTAGTTGCATTGTAGCAACCCTGATTTATGCACTGATGTCTTTAACAAATTAAGAATGAGTTAAAGTGGTTTTGAATTTAGAATCATTAATAACTTGCATCGCCTCTGTTTTATCAAGATATAAAGTACTGTGTTTTCAGTTTTTTTTTTTTTTTTAATTCTAATCCTAAATACCTTCTCTCACAGCACTGTTGTGCTATCACGTATCCTCCTCCGCTCTCTTTCACCGATCTAAGGAGAGCGTAGGAGGGGCTGAGATTTCCGGGAAGCTCCTTTTCCAGGAAGCTCCACCTATGGAAGTAGAGTGATGCGTGTGACGTATTGCCATTGGGTTGCAGTAGAAGGACAGAGAATGACAACTGTTTAAAAAGGAGCTAGAGATTGCTGTGACCATCTGTTCAAGTCTTACCCAAGGAGGAGGAAAAGGATATCCCTTGATCTGCTTGATGTTCAACTAGACCCATTTGGGGTCTTCCCTTGAGGTGAGAGGCTAGCACTTACAGGGTGTGGATTTGAGAAAAGACTCTAATAAGTGTTTATCTGCATTAGCATTTTTCCTTGATGTATTTACCCATATAGAGTCCACCTGTTTAGCTTTTGAAAGATCCATCTATCAACTTTATGAACTTTATTATTTTTGTTGTCATTTTTATTGCATTATTTTTGCACACTTATCTGTTTGGAGTCGCATCAGCTATTTTTTGCACTAGTCTGCACATGTCTTTTGTCATTTAACACTTTATTATTAGCACTTTATTTAGCACTTTATATTGTCAAGATTGTTTTTTTCAGAAGTATTTATGAATTGCTATTAATATTATACTACTTTATTGTGAAGTAAGGTTTGAAGAGATATTTAGCCCTGCTTCATCACTTATTATCATTCATTTTGGTGCTGGCAAACACTACAGAAGTTAGCTTGCTTTATATTCTCATTTGCACTTCAGCACTTTATTTTATATCCTATATACTGTAGTCTGTTTACACATTTTAGCGGTGCATTACTTCTTTATATACACGAGATTACCCTCTGATGTCAGCTGGCCAGCAGAGAGAGTTCACGTGCTCACACAGCCCTGCTGTGCAAGAAGGTATTTAGGATTAGAATAAAAAAAAAAAAAAATGGAACGCCTTAACTGACCACCGATATCTCTTTTTCAGATCAAAAGTTTCGCACCGCTCCTGAGTCTGCACCATGGCTTACTCTTTTCTGGGGCGCAACCCCACAGTAATATCCCACAACATACAGGGATTGAATACTCCAGAAAAGAGATCTACATTACTTAGAGAAATTAAAAAAGTTAAGCCACATTTCATACTGCTACAGGAAACCCACTTTAAAACTGGTCATGTACCCAGGCTCACTGACTCGAACTTCACAAGGGTTTTTCATGCCACAAATAACCTTGCTAAAACTAAAGGTGTCTCAATACTGGTCAGTAAAAATGCACCTTTTGACCTGACGGACCAACTGATAGACCCTGAGGGTAGATACATTTTTCTGAAAGGGCACTACAGCGGAACGCCCATCACAATAGCAAATGTGTACTTTCCAAACTCAGCCCATCTGCTATTTTGTAAACAGATGGTCCATAAGCTGCAGGAGTTTGCTACGGGGTGTCTGATACTGGGAGGAGACTTCAATATCCCTTTGAATCCCCTAACAGACACCTCCAATGGCAACACTAGCATTAGGTACCAAACCCTGAAAGGTATTAAATCCCTTCTCCATAAGCTGGGACTGGTAGACTCTTGGAGATTCCTCAACCCACAGGGACGTGACTATACGTTTTACTCAGCACCCCACAAAAAATATACACGGATAGACTATCTGTTTATAACTCAAAAAGACCTTCCTGTTCTTTCTGAGGCTTGCATAGGCACACAATCCTTCTCTGACCACGCTCCAGTGGCAGTAACGCTAGACCTGACAAGATCCCCAAAAAAGACCCAGATTTGGAGACTTAACTCCTCGATACTCTCGGACCCCACCCACCTACCCAAACTCAAAGAGGCCCTGTCAAATTTTTTCACCCAGAACAACACTCCAGGGATGGACCCACTAATGATTTGGGAGGCCCACAAATGCACACTAAGAGGGGAACTGATCTCGATGGGTGCTAGAAGGAAAAAACAGAGAGAAAGGGAAATCAAAACTCTAATAAGCTGTATCCATAAGCTAGAATCCCTACACAAACAATCTCTTGCTGTGGATACAGCCACAGAATTACTAGTAGCCAGGAAACAACTTCAGACACTTTTTGATGCTAAAGCCAAACGGTTTTTATTTTTTAGGAAAAAAATCTATTATGAGGGGGGGCAACAAACCGGGCAAGACATTGGCAAGGGCGTTACGAGTACACACCCAAAACAATAACATTACAGGCATAAGACAGAAAAAAAATGGGACACTAGATGTCAGCACAGAGGAGATTGCTAAACATTTTCATACATTTTATTCAAATCTCTACAATTTACCGCCACAACACAAACAACCGGGTATGGACGGTAATAGATCACAAGTAATCGAAGACTATCTTAGCAAGAGTGGCCTTCCATCTCTTGACACCACGGAAGCTAACACCCTTGAAGACACAATAACCACGACTGAAGTTAGAATGGCCATTAGGAATTTGAAACTAGGCAAGAGTCCTGGCCCAGATGGGTACACGGCCATTTACTACAAAACTTTTACAGACTTGTTGACAGACCCTTTGGCGGCGGCCTTGAACGCCTTGTCCGAACCCAGATCCACTACACCAGACTTACTTTCAGCCTTCATAACAGTAATACCGAAGACAGGTAAGGACCCCTCCGATTGTGCCAGCTATCGTCCTATTTCCTTACTGAATCTGGACGTGAAAATTTTTGCGAGGATACTTGCTGACAGACTGAGACCCTTTCTCCAAAAAATAATTGGCCCGGAACAGGTGGGTTTCATGCCCGACCGTGAAGCCAAAGACAATGTCACCAAAGCCCTCCTACTAATTCACCAAATGGGGTCCAGCGGATCTGAGGGCCTTCTCCAATCAACGGATGCGGAGAAGGCCTTCGACCGCGTGGCTTGGGACTACATGCTGTCTACTTGTAGACATATTGGACTGGGTGATAGGATGTTGGCCTGGATCTCCGCACTCTATCATAATCCTTCGGCTAGATTGAAAATAAACGGCACTCTTTCGGATCGGGTACATATAGCGAATGGTACAAGACAAGGCTGCCCCCTTTCACCACTCTTATTCATTTTAACCCTAGAGCCATTTATTAGACAGGTCAATGCAAATAATTCGGTCGGGGGATTTCAGGTGGGGGGGCGGGAGTTCAAGGTAGCCGCCTATGCCGATGATTTGCTATTTTTCATATCTAGGCCCCACACCACTCTCCCTAATCTTATGAAAGCCTTTGAACATTATAGCTATGTCTCTAATCTAAAGATAAACTATTCCAAATCCGAAGCCATGAACATATCCCTCCCCAACCACTCACTCACATTGGTGATAGAAAACTCACCCTTTAAATGGGACCACAAAAAACTGAAATATTTGGGGGTGTTTTTAACACCTCAATTATCGACAATATACGAACAAAATTTTCCTCCTCTCTTAAAATCTATTGAAACTGACTTACACAAATGGCACGCTGGAACTTTCTCTTGGTTTGGAAGGGCAGCAATCATTAAAATGACGGTCCTTCCCAGACTCCTTTATCTTATGCGCACTTTACCGATTAAACTACCGCCCAACATGTTCAGGATATTGAGAACCATGTTTTTGAAATTTATATGGGCACAAAAAAATCCGAGAATCAAACTTGAAACACTGCAGAAAGCGAAGACACTGGGAGGGTTAGGAGTACCCAACTTACAGGGCTACTACAAAGCATCTCACGTAACAAGGGTCATCGACTGGCACTGTCACAGAGATTCCAAAGACTGGGTGAAACTGGAAATGGACCTTCAAGCCTTCCCTCTCACCTTTGCACCTTGGCGACCTTGGCTTTCATACACTGACGACCTAAAGCAACATCCCTTAACGGGTACCACTCTGAAAGTGATCCATGAGATACCCGCTGACACAGGAGTTACATCCGCCTTGGGTCCACTTACCTCACTGAGGGATAACCCAGATTTCATCCCAGGGGTGGGCAACCCTCACCTCAGATCCTCTCACAGTGACAGACCTCTTTTAGCAAGAGACTGTTACCACCAAGCCAAAATGAAAGACTTTCAGACATTTAAACAAAATGACAATGTGACTGACTTACCCTTCTGGACTTACCTCCAAGTTAGAAGTTATGTAAGCACTAACCACAAGGTGGGAGACTTTTCTAGGCCTTTGACGGACTTCGAGTCGGTGTGCCTTAAGGGAGAGCCAATACGTGGGGCTACTTCAATTATTTATGCGTGGCTACAGAACACGAAAGCACCCATGGATGACAGACTCAGAGAGCGGTGGTCAGAAGCCTTACAGGTAAACATAACCCCGAAACAGTGGAGCAACGCTTGCATCTTATCACATAAGTGCTCTATCAGCACCAAAGTGCAAGAGACAGCTTTCAAACTCTTGACTCAGTGGTACCTAACTCCAACAAAATTAAATAAGATGTTCCCCCAGGCTTCAGATCATTGCTGGAGGTGTCTGGGAGATAGTGGAACTTTGCTACACATATGGTGGCATTGCCCCTTGATTACCCATTTTTGGGACAGTGTACGAGAATACATCAAAAAAATCACTGAGACCACCCTACCTTTAGACGCAGCTTGTTGCCTGCTGCATATTTCGAGCTGGCCTCTGAGGAGATACAAGCGTTCGCTCACAAAACATTTACTGAATGCGGCCAAGTCCCTCATCCCAATTTATTGGAAATCAACTTGCGTACCAACAACAAAGGAATGGCTAAACAGGGTCACAGAATTTTATGAAATGGAAGACACTTTGGCGCAAGCAAATGAACAAGTTGAAAACTTTCTTGATACATGGCGCCCATGGAACGTGTTTAAATACTCCCAAGCATTTTCCGACATTGTCGGTGCTCAGGTTTAGGCGATAAGCTAAATTAGTTTTAGATAGGGCCTAACAGTGGATCTGTGCTGGATTACAAACTTGGTCGACGTGGGTGGTCGAGGTCAACTAGGATCATTCAAGATCATTCCCTCTTCTTTTCCCTTTTTTTTTTTTTTTTTTATGTTTTGTTTCTGTTTTTATAATGTGATTTCTGAATAAACACAAACTTCACTTCTCATACTCCACATAGGGTTTTGGTTTCCGTCTACTCTTCTTTCACATGTATACTTTATCTTTTCCCCTCTTTTCATCTCTTTGATCTATTCAGAGGGTCAATCGTAACATCGCATATAATATTATTATAGGCCTAGGCGAAAGGGGTTGTGACATTGAACAGGCTTACTCCTTAGATGATATGGTTAATGTAAACGACATACCCGATATTACACTGTTTAATTTTTGATATTTCTGAATCAACATTGCATAAACAAATGTAAACTGCGGCCGTTTCACTGAAACTTATGCTCGATCAGAAACATTTTTATTTGTTATTGTACTCTCTGATCTGTATTGTTTACTTAATACTTCTGTAATAAACTTCTTTAATGAGAAAAAAAAAAAAATGGATTGTACTTTGTATCTATTTAAAACAAAGGAGAGGAGATGCAAGTTATTTGTAAATGTTACTTTCAAGCCACAGGAAATAGCAGCAGAAGAGGCGGGGAGGAGATAGGCTCTCACACACAGGCTTCGGAACTGACAGGCAGGGAGGGAGGGGGAGAGACTCAGAGCAGAGAGTGGGATGACAGAGGCACGTAAACTGACCTTGGTATCATGGATCAGCAGCCATGATTAGAGTGGTCAGCACACCCTGAGTGGACATATAAACAGGCAGAATCAACAAGGTATTTTACAACATAGAAAGGGACACATTAAACTGCAGAAGCACTTTGCTAAAGATCATGCCTTAACCACTTAAGGACCACCCCACCTACATATACTGCGGCAGGGCGGGCCTTAAGCACAAAATCTCGTACCTGTACGTGATTTTTTTCTTTGGCTCAGGGGTGCATGCGCGTGCCCCTGGGGCTCCGCTTCCACTGTGATTGATCACAGCGGGAGCCAATCAGTGGGTCCGTCGATTGTGATGTCCACCAGGACCAGCCGATCATACTGAGCAGAGGTAGAACGGCGGTCTCCCTATGTAAGCAAGGCAGATCGCTGTTCTGCCAGAGGGGAAAATGGAGATCTTGTGTTACTTCTAAGCAAAAACACGGATCTGTTTTTCCTTTAGTCAAAGTACATCCCCCACAGTTGGAAAGCACCCCCAGGGACACACTTAACCCTTAACACCTTTGATCGCCCCTGATGTTAACCTCTTCCCTGCCAGTGTCATTAGTACAGTAACAGTTCATTTTTTTTTTTTTTTTTAGCACCGATCACTGTAATAATGTCACTGGTCCCCAAAAAGGGTCAGTTAGGTGCACGATTTGTCCACCGCAATGTTGCAGCCCCACTAAAAATTGCTGATCGCCGCCATTACTAGTAATTACTATTTTGCGCGAACCAATCAATATTCGCTTATTTACCAAAAATATGTAGCAGAATACATATTGACCTAAACTAATGAAGAAATTTGATTCTGTTACATTTTTTATTCGGTATGTTCTATAGCAGAAAGTAAACTTTTTTTTTTTCAAAATTGTCGGTCTTATTTGGTTTATAGTGCAAAAAATAATAACCGCAGAGGTGATCAAATACCACCAAAAGGAAGCGCTATTTGTGGGGGAAAAAAAGAACATCAATTTTATTTGGGTACAGCGCTGCACAACCGCGCAAGTGTCAGGTAAAGCAACGCAGTGCCGTATTGCAAAAAATGGTCTGGTCAGGAAGGGGGTGAAACCTTCCGGAGCTGAAGTGGTTAAAGGAACAGAAGCTTTTTTTTTTTTATCCTTTTAGGGATACAACTGCTTTAATGTTGACCTGCAATGAGACTGAGCTGATGTTCACCTTTTTTGGGCCCTGTTTTGTGTCTGGTGGGTTGATTGTTTTTGTTTGTTACTGGAAGGAGGTTCCAGTAGTCAGTGTGGAAAGAACAATCCCTAGGTTATGTATATTTATCTGACCTAGCCAATCCCTGAGCAGCTACATTCAGAGGTATGGCTTGTGGAGATGATACTGTATATGTTTGGTAGGACCTTTTTAGAACTCTCTTTCCCCGGGGGCTCTCCCCCATGGATGGTGCAATGCTGCTGTTTGAGCCAGACCTTGATTTTTTTTCATAATGTCGCCTTTTTTTCAAGCAGAGCCTAGTCACAGGCCAGAAAAATTTTATGAAGACTATTTAACCTGTTATGGTGTTTACACGTACTCTATGTCTAGTACACACAGGCAGGTTTTTTGTTTTAGTTAAACCCAGCAGGCTGAATAATAAATAACCGATGAGCTTGCTGTACTAACTATGAGATGTTAGTACAGATACTCCTCGTTTAACGACTTACCTGTTTAACGACTGCTCTGACTTATGACCAGCTCTCCCCACCTGAACGACGCGATGTACATCATTGTATTGTACAGTACAGTATAGAATTTTCATTTGTGTTCTGTACTGATGCAAATTAAAACAACGTTATTGAGCCAGAGTTTTGTGTTTAGACCTTTTTTCATAATGCAATACAGTACAGTAGTTAAGAATGCTTACAATATTGATTTCTTGTGACTCCTCGTTTAACAACCAATTCATTTAACGATGGGACCTGGTCTTTAAGTGAGGAGTACCTGTGTAGCGATCTCTCCACTGAGCTATTGTATTTTGACAGGGGACTGCCCCCCACCAGAACACACCAGTCAGTGCGCAGCCATTGGCTGTCAGCACTGATTGAATGCCAGTGAGCTGCTGGTTTTCCAGCATGCCCGTTCGACAGAAGCCAGACGTTAGGCAGGCTTATGTTGAACAGACTGCTGTACACACTGACCGAATGTCGTCCGGTTTCTGTTGATATTCAGGCAATGTGAACCAGCCTTTAGTTATTAGGTTTAGAGAGATAGGTTCTTTATGCTTATTCTGGGCTAGAATAGAATGGGATTGAGTTACTAAAACTGGAGAGTGTAAAATCTGATGTAGCTGTGAATGGTAGTCAATCAGCTTCTAGCTTCAGCTTGATCCAATTAAAGTTTCACAAAAAAACAATAAAACAAAAACTGGAAGCTGATTGGTTTCTATGCAGAGCTGCCCCAGATTTTGCAGTTAAGGCTAACAGCACCTCATCCTGAAGTATAGCGATAGCTGTACTCTCGACGGTCAATAAAAATGTAAATTGTAAATTAATCACTTAAGGGACGAGCCTCTTTTTGAGACTTATTGTTTACAAGTTAAAATCATTTTTTTGCTAGAAAATTACTTAGAAACCCCAAACATTATATATTTTTTCAGACACCCTAGAGAATAAAATAACGGTCGTTGTAATACTTTATGTCACACTATATTTGTAAATCTCCATTACATTGGTGGCCAGTGTGGAAATTCCTCTTTATATTGGTAATTCCAAACAAACAAAATCCAAACTTCCTTTTGTGGTCAGTTTTGAATCCTCCCTTATATTGGTGGTCCATGTAGAAGCCCTCTTTAAATTGGTGGTGAGTGTAAATCCCCTTACATTGGTGGCCAGTGTAAAAATCCCCCTTTTTTGGCTGTTGATGTAAAATTCCCTATTACATTGGTTGTCAGTGTAAATTCTTCATAACATTGGTGATCAGTGTACATTTCCCTTTACATTGGTGGTAAGTGCAAAATTGTCCTTACACTGGTGGTCAGTGCAAATCCCCCTTTACATTGGTGGTCAGTGTAAATCCCCCTAACATTGGTGGTCGGTGTAGAAGTGTCACCTTACGTTGGTGGTCAGTACAAATCTCCTCGACAATGGTTGTCAGTTGAAATTCCCCCTTACATGGAGGTCATTGTATATTCCCCCTTACACTGGTGGTTGGTATAAATGCTCTAATTACATTGGTGCAGTGTAGAAATACCTCTTTCTATTGGTGGGTGGCGTAAAATCCCCCGTTACATGGTGGTCAGTGCAAATTCCCCCTCATATTGATGGTCGGTGTATATCCCCCCTCACATTGGTGGTCCTTGTAAATTCCCCATTACATTGGTAGACTCCTCCATTTTATACTTGCCAAAGATTTCCAGCTTTGCTCTACATGATTCAGAATTTGCCACAGTGCATTGCCTCCTAACTAATACCATCCCCCACCACTGTTACTGATTCCATCATCCCCTAAGCATTGCCACTGATCACCCCCCCAACCTTGCCACTGATTCCAGGTGTCCTAGGATCCCTAGGAGTTTTCTGTCTATTGATGGATCCCCGCACCTCCCCAGTCCATGGTATGCAGGCAGTGAGGAGATGATGTGCTTTAACCTTTAGCAACCAATTAGTGAGCAGTAATGCTGAGCACTAACCTCTTGCAATGAATCATTGAGTGGCAAGGATATGCAGTAACCTCTAGGAACCAATCAGTGAGCAGTAATAATGTGCAGTAACCTCTAGCAACCAATTAGTGAGTGGTATAGATGTCCAGTAACCTTTAGCAATCGATCGGTGAGCAGTATTGATGTACAGCAATCTCTTGCAACCAATCAACAAGCAGAAGTCATGTGCTGTAACCTCTAGAAAATAAACAGTGAGCCATAATGTGTGCTTTAATCTCAAGCAGCCAGTCAGTGAGCGGTAATGATACACTGTAACCTCTGGCAACCAATCGCATTCTCTGCCTGATCTGATTCAGTAAACTGATTTTGTGTCTAGCTGCTATTTATTGTATGGCTCAAAGTATGTGGAGAGCAAAATTGCATGGAAGAGGGGGCCCAAGAAAATGTTTTCCCAGGGTCCAGTCAATATTAAAGACAGCCCTGCCTGGACTGTGTGTGAATTATGATCGCCGCACCACACTGCACCCACCCACACGGCCAGTGAGTCTTAGGGTGTCTCATCGCTTGGGGTGGAGGATCAACTGGATGGAGGAGATACCTTTTCGGCAGCAGCATTGTCTGGAAAGGGTAATGTTAAATGCCTAGCAAATTTAGATTTAGATAGGACTTAGCTAACACATTAAAGTGATTGTAAAGTCTTGTTTTAAAAAATAACATAAATAACAAACCTGTTATAGTTACCTGCTCTGTGCTGTGGATTTGCACAGAGCAGTCCAAATCCTCCTCTTTTTGGGTCCCTCTTCGCTACTCTTGGCACCTCCCTGCTGTCGAGTGCCCCCCACAGCAAGCAGCTTGCTATGGGGGCACCTGAGCCGAGCTGCAGCTCCCTGTATCCATTCAGACACAAAGTTGCCATTTGGTCCCTCCCCCTCTATCTCCTGATTAGCCAACTGACGTTGATTGACAGCCGCGGGAGCCAATGGCGCCGCTGCTGTGTCTCCGTCAATCAGGAGGGAGAGTCCTGGATGGCTGAAGGACTCGTAGACATTGCGGGAAAGCGATGGGGCTCAGGTAAGTATTAGGGGGATGGCGGGGCTGCTGCACACAGAAGACCTTTTATCCTAAAGTGGTTGTAAACTCTCTCATTTAGCTCATTAAAGGCTACATTAAAAACCCTACTGATCAGTGCCTGTGAAATCTCACTTACCTGTACAATCTTCTTGCAATCTTTACTTCAATCTTTAATGTTGTCACCAGCACATACGCAGTCCGTCGCTTAATCTACGCTATGTGTGCCATTTCAGGGTTAACAGCATGCCCAGTCTGTCACTTCCCCTGGAAACAGCACAGCACGGAAGCCCCGCGTTACTGTGCCTTCCTCCTCAGCTTCCGGGTTCTCCCCTTGTGCATGCGATTGCGCATGCACGTGATTTAGGAAGGAGGAACAAAGGAAGGGCAGAAATGCCGTCCACACCAGGGAAACAAAACAAGAGTAAAGATGGCGCTTCCAAATCCCGGAAGAGGATTTAATTTAAACAACTAATAAAAGGTACTTGCAAAGCAGTTTTTAGATGCATATAAATGTGGGAGACGTGTAAATAATTAGTTCATTGATAACATTTAAAACAAAAGTAAAAAACAGAGGTTTACTTCGTCTTTAATGCATAGAATGTGTTACGATAAAATCCTTCTGACTTTACAACTCCTTTAAAGCTGAACTCCAGGTAACACTTTTTAAGTCATTATAGCAAAAGCTTTTTTTTTTTCTTTTGGGATAAAGGTTTTACATAAATGAATAAAAGCTGGACAATGTAAGCACCCCTGTCAGTGCTAAATGGTTTGTTTGGACCCTCTAGCTATTACTTTTGATGGACAATTTGGTCTATTGAAGGAACTTGTAAAATAACAGACTTGCTGGCCAGGTCACCAGGTGAAAATAAGGGGAAAGAAAAAGCCTGAAAAAAAAAAGAAAACGAATGCAGCCACTACATGTAGGAAATGGTAAGCTTCAATATAATCCATTTTTAGATTTTGGTTTTCATACTGTTTTACACATAAATCTATAAGAAAAGCATCAGCACAACATTTGTTTTATCTTTTTATTTTGTTGAGCTGCAGATGTGAACTTGCATGTTAGATTCACCCTGACCTCCGCTTGTATGGGGCTCCCCAGCCAGTAAATACCCTGGAGACATATGTTAAGGATTACCATATTCATCCTGTGATTTGCATAAAAGATGGCTATTGCAGCGCCATTACACCTTCATGTTTATATCCTTACAAGATGTGTTTTCAACAAATGTGGACATTAAAGACTTCCCTTGGGGAAATGTTCTGGGAAGTATCAAAGAGAAGAGTGATGTACAGTTATGGGGATGGGAAAGCTAAATGACAGGACTTAGCGACACAGAATTACTTACAGGTGGACGGAGCGCTGCAGCACGTGAAACTTTCATGGTAAGAAATCCTGGGAAGAAACTTGCAGATTACAGCATTTCTTTTATTGACATATGAGAAAAGAAGAGGGGTGATGTATGGTTCTGATTCTCTTCTCTCAAATACTTTTGCTTCTTCTCCCCTTTTCTCTTATCTAGCAATGAGGTCATAGTGGTGATGCCTATTCATTAGTCACTGCCACTAAAGACAGTAATTAGTGAGGTCAGAGTTTAATATCATTCTCAATTTTTTAGCCACTCTGACCAAGAATGACAAAATATTAAATTTAAAGTGGAACTCCAGGAATTCAGCCACTTTTTAAAATGTGCATTCCACTTCCTATGGACTTATCTGTTTAACCACTTACCGCAAACCGCCGTAGCTGTACGTCGGTACTTTGATGTAGAATACGCAACGTCAGGCAGTCCTCTTTAAGATAAAATTGGTCTCTGCCGCAGATTCGCCACAAAAGATCACTTTCATCAGCGGCGGGAGAGGTGCCCCTCCCACCTGCGCTCCGGTCGCTCTGCCGCTTACTGGAAGGGCTAGTAGCGGCAGGGACGATCCAATGCTGTCCCCTCAGTAGCATGGAGCTGAGTGAGGGAAAGATGGCCCCCACAACATTGGATGACGGAAGCAACGTCAAACGTCACTTCCGCCCAATGGTCTTAAAGGGGGAAAAAAAAGACATTTATTTATTTCGTTTATTTTTATTGCATTTTAGTGTAAATGTTTGATCTGAGGCCTTTTTGACCCCAGATCTCATATTTAAGAGGTCTTGTCATGCTTTTTGGATGTTTGCATTCCTTGTAATAGGAATAAAAGTGCCCCATTTAAAAAAAAAAAAAACAGTGTAAAAAAAAAAAGAAGTAACATAAATAAGACAAAAAAAAGGAAAAATTTAAAGCGCCCCGTCCCGCCGAGCTCACGTGCAGAAGCGGACGTATATGTAAGTCGCGCCCGCATATGAAAACGGTGTTCAAACCACACGTGAGGTATCATCGTTAGAGCGGGAGCAATAATTCTAGCACTAGACCTCCTCTGTAACTTAAAACTGGTAACCTGTAGGAATTTTTAAACATCAGCAATAGAGATTTTTAAGTGCCAAAGTTTGTCGCCATTCCACGAGCAGGCACAATTTTGAAGCGTGACATGTTGGGTATCAATTTACTCGGCGTAACATTCTCTTTCACAATATAGAAAAAATTGGGCTAACTTTTCGTTGTCTTATTTTTTCATTCAAATAAGTATTTTTTCCAAAAAAATTGTGCTTGTAAGACTTTCACTTGCGGGCTCAAAATTTGCGATTGCGGGCTCAAGCCCACTGTCAGCTGACATCACAGAGCTGGTCCAGGCTCAGGAAAGATCGCGACCATATGGTTGGGATCCGCCCACATGCATAGGCTAGCACAAGGCTCAGCCTCTTAGCAAGCCGCTGAGAGCCTAAACTGGCCGCTGCTCCCCTCTCCACAGCTCAGCGCCCCAGTGAGCAAAGGGGGGGCAGAGCAGACAGCGGTGGCTGACATTAACCAGCTCTCTGCTCAGGAAGCCCTGAGAACCGAGCAATCGGCTGTGTTTGATCGCTCAGTTATCAGTCGGCGGCGGCGGGGGGGGGACAGATTCAGCATGCTGCAGTCTCCTAGGTAGGTATGAGTAAAAAAACAAAAACAAATTCCCATACTTCTCTTATAATAAATGTGCCCTCATTAACAAAATAAAAAATGAACATTTATTGCATTATTTTTGTATTAACTACTTGCTGCCCGCGCTATAGCCGAAAGATGGCTACAGCGCGGGGGGCCTTAATTGCTGGGAGGACGTCCATGGAGCAAGCGCTGTCTGTGCGTCCCTGCGGGTTGCGCGCGGCGCACTCTGTGATCACTGAGTCTATGAGACTCAGCTGATCACAGATCCGAGCAAGGGGTCAATCCCGGACCCTTACCATGTGATCAGCCGTCAGCCAATGACAGCTGATCATGTGATGTAAACAGAAGCTCGGTAATCGATAAAAGGGGGAAAAAAATCCGATCACCGGCTTCTGTCATACAGAAAGCCGCGGCTGCATTTTCTGTGCCCACCAGTGTAAGCTGCCAGTGCCCACTGTGCCACCCACCAGTGCCACCTATCAGTACCCACCAGTGCCACCTACCAGTGCCCACAGTGCCACCCATTATTGCCCACCAGTGCTGCCAATCAATGCCCATCAGTGTCTCATAATCAGTGCCACATATCAGTGCTGCCTATCTGTGTCACCTACCAGTGCCTACTAGTGCCCATCAGTGCCACCCATCAGTGATCATCAGTGCCCATCAGTGCCACCTATCAGTGCCCTCCAGTGCCACCCATCCGTGCCAACCATCAGTGCCGCCTCATCAGTGCTTATCAGTGCCACTAATCAGTGCCCACTAGTGCCGCCTTATCTGTGCCTATCAGTGCCCATTAGTGCCACCTATCAGCGCAGCCTATCAGTGCAGCCTCATCAGCGCACATCAGTGAAGCAGAAAAATTACCTGTTTTCAAGATTTTTTAACAAACTATGAAACGGTTTTGTTTTTGTTTTTTTTTCAAAATTTCAGCCCTTATTTGTTTTATTTAGCAAAAAATAAAAACCCAGCAGCAATTAAATACCACCAAAAGAAAGCTCTATCTGTGAGAAAAAAAATGATAAAAATGTCATTTGGGTACAGTGTTGTATGACCGCGCAATTGTCATTCAAAGAGTGACAGCGCTGAAAGCAAAAAACTGGTCTGGGCAGGAAGGGGGTTTAAGTGCCCATTAAGCAAGTGGTTAAAGCCTGCAGAACATTGCAACCACAATCAGGTTTTCATTGTTTACATTTAAGCCCCAAGGTAGGCGAATTGGATACTGTCTAAACTGGCCCTAGTGTATGTATGAATGTGTGTTAGGGACCTTGGATTGTAAGCTCCTCAAGGGTAGGGACTTATGTGAATGTACAATGTATATGTAAAGCGCTGCGTAAATTGCCAGCGCTATATAAGTACCTGAAATATATTAAAAAATAACTCTATATAGAGGTACTGACTTGCTGTTATGGGGCTGAATGAGGGAAACAAAAAAGTGCGGAGTCCCTGATGGCCATGATGGAAGATGGGACTTGTGGTTTTTGCATCCCCCCATTGCTATATGTAAACTATAAATGGACCAAAACTTTTCTGAATGTCCTACCAATTTTTCATTTCCAGAATACTTTCTCCTGTATATACTTTGATTCTGTCATTCTCCTTCATGTTCATCTGGGGGGCAGATTTGGAAGCGTTGTTTTCTGTGTCACTGAAACTTTAACAAACTGCTGATGCCTAAAGGTTTCCTGTAACCCCCTCCATCTATCTCGGTTAAGATCATTAGGTCCAGAAAGGCTATATTTTGTCCTTGATGACGAGTGTTTATTGCGGATTCAATTCCTCACCCACATGATAAGGAAAAAGAGAGCCTTGTAACAGGAAATGTTCAGTACTTGAAGATCTGTCTGTAATTAACTAAATAGATAACATTCCACCAGCTCTGGTAGCATGGGATGGAAGTTTCATTTAGCTATTAGTGTGACTTCATATTACACGTAGAAAAATAGTATAGCTTTTAAAGCAGTCACCTTTTTATTTCAATCAGCCAAAAATGTATTCAATATTTCCAGTATAAGCCAGCTTAATAGGAACTCAAACTGGGTCCTATGCTGGCATGACCCAGGTCACAATAGTATACAATAAATACATCAGTAGATCACATCATGCACATCACATGGTATGTATAAAAACTATATGGTAAGTGCTGGATACACTGCAAAGGTATAAAATGTAACAAATAACCTAAGTTGTCAGTTACACAAAATGAATACAGGTCACAACACAACATGTATATGATTAGAGGTCAAAGTGCCAAAATATTTTGCAATGGGTACTGCAAAAAATATTTACAGAATGTCCCAAATCTACATGTGGTAACCTGTGTAACCCAAAGATGTTCCCACCACCTCCAGGTAATTTTATAGGTAAACTTCCATGCAGCTTGACCAATGGGGATATGTCAGGGCTGGGCTCAGCCCTTCCTTCTCAAAGCTGGCCGCTCAGCTGTCGGCTAATTGCCAGCTCCTATCTCTCCGCAGTGACTCACCTGTTGATGATATCCTGCTCGTCAGTCCTGCCTACTTAAGCCGTCCAGCCCAGATGATCTATGCCTTCGCCTTGGTCACATCTTTAGAGATGCTCTCCTGTGTTCCTGTTAAAGACTTACTTAGCTGACATTCCTTCTGGTTCCAGATCCTGCTTCTACTATGCTCATCTCTGGCTCCCTGATGTTTTGGCTTGTCTGACTATTCGTTTCCGTTCCTGAACTCTGGCTATGTTTTGACTACGTTTACTATGTTCACCTTTTTATTATTATTATTATAATAGTGTGATTTAACTGTACTTCTGTCTCAGTCTGATTCATGGTTTCTGACAGGATATCGGTTCCATGCATATCCCAACTGCGACCACTTCATGCAGCCATATAGGTTGTCCCAATTTTTTGCATGCTCCAATGGTATTGCTGCCTTTGTGTGTTGTTGGTCATTGGAAATTCTTCACTAAATTTTTTACCAAAAGATCTGGGCAGTGAAGTTTCATAAAAGGGGAAATGCATTAGTTCATTGGAAAGGGAAAATTAAAGCTTTTTGTAGCGGTTTTAGGGGGCAAAAGGCTTAAATTGGCTCCGGGGGATAGGGAAGTTTCTTTCAACTACCATTCTTGTTCCATTAAATAGTGTCTCATTAGCTAGGAACATCATATTTGATACTATAGAATTGAGGAACCCTTACACTAACCCTTTGTCAATCAACAAATCAATGTGACTTTATCAATGGCTTTGTTTATCAGCGAATCACTGATTACCATATTGGTGTTTTTGTTAGAAGAGTGTGTTGTTTATTGGACAAAATGATGCCTACAAAACTTCTCCACCGCTGCCATTTCAACATCCAATGAACCCACCAGAGGTGATAGGCTTTCTCTTGTGCTGTGTTAGCACCATCTAATGTGAGTTTATGAGGTGCTCTAATATTATTGTTGATTTTAATAAACTACTATACTATCTAGGTTTTTCTTGTGCATTTTTGCCCTTGCATTTGATATTACAATTTATGACACAGATTTAATCCCAAACTATTTTATTCCCCATAGATCATGTCTCAGCATTCACTTTTTTTTATTTACCTGGTTCCTGTAGTCCCTGTGATGTCTTCACAGGCTTGTAAACTTCTTGCAGGCATTATGTACAGTATGTATGCATGTAGTGAGGTATAGAGAGAGTTGGAGGGGTAGGCGGCGTTCTGCAATCCAACATACAGAGTTGACAACACTGTTTGGGATTCTGGAGAACCACAAGTACCATGCTGTCAGCTCAAACAGGAAGTTAGGAATAGGCTTTCTGGCAAAACAGTTATTATTCTTAAATTTTTATTTTTTTTTGCATACTTGGTTTTTCGATCCCTGGCCAATCCAAATACAAGTGGACAATTACTGTAGTTGCTATTACATAAATCATCACTTTACTAGGGATCCCATGCCAAGCAGCTGCCCTGCTACATAATGATTGCCCATGTGGCATGGGCACCGTTGGGAATACTTTGCATTTTGTCACTGTATTCATAGAGTTGTCTTATTGGATGAGGATGGAGAGGTTGGGCTGTGAAATCATGATCTTCACCTTATCCAATCAGAAAATGCCTTTTATTCATTGAGAAAAATTCAACGTGTTCTCTGAATGGCACCGTGCTGAGGGAGGTGCCCCCTGAGGTTACTCCGCAGCATGGCAACCGTTCGGCACGTAATCTGGAGGACAGCGAGGATCACTGTGGTGACTACTATGGGATTCTCAGCTTCCAGGGGGATCTGTCAGAAATAAAACATGCATACTTTCTTCCAAGTTGGACCATTGTAACTATGCAAAAGTACAGCTTTAAGTAGTAGCTTATCAGTTGGTTAGAACTTGAGATGCACTATGAGAGCACTAGATCAGATTTAGTGAAATGCAGTTAAAACAGATTTTTTACCATCATCTGCTAACGTCTACTCATGGACAGTGTGCTTCAACGTGACGTCTCCTCTTTTGAGCCATGTGTCCATGGTGTAATGAAGGAAAGTTAACGAGAAGCAGAAACCAACAAACCCTCACAGCAAACATTTGTTAGAGATTTCCCTGTAAATATAAAGGTTTGTGTGTGAACCACAGTGTAATAAAGTCGAATGGAATACATTGAACAGAGCTTTCTGGTTTAATTCAAATTCTTGCTGATGGCTTCAAGGTGCTCAGTCACCTGCTCCTTATTAACTGCAAACTGAAAACCTGCACACAGCCATGTTGTGTGGTACTCTAATGACTCTCTCAGGAAATGCTCATCTCACATTACAAGAACCAAAGGAAACCACGTGGCTCTAACAAAACTCACGTCCACCGAGAAGGTCCTTTGCAGCCTTTTGATGGTGGTGGATTATTCAAGAGGATTAGCAAAACTTTTCATCTGTTCCTTGTCAACTCTGGGGGGGGGGGGGGCAAAAAAAAGTTCTGCAAAAAAACAGAACACAGGAAAAAAAATGAACTTATGTATTGTTCTTACCTGTTCATAAAATACTTTATTTTTTCCTGTCCTTCAGAGTTCCCTAGTCTATACAGATGTTTTGTTCTAAAGCAGCCTTTCTCAACCTTTTTTTAGTCACATCACCAGTGGTGGCTCGTCCATTTTTTTCTGAAGCACATGATTAGAGCCCGAGGCTCTAATTGGCTTCAAAAAAGGGTGAGCTCAAGGCGTAGAGCCCACTCAGTTGTGTGACAATATCTAATTAATATTTGCTATTGTCTTTCTGATTCTCCTCCCAGCCAATCGGGAAGCGGGTCTAAGACCTGACTGGCCAAGAGGAGAAGCGATCGTATTGGCTGCTGAGGAAGAAGCAGCTGAGGAGAAGACGCAGGGTGAAGCTGCCGAGGAGGAGGAGATGCAGGGTGAAGCCACCGTGAAGCCGCCAAGGAGGAGGAGACACAGGGTGAACCTGCCAAGGAGACGGAGAAGCAGGGCGAAGCCGCTGTGAAGCTGCTGAGGAGGAGGAGACGCAGGGTGAAGCCGCTGATGAGGAGGAGACGCAGGAAGGAGCCGAAGCTGCCCGTGACCTAGATGGAGTAAGTGCAGGGCTGGTGGGAGGATTTGCCTGCACCAGATCGCATGGTACAGAAGAACCTACCATGTTATTCTGTTGCAGTGTATTTTTTTTTAAAGTAGTGCATGTACTACTTGTAAACGGGTTGAAAATAGCCAGTTAGGTGATGTTCCAGACAGGAAAGCAGAAGAATGTCACGCACTACTACCTGGATGTAAAATCATCAGAACTTGGGGATTGCTCCAAGGACACCAGCTGCTGGAGAATGCCTCTGATTGACTATATTTACATGGAAACTACCTTTGCAGGTATGCCAGGGCAGCACATACGTTTGTATTTAGGAATAAGGATGTAGGGAAGAATTATGTCTCTGAATATCATGACTTTGTCATGCTTTTTGCACTTTTATAAGTAAAATTTTGGAAATCTTGTTCCTGCCTTCTTCCGAAGTTACTAAAAGAGGGTGTAATTCAAGTAACCGGCACCACTCCATGGTTCAGGTTACTAAGGTACTTTGGGTATGAAGACATTGAGTGGTACAGTGTGAACATACAAGTGGTTACCTAAGGTAACAGAAGTCTAATAAGCAGCCTGTCGGGAGCATATATCTGCTGAAGGTGGAATGGCCTCTAGCAGCGAGAGAGATGTTGTCGACAGCCAGTGGTCTGTCTCCCAGAACAATAGGAGCAAATTCGCACCACAAGGGTTCCCATCCTGTACAGAGGTACGGCGTTCAAGAGTTAAATTAAGTGCATGTGTGGAGCCAGCGCAAGGTGCATGGCAGGGCCCACTCTGCTACTGGGGAATGGTAGTGGAATATGCTGAATAGGTGGATACAGACAAGGCTCAGTGTGTCCCCCCTAAATGCTAGTTACTGAGAAGATGTACATTGTCATGAGGACCCAAGAGTAGCAGTAGCAGAGGCCCGCCTTAAGTTTGAGTATTCCCCCATGGTGGCCTTGGCCTTGTCCCAGGACATTGCTGAAAAAGGCACAAGAGTAAAGGTACCCCATGTGTAGAGTAGCGTGATCCTGTTATGGGTGATTAGCATAGCCCAGAAGAACTCACCCTGTAGTAGGCCTCTCATGTAACCCTTGCTTGGCGCCCAACAAGGAGGGAAACATTGAGGACGTGACAACCACCCTGTCACCTTGACCACTGGTGTGATACAGTGCGATTTCAACTCATTCAAATGAACAGTCTGAAAACGCACTGCACTCAAATCCCACAGGAACGCAAGCGCGTTTCTGTGTGATTCCTGGTATGAACTGCCCCTAAGAGAGGGCTAAAGTAAGTGTTCTGAAACTGAGATAGCTGCCTCTAGTGGCTAACCTAGGAATCTCTATATTAAATCCAGTAGCAAAAGCATAGAAGAGCAAGCTTAAAAAATATGAAATAAAAAAAAAAAAACTGTAATAATAGTTCAAAATATGTATTTACTGAAAATGCACTGTACTTTGCCAACATTGCGTGAGAGGAAATTCATTGTCAGATACAGTGGCCATTTAATGATTGTCTGCTTCAATTAAATAGGTTTAACACAGCTGAGAAACAATGTTGTTGATTAAAGAGACGTTTAATCAATTCATGTACATTTACCGTCATTTGCAAGTTAGTATGTCTTGAATTTGGCAATTCCAAACTTGCAAAACATATTCCAAAGGTCAAGCATATTTCTTTACACCAAAAATTATTGTTAGTTGCCGTTAGTTTATTTTATGTAGATTGTCATACAGCGCCTATTGTGATCATCTGAATGTTACCAATTATATAGTTCGTCATAGAGCAGGTTTTGTCCTCTGATCGTATTACAATTTTACTCCAAGCATATTGTCCTGACTGTACTGTGACTCAGCATTTGAGTGACACAACATTGTATCCTGATTCCCCATGGATGATCAAATGATGTGGAGAGTAAACACATCAATTATGTGTTTAGGTTAAGAAAATGCCATTGCACGTTCTTCCTTTCCTATTGCTTAAAGGAAATTCATAGTATTTTTCTAGATTCACACAATGTGCACTGTGTTCCTTGATGGGTGTTAAAACCACTTAAGTTAACGTGTAGTTTTTTTTAAACTTGTATTTGCCTTTAGTGTATTGCAAAACGCTTTACCATACTATAGCGCATGTCCTAATTCTGCCCAGCAAACACCAGTAAAGCATGTTGAAAGAGGTTGAATGACCGAACCACGGTGACGTCACTCCTGTGCATACTCACAGGAATGACATCACATACTCAGTATGCGTTCCTTTCAGAGCGCAGTGCGCATGCACCAGCTGCAGAAATAGTGAATATTTCCTAAGCGATCAATGTTTAGGAGATATTTCTTGTACCTACTGGTAAGCTTTATTATAAGCTTACCTGTAGGTACAAGTTACCAAGCGTTGTTTACTACCGCTTTAGTCAGTGCTGTCCAACGGAGCCTAATGCACATGGTGTGAATGGACCCTTTTTGTCCTTTTGATTTTTAGGATTTAACCTCCCTGGCGGTCTGATTATGTCAGTATTTTTAAATGTCAAAGCGGTACAATTGTTTTGCATGGAAATGTGTTGTTTTATATTGTAGGCCTTAGGAATAACTCACTTAAATCTGTCAAAACAAGAGTCTAGTAGACATCCCGGGTCTGATACAGTTTGAAACACGAAATCATAAATTATAATATAATAAATAATTGTAACTAATTATAAAAAAAAATAATATAATAATAATACATTTTTATTCAATAATGTAATCAAACCAAAAACACTGAAATTTGTCCAAACAAGGGTGCAATATTACTAGTCACTGTAATACTAGACACATATGCATATGCATATTGGCCTAGTAAACATCCCGGGTATGAAAAATTTTAAAACATAGGACTGTGCAAAGACCGGCACCACAATTAGGACAATGGAACCTGGTTTCCTTTCTGATTTTCTTTTTACTGTCATCTCGCTTTGAGCAACGATCCTCATAGGTGCTGACTTTTTTTTTTCGGTTGGTGGGATGTAGTCCATGAAGTGACGAACAGTCAGGCATTCCAGGTTTTTTTCAAATGTTTTCCTTTTCCTGGCATCAGTTCAGTTCCTGGTTAAGCACCACATTGAGATATTTTCGAAAGTACATTGTGGCACAAAGGTCACATGTGTTAAGAACACAGTGCAGCTGAAAAATACTCTGCCATAAATCAGGCAACTTGGTGCAGCAAGTTTAATATTAGTTAAGTGGAAAGACAGGAACAATCACTTGGGAACAAAGGGTGACTTCTATCCGCACAAGGTGATGAGTGTTGTTGGGCTGGTATATTTAAACCCAATCCTGAAAACCTCCTATAAGCATTAAAGTAGTTCTAAAGGCTTAATGTTGTATTACCTTCATGCGTTCTATGCCCCCCTCCCTCCCAAATCCTTACCTGAATTCCCTCCGATCCAGAGATTATAACTAAAGCCTCGGCTGTCCTGGGATCCTCCCTCCACATTGGCCTGGATATTTATAAATGCTGGGAGCACCAGACCGGCCTTAATGAGGTGTTTGGCAAGATCTTTGTGGACAGCCGGTTGGGGTTCCTCTTCCCACTTTTTAACCACTTGCTTACTGGGCACCTAACCCCCCCTCCTGCCCAGACCAATTTTCAGCTTTTAGTGCTGTCACTCTTTGAACGACAATTGCACGGTCATACAACACTGTACCTAAATGAAATTTTTTATCATTTTTTCCCACAAATAGAGCTTTCTTTTGGTGGTATTTGATCACCTCTGGGTTTTTTATTTTTTGTTAAAAAAAATTAAAAAAGACAGAATTTTTTTTTTAAAAATACAAAACCGTTTTATATTTTGTTAATACATTTTGCAAACAGGTCATTTTTCTCCTTCATTGATGTACGCTGATGAGGCTGCACTGATGGGCATCAGTAGGCTGCATTGATGGGCACTGATAAGGCGGCACTGATGGGCACCAATAGGCGGTACTGATGGGCATTAATAGGTGGTACTGATGGGCACTAATAGGCGGCACTGGTGGGCACTCATGAGGTGGCACTGGTGGGCACTGATAGGTGGCACTGATGGGTGGCACTGATGGACGGCACTGAAGGGTTGACATGTGCATTCGTTTTCGACCAAATCTATTTTCGTCCGAATTTCGGGTATTTTCGTTATCATTTTAACAAACGTTAACGAACGTGCAGAAACCAAAAGATCAGACATAAACAAATGCTTTATTTTCGTTTTCGTTGCGTCAACAGTTCGATAGGGATAGAAGATTCGACATGACGTTGACAATAGCGATCTGTGTCCATCGAACCTGTGGTTGAATGTGCCTAACCTTAGCTCTATTAGTCCAAGATTTTTCTACATAGAGAGAAAAGATTCGACATGAAGATTTGAGGAAGCAGCCACCGCGAGCGGACATTTATGGTCAAATGCTCCGCCCATAGGCTATAGAAGAATTCTAATGTTGGTTGACTAGTAATAATAATTAATAAATATAATTATTACTAGTGTCATATAACATTAGAATTCTACTATAGCTTGTAGGCGGAACATTCAATCGGAAATGTACGATTGCGGCGTTGTACAGTTTAGCTGCTCCGTCGAATCTTCTTAGAACATTTGACAGACACCATAAGCCTTCAATGACAGATTCGACCTTAATTACTGTATTTTGGATTTTTGGACAAATGCATTTTTTAACTAAACAAAATAAATAAAAACGAATTTCGGGAGTAACTAAATAAATTAATTTGTCGGACGAAAACCAAATTCCGAAATGAAATATTTCAGTGTGCACATGTCTACTGAAGGGCATTGATAGGTGGCACTGAAGGGCACTAATAGGTGGCATTAATACTTGACAGTAATGGGCACTGATGGGTGGCAGTGATGGGCACTGATCGGCACTGGTAGCTGACACTGATAGGCAGCACTGCTAGGTGGCACTGATGAGGCACTGATTGGCACCACTGGTGGGCATTGATAGGTGGCACTGATTGCTGGCACTAATGCACTGATGGGCACTGATTTGTGGCACTGTGGGCACTGGCTTGTGGCACCGGCAGGCGATACTGGTGGGCAAAGATGAGGCAGCTTTGCTTCTTTCTCTTCGGGACCGATGTCCCTTGCACAGAAGCCGGTGATCAGCTTTTTTTTCTCCTCTGTCAGCGTGAGGAGGAGAGGAGGAAAAAAAAAAATTACAGATCTTCTGTTTACATCACGTGGTAAGGGGCCGTGACCGACCCCTTACTTCGATCTGTGATCATTCGAGTCTCATTGACTCGGTGATCACAGCGCCATTCAGGGGGGCATGTTGGGGAGCGTGCAAAGGGGAAGAGGTCTAATGACGGCCTCCCAGCAAAGTAGGTCCGCGCTGTAGCCGTCATTCGGCTATAGCGTGGATCTGAAGGGGTTAAAAACAGCGTGGTTGTGTGTTGCTTCATCCGCACAGTCACGTCATTCAATCATTCACAGTAATCTGTGAATGAGGGAACTACAAGTCCAGTCTTCCATCACGGCAGAGAGCTGGGACTGGTTTTATAAAGAGGAGGAATCCTGCAGGAGCAAGGAATAGGGGATGTGTTTAACCTTATTCCCATCCCCCTAGACTAAGCAAGCATTTAACTCTTGCAATACAGAGGGGGACTGAAAGGGTTAGATTTTTATCGGTCCAGATTTCAGCTTTAAAAGACCAGTATCCCTAAACTGCATCATTTTCATAAATTGGTTTGTTAAAAGTTTAAAGTGTCAGTTCAACTGAAAAATGAAAAGGGGAACTAACACCGTACACTCTCCTGAACTCCCCTGGTCCCCGCTGTACTCACCTCTGTGGATGATTAGCTTTCACTGCCCACGCAACTGGGGCAGGAGTCTAGGAAATCAGGATCTTCTTCGGCACGGATTAAAGTGATTCTGATTGGTCACATGCTAGCACATGACCACTTTGACCAATCAGAATCACTCTGATCTGTCCAGGCGTCCCTAAGGAAAGAAGACTGCAGCTTCCAAATGCCTGGACCCCTGCACCGACTGCGCGGGCAGTGAAAGCTATTCATCTATGGAGGTAAGGAGGTTGCCAAGTGTTCACCTTTTAATTTTTTGTGAAAAGGTTAACTTACACTTTTAAATACCATTTATTGATAAATATGAAAATATATTAGGTGATTGTGAGAAGTGGAGCTATACAAAATAAAAATAAAATTAAACAGAGGTTAAACAAAATTACATTCATCTATCCTCCCTAGCCTCCTAAGATAAATTAATATACAATTGCCCTTTTTAAAATTTTGCCCAAGTTTCCTTCCTCACTAGCGCCTGTACAGAGAACCCCAATAGACTTGTATAGGAAGCTATTTCAACACTAGTGATGCTATTAAGTCCATAGGTGCTCACTGGGCAGACATAGCCAGTGCTGGAAAACTAAAACTCAACTTAGAGGAGGAAAATAGTGGAGGAGGCCATGGCTATCTTGCTGGGTGGTGGGCTTACAGATTACCTAGGTGGTAGATGTGAGTGATTCCAGATTAGTTTAGAATTGGGGGGCACAAGAGGGTAGAGCAGTGTGGTTTTCAATACAAGTGAACTAGTCCTTTATACTATATTTAGATGGTGCTGGGACACACCTAGTGACAGTGTACTTGGCTGAATAGGAAGCTACCGCAGCCAGACACAGGATGGGACTGCCAGCTACAATTCATAGGGAAGCCAACAGTTCCTTCCATAAGTTAATTTTATCCAAAAAGTGGACAATAAATCATGCAGCACATATTTCTATCACACAAATTAAATATATATATATATATATATATATATATATATATATATATATATATATATATATATATATATATACAGTATATAGATAAAAACAATAGCTACTGTTTATACAATAAATCCTATTTTTTCTACAAATCAAGTTTAGCATGTTCTAATGAAAGATGGAAAAGCCATTCATTAATAAGTTTCACTTGTTTTTTTTATCTTACATCATTTACATGCACATATATGTTTCATCAGCTAAAAGAATAGATAGCAATGAAAATATAAAGTATAATATCTAGTTATACAAATTGAAAAGAAAAGGGTGTGTGTCTGTGGTAGATTGTATTGTTTTACCAAATACTTTGGAAGAACGAGGTTCTTTGTTGCTGCTTTGGCCTCAGGAAGTCAATTAGCAACCATTGTGTATTTAAAGGGGAACTTCAGTCAATTTTTCAACTTTCCATCTATTAAACCTTCTGCCCTTGTTGTTTTAACTTTGGATAGTAAAACATTCTTTTTCTGCCTGTAAATACCTTATACAGCCCACTTTCTGTTTCCTATCTGGTCATTAGCCTAGGCTTATGACATCATGCACAGCTCTTTCTCTCACTCTCGTGAGAGTTTGCCAAGAAGGGATGAGTCATAAGAGAACCAATGAGAGCTGCAGAGCTGGAGGTGTGCCTTTGTGTGTCTGTGTAAATCCAGGAAGTGAACAGGCAGCAGCTTCAGCTGCCCACAGTTAAAATGGATGCAGCCAGACTCAGTGGAGGGAGATTTCTGCAGCATATTTGGCAAGTACAGAATCACAATATATATATAATAATATGCAAAGTGATTGGAGGGAAGCTTCAGAATGGCAAAGATGTTTTTTATTAAAAATGATGTGAGCAGACTGCAGTTCCTCTTTAAAGTGTTTCTAAAGCTCAAAAAACTTTAGGGAACGGTTAATCCCCTGCCAAATTTTTGTTGCCCAATTTGGGAGCTTTCACTTTACTTCCCCCCCAGGAACAGGAAATGAGAAGTAAACTCTGCAAAGTGAGGTAGATTCTCACTTGGAAGGTTGTCACTGCAATAGTGTTTCCTGTTCAAAACTAAGAAAAAAATGATGACTTTAGATACACTTTAAAGTAAATTTCTAGGTTTCAATTAACTTTAGCTGGCCCAATCAATCTATTTCCACTACCAAACAATGTGGTTGTTGTGTGCTGTTATATACTGTAGTAGTATTATCTACATACATACATAGCAGTGTTATGTTTTGGTAGCAGTACGAGCGATTTCCTGTCTGCTGCCAGAAAAAAATATACTTGGGCTTCTCCACCATTCAGGAGAAGTCTTGTATTTTCATCAATGAATATAAGGCTTCCCGTGATTGGTTGAGGTGGAGAGGCAAACAAAGAATGTCACAATCTCCACCTTGGGCAATCAGAGGAAGCCTTGTATTCATTGATAAAAATACAAACCTTCTTCCGAATGGTGAAGAAGCCCAACTCTTTTTAGCGCCGGCAACACATGGGAAGTAGCCCATGCTGCTGCCAGAACTTAGGGCCACTCATTGTATGTAGCTAATGCTACTATCAAATATTAAAGTACAAACTGGGGCTACATTGTTTAGTAATGCTAATAGTTAATAGAGTTGTAAAGGCAGAAGACATTTCATGTTAATGCATTCTATGCATTAAGATAAAAAGCCTTCTGTGTGCAGCAGCCGCCCCAGCACTCACTAATACTTACCTGAGCCCCATCTCTCTCCAGCAATGTCCACAAGTCCCTCGGCCATCCCTGACACTCCCTCCTGATTGGCTGAGACACAGCAGCACGCCACTGTCAATCAACGTCAGTTAGTCAATTAGGAGAGACAGGGGGCGGGGCCGAATGGCAGCTCCGTGTCTGAATGGATACACAAAGCTGTAGCTCGGCTGGTGTGCCCCCATAGCAAGCTGCTTCCTGTGGGGACACTCGACAGGAGGGAGTGGCCAGGAGCAGCAAAGAGAGACCTGAGAAGAGGAGGATAGGGGCTGCTCTGTGCAAAACCAACTGCTCAGAGGTAAGTATAACACGTTTGTTATTTTAAAAAAAAGAGACTTTACAATCACATTAAACCTGAAATTCTACTTTAGGAAGCAAGAAAATGCTTTACAATGAGTTCAAGAAAAGACTAAATAGACAAAGAAAACTATTTTTTTTAAACCACATGAATAAAACCTGACCAGTGTAATCACCCCTGACAGTGACTTAAAGTTTGTCCCAAATCCTGTAAATGTTACTGTTGCTGGACAGATTTGTCTGCATGTAAATGTGGAATGTGATCGCGTTGCTCCGGCTAATAGATAAAAAATATTTAAGGAGTAATGTTTCCTATTGATCTCGTTTTTTTAATTAACCTTCCTGGCGGTAATCCCAAGTGTGGCTCGGGGTAAATTTTCAGTACCAAAAGCAGTAACCCCGAGCCACACTCGGGTTACACTGTAGTATCCCTGTAGTGTTACTTACCTTGTCCCTACGATCCCCTGATGTACTCCTACTGTGTCCTCTGGCTGATGCCGGCATCCATCTTCCAGGTTCCCTTTCCCATGAGCGCCGTGACGCAGGGGGGGGGCGGAACTGGGCTGGAAATTCAAAAAAAGTTCAAAACATGACATACACACAATACATTGTAATCTGTTAGGATTACATTACTGTATCAAACCATTTCACCTCAGTTTTGTCCCTAGTGCTTTGTCCGGTGCCCTGCCTGCACTTTTACCATTCTTTCTGTCTGTAAACTTGAGAACGTCCATGGCATCCAAAAAGCGTTCCTTTAGGTCAAAGACCAGGTAGAAAACAGCGATAGTGAATTAGAATCACTTGCAGAATTGAGGGATAGTGATTTGTGGGGAAATTCATCATCAGACCCTGAAAGTGACGACAGCGACGATTCTGTGACTGAGCTCAGTGATGTGCGAACTTAGCGCTCTATTGACTGTGGTACGGATCAGGCAGCGCCTCCAAGATTCCCATTTACTGGAGCATCTTGTATGAAAGTAGACGTTGAACATGACAACCCCATGGCATACCTACAATTATTTCTGACTGATGAGGTTATTGAAAAAATAGACAAACCGGTACAAAGAGCAACAATTAGCTACTCTGCATCGGAAGTTTCCAAGAAGCAGAAAGTGGGAACCAGTGACCAAAGATGGCATTTGGAAATTTCTGGGCCTAATAATACTTCAGGGGGTGGTGGGGAAACCCCTGCAGAAGTGGTATTGGATGACTAATAAATTACTTGTCACTCCATTCTTTGGCATGGTCATGTTAGAGTACAGATTTTTCCCTGATAATGACATTTTTACACTTCAAAAACAACTAAGAATTTGAGAGCTACTAATCCTGCACCAAAACTAAAGAAAATTTAGTATCTAAAGTAATTCTAAACAATTTCCAACAGAGCTATGTGCCAAAAAGAGATATCAGCATAGATGAAAGTCTAATGGCCTATAAGGGAAGGCTCAGCTGGGTACAATACATTGCATCAAAGAGAGCACGATTTGGCGTAAAATCCTACATGCGAATCGTCAACTGGCTACATTTGGAATTCAGTCATATACACTGGAAAAGGAACACAATTCAATCCAAAATACAACAACGATGGAATGGCGACATCTTCTGTTCTTTCACTCATTGAGCCATTGCTAAATCAGGGCTATTGCATAACAACCGACAACTTTTATACGTCTCCTGAACTTTATGAGTTTCTTCTGCAAAACAAAACAGATGCCTATGGAACCATTAGGGTTAACTGGCGCGACATGCCACCGATGTTTGGCAATAAGAAGCTGAAGACTGGAGAAATGGTTGCCTGTCAGAAAGGCAAAACGATGGCACTGCGATGGCGTGACAAGAAAGATGTGTGCCTAATAAGTACAGTTCATAATACCTCCACTGTTATGGTACGCACGAAAGGTGGGAAAAAAATCATGAAGCCACAAGTAGTGACAGACTACAATAACACCATGGGAGGTGTCAACAGAGCTGACCAAGCAATGACATTCTACCCAGCAATGGGGAAACAGCAAAAGAAGTACCGTATATACTCGAGTATAAGTCGAATTTTTCAGCACATTTTTTTGTGCTGAAAGTGCCCCCCTCGACTTATACTCGAGTCAAGCACTTTTCTGCAGCAAAAAAATTTATGACATTTTCCTAACCGACTTTGGGGCCCCGTATCTCAGGGCCACTTGGTGCTAGGAACCCCAAATTTGGTATGCAAACCCAGGGGAACTGGTACCATAACATATCCAAAGATGAAGTTCCTAGCACTAAGTGGCCCTGAGATACGTGGCCCCAAAATCGGTTAGGAAAATGTCATTCTCTGCTGAAGAAAAGTGCTTGACATTTTCCGAACCGAATTTGGGGCCCCATATCTCAGGGCCACTTGGTGCTAGGAACCCCAAATTTGGTATGCAAACCCATTGGAACTGGTACCATAACATATCCAAAGCTGGGGTTCCTAGCACTAAGTGGCCCTGAGATACGGGGCCCCAAAATCGATTCGGAAAATGTCATTTTCTGCTGCAGAAAAGTGCTTGACATTTTCTGAACTGATTTTTGGGGCCCTGTATCTCGGGGCCACTTGGTGCTAGAAACCCCAGCTTTAAAAATTTTATGGTGCTAGTTCCACTGGGTTTGCACACCACATTTGGGGTTCCTAGCACTAAGTGGCCCCGAGATACAGGGCCCCAAATTTGGTCAACTGTGTCCATCTGCAGCAATGTCATTTCAGGACCCTTTGGGTTCAGAGACCCCAAATTTTGGCTGCAGCTAGGGGGCATCTAGGAACCCTTAACTACCGAGTTTGAAGTTCAGGGGACCTATGGCTGCAAATGGGCACAGTGATGCTGCAAATGGGCATTGTTGACCCTCTTTTCCACTTACAGTAGCTGTGCATTTCTCACCCTCGTCTTATACTCGGGTCAATAAGTTTTTCCCATTTTTTTTGTAGTAAATTAGGGCCTCGACTTATACTCGGAACGACTTATACTCGAGTATATACGGTACTACAAGAAGATTTTCAGGCATCTTCTTGAGCAATGCTTGTTGAATGCCTATATTCTGCTAAAAAAAAAAAAAAGAGTGGCAAGCCTGTGATTCATTCTGATTTCCTTTTGAAAGTTGCCAAACGTATCTTTGTGAACCACCAAACACCATCAATAGCTGGGAATAGAGCGTGACATCATGCTTTTGGCGTTGTCAACCTGGAAGGGACTTCTTTTGTTTTTCCGTCAATACCAATATGGTTATGTAAACTACAAACATGTTCTATCAGACAGTTTCCACTGCATCCAATTCGCATGACATCTAAGCGTGACCCGCTCTCAATGGAGCCAGTTCACACATTACCGGGGCGGCCGCGGCGCGGTTTCAGGCAAAAATTCGGACCTGAATCGCACTTGAACCGCTCAACAGAAACGCACAGGGCCCCAGGCTGGAAACCGTGGCCGCACATATGTGAGCCTGGCCTTAGACAAGGAGGGAAGCAGTTGCTCTCATTATACATAGTTTTGAGCCCTTCAAGGAAACATGCGAGAAAAAACGTATGCAAACTGGTAACATTAATGTAAAACTAAGGACAAAACTTTTTATTTTTATTTTGGATAGATTAAAGCTGGCCACAGATGGATCAAAATCCGGCCAGTTCAGCAGGGAGCAGCCTACAGTGTCTTGAAAAAGTATTCACACCCCTTGAAATATTCCAAATTTTGTCATGTTACAGCCAAAAACGTAAATTTTTTTATTGGGATTTTAAGTGGTAGACCAACACAAAGTGGCACATAATTGTGAAGTGGAAGGAAAATGATAAATGGTTTTCCAAATTTTTTATAAATAAATATGTGAAAAGTGTGGGGTACATTTGTATTCAGCCCTCTTGAGTCAATACTTTGTAGAACCTCCTTTTACTGCAATTACAGCTGCAAGTCTTTTTGGGAGTGTCTCTACCAGCTTTGCACATCTAGAGAGTGACATTTTTGCCTATTCTTCATTGCAAAAAAGCTCAAGCTCTGTATGTGCATTTGTATTTAGCCCCCTTTACTCTGATACCCCTAACTAAAATCTAGTGGAACCAATTGCCTTCAGAAGTCACCTAATTAGTAAATAGAGTCCACCTGTGTGTAATTTAATCTCAGTATAAATACACCTGTTCTGTGAAGCCCTCAGAGGTTTGTTAGAGAACCTTATTGAACAAACAGCATCATGAAGGCCAACACACCAGACAGGTCAGGGATAAATTTGTGGACACGTTTAAAGCAGGGTTAGGTTATAAAAAAATGCTTTTTGGGAGGAAAGCAATGGCAAACCTAGACAGTATTTTAAATGCAGAGACATCACGCTACCTATAAAGTGCCATATAGTCAAAGCTATGGTATTCCCAGTAGTAGCCTATGACTGTGACAGTTGGACCATAAGGAAGGTTGAACGCTGAAGAATTGATGCCTTTGAACTATAGTGTTGGAGAAGACTCTTGAAAGTCCCTTGGTCGGCATGAAGATCAAACTGGTCCATCTTGAAAGAAATCAACCCTGAATATTCACTGGAAGGACAGATCCTGAATCTGAAAATTGAATACTTTGGCCACCTAATGCGAAGAGAGGACTCATTGAAAAAGACCCTGATGCTGGGAGACATGGAAGGGAAAAGAAAAAAAATGGGCATGAAATTAAACAAGCTCCAGAAGGCAGTGGAGGACAGAAAAGCCTGGCGTGCTATGGTCCATGAGGTCAAGAAGGGTCGGACATGACTAAACGACTGAACAACAGCCACAAATGAGAAATATTCTGTTCTTCACTTTGAAATAGAACACTGGGCTTTCCATCCTAGCACGCCTAGATCTGTGCACATCACCCATTGAGCTATGGGTGACAAGTTGACAACCATGACAAAAATACAGTGGAGGAGGGAGTGTTGTCACTTAGAACTGGAAGTGTACGGTATTTTTCAAAGGATTACCAGGTGAAAATAAAGGGAAAAAAAAAAAACCCAATGAAGCCACCCTATTTATTGACTGGTAAACTGCAATATATTCACATTTTGTTTTAGGGTTTAGATACACTTTAAAGCATGGGCATATTTTTTAACAGGATGACTTCTGTAAAGGACGGAATCACCACAGTAAATCCTTCATTTTCTGAAGCCCTGTATTGCCATCATTAACAGCATACCATTCTTTTCCTCTAATTAATTTTGCTTTACTTACATTGAGGCGAAGACTTCACAAGATGCAGAAGTAGGTTCAGTAAATCGTTCCTGTTAGCAATAAATCATCACGTATTAAAACACACGGAATATTAGTCATTGGTTTCTAATGGAATTCCACATAAGAGAAAATGTATACAATTTCACCACAAAGACGTCATCTGCCCTTGCTGATCTTTACTTCACACAATGTACACAAGTCATTCCTCTTGACCTATAACTCCATGTGTTTTTCAAAATGAAGAAAATATACCTTTCTGACAGAACACAAAATTATAGTTTGTTCTATGGGGGGGGGGGGGGGGGGTGGATTGGCAGAACCTTTAGATGGAATCTCTCCCATTTTTAGAATTGATGCCATGAATTAGCCCAGTCACTAGTTTGTCATTCATTTATTTGAAAACTGATTTTACAGCTGATGTCTGTTTACAGGATTAGTACACTTATAAATTAAAGAAATTGTAAAGGAAATTAAAATAAAATAAATAACTAACATTTCTATACTTACCTGCTCTGTGCAATGGAATTGCACAGAACGCCTGTGAACCTCCTCTTCTCGGGTCCCCCGCCAGCACTCCTGGCTCCTCCTCTCTGTCCAGTGTCCCCCATGGGAAGCTGCTTCCTATGGGGACCCTCGTGCGTACTCATTGCCGAGCCCTGCTGCTGCGTCCATTGACACAGACCCTCCTCCTGCTTCCTTGTCACTGGATTTGATTGACAGCAGCTGGGGAGCTAATGGCTAATGGTAGAGCCAATAAGACCCGGAAGTGAGGGGAGAGAGGAGCTGCAGACGCGCGCAATGCTGGATCTTATGAGGGCTCAGGTGAGTAAAAGAGGGGGAGCGGGGGGTAGGAGGGATGTTGATGCCTAAAAATTTTTTGTCAAGGTATGCATTAAGGTAAAATATATTTAGGCTTTAGAACCACGTTAAGCATTTAGCTCTTTTAGGGTCCATGCACATTAGGCAGCAGAAAAAATGGCAGAACTGCTGGCAGAATAAAGAAGCATAAAAAAAACGCTCCTCTGTATAGGTGCGTTTACGTTCATAAGCATTTCCCCCCTAAATACTAGTAAAAAGTACATTTAAAAATGCTTGATGCACCTAAATGCCACGTTTAGGCATGCCAAGCACTTTTTCTGACCGAAACCTCCTCTCAAAAGCGCACTTGTGATGCTTTTTTTCTGCCTTTAAGGCTGCATTCACACCTGAGCGTAGCGTTTTTGAGTGTTTCTTCCGGCGTTTTGTTGCGCGTGTTTTCGGGCATATTTGAGTGTTTCCATGCAGCGTTGTCCGGTGTTTTTGAGCTTTGGCATTTTTTTTATTAGCCAATAGGAAAAATGATCATTTGTTTCATCATTTGTTGCTATGTTGTTAGATTTTGTCATCTGCTTCCTGCTCCTAAAAACGCCCAAATCTGCCCGATTCGCGCGACAAAAAAGGGTCCAGAACTTGTTTGAGATTCAGGCGTAGGGCTTCAGGCGACTTGGAGTGGAGATGTGAACCGCCTCCATAGAGAATAATGGATTTTTTCCCCTCAAGCATTTTGTAGCTTGAAGCTTCAAGCTACAAAACGCTCAGGTGTAAATGGGCTCTTAATTTTCATCTACAAATATGCCTGTAAACGCCCAAATGTCACTGATGACATCCGTCGCTCCATAGAGTTGTATGGCGCGGCCATTCAGATCCGTTAAAAAAACTGACAGGCAGATCTGAACGGTCCGCACGTGTGAAAGGGCCCATAGAGTTGCTGAAAGAAAAGTTACTCTGCTTAAATTTAAAAATGACTTGCTGCTAATCTGCTGGGGAATGGAGGATTGGGTAAGTTATTTACTCTCCCCTAGACTAAACAAGCAGTTAAAGTGGTTGTAAAGGCAGAAGGTTTTTTTATCTTAGACCCGTTTCATACTGGGGCGCTTTTCAGGTGTTTTAGCGCTAAAAATAGCGCCTGAAAAGCGCCTCTCATGCCTCCCCAGTGTGAAAGCCAGAGTGGTTTCACACTGGGGTGGTACACTTGCAGGACGGGAAAAAAAGTCCTGCAAGCAGCATCTTTGGGGAGGTGCGGGAATGATGACCGCCCCTGCCCATTGAAATGAATGGGCAGCGCTGCCAAAGCACCTGCAAAGCGCTTTGGCAGTGCCGCAACACAGGTGCTTTTAACCCTTTCTTTGGTCGCTAGCAGGGGGTTAAAAGAGCCCCACTAGCAGCCAAAAAGCGCTACTATAACAGCGGTAAAGAGCTGCTAAAACTAGTGGCACTTTACAGCTAACGCCGGCACCGCCCCAGTGTAAAAGTACCCTAAATGCATTCTATGCATTAAGATAAAAAAGAGTTCTGTGTGCAGCAGCCACCCTCAGCCCCCCTAATACTTAACTGAGCTCCATCTCTGTCCAACGATGTTCACGAGTCCCTCGGCCATCCGGAGCTCTCCTTCCTGACTGGCTGAGACACAGCAACGGCGCCATTGGCTCACTTTAAGGGCTTATGCACGCTGCAGCCGAAAGGAGCTCAAAGAAGCAGCTCCTACAGGCTTTTGAGCTCTTTTGAGCTCTTATTTTTTCCGCCAGGAAACTCCCCTCCATGTTAGCCAATGTGTCCACGCACACTATGGCTTTTTCAGGAGTTTTCAGGCATATGCTCCTACAGGCAGAAACACAACCTCACCAAACTTGCATCTCTGAGAGGAGCTAGTGCCCCAAGGAGCTCAAAAGAGCACAAAAAAGCTCAAAGAAGCTCGTAAATGCACAAAAAACATTTGTTCCAGCTGTTTTTGTGGTTAAGAAAATACTATCCAGGAGGGCTTATGCTCAAAAAAACTCAAAGGAGCTTGAAGTAGCTAGATAAAAACGTGCACAAGAGCAAAAAAAGCACAACCTTCTTCAAGCTGAAATAAAAGCTCAATTGCCCTTTTTTTTGAGCTGCAGTGTGCATGAGCCCTAACCCTTGGAGTGGAACTATGCAGCCCCACAGCAAGAGAGGATTTTCATATTTCCTGGAGTTGGGCTTTAAAGATCTTGAACAGCTGGATATGGCTCAGTTTTTGTACTATAGGTAAACTTATCCAAAGTCAGCTGAAAGTTCTTCACCAAATAACAATGCTTCAGCACATCTCCTGGTAGATTTATGCACATGATTCAGAGGTGATGAGTCAAGAAATGCTGAATCGGAAAACCTGCTGTAAATGAAATGTTTTCATTTTTCTCCAAGACTTCCAAAACAACAATATTGCTGAGCGTGTTCCCGGGGTGTTTGGATGAACGTAAATCACTTGATGATTCTGTTGTTGGTCACAGAAGTCATGTGTTAGCATTTAGTTGTGGTCTAGGCCATGTGCACCGTGGTTTGACCTTCTATACTCATAATATGTCTTCATTCTACGCATTCTGAGGGTAGTACAACCCGAGCAAAATTATATAGAAATGCGTATCACAATAAATCACAACGTATGAGGAAATTGAATTGGTTTGTTCTTTATTATGGAAAAGGAGAAGAATGTTTGGGACTTTGTATGAGGCACATTACTAAACGAAGTGAACCAATCAATGTAAACATTGTTTAATTAGTACAGAAGGCATAACATACATAAGTAACATGGTAAAAACTGTAATATAAAATGGCATATTGAATAACAGGTCTCGATAGATATCGTCTAAACAATTAGTAGGTTGTACATAATTATCTCAACATGATAAACATAATAATGGACCCTGGGTATGTACACCAAATTTGTAAAAGTAACATGTAAACATATAAACAATGATGGATTGGTTCATAATCATATACTGTATTAAGGTAAGATGGTAGCATGGAAAACTGTGATGTCGCATCATAGGAAAGCTCTACGCCTTTTGTAGTTAACAATACCATTCGTCAGGAGCAGATGCAGGGTTTTGGGAATGTCTAGAATAAAGCAAATTGCCAAAATGATAAAGTAAGAAAAGGATATATAACACATAAGGAAGAGGAGGAACAATAAAGGTTCCCAAACACTCTTACCTAATACCTAATAATAGTATATGGGTAAAATTGTAGATGGTAACCATAGTGGTAAAGTACTAAATAAATCGTCCTCCCTGGGAGCTGAGGTGGAAAAAACCTGAGGCACGGCGGCGACGCCCGCAGCCAAAAGAAAAGCATAGAGATGAAAACTCCAGTAGTTCAGCTGTGGTATGTATATATAGTACTGTAAAATGTTCATAATATAAATAATACCGAAGAATATCTGTAGAGATAGATAATTGAAACATGAACTAATAATACAGCTGATTAATGAAGAAAAGGACGCACAACCATGTATGCATAGGAGACACATCAAGTGAATAAGGGAGAGTAAGATTGGTGACATGTAAGGTAATGAACAAGAACATAGGAGTGACTGAGTATGATAGCCCATAAGGGTATCTGGATAGGTAAAGAGGAGGGATAAAAATCCACATCCATATGTGCATGGTAGATATAGCACATGAAAAAACTAAAGTAGGAATAATAAGATAGTGGGAGACCAGAATAGTGAGCACATAAATTGTAAAAAAAGTGATTTGGTAAGATGGTCCATAAAGTACCTAGAAAGGTATGGAGGAGGGATAATCCAAAAGTGAAACAGTGAATAAGAGATGAGACAGCCAGAGATGATGGCGCAGGTATATGCCAGCTGTATACCGAAGGCAACCACCAACGTCACGCAGCATGATGAAGGAGGGCAGCACCATTGCCTGAGCAGTATAGCGACGCTCAGCGTTATGGCGCAACAAACCTCTTTATTATGGTGAGGACTAGAAAAAAATTCAAAAATAAAGTAGACCTAAACCTTAAAGCGGTTATAAACCCAAAAACAAGAATTTAACTTCTTTCCTGACTGTGCTATAGCCAAAAAACGGCTACAGAGCATTCGTCCAGTTATGGGAGGGGGTCCATGGATGTCATCCCAGAACCACGACCCCCGTGACCCCCAGGGGTGCGCATTTAGCACGCTCTGTGATCGCAGTAAAGGGCCACTGACAAGCCCCTTACCATGTGATCAGCTGGTGACAGCTGATCGCATGTAAACAAACTTGCCGGTTATCGGCATTCCTTTTCTTTATGGGCTGTCAAAGCATGAGGAAAGGAGAGTGGGTAGCCGGAAATTCTGACAAGGCACATTTACACTTATAATCAGGGCACTGATCATCGCACTCACGCACAACAATTAGCTCAGAAGCCTTTGAAGTTGGGTGTTTGCAAACAAAAGTAGTGATGAAGGGGCCAGTGGGAGAACCACAGCTGAACCTAAGTCACTAATACTGCTTGGAGTGCAGCTAGGATATTAATCACTAGAATAAAAGGAAAGCTGACAAAGACAGTAATACAAACCACACAACCTCTTCCACTCTCTATCCAAATAAAAAAATGCAAAAAAATGTTTTTTTGAGTAAACAAAAAACAAAAAAAAAACAAAAACAAAGCAGCGATAGATTGCACGGATCTTATGCAATAAAATTAAGTGACATTTAATGAATAAAAACAAGTTGGTTAATGTGCTTGGAGCACACAGTGAGTGCACTCTCAGCATGCAACCTCAGGGCCACTGTGTATACATATACGTTGTTTTTTTGGTCTGCTCCAGGCCACCTGTGGATTGCAGTGGTCCTCCTACTGTGTGGATTGAGCTCAATACATCGTAAGATCCTGCCCACCCCCTTCCTTAGTTGGAGACCTGAGGAGCTGATCTTCCCCGTGCAGAGATTATTACTAAGCTGATTCACAGCTTACCTCTGGTAAGCGGACATCTTAATAGGTGGAGGATTTTTCACTGGGTGTCTCACGTCTATGTACACTGAATACATCTACCTTGGCTCCAAGGACTGCGTTACATGTCCATGATCACTGTTTGCATTTGTCTTGGCTTCAGGAACTGTGTGTTTTTGTGACGCCAGTCACTTTTCTTACCTTCATTTGGGACTTCTGTTATCTCCATTTGGGACTTATATTTTTCAGTCACTTCTTCTATAGAGCTCTGGTGTTTTTTATTCACCAATATTAATTTTGAATTAATTCATTTTAAACAATTGTATATGTTTTGATTAGTCATATCACATGTTTTTGCCTTTAGCGCGGTCTTTCTTGAATATCACTGTGTATACATATGTCTGATGGCTGGGCATTAAATCCTACTTTCTTGGTGCCTCCATGGCAGCATACCAATGATTGGTTGCTGCCTAGCCCCCTACCAACCCACAGGACCCCTTTAACTCTATAAAAAAGAGTTGCTCCCCTCAGTCAGTATTCTTTTCTCTGTCTTCATCCCAGCAGGATCATTATCAGCCTTAACTCACCGCTTTATGGTGTAACCGTTGCAGGTTCATGCTCTCCTGCAGTATGGAGTCCCATGGCTTGGGCTGCTAAACGCGCCAGATAAGTATGGGAGGCCGTTTTTTTCTGTGGATCTTTTTTTGGGCCAGATCGGAAGATTACCAGGAGCCTAATTTCTCTCCTCTATGCTCTTCCCTGATGGCATACCTCATATCTTTGTAGAGCAGGCTTTTACCTGCCTTTCAGCGTTCCTCCATGGATATTGTTCCCCCCTCCTCCTGTAGCAGTGTGTGGCGCTTCGCGCGCGCCGATCTGCTCTGTTTTACCCGGCGGGGGGGCGGAGTCACGGCATGACATCATGTGACAATACGGCGCATGCGCAGTAGCAGACTGAAGCCGTCGGCGGCCATCTTGGTACTCCCAAAGCACACTCAGCATAAATGGAGAGCCTGGGATTCATTACAAAGCCAGTAGTCAAGGAGAAGACATCTCCTAAGTGTCTTCCCTGTTGTACAAAGACAATGGAGCCTGGCCAAGGTATTTAGGGACTGGCTTGTTTTATGTGTTGGGTATGCATGTATGTGTGTATATATATATATATATATATGTGTGTATAAATGTATATATATATATATATATATAGTTATATATAGTTAAAAAAAAAAATTCTATGCTTTTTTTCCAGCTGCCCCTAGTAATGTGATACCGTAACAAAAAGATCCTCATCATACCACTAGGTAAGGGCTGCAACAATCAGGTAAGCTTAAAAAAAAAAAAAGAGCACTCCGGGCAACTTAGAACATATTTTTTGTTTCTACAGCCCGCACCAGGGATCATCCCGCAGATCATCCCACCGAAGCTCTCCAGATAGGAGATCGAAAGGTCATAGGAGCTCGGGGTTCATTCATTCATTCATTCATCCTCAGCTCATGCCTCCCGCAGTGGCCAGAGGTCACCCCAACATACCCCTAGCAGACACGAATCCCACAGATCGGTGTATCCAAGAGAGAGAGGACCTGTTGGGTATGTGGAAAACAAGCGCTGCCGGAAAAATTGGTTTGCGAGAATTGTCTACTAGAAGCTACAGGAGACAAGGAGAAAGACAAGCAGCAGTCTCTGGAATCAATTAAGAGCCTGATCAAGGATTCAATTAGGGAATTGGCCCTCTCCCAAGACCAAGTTAACCCATCCTTGGCGAACCAACAATAAATGCGCCCTCTCCTCATTCGGTCGCAGAGGTTAATTCTGAAGATGAGGGGGAAAGGGTGGATGTCAATATCTCAGCTTTTGACTTCGCTCTAGTTGAACCTTTCATCACCGCGGTCAAGGATGCAGTCCAGTGGGAGGAAAATCCGGAGCCCCCTTCTAAAACAAAGAAGTATTTCCCACATCTGAAAAAGAAGTTATCAACCTTTCCCTTGATGGAAGAAATCAAGGAGGTGGTGACAGACGAATGGCAGAAGGTGGACAGAAGACCCATTGCGTATAATCATTTTTCTAAGTTATACCCACTGGCAGAAGTAGACGTGCAGCTTTTTGATACTGTACCATCTGTGGACGCCTAGGTTATGAGGTTGGCGGGAAATTCGACTTTACCACTAGAAGACGCAGTCTCCTTTAAAGATGCCCTTGACCAAAGGATTGACTCAGACCTGAAAAAGACTTATCAGGCGGCTGGAGGAGCATGCAAACCGGCAGTAGCTCTGACCTCGATCTCAAGGGCCACCAGAGTATGGTCACGAGTATGGACAACGTAGAAACGGCCCTCAGACAAGGGGTGGGCTCAGAAGAAATTATTAAGGCACTGGATGAATTAAAGTTGGCCTCAGATTTCATAGCAGAAGCAGCGATTGATGTTTTAAAATGTTCTTACAGGGCCATTCTGTATTCCATCACGGCCAGAAGGGCATTGTGGTTAAAACCATGGTCGGCCGACCCGACATCTAAACAATCATGGTGACGTATTCCGTACGATGGAAAAGCCCTGTTTGGCGAAAAGATGGATACGGCAATTACCAGGGTCATAGGGGGAAAAAGTGGTTTAATTCCCCAGGACAGAGGCAGGAGGAAGAGATTCGCTATTCGTCCAGCGGGCCAGCTAAGAGGGAAGGATTCCAGATCCTACCGCCCTGGGAATACAGAAGGGGCTGCTAAGGTTCACAAGCTACTTTCCTGAGATTGGCAAAACCAAAAAGCCTCTACATCCACGATTGAGAGCCAGAAGTCCTTTTGACGCCCTCCCCACCCAAACTGGTCCGGTGGGAGCCCGTCTAAAGGCGTTTGCCCAGGTTTGGGTGGAAGATTGTGTAGACCAGTGGGCAGTGTCCACGGTCTGTCAAGGCCATTTCTGGAGATTCAAAAGACAACCTCCCCTCTATTCATTTCAACCCACCAAGATCCCAGCCTCCAGAGAAAAGAAGGAGGCCCTTCTTCAATATGTCAGAATGCTTGCTCTCCAGCAGGCAGTGGTACCAGTTCCAGACTTGGAAAAACGCTTAGGCTTTTATTCCCGGGTCTTCTTGGTCCTCAAAAAGTCGGGGGGTTGGAGGCCGGTACTAGACATGAAGAGACTGATATTCTAGTTCTATCCCAGCACAGACCTTGGTGATACATGTACAATTGGTCCTAGACACACTGATAAAGTTCGGTTGGCTAATCAACTACGCCAAAAGTCAACTTACGCCCACATGGGAGATAACTTACCTAGGGGCATTCTTCAACACTCCAGGAAGAACAGTGAAAATTGGTAACAAATACCTACTCGCGCATATGGAAAATTAAATGAGTAAATTAAGTAAATTAGTTGGGGAGCAGCACGTTATAATGATGAAAACAAGGAAAAAATAATTAGCTGTCTAATTACAAACCGCGCTCCTATCGGAATACAAGTGCAAAATCACTCTATGTAAAATGACATGTTATGAAGAAAAACCGTGAAAATTGTGAAATAATATCTGCCAACTGAATGCTAAATCATCATAGTGAAAAATATCAAGTAGAATTCATTAAAATAATCAGATGTGGAAAATTAAAAGAGAAAGTCCACCATTAATATCCAATATGTACGACAAATGTGTGTCAAAATAATGTTCAAAAATTGTAAACAGAGCTTCTGGGTGGATAGAGCTTCTAGGCAAATCTTTCTTGGGTACACCAGAGCATCAAATAGCAGTAATCAGTCGCCATCACCAGCCACACAGCCTACTCACCAGATGGAAGTGACTCCCATGACAGGAGTCAAACACGCTTTGGGGACAACCAACGAGGCTTCTCCCGGTCATGGCTAGGTGCAGATGCTGGAACTCGGGTGCTGGAACTCAGTTGTCTTGATCAACGATAAGGCTACTTGGATGCATGCGACCGGACTTCCCAGGGTGGGTCACAGAGATCGTGGATGTTTGGGAATGTGGAGAAATGAATAAAAAGCTCCCATGGTGAAGTAAGCCAAGTGTTTAATAGGCTATAAACAGCTTAAAAGCACATTCCCCACATACGGGTATATGCGGGCAAAAACAAACAAAAAAGCAGGAAAATCAAGTACGAGTGGAAATGGCGTGTCACGTTCGTTTACGTCCAACCGGTTTCGTCAGAACATTCTGACGTCATCAGGGATCGTATGAACGGGCACACCTTCTCCTTAAATATACATCACCATTAGAGGCATCCAATCCAGTGACATCTCCTCTAATGGAGAATTAAACCAAAATTAATTGACTGCCATCTTGTGGCCAAAAAGCAAAATGCAACTAAAATATACAAAGAGAATATTGTGAATTTACAACGACATACAAACTGCCATTTTGTGGAAAGATGCCAAATTGCACAATCAAGTCAAATGTCATTGATTAAATTAAATAAATAAAAAATTTAAAAAACACAAAAAAATACATAAGTATAAATTTAAATTAAGATTAAAATGAATTTATAATAAAAAAGGAATACAAAGAAATGAAACCGAAATGGACAGCCCCTTCACAATCTGAAAGGACAGAAAATTCAGTAGTTGGACAAATAGCAGTTTAAATCAATATCAACATTGATACCTTCCGGGGTAAGTGTGTCCAATCGGTAGATCCATTCCAAATGTTTTTAGATATTCTCTGAACCATATTTCCTCCCCTCCAATCAGCATCCAGCTTGTCAATACCAAAAAATCTGGCCAAGCTGGGATCCTGTTGGTGGTGGATTCTAAAATGGTTAGAGAGGCTGTGCTTGGGAAAACCGTTTTTAATATTTGTGAGGTGTTCATTGATACGTGTGCAGAGATTTCTTTTAGTATGCCCAACGTACTGTAACCCACATGGGCAAACAATAAGGTATGTGACAAAGGTGGACTTGCAGATAATAAACTTATCTATTTTATATTCTTTACCTGTACTAAAGGATGTGAAGTGTTCCACTTTCCTTAAATTATTTCTAGTCAGTTTACAGGCTTTGCACTTCCTACAGTAGAAAAACCCTTTTGCATCCAGGAAAGTGGGAGCCTTCTTGGGAGGATCTAAAACATTCGGGGCTAGCTTATTACATAAAGTCGGTGCACGTTGATAGATAAACCTAGGACGTTCTGGTAAGAAGCTGGACAGAGTCCTGTCCCCCAACAGAACCGGCCAGTGTTTTAAAAAGATTTTTTCGACACTTTTGTAGTCCCTATTGAAGCTAGTTAAGAAAGGAACATAATCCAGTTCGCATTTCTCTAGATAACATCAAAGTCAGCTGGCCAGCTGGTCGTCCTTTAGCACGTTCATGTCCCACTATAGTGTAGGCACAGCAGTCTTTACTTCCCGAGAGTTTGGGGAAAGAACCTTGCAGTCAACTGTACTGTAGTTTTTTTCTTATTAAATTTTCTTTATTGCAGTACCTTCCCTGTAAGCGAGTTATTTACCATTGGTATGCTGCCATGGAGGCACCAGGAAAACGGAAAATTGAATACTTACCTTTCCGTAATTTTCCTTTCCTGGTGCCTGCCCATGGCAGCATACACCCTCCCTTCAATGATCCCTACTATTATGAGATCTAGTTACAAGAATACTGACTGTGGGGAGCAACTCTTTTTTATAGAGTTAAAGTGGTCCTGTAGGTTGGTAGTGGGCGGAGCAACCAACCATTGGTATGCTGCCATGGGCAGGCACCAGGAAAGGAAAATTACGGAAAGGTAAGTATTCAATTTTCCATTTTTCTCATTGTCTCCTGGTCAGCAAAAGGTTTCCTGGGAGCCCCTGCACTGCACAGGCTATTTTCTGGTGAACTTTAACCTCTTTATCAAGTCTTATTTGGGGATCTGTCTGCAGTCCCGCTAAAAATCACTGATCACCGCAATTACTAGTAAAAAAAAAATAAAAAATGTCATAAATCTATCCCCTATTTTGTAGACGCTATAACTTTTGTGTAAACCAATCAATATACGCGTATTGTGATTTTTTTTTATCAAAATTATGTAGAAGAATAAATACTTATTGGCCTAAATTGATGAAGTAATTTGTTTCTTTACATTTTTTTATTTTGGATATTTATTATAGCAAAAAGTAAAACTTTTTTTTTTTTTCCAATATTGTCGGTCTTTTTTTGTTTATAGCGCAAAAAATAATAACCATAGAGGTGATCAAATACCACCAAAAGAAAGCTCTATTTGTGGGAAAAAAAGGACGTCAATTTTGTTTGTGTACAACGCAATTGTCAGTTAAAGCGACGCAGTGCCGTATCACAAAAAATGGCCTGGTCATTAAGCGAGAAAATCCTTCCGGGGCTGAAGTGGTTAAGAAAGGTTCCTGCGCTATTTTTGTGTGACTTCATTGCAACTTGCATTGACATCTGTTAAATGAAGTTACACAGAGTATCTGCAAGCCGCCATGAAGTCACACTGAATAGTCGGCAGTGAAGTCATGAGACTTTAAAGCCTCACTGGTGTGAAGCAGGGATTACAATATACCCATTCCATTACGTTTACAAGACATTAGAGAAATTCGTTCAAATAATCTTTATTAAGCAGACAGTGGGGGTGATTTACTAAGAAGAAGGCACTGCACCAGTTCATACATTTGTCGGTGCGCAGAGTCATAAATTGTGCAAACTGGCACACACTGAAGTGCAAATAGCAATAATAAATACCTGCATATGTAAACTGCAACTGTCGCTATAACTGCAGTTTTCTCATTGATAATAGCGCATGCCCAATACAATTGGTTAATTTCATCTCGTTGGATGTGTCTTGTTAGGCAATTAGTAGGTGTTCTCAGCTAATTAACTATTTTGATTCTAATCTCATTCCTATCACTTCTAATATATCTTTGAAATGTGTTTTTTTCTTTTTTTTACCCAAATCTTTCAATACATTACAAAGAACAGAGAAGAGTTTCTAAACCCAATACATTTATATTTTCAGAACTTGAACTTTAAAGGTGACCATACACTGCAATCAGTTAGATCTTACATAAATTGGATTTAGTGCAAGAGCCTGTTTGATTTCCTATAATCCTAAATGTGCCATGACCCACTTGTATTTTCCTAACGAAAAAACATGAAACATGAAAAAACTTTTTTCAAGACATGCTAGAGTGATCAGGAGTCTTCAAACTATGGCTCTCCAGCTGTTGCAGAACTACACATCCCATGAGGCATTGTAAAACTGACATTCACAGACATGACTAGGCATGATGGGAATTGTAGTTCCTGAACAACTGGAGGGTCGTAGTTTGAAGACCCCTGTGCTAGACCATTATTATGTCTCCAGAATTGGGGTGTGGCATCTACCCAACTTCTCTCTGCTGGTGGACACAAGAACCTACATGTATATATATATATATATATATATATATATATATATATATATATATATATATATATATAGATAGATAAATATATATATATATATATATATATATATATATATATAGATAGATATAGATATATATACACACACACTGAAGCAGGAAGCAATACACATTGGCCCGGAAGTGAATCTGTACACAGGAAGTAGGTGTGTGTTTTGGGGCCAAATCATTTAGACATACACACATGACCCACACAAACACCACCCCATGTAAAAACAAATAAAAAATTATCTTAATTTGCAAATAAGGATCATCTCTTCCTCAGAGAACAGTGAGCGGGGCATGGTGGTGGGAAGAAATTAGCAGCAACTTCCTGGAGCTGCGTGATGTCATTCCTGTGTGCTGGCCACCGCTTCTGGGAACCAGATATGTGCCACGGGTACATACCTCCGCGCACACAGCAGTTCCCCTTCCCACATACACAGCGGTTGCACATCTAGATGTATTTGGTGCATTTAGCTGCAGGAACCCAATTTTTAGGGAAATAAATAGTAAAGCAGATGCAGATTTCCAGGGCTGGACTAACAAATGTTTCTAGTGAAAGGCAACTGGTCTAAATTGGCCATTGACATGCATCACAGTTGAACATAAGACTGTGTCTTTGCAAAGTTAAACTAAATGAAATCCTTTCTTATTTTTGCTTGGGGATAGATTGCAGAGGGATTGGAAGTCTTGTCAGTTTCTGTGGATGTCTGCACCCCCCCCCCCCCCCCCCGGATAGGGTGAAGACACCTCCCAAATTTTTCCAGTTTTTCCTTCAAATTTATTTACTTCCTGTCACATAGCCAAAGAGAAAGTGAGGGTAAAACCCTACCAATGTCTTTCCTTGGTAACACACAGGTCAATCTAAATGGTTTCCCCATTAGGTAAATTGCACTCTAGCATTTTGCTCTGTACACCCCAAATTATTAGGTATCTTGGGTTTATTTACTAAAGGCAAATACACTTTGCACTACAAGTGCACAGTGCACTTGGAAGTGCAGTTGCTGGAGATCTGAGGGGGACATGCAAGGAAAATAAAAAAACAGCATCTTTGCTTCTACATGATTGAATGATAAAATCACCAGTGCTTCCCCTCAGATTTTCAGCGACTACACTTGTATTGCAAAGTGAATTTGCCTTGAATAAACCCCAAAATACCTAATAATTTGGGGTGTACACAACAAAGTGCTAGAGTGAGATTTGCCTAATGGGGTCACTAGTTAGATTGACCTGTGTGTCCCCAAAGACATTGGTAGGGTTTTACCCTCACTTCCTGTTTGGCTATGTGACAGGAAGTGAAGCCAATTTTCAGGGACACAAAGCCCAACCTAAAAAAGACAAGCAGGGGTTCTAACACTCACTTGGTTTCCCTCAAATGCCCACAATTAGAATAGGATTGTCTGGAGCTATATTTTAGCTCAGTGCTCTAAATCAGTTGTTCTCAACCCTGTCCTCAAGTACCCCCAACAGGCCCCCCCGCTGTCCTCAAGTACCCCCAACAGGCCATGTTTGTAGCTTTACCTTCATCTTATACAGGTGCCTAAAATCAGAGTCAATGGCTTGGTATTTTGGACAGCTGTTTTAGCTAAGATAAAATCCCAAAACATGTCCTGTCAGGGGTACTTGAGGACTGACACTGAGAGCCACTGCGCTAAAAAGGAAAATTGAATACTTACCTCTCTGTAATTTTCCTTTCCTGGTGACTATCCATGGCAGCAAATGCACAATCCATGCATATGCTACCATGAAGGCACCAGGAAAGTAGCTTTTAGACAAATCACACCTTTTTTTGTTTTGTCATGCCAATCAGCTTAGTTAAGCTGCAGCTGGGAAATCTGTTGCATGAAAATTGTTGGGGGGGAGTGTAAAGTGTAAAATGCATTACTTGGATCGAGCATGCATCTGAAAAACAAATTATTAACACAACACATAAAACATAAAAATGGTACAAATTACATTGGTCAACAAAACACATGTATTTTAATTTGAGACACTAACAGAATATGGTTTTGAGGTCTGACCATTTTGCAGAGGAAATTAACAAGAGTTAAAAGGACTGTGCCCACAAACGGACAGTCTCTTAAGGATTTAAACATTTAGTAGTCAACAGCTTGAGGAAGATTTTGAAAAATAATGCAGCACAGGCAATTAAATCAAAGTGAAACTAACAACCAACAAACAAACAACACAGATTGACAACATCAAAGATATTTCAGTAAAAAATATCCCCCCCCCCCCCAAAAAAAAAATACTTGCTCTAAAACACATCTGTTTTGCAATGACATAACAAACAAAATACAAAGAGAAAATTCAACACACACACACTTCTCGCCCCTTTTCTAGCTGGCCCTGTTGTATGCTCTGTAAAAGGATGTGGTTTGGATTGGTGAAGGCAGCTCACAGTATTTGGAGAATAGAGTGGAGTGTGGAGTTCCCCTTTAAAAGCAAAAGCTAACCCAAGGAAAACATATGCATTAGAGGGGGAAGGTTAAATGCCCTTTTAGGAGGAGCTAGAGGAGTGAGAGTCTCCTTAAAAAATACATAAAGTTGAACCAGCGTAAAAAACAATGTGTCAAGTTTAGAGGTGAGCCCGTTCAACCCATGCAATTGCATGTACGTTAATTAACATTTGCTAAGATTTTGGTTGCACAGTGAACAAACTCATGTGAACGAGCGCAACAGCTGCTTGCGCATGCGCACTGCTTACATTGATCTCACGCAGTTCTAAATGTACTTGCAGGCACAGCAGGATTTCTCTGAAAAAGTTATGCCGCGTACACACGACCAATTTTTCCGTTGGAATAAACTCTGAAGGTTTTTCCGATTGAGTTCCGACGGAATTCTGCTGAAACTGTCTTGCGTAGACACGATCACACCAAATTCCGACCGTCCAGAACGCGGTGACGTACAACATATACGATGGGACTAGAAAAAGGAAGTTCAATAGCCAGTAGCCAATAGTTTCCGTCTCTTACTTGCTTCACAGCATTCGTCGTTTTTGGTGTGTCGGAACAGCATACAGACAAGCGGTTTTTCCGATAGGAATTGGTTCCATTGGAAATATTTAGAACACGTTCTATTTCTAGGTCCGTCCGAACTTTCGAAAAAGAAAGTCTGATGAGGCATACACACGATCGGAATAGACAATGAAAAGCTTCCGTCTGACTTTTTCTGTCGGACATTCCGCTCAGGTGTACGCGGCACAGGGGTGGACTGACCATTCGGGCACTGCCCGAGGGCCCCATGTCACTAAGGGGCGCCATCAGGGTTGCCAGCCTCAATAAAACCAGGGACAGTAAGTAAAAATTTGTGTTTTTTTTTAAATCCCAAGATTATAGCTGCCCCGCCTCTCCAGTACCTGTGGGCCCCATAATCTCCTATTGCCCGGAGGCCCTATAGTCTTCTCCTATTGCCCAGGGGCCCCATAATCTTCTCCTATTGCCCGGGGGCCCCATGAGTTGTCAGTCTGCTCCTGTTTGGGCAGTTGTTACTAAACTTCCTCACATCATCCCATAATATTGGCACCTCCATCTTCTGTTAATATTGAATTGAAGATGCCGTGCACCACTATAGTGGCACACAGATTGCATTCTCCCGTGTGCCGAGATCACTATAGTAAATGCAGGATTCGCGATCTATTCTCGGCACACCGTTTCGTAAATATGAAAATGTGCGTTGCTCCTCGCCGTGTGACTCTATTGATGGCGCACAGCTTTCGTAAATCAGCCCCATTATGTATTAAAGTTTATAGAAACCCTCGCCTTGTAAAACAATCAATTCAGTTTAAATGAAAAATGAAAGGCAAAACATTTGTGTATAGATATAAAAAACATTCAAAACAAAAAATGTAAAATACATTGTTCCCCTTTTTTATAAGTGATCACATACCCTCTGTTCTCAGCTGCATACGAGCTGGGGGAGGAGAAACAGCAGAACACTGAGCTTCCCAGGGAATGGCTGTGCGGATCGGTAATCAGGACCATTCTAATCATTGGAGGAGAGCAGGCTGAGTTCCCAGCATAGCTAGAGAACTGACCATGCTGTGCTCTCATGACTAGTGTCATCAGTTTTTAAGAGGAAAGCAGAGGGACTGGCAGGAACACCAGGGATTTCACGCAAAGGAAGCAATATAAAGAGATAATTTTTTTATACAAGTACATGGTACAGCAGGTACATATCAGGAATATAAAATGTTGGGTTTACATACTCTTAAAATAAATGAGGTACAGATGGTAATTGGTTCTTCAATGCATTTCATCAGGAGGATGTACAGGCATACCCCACTTTTAAGTACACATTGGGGGTTTATTTACTAAAGCTGGAAAGTGCAAAATCAGGCTCACTTCTGCATAGAAACCAATGAGATTCTAACCTTGGCTTCTTCAATTATGCTTTGGTAATAAAACCTGCAAGCTCATTGGTTTCTATGCAGAAGTGAGTCTGATTTTGCACTTTCCAGCTTTAGTAAATAAGCCCCATTGTGTAATTAAAAGTGGGGTATGCCTGTAATCATTAGAAAAGATGTGCCGTGTCCACCAACCTGGGAATCTAGGAGATACCACCAGTCATAAGCCAAAAAAGACTGCCAATAAAACCCAAGGGGCCACTGGTGGACCGGAAGAGAGAACAAGAGGTGCACCAGCTTTCAAGTAGATGAAGATTATACCTAATGGTGAACGCGATTAAGTTTAACCATTTGCTGACTGCCCTATAACACTTTTACTGCTATAGGGCAGCAGCTGTGCGCAGGATCACATATATATACGTGATTCTGCACTTCCGCCTGTAGGGGGTGCACGCGCTGCCGGTGGGCCACTTCTTCAGTGATAATTCAAAGCAGAAGCTGATCTGCGGAGGTGATGGAGGACTTTATGTCCTCCAGCACCCGGCCATCGTTAGTAAAACAAATAGAACTGAGATATGCCTACTGTATGTTAACAAGGCTTTTCTCAGTTCTGACAGGGGGGGAGGGGGTGATCCTGTGCCTCTGCAAAGCAGGGGCTAGAAGCGATCTCTACCCCTAGCGAAAGCACCTCACACAGTACACATAAACACTGGTAAGGCACACAGTTAACCCTTTGATTGCTCCAAGATGTTTAACCCTTTCCCAGCCAGTGTCATTAGTACAGTGACAGTGTATATTTTTTACACTGATTACTGTATTAGTGTCACTGGTTCCCAAATAAGTGCCAAAAGTGTCAGTGTGTATCAGATAGTCCGCCGCAGTATGGGAGTCCCGCTATAAGTTGCTGATCTCCGCCATTACTAGTATAAAAATAAATAAATAACATTTCCATAATTATATCATATAGACAAGCGCAGAACGAACAAATTTGTTTAGTTTTGTTTCGATTCGTTATTTACATAAATTTGTTAAGTTAAAGTTTTTTAATCTGTTTAATTTGTTTTCAGAATTTGTTTTGATTATTTGTATTCTAATCAATTCGAATTTTCCTAATTCTAATTTGAATCAATTCGCATAGTTTTTGAGTTCTAATAGCTTTCGATTTGTTTTCCAATTTTCAAAGAGAATAAAATTCCAAAATTCAAATAGGATAGAAAAGAGTAGAATTCAATAAACAATAGAATAGAATAGAATAGAATAGAATAGAATAGAATAGAATAGGAAGAATATAACCATTTCCCAAAATTCTAATGGAATATATTTGAATTTGAATAGAATAGAAAATAATAGATTAGAATAGATTAGAAAATAACAGAATAGTATAGAAAAAAACTGAATAGAATAGAAAGAATCATCTTCCTATTCCAATCTATTCTTTTCTATTCTATTCAAATTCAAATTGATTTTATTTGAGTTTTGGGAGATGGTTATATTCTTTCTTTTCTATTGTATTCTATTTTTTTAGTTCTATTCTTTTTATTTTGCTTATTCTATTCTATTCTATTCTATTATTTTCTATTCAAATTCAAATGTATTCTTTTTGAAGTTCAAATTTTGGAAGATGGTTATATTCTTTCTATTCTATTGTTTTTTTCTATACTATACTGTTATTTTCTATTCTATTCTAATCTATTACTTTCTATTGTATTCAAATTCGAATTGATTCTATTTGAATTTGGGAAAATGGTTATATTCTATTCTATTCTTTTTTTAAATTCTATTCTATTATAGTCTATTCTATTCTTTTTTTCTATTCTATTCTTTTCTTATGTAGTTGAATTCAAATTTCAATAAATTTAAAATTTGAATTTCAGAAGATGGTTATAGTCTTTCTATTTTATTCTATTCTTTAATTCATTCTATTATATTTTTTGTTTTCTATTCTAGTCTCTTCTTTTATTTTCTATTTTGTTCTGTTTTACTCTATTATATTATATTCTTTTATTTTCTGTTATATTCTTTTCTATGCTATTATATTTTTTTCTATTCAATTCCAATTCAAACTATTCAAATTAGAAAAACTATTCTAGTTCGAAAACTTTTCAAATTTGAAAACTATTCGAATTCAAAAACTATTCAAAATTGATTTGAAAATGATTCAAATTTCATCCAAATTTTTTTTTTGTTAATTCTTGATTTATTTAAATTCGGTACTATTGTAATTTGGAAATTCAGATAAATCCGAATTTCCAAAAAGTGAAAATTCATCAGAATTTCAATTCAGAACGAAAACAACTGCACATGTCTATTATCCCATATATTCAATACACTATAGCGCTTATGCAAACTAATCAATATACGCTTATTGGGATTTTTTTCTTACCAAAACATGTAGCAGAATACATATTGGCCTAAATTAGATTTTAGATTTTTTTTTTTATTGGATATGTTTTATAGCAGAAAGTAAAAATATATATATATATATTTTTTTTTTCAAAATTTTTTTTTGTTTACCACCAGCAAGAGGACTCTTCAAGGAAGCAATTTTATAATATGTTGCCAAAAGCAAAATGTCCCAAGGTAATGACCAAACACCTGTATATCAGCTCCTCCATGCACCTCTCTGTCCACAGACTCCAACGGCCAGTAAAAAATGTTCTTTACGTGAAAAAGTCAAGAGGTGAGTATTTTAAAAACTCTCCTCAAACTAGTAAATATAGCAAGCCTCCGCTCATATATCCAAGTAAGTGAATAGATATTTGGGATGTTATACTAAAAATCAGACTCCGTATGTGAAATACAAAAGTTTTGGATCAGAACCAGTTTTTAGCATCATGTACAATTTTCTCTTCCCTTTTATGTGATGATGTGATTTTGTGATAGGGTGATAATTGTCTTTTGAGAGCTTTTACAAGACTTAAAGCCATGATGGACTCTTCTAGGAAAGCTGAATTCTCAGAATCATCCACTTCAAAAAATACCGTACAATAAATAAACCTCGGCCAGAATGTTTTATTATGCTTTCTTGCTTCTTGTTTATTTGGAGGATTTGGTGAAAAATCTGCATCATAACAAGCAGAAGAGATATACAGATTGTGATACTTTGTTACCAGCTGCTCTTAGATGTGTGCTCAGGAGTTCTCCTTTTGAGGGGACACCTTAACTTTGTATTCTTTAACCACTTGAGCGCCGGAAGATTTTACACTCTTCATGACCAGGCCATTTTTTGCTATTCAGCATATATATATATTAGGGCTGTTACTGATTAAAATTTTCGTGTTCAATTAATCGATTTTTTAAAAATCAATGAATCGACTAATTTCGATTAATTATAACGCACATACAGATCCAACTACTTTTAGCTGATTTAGCACCGTTGTTATGGCAACAGCCGAAGCCGGATATAGCAGGGCATGGCTAGGACGTCACCTGTCATAAACTCAGCCTCACCGTACTCATAATCGCAGCCTTACCGTGCCCATAATGCAGTCTCATCGTGCTCATAATCTCAGCTTTACCGTGCCCATAATGCAGTCTTACCATGCCCATAATCTCAGACTTACCATGCCCATAATCGCAGGCTCACCTTTCCCATAATGCAGTCTCACTGTGCCCATAATCGCAGCCTCACCGTGCCCATAATGCTGTCTCACTGTGCCCATAATCGCAGCCTCACTGTGACCATAATCGCAGCCTCACCATGCCCATAATGCTGTCTCACCGTGCCCATAATGCTGTATCACCGTGCCCATAATCGCAGCCTCGCCATGCCCATAATCGCGGCCTCACCATGCCCATAATGCTGTCTCACCGTGCCCATAATCGCAGCCTCACCATGCCCATAATGCTGTCTCACCGTGCCCATAATCGCAGCCTCACCGTGCCCATAATGCAGTCTAACCGTGCCCATAATGCAGTCTCACCATGCCCATAATCACAGCCTCACTGTAGTCAGTGCCTGTGCCTGGATTTCACAGTCTGCGGGCATCTCCTGCTGTGTGTCTTGGAGCTGAGTGTGAAAACTTTGGCCGCGCTGCGAGAAAAGTCCCGCCCTCCTCCTAGATCAGCTTGTGTGATAGACAGAACACTGCGTCTATCACACAAGCTGATGACATATAGTGGAGGGAGAGGAGGAGGGAGCAGCCCTAATATATTATATATATATATATATATATATATATATATATATATATATATATATATATATATATATATATATATATATATATATATATATATTGTAATAGTGAGAGTCCCTGTCACTATGAAAATGGGGTTAAAGTGGACATAGGGTATGCACATTTGCTCATAAATGCACATAAATGTGGACTGGAGAAAACTGCTTTTGCAGCTTTCTCCAGATTTTGAGATCCACCAGCAGATTGACTGGTGTGTGTTGGGCTATTTGTAGACACCTGACCATAGTTCTGGGCTCCACCCTCCCGAGGAGTCCAGGCAAGCAAGGGAGAAGTGTGCATGTCTGCACAGGTCTGTCAGAGTAGACAGAGAGTCCAAGCCTGTGGGCTGGAAAAGGAAGCTGAAAAAGAGTGCTGAGGTACTGGGTGTACAGGAACTCTGTTATAGAGCCGAGAGGGCTGAAGCATAAGTCTGAGCAGCAGTGCTGCTAAAGAGAGCCAGGTGGCTTGGTATTTTTGATTGAACTTACATTGTTGTTGTGGAAAGCTGAAACCCCTGTGTGGGCAACTCTTCTGTTATCGGACATTTTCTTTCTTTAATAAAAGTGGGCCTACAAGCCCTTAAAACTGCATATCTGGCGTGGACTCAGCTCACTGGTAAGCTCTACCTTTAAGCTAAACGAACCCCCGATGTTACAATATATATATACTGGCTTTTTTTTATACTACTAATGGTAGCGATCAGCGACTTATAGTGGGACTGCGATAGTGCGGCGGACAATCTGACACTAACTGATACTGGGGGGGAACTGACTAACTGGCACTGACATCACCAGTGACACTAACACAGTGATTAGTAATAATACTATATACTGTCACTGTATTAATGACACTGGTTGGAAAGGGGTTAACATCTATGGCGATTAGGGGGTTAAATATGTGCCTAACTATGTGTAATGTGTGTAAAGTATGCTGCTTTTACTATTAGATCTCTCACTTTCTCATCCCTGCTTTGCTGACAGGTAACTCCCTCTGTACAGAGCTCTTTGTTGTTTACTAACACAGAGCTCTGGGCTTTAATTGCACACAGTCGATCAGCAGGTCCCGAACTTGCTGACAGGCTCCTGCTGTGTATAATCAGAGCGGGAGCCAGACGTGGGGTGTGCATGCATGCGCCCTGAACCCAGAAGTAGGCAGCGACGTACGGGTACGTCGCTTTGCCTGCATCGACTGTTTGCCGGCAGTACATTCCAAGTACAGGAATGCAACTCTATTGCTATGTGCTAAACTGCACATTTTTTGTTTGTTTTTTTCTGCCAGGGTAATAACACCCCATTGAAGAAAACCTGTGCTAAAAGAAACATAGAGACTGCCATTACTGACCCCCTCCTTCTAGAAATGCTAATTGTCGAGCTATTACACTGATTCACTGGCTTTGCTGTTACCCAGAATCAGCCTACAAATCAGGATTCCTGACTTCCTTCTGACATTACTGCTTATATTCCTGTTCCAGGTCAGTGACGCAAAATATACTGTAGTCAGATATGGCCAGGCAATTACCACTGAAGAGGGTAAGAAATGAATACTTATAGGCTATAAGTATTCATTTCTGACCCTCTTCAGTGGTAATTGCCTGGCCTTATCTGACTACAGTACATTTTGAGTCACTGACCTGGAACAGGAATATAAGCAGTTATAGCCATCCGAAAACGCAGCTAGCAAGGAGACGGCTGCTTTGATAGATGGCACTTTTCTCTGTCTCCAAGCACTTGCCCTCTGGCCTAAAACATTTTAGCTGGCAAGCCCCCTTCCCTCTGTATTCCTTGTAAGACGCTAGTCTTGGGCCAGTGCTTGGAAGCTTAGCATAGTGTCCCCTATCAAAGCAGCTGTCTCCTTGCTAGCTGAGTTTTTTGGATGGTCATGGAGGATGTAAGGGTGTTCAGTTTGACCTCACAGTTAACCTTGGACAGGAAGATAGGACAAAGTACTACATGTACTTTGTCCTCCAGGGGAACAGAAGTCATTAATAAAAAAGTATTAAAATTGAAGTGCGACTTTACCAGCAGAACAAATAAACACATTAATATTTACTGCTGCAGAAGCCTCCAGAACTCTAGAGTTATAGCCAAACACCTGGCTGTTCTGGCAGGCAAAGGTCAGACACTGCTAATGAAGGCCCCTTGAGCCCAATAGGAAAAGAGAGCCTTGACTGCAGTGAGCATGGCCTAGTGACAAGGACGTGGTTAAAGGTATGAATTCTAGTGGGTCAAGATGATTGGCAAGTTGGGCATGAGGTGTAAGACTATTTGGGTCAAGCAGGTCAAGATGATTGGCTAGTTGGGCATGAGGTGGAAGACTTTTTGGGTCAAGCAGATCAAGATAATTGGCTAGTTGGGCATGAGGTGGAAGACTAGTTGGGTCAAGCAGGTCAAGATGATTGGCTAGTTGGGCATGAGGTGGAAGACTAGTTAGGTCAAGCAGGTCAAGATGATTGGCTAGTTGGGCATGAGGTGAACTCAACTAAAAGTTGCTGTCTGAGGGAAAATCTTTACTCACTGTTTGAAGAGAGGAAGGAAGAGTTGCCCACCTGCCTAATTTACCTTTCTTTAGGTCGGTTGTCACAGCTTCCCCAGAGGTTTTTTACCTTGCCAACTTTACGCGTCTCATTTAATGGGCTAGAGAGAATTTGATCCCACCCAACCTAAGTTGTTGCCAGCATCCCAGAAATTAGGACCATACAATGTATATTAACCGCTTGCCAACCAGCCGCTGTCATTATACTGCGGCAGGTCAGCAGGATCTCGCAAGCCGTTGTAGCTATACGTTGGCTCCTTTAAGCGGGATAGGAGACGCATGCACGCGTTCGCTGCACTGCGGGGGTGCCAATGCTCGTGCCCGACAGTCACGATGACCGCCGGTAACGAGCGATCGCAGGCACGAGAGGCAGAACAGGGATGTGTGTGTGTGTAAACACACAAATCCTTGTTCTGTTCTGTGAGGAGTGACAGATCGCGAGATCCGAATAGCTAATCTGTCATTTCCTCTAGGTCAGTCCCCTCCCCCCCACAGTTAGAAACACACACAGGGAACACAGTTAACCCCTTGACTGCCCCCTAGTGTTAACCCCTTCCCTGCCAGTGACATTTTTACAGTAATCAGTGCATTTTTACAGCACTGATCGCTGTATAAATACCAGTGGTCCCAAAAGTGTCCGATGTGTCCGCCATAATGTCGCAGTCCCGATAAAAATCACAGATCGCCACCATTACTAGTAAAAAAAATAATAATAAAAATGCTATAAATCTATCCCCTATTTTAGACGCTATAACTTTTGCGCAAACCAATCAATATACGCTTATTGAGATTTTTATTACCAAAAATCTGTAGAATAATACATATCAGCCTAAACTGAAAAAAAATTTGCTTTTTTAAAAACAAATGGGGATATTTATTATAGCAAAAAGTACAAAATGTTATGTTTTTTTCAAAATTGTCGCTCTTTTTTTGTTTATAGCGCAAAAAATAAAAAACGCAGAGATGATAAAATACTACCAAAAGAAAGCTCTATTTGTGGGAAAAAAAGGACATCAATTTTGTTTGGGTACAGCGCCGCATGACCGTGCAATTGTCAGTTAAAGCGACGCGGTGCCGAATCACAAAAAAATGGCCAGGTCATTCAGCAGCCAAATCTTCTGGGGCTGAAGTGGTTAATAAACTTTATAATTGAACTTTGTATATTCAGTTGCCCTTAAAGTCCCGTGTGTATACTGGGTGGTACCTTCTTTGTATGGTCCTCATTTAATGGGCTATGCCCTACAGTGGAAGTTCGACCAGTCTGCCTGGTGACAACAGGCCTCTTATGCCGTGTACACACGGGTGGACTTTTCGACCGGACTCGTCCGACGGAACTAATCCGTCGGACAATCCGATCATGTGTGAACTTCATCGAACCTCCAGCTGACTTTTTCTGTCGAAAGTCAGATGGACTTTAGATTTAGAACATGTTTCAAATCTTTCCGACGGACTCAAGTCCTGTCGAAAAATCCGTTTGTCTGTATGCTAGTCCGATGGACAAAAAAGGACGCTAGGGCAGCTATTGGCTACTGGCTATGAACTTCCTTATTCTAGTCCGGTTGTACGTAATCACGTTCAAACGACCGGACTTTCGAACAGACTTTAGGACTTTCGAACGGACTTTAGTCCGTTCGTGTGTGTGCAAGTTCGGTTGTTCAAAAGTCCGTTTTAACTCAGTCGAAAGTCCGTCGGAAAGACCGTCGGACGTTTCATGCTGAAAAGTCCGCCTGTGTGTACACGGCATTAGACTAGGTCCAGTTAAGGTTTCAAGAAGTGCTCACAGTACATCTGTGACTGGCACGGGTTAAAATGTTTATGTTGGAAAGTTGTTTATGTGAAAATTTAAATAAAGCTGTAGCCTTGCCCTTTCCAACTTAACCTGTCTGAGTGTCGTTTATTGGGCAGGGTTATTGGTAGTCTTGGTTAGTATGGTTGTAAGCCTATGTTCCTCAGCAGTCAAGCTTGTCTTCCCCTTCCATACTTCCTGCACATTCCACTACCAGGAAGTGCCAGTGATCTACCTGTCAGAATGGCCCAGGATTCGGGGCATAAGGGTAGGGATTTGTACTTTTTACCTGCAGATTTTTATTCATTTTTTTGCTGACAGAGTCTTTTTTTAAAAAAAAAACTGGGCACCTCTGCAAGTTAATAAAATTGATTGTGATCTTCAGGGCACCACGTGTTGGATTAAGATGAATCGATCCAGAAAGTTCAATTAAATTTTGAATACACTGTACTACAGAATGTCCCTGTAAATATAGAGATAGGCCACTTTAATTGTACACATAATTAAAGTAAATGAGGCTGTAAAACCATATGGCTCACATCTTTGAAACTGAGATTAAGAGGGTTCTGATGTTCCCATTGCTAGCAGTTGGAGAGAGGAAGCATGAGGCAATGAAAGCCATATGGAAGAGCCGTGCCAGCTAATATGATTTCCACAGTGAATAACGACAAAATAAAATGGAACGTGCACTCTTAATTTTCTCGACAATTGCATAATACGTGATACTTTTCTTATTCAGCATTTGGAATGTATGATAACATCACTTCACCTCTTACTATACTTTAGTACATGACTTCTTATATGTTGTATAAGCACTATTAGCCACCTGGAAATAACTCAAGGCCACATAAAACTGATGTCATCTTCTTGGACAGCGATGAGGCAATGGACGTATCCTCACCTTGGAGGGGCTCTGCTGAGGCTCCCTAGCCTGCGGATCCTATTGCCTGGCAGCAGACTTCAAATTTTACTCAAGGTGTTCCAGGCCAACTAGAGGATATAAATTCCCTGCAGAATTTGCTGGGTTTTCTGTAAGTTGAACGTGCCTTCAACAGCTCTAATGAGAGTCTCTCATCCTTTTTAGATGTCTAAACTAACCAAAGATAGTCAACAATTATCCAGTCAGGAAAAAGGCAAAATGTGTGTGAGAAAGAGCAAATGTAACAGGCTTCTCTCAACTTAAAAAAAATAAATAAAAATGAATGCAGCTATCACATCTAAGGACAAATAAACTGCAATGAATGAAAATTTTGAGTTGAAATACACTTTAAATGGTAAAATGGTCTCTACTCACAGAAAACTTTTCCCCCATGGATGCAGTGGCAGCTGGTGGTATATTTTTTTGGGGGGGCAACAAACAATCCACCCACCCAAAGCCAACCCCCACTTCTTATTCTGGCCGGGTCACAGACAAACCCCCCCCCCCCCCCCGTTTGGTCACCAGCCCAATCTAGGTCGCGGGCAGGGCTTCCTCCAGGTGGTGGGCGGCTTCTTCTCCTTCTGGAGCGTCACGGCAGCTTCCCCTGCATCTCCTACCTCCTCGGCAAGCAAAAGGATCGCTTCTCCTCTTGGCTAATCGAGTGACGGGTCTCAGGACCCACGTCCTGATTGGCCGGGAGGAGAATCAGGAAGACAATAGTGAAAAATAATTTGCTATTGTCACACAACTGGGTGGGGTTTTTGAGCCTCTGGCTCTAATCATGTGCACCAGTGGAATCCATACGTCTGGTGCCCCGCATGTAGATTAGGGGGCGGACACATGGTTTAGGGGAGTAACGCCCCTGTGCCCTGCATTACGGGCCACCACTGCATGGATGGCATTTCTCTTCTGCAATAAAAAAGCCTGCTTGCTCATAGTGAGGTACAGTGGAAAGTTCTGCTTTAAACACTTAGCTGCCGCCCACCTGAAATGTACCATGGTTTGGGTGGCCGCTATAGGCAAAATGACATACCCATACGTCGCTTCCTACTTCTGCGCCCCTTCCCCGCACCCCCTGTAGTTGCACACTAGTGGTTTCCCCAATTGCTTTGGGGAAACCACTGAAGTCTTTGAATCCTTTACGAGGCTGGTGGTGATTTAATAATGTAGATAGTCTTCAGCACACCAAGGATCTTCAATTTCGGTCCAAGCGGTTTTTAATTAAAGAAAGATCACATCACAAAACAGTGTTGTGCAAAGTTTTGGAGTCACGTAGGACACCTTCATCAGGCACCTTCATTTGAATGACAATTGCGCGGTCATGCTACAGTTTACCCAAATGAGATTTTTATCTTTTTTTCACACAGATAGAGCTTTATTTTGGTGGTATTTAATTGCTGCTGGGTTTTTTATTTTTTTGCTAAACAAAACAAAAAAGGACTGAAAATTTTGAAAAAAGATCAAAACTGTTTCATAGTTTGTTATAAAATTTTGAAAACAGGTAATTTTTCTCTTTCACTGATGTGCGCACTGATGGATGGCACTGATGGGCACTAATGATCACTGATGGGTTGCACTGATAGGCGACACTGATAGGCAGCACTGACCTGTGGCACTGATGGACATTAATTGGCAGCACTGGTGGGCATTGATAGGTGGCACTGTGGGCACTGGTAGGTGGCACTTGTGGGTACTGATAGGTGGCACTGGTAGGTGGTACAGTGGGCACTGGCAGCTGACGCTGGTGGGCACAGAAAATGCAGCCGCGGCTTTCTGTGTGAGGGGCCGATGTCCCTCTGACAGAAGCTGGTGATCTGCTTTTTTTTCCCCTCAGGCTAACAGCTGAGGGAAAAAAAAAATACTGATTACCGAGCTTCTGTTGACGTCACATGATCATTGGCTGACAGCTGATCACGTGGTAAGGGGCCGGGATCGACCCCTTACTCGGATCTGTGATCTGTGATCAACCGAGTCTCATAGACTCTGTGATCACAAAGCGCGCCATGTGAAACCCGCAGGGTCGTGCAGACATCGCTTGCTCAGGAGGATGTCCATGGACGCCCTTCCAGCAATTAAGGCCCGAGCTGTAGCCGTCTTTCAGGTATAGCGCGGGCGGAAAGTAGTTAATGTCACTAGTGATGTCAGTTAGCAGTTAGCCAATTCCCCCCAGTGTCACTTATTGTCAGATTTCCCACCGCACTATCGCAATCCCATTATAAGTCGTTGATCGCTGCCATTAGTAGTATTATAAAATAAAATAAAAATTCCAGTATACAGTATACCATAGTATGTAGGCACGGTAACTTTCAAGCAAACCAATCAATATACAGTTATTGGGAATTTTTTTTATCAAAAACATAGCGTAGCAGAATACATTTTAGCCAAAATTTATGAAAAAATTTGATTTTGTAAAAAAAATGTTATCAGATATGTTTTATAGCAGAAAGTAAACAATATGCTTTTTTCAATTTTTTTAAAATTATTATTATTTATATCGCAAAAACGAAAAAAAAAAACAGTGATGATTAAATGCCACCAAAAGAAAGCTCTATTTGTGTGAAAAAAAAATGATATTGGATACAGCGTTGCAGTTAAAGTAGCGCAGTGCCAAATAACAATGAAGGGGGTAATATCTTCCAGATCTGAAGTGGTTAATACAGGGAGTGAGGGTGACGTATTACCCATACCTCCCAACTTTTTGAGATGGGAATGAGGGACACCTATCAGCAAAAGCATGCAGACATAGGACACGCCCCCTTGCCACGCCCCCTAAAAGAAGAATTGTACAAAAAAACAAGATTAGTTTAACACACAAGTCCTTTTTTTTACCACTACTATTCCTTTATATTGGCTTTATTGCAGCAATTTAGAAATCAGATGAAAGGTTTAGTACTGGGAAACACTTTTTAATAGATAAAAAGTGCATTTGATATACAACTATATAGATCAGACCAAAATGAGGGACAAATGAGGAGGAATGAGGGACATTGCTCCAAATCAGGGACAGTCGCTCGAAATCAGGGACAGTTTGGAGCTATGTATCACCTACCAGCCATGTCAACCTCCCTGAAAAGCAATCAACAACCGAGTGCTTCTTATAGGCAATGCAAATGAATTGGAAATCATGACCACAGTATTTATTTTTTGATTGAGTGCAACTATGGGGAGGGGAGGGGGGGGTCTTGATTTTTTTTGATCGCTGTCTTCACCTTAGTCTGAGGTCATTGGTCTGACCTGAAAGTGAATCCACAAGCCACGGGCCAGTCTGCTTCACCGAATAAGTCACTGCTAATAAAAAGTTGAATGTTGTTCTTTCAGATTAATGGAAAGATCAGTTGCTTTTCTCTTGTGAGCTAAAAATAGTGACTGCTCGCCAGAATGAAATATTTCCATTATTGTCTCATAGTGCTGCACTTCCATCTAGCCGAGCGCTCATCCAAACGACAAATCTCAAGCATTCGGTCTTATTACCATTGCATGTCTTCCTCCCACATCTGATGACCTTTTGGATAAGTGTCTTGGTATCCAGGATATTAAACCAGCTGATAAAACAAACACTTGTATTCTTCCATACAGACGGAAATTTATTGGCACATCTATGAAAATTAAAGGATGTGAAACAGAGACTTCCTGTCATTTCCTAAATAGGACTACAAAATTAGCAACTGACATCTGATTGGACAGCATTAGCATTCCTAGCTGTAAATGTTACTATCACTGCACGAGGTGTGTGTAGACATACACTATAATGTCAAAAAGTATTGGGACGCCTGTCTATAAATGTTCTTGTGATCAGTTTAGAGCCCAACTCGGCTTTATTTGTTTAACTCCACTTTTGTGGAGAAAGAAACATTCCCTTCTGGGTGATATACACTATGTTGTCAAAAGTATTGGGACGCCTGCCTTTACACGCACATGAACTTTAATGGCATCCATGTCTTAGTCCGTAGGGTTCAATATTAAGTTGACTCACCATTTGCAGCTATAACAGCTTCAGCTCTTCTGGGAAGGCTGTTCACAATGTTTAGGAGTGTGTCTATGGGATTGTTTGACCATTCTTCCAAAAGCGCATTTGTGAGGTTAGGTACTTATGTTGGATGAGAAGGCCTGGCTCGCAGTCTCCGCTCTAATTCATCCCAAAGGTGTTCAATTGGGCTGAGGTCAGGACTCTGTGCAGGCCATTCCTCCACCGCAAACACGCTCATCCATGTCTTTATAGACCTTGCTTTGTGCACTGGTGAGCAGTCATGTTGGAACAGGAAGGGGCCATCCCCAAACTGTTCCCACAAAGTTGGGAGCATGAAACTGTCCAAAATGTCTTGGTATGCTGACGCCTTAAGTGTTCCTTTCACTGGAACTAATTGGCCAAGCCCAACCCCTGAAAAACAACCTCAGACCATAATCCCTCCACACCAAATGATTTGGACCAGTGCACAAAGAAAAGTCCATGGATGAGCAAGTTTGGGGTGGAGAAACTTGACTGCCCTGGCCTGAACCCAATAGAACACCTTTGCGATGAATTAGAGTGGAGCCTGCGAGCCAGGCCTTCTCGTCCAACATCAGTGCCTGACCTCACAAATGCACTTCTGGAAGAATGATCAAACATTCCCATAGACACACTCCTAAACCTTGTGGGCAGCCTTCCCAGAAGAGCTGAAGCTGTTATAGCTGCAAAAGGTGGGCCAACTCAATATTGAACTCTACGGACTAAGACTGGGATGTAATTAAAGTTCACGTGTGTGTAAAGACAGGCGTACCAATACTTTTGACAATATAGTGTGTGTATTATTTATATATATATATATTTATGGTCGGAGCCCTATGTCCGGTATGGACATAGATAACACTTATAACAAAGATAAGACTTACCATCGGAAATAGACCTGGAAGTGTGGACTTACCATATGAAATGGACCTGAAAGTGTGCCTTGGTCTAATGGCCGGTATGCCAAAATAAGGGGGCATACCCTGGTTTTAAGAAATGATTATTCTGTAGAGAGAAATGAGATGAAATGAATGAAATGAAATGAATGCCTTGAAATGGGGATGGGAGGGTGGGTATCGCGCACAGGAAACCGACAAGCACCACAGGTGAGCGGGCTGCTTAAATACCCACCGGGCTCCTCCCATAAATTCAGGCCACCATACTGGCCTTCCTACTTATGGTCGGAGCCCTATGTCCGGTATGGACATAGATAACACTTATAACAAAGATAAGACTTACCATCGGAAATAGACCTGGAAGTGTGGACTTACCATATGAAATGGACCTGAAAGTGTGCCTTGGTCTAATGGCCGGTATGCCAAAATAAGGGGGCAAAAACATTCAGGTAGGGGTATAATATATAATTGGTTTTCAGGTATTCATTGAGCCAATTTGGAGAATGCCTGTGCCATCTCTACTTGAGGATTGGGTATATACCGGGCGACGCAGGCTGATTTCCATCTGCCTAGTCTTTTGATGATGTGGTCTGGAACCCCCTGGCGGGTTGCTGCGGAGGCTGCTCCGATGCGGAAGGAGTGTCCGGAGTACTGACTGGGTTAAAGGTGAAGATTGCGGAGAAGTATCCTTATGTGTTTTACAAAGTGACATGCGTTTAAGGGTTTAACTGGGAATGGTAGAAGAGGACTGGTGTCCGATTGTTCAGGCAGGAGTGAGAGGAGACGGTTAAGTACGGTGACTGGACACCAGCTGTTATTGGTTCTGTAGAGGTGAAATGTCCACTCCAGACCCTGTTTCCTGGGTTTAAGAAACCTCGAGGTGAAGGATGAAATGGTCTTGGTGGCGAAGCAAGTGCCGTCTGCGTAATACTTGGTCTGTGGGGTGGTTATAGGTGAACCCGTAGTAAGCCAACTATATGGCTGCTTGTAGGACCGTGCTGGGCAGCAGACCGAATGGCGAAGTAGCCAGAATAGTCGACATATCCCTGAAGATGGGCCCCGTAATGGGTAAGCGCTTAGTACTGATCACTGGTTGTTGTTTCTGGATGCCCCTTAGGATGGCTCGTATAGCGTGTGATGAGAACAGCGAAGATTTTGTGGGGTCTTCCAGGGTCACGAAATGTTGTATGCCGGCTAGGTATAGCCGAATGGTATTGTAAGATAAGGCCAGCTGAGTGTGGCAGTATGAAATGAAGGCCAGTACCTGTTTGACATCTATTGGTCCTTTACGGCAGGATGTGAGAAATTTATTGAACGCCTTTCAAGCTGTCTGGTAGGCTTTGAGTGTGTTATGAGAGAGTGAGTGATTGATGAGCTGCGTTGCTCCTTGTAAATGTTAAACTAGTCCAGGGTCAGTTGTGACCAGGCAGGGTTAGGGGCCGACACTGGATCGGCTCCGGGAACCTGTTTGAAAAGGAGGTGTAGTTAGAACGTGACTGTGCGTCAGCAGCTAATTGTGTCTGCCTGGAATAAATGCACAGCGTATGTTAAACTGATGCTGTAAGAACAGTTGTACCAATCTGCGCAGGAAGGACATGACTGCTGGGGAATTGGACCTGCCTTTGTTGATGTCTGCCGTGGCCTGATTGTCGATGGTGAAGACTACGGTTTGCCCTGTCCAATGGTGACCCCCGAGTTGTGCAGCTGCCACCATGGGATAGAGTTCGAGGAGGGAAGATGTTTTGAATAAAGCCGGGTATCAACAGTATCTGTTGAGGCCAGGGTCCTGAAAACCAATGATGGCCAAAAATTGCAGCGAAACCTGTGGTGGCTGCAGCGTCTGTTACCACCTGGGGTGACAGGGCTGAAACCATGGGTATAATTAGGGATATGCCATTCCGGGAGGACGGAATTCGTCCCACATAGATAGGTCCGCTATTGCTGCGGAGTCTAGATTTAAGATCTGATCGGGGTCTTGTGTTTCTGGCAGGAATCTCGGCAGGCGTGACACGAAGGTGCGGCCTTGTGGAATAATTCGTATGGCGAAATTCAGCATTGCCCGGAGAGATTGCAACTGCTTCTTGGTACACCCCTTGGTGTGGGTGAATTTGTGAAGGACCGCCTTAATGCGGGTTAGCTTGTCGAGGGGGAGACTGGCTTGCATAGCGCAGGTGTCTAAGTTGGCCCCGAGAAAGGTGATGTTATGTGCTGGGCCTTCTACTTTGTGCTCGGTGATGGGAAGATTGGGTTTTCCGAATATCGCTCTGAGTTTGTCGAGGTCTCCTGGGGGCTTGCTGGGAGGTTCTATTAGTAGGAAGTCGTCCAGGTAATGGATGACTTTTGTCACTGAGCCTTGTGTAACAGTATCCAAGCAAGAGACTGAGCGAATGTGTCGAAGAGCCAAGGGCTGCTCTTCGAACCGAACGTCAGTTTTGTGGCCAAATAATATGCCTCCTTCCACTTGATGCCATGCCAGCACCAAAGGGATGGATGGATAGGCAGGAGCTTAAAGGCATCCGAGATGTCGGTTTTGGAAAGCCAGGCACCTGTACCTGCTTTGACGACTGCTTGTATCGGCATGTCTACGGAGGAATATTTTAGGGAGAATTCTTCGGAGGGAATCAGGGACTTGAGACTGGGGATGTGGGAAGAATGAGGCGCAGACAGGAGGTACCCCAAACGTAATTTATTTGTGAATTTGCCCTTGACAAGCCCCAAATAGGGCTGACTCTCCAAGTGCTGAAAGGGGGCTGAGTGAAAGGCCTATAACGTACTCTCGGTCTAATTCTGTTTGTAAGAGCCGATCTATGGTTTGTTCGTCGATGGCTGCTGAACGAATATTCCCACATTCGTACGTACTGTGAGGTAGTGAAATGAGGCCTGTGTGAAAGCCGACAGAGGGGCCGTGAAGTCTTCGCTGCCGGCCTGTGACATGATTTGATCTGATGAGAATATCCTGTTTTTGAGCTCGTATATATTTTTTTTTTTTTGTGAGAATGAAATGATTCGAAATGTTTGCCTTGATGTTTGAAATGACTGAACTGCATGACAAAGGTCCGGCCTGGTCGTGTCGTGACTGATGCGACCGTGAACCGGGCTCTGGAGCATGTACTGAAATGAGGCAACAGAAGAAACATTGGTGCACACCGGGACGAATCGGTGCTTGTTTGATGCATCTGGATTCGAATCGGAGCGCAGCATGAAATGAAATGAGAGAAATGTTTACCTTGACCGAGGCTTGAATTGGCTGTGCCGTGTTTTGCGACTGGCAACCGACCGAGCTCTGGTATAGGTATGGATTTTTTTTTTTTTTTTTTTTTTTTGAGGAAAATGAAAAAGGTGACAATTCGTGAAGGGATTGCTAAGTAACTTGAAGCAATGATTTGTATGATGCTTGCAATCTTGTGACAACGAAATGATTCGAAATGTTTACTTTGATTGTGAAATGAATGAACTGCATGACAGAGGTGCGGCCTGGTCGTGTCACGATTTGTTCGACCGTGAACCGGGCTCTGGAGCATGTATTGAAATGGGGCAACTGAAAATATTGGTGCTCCTGGGACGAATCGGTGCTTGTTTGATGCATCTGGATTCGAATAGGAGTGCAGTATTAAATGAAATGAGAGAAATGATTGTTTTGACCGCGGCTCGAATTGGTTGTGCCGTGTTAGCGACTGGCAACTAACCGAGCTCTGGTATAGGTATGAAATGCGATCGGAACCAGTGATGCATGCCGTGACGAATCGGTGCACCTCAGATGCGACTGGTTTCGAAACGGTGATGCGTTGTGGGAGTGAAATGGTAGAAATTGCATGACAGAGATGTGGATCAATCCCCCGATGTCTGCGATTAGCTATGATCTGGACTCTGGAGCATGTGTCAGAAATGTGGCCAATCCTGGGCACGCCGAGACGAATCGGTGCATTTTCGTGCGACTGATTTCATGTCGGAATGTGATACGTGGAAATGAAATGATAACCATGACAGAGGTACAAATGACTGATAACGTAACTCTGGAGCATGTATAGAAATGAGGCCAATCCTGGGGCACGCCGGGATGAATCGGTGCATTTCATGCGACTGAATTCATGTCGGAATGTGATACATGAAAATGAAATGATAACCATGACAGAGGTACGAATGACTGATAAAACGTAACTCTGGAGCATGTATAGAAATGAGGCCAATCCTGGGGCACGCCGAGACGAATTGGTGCATTTTTCATGCGACTGAATTCATGTCGGGACGTGATACATGGAAATGAAATGATAACCATGACAGAGGTACAATTGACTGATAAACGTAACTCTGGAGCATGTATAGAAATGAGGCCAATCCTGGGGCACGCCGAGACGAATCGGTGCATTTTTCATGCGACTGAATTCATGTCGGGACGTGATACATGGAAATGAAATGATGACCATGACAGAGGTACAATTGACTGACAATAACGTAACTCTGGAGCATGTATAGAAATGAGGCCAGTCCTGGGGCACGCCGAGACGAATCGGTGCATTACCATGCGACTGGATTCATGTCGGAACGTGATACGTGGAAATGAAATGATAACCATGACAGAGGTATGAATGACTGAAAAACGTAACTCTGGAGCATGTATAGAAATGAGGCCAATCCTGGGGCACGCCGAGACGAATCGGTGCATTGCCATGCGACCGGATTCATGCCGGAACGTGATACGTGGAAATGAAATGATAACCATGACAGAGGTACGAATGACTGACAAACGTAACTCTGGAGCATGTATAGAAATGAGGCCAATCCTGGGGCACGCCGAGACGAATCGGTGCATTTAGCATGCGACTGGATTCATGTCGGAACGTGATACGTGGAAATGAAATGATAAGCATGACAGAGGTACTAATGACAGACAATAACGTAACTCTGGAGCATGTATAGAAATGAGGCCAAATAACTGGGGCACACCGGAACGAATCGGTGCATCTTTTTGATGCGACTGGATTCGAATCGGAGCGCGGTAGGTGACTGAAATGAGAAATGTTTTGAAATGATTTGAAATGTCAGAAATGAGTTCTAGAATGTTTCAGAAATGAGAAATGATTGGTATCGAACTGACTTGATCCGATAACTTGTAAATTGCGACTTGCTGTGGCTGTTTACCGATGCATATTTTCAAACACCGACATGCTAGCAATGAAGCGACGTCTGTGTCGCGGTGCTGTCGAAATGGTAACATATCGAAAGTACGAGCGATATACATTGCAATTGTGAAGTGCGAGTAACGAAATTTGAAAGTACGGTTTAGTGACATGACATGAAACGAAAAATGCGATATACATGCAGTTTATGAAAAAGCGAGTGAAACGAAAATTTCGAAATTACGGTTTAGTGACCTGATATGAAAACGAAAAGTCCGACGGGACCTTACCTGCGACAGCCAAGCCAGCCGCGTGGTACAAACTACGAACGAAAAACGCGGACTTCGAAAGTTTTGAGTACGGTATCGAATACGGAAATTTGCGAGGCAAGAACTTGCGGACGCTGGTATATCGAATAGTCGGCCTAGTGACGTGTATCGCGCACAGGAAACCGACAAGCACCACAGGTGAGCGGGCTGCTTAAATACCCACCGGGCTCCTCCCATAAATTCAGGCCACCATACTGGCCTTCCTACATATATATATATATATATATATATATATATATATATGTATATATATATATATTTTTTTTTTTTTTATTTTTTTTTTGTATATATATATATATATTTTTTTTAATAGAAAATAGTTAGAACCTCTGTCATGTTTTTACTGCTTTTGTTCCCACTTTCCTACTTCACCTATTTTATTTGTCATGCTATCCATTGTCAGTTAATTGAAAGTGATGGGTAATCCAAAATTTTGAGTTGTCACTAGAACAGTAACAGAGGGAAAATTGTCCAGTGGGGAAACCTGTATAAGTGGGAATCTCTTTAATTTTGGAAAGACTGCCTTTCGCTTCTCACTGAGTCTATAGGAGGCAGGTAGCTACTATTTTCAGATAGCAAAGTCAGTAATGGCAGCCCTGTATTTTATCATGACAAGTACTTTAGGGCCCCATGCACACTGGCCATTTAGCATTGAGCCCGGGTTCACACCTATGCGAATTAGATGTGCGTTTCCCCGCATCTAATTCGCATAGTAGGAGAATGTGACTGGCTCCCTATGGAGCCGGTTCACATATCTCTGGGTGGCTGCGGAGTGCACTGCACAAAAACGCTGTGCGTCTTTGGCTCCATTTCAGGGCCGAATTCAGGCATAGAATCGGCCCCGATTCGTCCCTGAAACGGGGAACAGGGACGCACAGCGCTCCTGTGCGATCCGCAGCCCGGTATAGTGTGAACCCGGGCTCAGATGTGAGAAGAGAGCACAGGTGCACCGTCCAAACCCACTGCCGGCAGCAGGTTAAACTCTATGAGAGGGTGACAGCTGCTGTGGCTGGATGGGGTTGGATGGTGTACCTAGCTTTGCTTCCATTTAGGGCAGTACTTGCCCAGGGACTAAGGCAGACTGCATTCATGCCAAGCAATTTTCCCTGGGTGCATACTGCCTTAAACGTAAGTACTGCTAGGTTCACTGTTCAACCCTGTCCTGCCGCAGGAGCTGTTAACCTCTCATAGAAACTGACAGGCAACAGGGCTGAACAGTGCAGCTGTGCCCCCACCTGCACCTGAATGCTAGAACCTAATGCATTGGGGTTTAAATGCCCAATGTGCATAGAGTCTAATCACTACAATCAGGAGGGTATTTATGAAAAATTGGCAGAGCTATTTGCCTTGCCAAACAGCATATTTATTTGTTCTGAGCGAATATTGACAACATTGAATGTTACTAGGCTATTTCTGTCCAGATTGGATGTTGTTTATGCATAAGAATAGTAAAAATCAAGAAATTATTATGTCCACTAGATGGAGCTAATGATTGTAGAAAAGAAATATCTGTTTCCGTTGATCATCAGCTCCATCTAGTGGCCATAATGTGATATTTTCCCAATTGACTCTATTCTGGAGAACATACACCAAAGAGAGAAAATAGCCTAGCAACATTCCATTTTGCTGGCATTAGCACAGAATGAAATGACATGCCTTAGAAAGACAAATAGCTGTGCCCTTTTTTTTTTTTTTAAATAGACCACATAGTATGCCTTTTAGGAAAAAAAATAACCTGCAACATATTTGTGGAACTCGCAACTTAAAAAAAAAAAAAAAAGAAAACTTTACCGCATTTCTTGTAGAGTTTTTGAAGCAGTAATCCAATAAATAACTGTTCTATATACCTAAATTTCATGATAAATCACTGGGGCAAGCTACGTGACCCATGGGCTAGACATTACTTCGATACAAAGTTGGAAAGCCCGAGTAATTACTTCCAAGTTATTTTTCCAAATCTATAGATCTTTTTTTTTTCTTTTTTTTTTCTGTGTTTGTGTCAAAGTATTTTTCAAAATATTATCCAGCTCTGTAACTTGGTTAAAGGGCCCCAAGACATTAAGGATCCTTGCTGCCTGCAGACTGTAATAGAAAGGTATTTTATTGGCATTACATTCCAAGGTGTTTTGTGTAACAGTTACAGTATACAGTATATACATTTTATTTATGAAAGTGGAGTTCCTTTAACCACCTAAGGACTAGAAGATTTCCCCCCTTAATGACCAGGCCATTTTTTGTGATACTTCACTGTGTCGCTTTAAGTGACAATTGCGCAGTCGTGCGACGCTGTACCCAAACAAAATTGATGTCCTTTTTTCCCCACAAATAGAGCTTTCTATTGGTGGTATTTTTTGCTCCATAAACAAAAAAAGACAGAAAATTTTGGAAACAAAAAAACAATATTTTTTACGTTTTGCTATAATAAATATCCAAAAAAAAATTGTCTTCATCAGTTTAGACCAATATGTATTCTTCTACATGTTTTTGGTAAAAAAAAAATTGCAATAAGCGTATATTGATTGGTTTGCGCAAAAGTTATAGCGTCTACAAAATAGGGGATAGCTTTATGGCATTTTTATTATTCATTTATGTTTTACTAGTAATGGCGGTGATCAGCGATTTTTAGCGGGACTGCGACATTGCAGCAGACAGATCGGACACTTTTGACACTATTTTGGGACCATTGTCATTTATACAGCGATCAGTGCTATAAAATGCACTCATTAGTGTGTAAATGTCACTGGTAGTGAAGGGGGACCGAAAATTTTGAAAAAAAAACAATATTTTTTACTTTTTTATTTTTTATTTATATTTTCCTAGTAATGGCGGTGATCAGCGATTTTTAGCGGGACTGCGGCGGACAAATTGGACACTTTTGACACTTTTTTGGGACCACTGACATTTACCGTATACAGAGATCAGTGCTAAAAAAAATGCAATGGTTACTGTATAAATGACACTGGCAGGGAAGGGGTTAACACTAGGGGGAGATCAAGGGGTTAAATGTGTTCCCTGGGAGGTGTTTCTAACTGTGGGGGGAGGGGACTGACTGGAGTAGGAGAGAGATCACTGTTCCTGATCACTAGAAACAGCAGATCTCTCTATCGTCCCCAGTCAGAATGGGGATCTGTTTGTTTACATTGACAGATACCCATTATGGCTCTCAGCCACCGGCCACGCGCATCGGCTTCCCCGCGCGCCTGCTATAGCTCTTAAAAGAGCCGAGGTGCAGCTACAGCGATTCGCAGGAACGAGCCGACCTGTCGCAGTATAACGGCTGGTCGGCAAGTGGTTAAAGCTGAGCTCTGGCAGGCTATGCCGGTTATTGAACCACAACTCCCAGCTATTGTGCTCAGCTGTGAACTCCCCTAAATGATCAATGATCCTGAAAAATAATGCTGTTTGGTATGTCTGGTCACAGGCAACCCTTACTGTTCACAGATATGAATTTCAAGTCTTGAAAAGTTATTACAGAATCAAAGCACAGAGAGAGTTCACTAGTTGTATCGGGTTCACAGCAGTGATATGTTAGTGGGTGGATCCGCAGAAATCCCGAGTTTTGCTTGTAACCCAAGAAGACATACTGTGTACACGTAGGAGAACCTCGGGGGCACACGTGACGGCCTATCAGATGAGTAAGAAGAATTAGATGAGAAAAACACACAGGATTGTTTAACATTGGCACATCACTGTACTGTGAAAATGATAGATGGCGTTCTGGGGAAGAGAATCTGCTGGACTATATACAAGATTCACTGTACACACCCAGGGCCTGATTTATCCAGCAGCGGTATGGTCTTAACACATCCAGACTGCAGCGTTCCAGAGAAAAATATTGGGAAAATTTAGGCCTCGTTCACACAGGCATACATGTATTTTCTGCACAAAAGTAATATTATTATACAGGATTTATATAGCGCCAACTGTTTATGCAGCACTTTACCATATAAAAGCATAGCTCCCAACTGTCCCTGATTTTGAGATACTGTCCCTGATTTTGAGGGACTGTCCCTGATTTGGAGCATTGACCCTCATTCCTCCTCATTTGTCCCTCATTTTGGTCTGATCTATATAGATGTATAAAAAATGCACTTTTTAGCTATCAAAAAGTTTTTTCCAGCGCTAAATCTTTCATCTGTTTTCTAAATTTCTGCATTTGTAAATTCTAAAAGCCAATATAAAGGAATAGTAGTGGTAAAAAAAGCAATTGCGGGTTTAACCAATCTTGTTTTTTTGTAAAATTCTCCTTTAAGGGAGCGTGGCAGGGGGGTGTGTCCAATGCCTGCACACTTTTGCTGATAGGTGTCCCTCATTCCCATCTCAAAAAGTTGGGAGGTAAGTAAAAGGGAGACAGTACAGTTACAATACAATAAAATACATGAGGGTTAAAAGGATCCTGCTCATAAGAGCTTACAATCTAATAGGGTGGGGCAAGTGGTACAAAAGGTGCAAAAGGTTATAATTGTAGGGGATGAGCCGATGAAAGTGCTAAAAGATTAGCTGGAGGCGCGATAGGCTTCCCTGATGAGAGGAGTTTTTAGGGATCTCCTAAAGTCAGCCAGAGTAGGAGATAGCCGGACAGATTGAGGTAGAGAGTTCCAGAGGATGGGAGAGGTTCTGGAGAAGTCCTGGAAACAAGCATGGGAGGAAGAGACAAGGGAGCTTGAGAGTAGGTGGTCTTCAGAGGAGCGGAGAGGGTGGTTTGGGTGATATTTGGAGACAAGATTGGTGATGTAGCTGGGGGCAGAATTGTGAATGGGTTCTTATGTTGTAGTTGGTATTTGAATTTAATTCACTTGTCAACTGGAAGCCAGTGTAAGGATTGGCGGAGAGGGGTAGCAGACACTGAGCGGTTGGTTAGGTAGATAAGTCTGGCAGCAGCATTCATGATAGACTGAAGAGGGGATAGCCTATGGAGAGGTAGATCTATGAGAAGGGAGTTGCAATAGTCGAGGCGAGAGATAACGAGGGAGTGAATGAGTAGCTTGGTGGTTTCATTTGTTAAAAAGGGGCGAATTTTAGAGATGTTACAGAGGTGAAGTCTACAAGCTTTTGACAATGATTGGATTTGGGGCTGAAAGTCCAGGATTAGACCTAGTACCATGACATGAGGGGAGAGATTGATGGCTGCATTGTGGATTTTGAAGGAAAAGTCATTATTATCATCAGCTCGGAGAGATTTCAATTAAGGAAGTGGTGCGACATCCATGCTGATATATCAGTTAGTAAGTTAGTAATGTGAGAGGTGACTGAAGGAGTGAGGTGTGGAGTAGAGAAGTTCTTGCTGGCAGAGCTAGCAGAAGATCCTGTGGGGGCATCTGAAGATAAAAATAAACCGTGTAGCTTTGACTAAGGTTGAATAAAGCCCTTGCTATAGGTGAAGGCCATTTACATACCTCCTGAAGCCTGACCAGAATACTCCCAGGACGTTACTACGTGAGGCTTATTCATTACTGCTCAGCTCCACCATCACAGGAATGAGCTCTTTCTCTGATTTAAATCCACTCACATGCTCTTTCTCTTCTCTGACATAGTAGCTCTGAGCTCAGTGTTTGAGAACTCACTCCTGTGATGGAGAAGGTGAGCAGTAATGACTAGGCCTCACTTAGCAATGTCATGGGAGTATTTCAGTATAGCGCTATCCTCTGTTGAATCTGTCATATAGAAGGGGTCCTCTTCTCTTTGCCTCAACCTTCTAAAGAACCTCAGCCCCACTGACACACCAGGTTGAGTATACAAACATACAATAGTACAGGAAATCACTGAAAGTAATATACCCTGTACACACGGTCTGATTTTCCGACGGAAAATGTGTGGTAGGACCTTGTTGTCGGAAATTCCGACTGTGTGTGGGCTCCATCACACATTTTCCATCAGATTTTCCGACACACAAAGTTTGAGAGCTTGCTATAAAATTTTCCGACAACAAAATCCGTTGTCGGAATTTCCGATCGTGTGTACACAAATCCGACGCACAAAGTGCCATGCATTCTCAGAATAAATAAAGAGATGAAAGCTATTGGCTACTGCCCCGTTTATAGTCCCGACGTACGTGTTTTACGTCACTGCGTTCAGAACGATCGGATTTTCTGACAACTTTGTGTGACCGTGTGTATGCAAGACAAGTTTGAGCCAACATCCATTGGAAAAAATCCTAGGATTTTGTTGTCGGAATGTCCGATCAATGTCCGACCGTGTGTACGGGGCATTACTTAGCAACCAATAGTAGTGCTATATCAAAGAACATAGGCACCAAACCAGGCAGGAAAGGCAAAATACCAGGCCTTTTTCTGACACTTTTTGTTTACATGTAAAAATCTGTATTTTTTGCTAGAAAATTAATTAAATCCCCCTGAATAGTGTATATTTTTTTAAAGAAGGACATTTAAAAAAAAATGGCCTGGTCATGAAGGGGGTAAATCTTCCAGAGCTGAAGTAGTTAAAGATCTCTGCTATCACAGCCCTTTACAAATCACTGCTTCCACATTTATGCTCCCTACAGACCCCTTAAATATTACTTGTGCCACATTTAATATTTCTTTCAGCAAGATCAATTTTAAAACCATAACAAGAGAAAATTATAATGGCATAAAATAAGCAAAACTAGCAAAATAAACTAAACTATTTATTTACCGGAATCCAGTCTAAAGAATGTTTTCCTTTAATGGCTTAAATCAGAACTCAACTGTATCTGAGAACCATAGTTTTTCGTAATAACAAAGAGGTACAGAAAAAGGAAGGAGAAACCATCAGCTGCAATGCAACATGTTTAAGGCGAAAAGGAATGCCGTGCTAATATGCCCACATCCTATATCATACATGAAAAAAAGAGTTTTTGTAGCAAAAAGGATTTTTAAGGGCATATAGAAACTGGTAACACAAGGAAAATTTGAAAATATATACCAAAATCCACTTTATTGTACAAATATTAAAAAGGACACAAACGTGACCGTATCCATATGTGTCAATAAAATGTTATCACATAGAGCTTCTAATTACACGACTAGTCCACATGAAAACTCAACGAGTTTTAAAAGCATTCTTGCTTCACGAGGAGCACAGAAGCAAAATGGTGTTAGGTAACTCTCTTCTACACCAACCTCCTAGTAAGCCAATTTCTTCCAGGGAGGGAAGAACATCTCATGGATCACAAGACTTTGCACTCGCCATGGGCTGTCTTCTCTAGAGGCATGGTGTCAGTATAATTCACTGGCCAATCGAATTTTTTGAATAGACGTTTTTGATATCTGGAAAAATATATGCTTTTTGAGGCTGTCCCTTATCTGCGGCAATTCTTGGACTGGATGTCATCTTAGGTATACATATTCTGCCTGTATTGGTGGTACTTTTGGCATCCCTTGTGCTGATTTTAATGACTGATGATCCATGATATGTTCCTCCATGCCCCATGGAGAAATTGGCTCACTAGGAGGTTGGTGTAGGAGACAGCTACCTAACATTATTGTTCCTAAAGAATCTATCCATATTGTGGAAACATATATTATTATGTTCACATGTACTCCTGATGAAGAAAGAGTGTTTTCAAAATGCGTCACTTTTTTTATGTGGACTAGTCATGTAGCTATGTCATGAAATATACAAACCTCATTTTATTGCCACACGTTTGTGTCCTTTTTAATATTTGTACAAAAAAGTCATTTTTATGTATATTTTCTATTTTTTCTTTTGTTACCAGTTTCTATATACCTTTAAAAATAATTTTTGCTACAAAAACATATTTCCTGCAGTACGACATGTTTGAGGCATTTCAAATGTATAGGCAAAAAAATAAAATTGAGCATCTCACTACAATAGGTACATTTGCAAAAAAAAAAAAAAAAAAGATAAATGAACAATCAGAAGAAATTAAGGTAAAGTATTCGCATATTCACACCAGCTTCATTTCTCCTTTGGGTGACAAAATTCTTGCTGCTCAGGTTCATGCTCCTCCTGAGAAACCTTGTGACCGCTGCTTTGTCCCAGAGTCCCCCCCACCTGTCTATGGATTTCATTGTGGAGTTGCCCAACTCCCAGGGCAACAGTTATCCTCATGGTGGTTGACCGGTTCTCGAAAATGTCTCATTGTATTCCACTTAAGAAGTTGCCCACTTCTAAGGAACTGGCTTCCATATTTGCTCGGGAGATCTTTCACTTACATGGGCTACCCAAGGTGATTGTCTCGGACAGGGGTAGTCAGTTTGTGTCCCGGTTCTGGAGAGCCTTTTGTGTACAGTTGGGAATTCAGCTTGCTTTCTTCTCTGCATATCACCCGCAATCTCATGGGGCTGCAGAAAGAGCCAATCAGTCCTTGGAGCAATTCCTGCGTTGCTATATTTCTGACCATCATAACAACTGGTCAGACCTCTTACCGTGGGCGGAGTTTGCTCACAATAGTGCCTTGAATTCTACTTCCCGATTGTCCCCGTTTATGGCGAACTATGGTTTCCAACCTCCCATGTTGCCTGACTCATTTGTTCCGCAGAGTAATCTTGAGTTAGAGGAGCATCTCCGTGGTCTTCGTTCCACTTGGGCACAAGTCCGGGAGGCTTTGCGACATGCTACTGATAGGTACAGACTCCATGCTGACTGTAGATGCCTGCCTGCGCCTTCCTACCAGGTTGGGGACACGGTCTGGCTGTCATCTCGCAACCTCCAACTTTGTGTTCCCTCTCTCAAGTTCGCACCTCGGTTTATTGGGCCTTTCCGTATTTTTCGCAGGATTAGCCCAGTGGCTTACGCATTAGACCTTCCTTCTAATATGCTTATCTCAAATGTACCGTATATACTTGAGTATAAGTCGAATTTTTCAGCACATTTTTTTGTGCTGAAAGTGCCCCCCTCGACTTATACTCGAGTCAAGCACTTTTCTGTAGCAAAAAATTTCATTTTTCCGAACCGACTTTGGGGCCCCGTATCTCAGGGCCACTTGGTGCTAGGAACTCCAAATTTGGTGTGCAAACCCAGTGGACCTGGTACCACAACATATCCAAAGCTGAAGTTCCTAGCACTAAGTGGCCCTGAGATACGGGGCCCCAAAACCGGTTCGGAAAATGCAATTCTCTGCTGCAGAAAAGTGCTTGAACTGTATCTCGGGGCCACTTGGTGCTAGAAACCCCAGCTTTGGAAATTTTATGGTGCTAGTTCCACTGGGTTTGCACACCAAATTTGGGGTTCTTAGCACTAAGTGGCCCTGAGATACAGGGCCCCAAATTCGGTCAACTGTGTCCATCTGCAGCAATGTCATTTCGGGACCCTTTGGGTTCAGAGACCCCAAATTTTGGCTGCAGCTAGGGGGCATCTAGGAACCCTTAACTACCGAGTTTGAAGTTCAGAGGACCTATGGCTGCAAATGGGCACAGTGATGCTGCAAATGGGCATTGTTGACCCTCTTTTCCACTTACAGTAGCTGTGCATTTCTCACCCTCATCTTATACTCGGGTCAATAAGTTTTTCCCATTTTTTTGTGGTTAATTAGGGCCTCGACTTATACTCGGAACGACTTATAATCGAGTATATACGGTATTTCATGTCTCCTTATTAAAACCTTTGGTCTGCAACCACTTTACCACCTCAGTACCTCATCCTCACCCTGTACAGGTTGAGAACCATGAGGAGTATGAAGTACAGTCCATTGTTGACTCCCGTAGGTTCCCTGGGCGCATAGATTTCCTGGTGCATTGGAAAGGGTACGGTCCGGAGGAATGCTCTTGGGTCTCATCCTCGGACGTACATGCCCCTGTCCTCCTTCGCGATTTCCATAGACAGTTTCCCCTCAAGCCTGGTGGTCCTCCGAGGGGTCATTGAGGAGGGGGTACTGTCAGGGCTGGGCTCAGCCCTTCCTTCTCTGAACTGTTGGCTAATTGCCAGCTCCTATTTCTCCACAGTGACTCACCTGTTGATGTTATCCTGCTCGTCAGTCCTGCCTACATAAGCTGTCCAACCCAGATGATCTCTGCCTTCGCCTTGGTCACATCTCTAGAGACGCTCTCCTCTGTTCCTGTTAAAGACTTGCTTGGCTGACATTCCTTATGGCTCCAGATCCTGCTTGCTGTTCTACTATGCTAATCTCTGGCTCCCTGACATTTTGGCTTGTCTGACTATCCGTTCCGGTTCCTGAACTCTGGCTATGTTTTGACTACGTTTACTCTGTTTACCTTTTTTTTTATTATTATTATTCAACAAGCGAGATTTAACTGTACTTCTGTCTCAGTCTGATTTATGGTTTCTGACATATTGCACCTGTGCTTGGCTGTATTGGCACACTTAAGGCAGTATTTCTCTCAAAAAAAGTCCCACAGAATCTCTATGCTGCCTGTGATCTGGCTTCTTCTTAAAAAAAAAAGACTAAAGCACTACACAGTCACTCTTGCAGCACTGGGATCTTATACTCATCTTGACTCTTGCTGAAATCCACCAGGCTCTTTCCTTGTGAGGGAGATGAAGACTCACTCTGCCTCTGGACAACTTGGGTTCTCTCCCACAGCTTTCTTCCCGGCTCCCCTACTGTGAGTTCTTTCCTAACCCCTGGGATCCTAGCTGGGACCTCAATGTTTTTCTTTGGCTTCTTCTCTGGCTTCTGCCCAGGAGGGCAAGGCCCCTCAGCAGAGCCTGTAACTGGAGCCTGAAACTCTGCCTCACACCAGAATGCTGCAATCCCCCCTTTGCTACTCAGGTCCAAACTATTTATGGGCTCTCCCCCACCTTACAGGCACACCTCCCTAAGGATTGATGGAAGTCCCATGAATATTCAGACTGCATTTTCTGCCCTCCCTCCCACTATGCTCTGTAAATCTCCAGAATACAAGGGGAAGTAGCAGAGCTGAAGCCTATGAAAAACTGAGTAGCCCTTACCAATCAATCCCTGCTCCTCTTATTACAGTGGAGCCAAACTAAATGTACCTACCCATCATACCTAAACCCAGGGGGGTGCTACAAATAGAACAAATACACCAATGTTTCAGAGAAATGGCATCCCCTTTATCAAGGAGACAAGCAATCTCTTGCAGGTCTCTGCTTATCACCTTGATAAAGGGGCTGCCTTGTCCCTGAAACATCTGTCTTCTACTCATATGGCACTTCAGTATATTTTACTATCTGGATTTTCAATTGGAGTTCTGGTTGTTTTCTCTTAAGATTTTCATTGCTGTCTGTGTCACCTTTGGGAGTGTTTGCCTTCTCTTCCTGCCAGGACAGGAAGTGGTAGGAAATCTCTCCAAGGGGACAAAAAAAAACACATTTTTATAAGAACAAGGAAGGGTAAATAAACTCTCATGTTATTATTGCTGCACCTTCTGGCCCCTGTGATAGCCACACTCCACCTCCATTTCTGGTATACAGAACCAATGTCACAGATGCAGGAAGTGAGGTAAAATCTAAACTCTTACCCTCTCTTCCAAAAACGTAAAGTGGTTCTAAAGGCTTAAGGTTTTTTACCTTTATGAATTTTATGCATGAAGGTAAAAACATCTGTGCCGCAGCCCCCCTAATACTTACCTGAGCCCTGTCATGATCCAGCGATCTGCACAAGAACCTCGGCTCTCTGGGGAATCTCCCTCCTCATTGGCTGAGACAGCAGCAGGAGCCATTGGCTCGCACTGCTGTCAATCACAGCCAGTGAGCCAATGAGGAGAAAAAGGGGGTGGGACCGAGCCACAGCTCTGTGTGTGAATGGACACGCAGATACCCGGTATGGGAGCGAGTCTGCTTGGGTGCCCCCATTGCAAGCTGCTTGCTTGGGGGGCACTGGGCATCAGGGAGGAGCCAAGAGTGCCAGTGGGGGACCCAAGAAGAGGGGAATTGGGGCTGCTCTGTACAAAACCACTGAACAGAACAGGTAAGTATAACATGTTTGTTATTTAAAAAAAAGCCTTTAATATCACTTTAAAAAGAAAAATGTGGAGGTAGCCTAGGAGTATATAAATGAGATTCAAACAAGGGGTTTGTTATGGACTAACCACCCCTGACCATTAGTGTTTAGGGGGCATTATACATTGTCCAGGTCTAAAAAACAATATTGAGGGGTTGTAATTAGTGTCAACGTTTAGCCAACTACCAATCACCCCCCTTTAAAATAATCACATTTTGTTGCTTTGCAGCCTGAAATGAAGACAGACACATGTTTGGTGTTGAGGCCAGATAATTAAATTTAGTCGCATCTGTCCACCTTAAACACACCTTAAGATTCTGAGGCCACATGGAAAAGGGTGTTGTGGTCAGATGAGACTAAAATTTAATTATTTGGCCTCAACACCAAACCAAATATGTCTGGCGGCAATCCAATACAGCTCACCATCCAAATAACACCATTTCTACAGTAAAGCATGGAGGTGGTAATATCCTGTTATGGGGGTGTTTCTCTACAACAGGGACTGGAGCACTTGTCAGGATAGAAGAAAAATGGATGGGGCAAAATGGCATCAAATTTTTTAGGAATATCTGCTGCTCTCTGCCAGAAAGTTGTCAATGGGAAGGTTTATCTTCCAACATGGCAATGACCCAAAGCACTCAGCAAAAATGACCACACAATGGTTGAAGGAGAAAAAAAGGTGAATGTCCTTGCATGGCTTAGTCAGAGCCTAGACTTAAACCCCATTGAAAATCTATGTAATGACTTGAAGACTGCAGTCCACAAACGCCACCATCAATTTTACCTGAACTTGAGCAGTTCTGCAAGGAAAAGTGGTAAAACATTGCAAAGTCTAGATGTGCAAAGTTAATAGAGACATATTCCAACAGACTAAAGTCTATAATTAAAGCAAAAGGTGGTTCAACTAAATACTGACATAAGGGGGTGATCCTTTTTTCAACTCAGTGATTCTGTTTTACATTTTTTTCTTTTTTTCTGACATGTTGGTGTTATATCTCTCACTTAGATGTTATAAATTGCACTGAGTTAATACAGCTGAATAAAACAAAAACTGAGTCTGTCTTAATTTTAGGATGCGAAGCAACAAAATGTGATTATTTTATGGGGGGGGTGATTCTTTTCTATATCCACTGTATATCTCTGCTAACGTTCACCTTCACAAAAATAAATAGGATAAGGCAGTTACATAAAGAAAACACTTAAATAGAAAAGATTCAGAAGCAGTGACGTATGAGCTGTTTAAAGAAACTGTTTTTGCTTTTCAATAAGATTTGCTATGGACAAAATACTGTGCCCAGGATATAGGAAAACCCATTGAACCAGTGTGTGCTATTAGGCTCCACCCTGCTGTTCAAAGTAAAACTCAGGTCCCTCTAGGTCTAGGACATGGAGTGGGTTGAGAAATGTTATTACAGTCCACAAATAGAAAACCATAACCTCTCTCTCTGTATGCAACAGGCCCAACATTCAGATGAATGTACTCAACTGCTTGAACTCTGGTTCATGTACAGTTCTGTAAACCAAAAGCAGACCTCTCAGCAGGCGACTTTATGAGAACATATGTTAAGCAGTAAGGAAGAGGAAAGGGCGAATACTGGGCACCAGCAAGGGTAGAACTTGGACAAACTTTGTCTAAAATAATTATTGTCACGTGAAGGGACTGATTCCACCAGTCCTGGCTGGGAGGACAGCATGTGCTGTGTCACTGGCATAAGACATACTTTTTTACATTGTAAAGTGTGATTACATCTCGCCAGAGAGAACACTTAAAATGAGAACAACGTTCCATTACGGCAAAGCTGGAGAAATAAATTATGTGTTCTCGTCAAATGTAGACTTTATAATCTGGGATAGATACAGGAGACCTGCAACACTCCACAGAAACAAAGACTTTACTATTGATCAAGATCAAGTAGCAGTAGATGCCAGCTAATAAAAGATTGTTTGATTGAGCAATAGTGCGCTTGTTCCAACCCAGATACAAAAAACTTCTATAATACAAATGTGAAAAAATGTATATGCACAGTGTATCAAAGATATATTGCACAGAATCCCATCAGTAAAAAAAAAAAGAAATTATTATATAATAAATGCATGAATAACTAAATAAATAAATAAAGTCTTCTTCAATGATAAAAGTGACTTTTTGAAGTGTTAATCAACGTGCTCATCCAACAAATGAATTGTGAAAATTTTCAGTGACACAGCGACACCACCACTATCATCTTGTATAAAGCATGGTAAAACAGTGTATACATCACATCCAAGAGGGGCAAGAGGCTCTCCTCCTCACTGCTATTGCCGGGTACAGAGACATTGGAAATGACGTCACCAGCTCCTTCTGACACGTCGCGTCACAGATCACGTGACTTCTTCAAGGGATAAAGAGTCTAATGACGAGCGCCGGGTTTTAAGAGCAAAAAACTGTGTACAATGTTGCTATGGTGACCATTGATTCATCGGGTCATAATGCCTTTCCATCAAAGTAAATCATTATACATCCTAAATACCAGTGATAAAAGGAACAGACCCTAATAATGATGCATATAAACTTAATAAACGTGAGACAGGAAAAAACTGACACTATTGGAAAAAATCCCCCACTGTGACTACTAGGTACTACATTTAAAGTACATAATGCAACAGGCACCCTGGAGCAATGCCCTCAAATTGGCATACCTTAAAAATATTAATAAATAATATATACAAATATGGTTAATGAATTTATATTCAATATTAGACATATTATTATAAAATTGTTTAATTATTTAAAACAGGATTAATAAAATAATAGCAAAAAAAGGAGGACATAATAAAACGAGAAATTTTAAAACCAAGAACTTTTTTTTTTTAAATTAGATATAAAGCAATTCAGATCAAAGTCCACATTCATTCCTGATGGGTGGAGAGTATTTAATTCAAAATTGAGCGGCCAATCACAGCGCGCAGCGCCGCTCGCGCAGTGGGTGCCAGGCTGTGAAGCCACAGCCTGGTGCCCACAGTTGAAATGCCGGCGCCGACGAGCGAAGGGGGGGGATGAGCGGGGCTTCGATCCCCCGCATCGCTGGACCCAGGGACAGGTAAGTGTCCAATTAAAAGTCAGCAGCTGCAGTATTTCTTGGTTTTAAAATTTCTCGTTTTATTATGTCCCCCTTTTTTTGTGATTATTTTATTAATCATGTTTTATGTAATTAAACATTTTTTTAATAATATGTCTAATATGGAATATAAATTCATTAACCATATTTGTATATATTATTTAAGGTATGCCAATTTGAGGGCGTTGCTCCAAGGTGCCTGTTGCATTATGTACTTTAAATGTAGTACCTAGCAGTCACCATTGGGATTTTTTAACAATATTGTCAGTTTTTTCCTGTCTCACATTTATAATGTTTTTGGATTTTATATGCATCATTATTAGGGTCTGTTCCTTCCATCACTGGTATTTAAGATGTATAATGATTTACTTTGATGGAAAGGCATTATGACATGATGAATCACTCGTCACCATAGCAACATTGTACACAGTTTTTTGCTCTTAAAACCCGGTGCTCATCACTAGACTCCTTATTCCTTGAAGAAGTCACGTGATCTGTGACGCAATGCGTCCGGAGGAGCTGGTGATCTCATTTCCGGTGTCTCTGTACCCGGCAATAGCGGTGAGGAGAGCCTATTGTCCCTCTTGTGATGTATACACTGTGCCCATCAAACGCTGCCACTGTGCCCATCAAACGCTGCCACTGTGCCATCAAATGCAGCCACTGTGCCATCAAACGCTGCCACTTTGCTATCAAACGCAGCCACTATGCTAAATGCTGCCACTGTGCCCATCAAACGCTGCCACTGTGCCATCAAATGCAGCCACTGTGTCATCAAACGCAGCTACTGTGCCAAACGCTGCCACTGTGCCCATCAAATGCTGCCAGTGTGCCCACCAAATGCTGTCAGTGTGCCCATCATATGCTGCCAGTGTGCCCAACTGCCCATCATATGCTGCCAGTGTGCCCACCAAACACACTGCCAGTGCGCCCAACTGTCCATCATATGCTGCCAGTGTACCCATCAAATGCTGGCAGTGTGCCCAAGTGCCCATCATATGCTGCCAGTATGCCCATCAAACGCTGCCAGCATGCCCATTAAATGTTGCCAGCGTGCCCATTAAATGCTGCCAGTGTGTCCCCGCCCACTCGCCATCTGCCCAGCCCTTACCCTGTGGCATCGCCGGTGTCAGTGGGCAAAATAGTGCCACATCGTTGGTGTCAGTGGGCAAAATAGTGCCACATCGTTGTTGTCAGTAGCAAAATGGTGCCCCATTGTTGGTGTCAGTAGGAGGAATAGTGCCTCATGGTTGGTGTCAGTAGGAGGAATCGTGCCCCATGGTTGGTGTTAGTGGAAGGAATAGTGCCTCATGTTTGGCGTCAATGGAAGAAATAGTGCCCCATTGCTGATGTCAGTAGCAGGAATTATGTTCCATTGTTGGTGTCAGTGAGAGGAATAGTATCTTGTATCATTGAGCGTAAAAGTACCCTAGGGGCCATATAAAGACTAGGCAATAGTACGGGAGGTCCACCCACTCTCTATTTGCTTTGTGACTATTCTCTCCACTACAGAAAGTGAAGGGAAATCCCAGAGTTTTAGAGTTAACACAGGAACAGGAGGTGAGGGGAAATCTTCTAAAAAGGACATCTGTCTATGAGGGAATGTCCCTCACTTTGGAACTTTCTCCCACTTTCTATTTGAGCTTTTAAGATTCCCCTTGCTGCTTGGACCCCCTCCCTGTACTGCCATCTTAAAATGATAGCAAAAAATAGAAAAGGTAAGTTTAACACTACATTACATCAATCATGTACTCACAATTCTTGAAGTCTTTTTAAAGGTCCACTCTAAGCAAAGCATGACCTTCCCTACAAGCTATGGGCAAAATAGAATCCTGACATGCACTCATCTGTTTTCGTGCCAACTGGATACTTTAATTTAGAAAGGCTGCCATTGAGAAAATGTTAAGCCATCTCCCAATCCTCTCCCATCACTTTCTTTCAGGGATTTGGTCTCAGGTTATGTGATGTAATTTACAGCATTTATTGCAGATGATGCTGCAGCCACAATCAGATAAACAGATACCAATTTGAACATAAGCTAACACTACTAACACTATATACACTATATCCTCACAGTACTTCTAACTTGACTTGTGATAACTCACTGAGAGCTAGCCAGTTGTATGGCCTCCATCATCGGGGAATGATCAGTGGCCTCTTGAAGCTCATGCCAAGAGCTTGCTTTGACCTAAACTTCTTCTTTCATTCTAATCGATGTCCAATATATGACTTCAGAAGGATAGCAGTCCATATACATTATAGGAAGGAGCTAAGCTTCATATTCAATGGGAAATATGATACAGCGTCATTGCACAGCAGAATGGTGTCAACAGAACCCTGCACTGAAAGTAATGGGTCCCAGCTGCCGAGCCATGTAACTGTAGAAGAAAATAGCTCTGCAAGTGTGGGTAGTATAATGCTTATAATATGTAGGTAAAGTGAAAGATTATTGTTAACTTGCCACTGGAAAAAGACCCACTCAGCTACAAGGCCTCATCCATGGTCATCTGAAAAAATACTGAATATGTGAAGGTTTGTAGAAGATGGTGATAAGCAGTTTCAACCTAGCCATGTATTATTATTATTATTATACAGGATTTATATAGCGCCAACAGTTTGCACAGCGCTTTACAACATCGGGGAAGACAGTACAATTACAATACAATTCAAGTGGAAGCCAGTGGAGAGATTGACAGAGAGGAGTAGCAGAGACAGAGGGATCAGAGGGCCCTGCTCGTTAGAGCTTACAATCTAGAAGGGAAGGTCAAGTGGAACAAAGGGTAGTAGCTGTGGGGGATGATCAGATGGACGAATTGAAAACACAGTTGTTAGGTGTGGGTAGGATAGGCTTCTCTTAAGAGGAGGGTTTTCAGGGATCGTCTAAAAGCTAATAGAGTAGTAGATAGATGGACAGATTGGGGTAAGGATTTCCATAGGCTTGGAGAGGCTCTGGAAAAGTCCTGGAGGCGAATATGGGAGGAGGTGATGAGTGAGCTAGAGAGCAGGAGGTCTTGAGAAGAACGAAGAGAACGATAAGGTTGGTATTTTGAGACTAGGTCAGTGATGTAGCTGGTGCAGAGTTGTGGATTGCTTTGTAGGTAGTTGTTAGTATTTTGAATTTAATTTGTTGTGTGAGTGGAAGCCAGTGGAGAGATTGACAGAGAGGAGTAGCAGAGACAGAGCGGTTGGTAAGGTGGATGAGCCTGGCAGCAGCATTCATGATGGACTAAAGGGGGATAGAGTATGCAGAGGTAGGCCAATGAGAAGGGAGTTGCAGTAGTCAAGGCGAGAAATAACCAGGGAGTGAATTAAGAGCTTTTTTGTGTCATTGGTTAGAAAGGGGTGTATTTTGAAGATGTTCCAGAGGTTGAGGCGGCAACATTTGGACAGTGATTGGACGTGGGGCTTAAAGGAGAGTTCAGAGTCCAGGACTACTCCTAGGACCTTGGCATGTGGGGATGGGTTGATAGATGTGCCATCAATTTTGACAGAGAGATCAGGGGAAGGGGCACGTGGGGGAGGAAAAAATGATAAATTTGGTTTTGGATAGAATAAATATGAGGAAGTGGTGCAACGTATTTGCTGTAAGATTCCAACTTGATTCATATATTTCTCCTGCTAAAATGGACTGGCCTGACCATCCTGGACCACTTCTAAAAACCCAACTCCAGTTTGGGATATGAATGAAAAATCTGAGTCCTCAGCGGGAGTAAAAATAAAAAAAAGAATTCAGGAGTTTAAAAATTCTTTGAGCACTGAAGAAGAAACACACCAACCATTTTTTGTGGGAACCCCCCTCAAAGCAACCCCCTGTGAGCTGGTATCAGCATAGCAGGGGGGCTGAGTGCTTGCCAAAAAGAAAAGCACAAAGAAAAATTTGTCCAAGTTGTCCAAGAGGCTGAGTGAGTCTTCATCTCCCTCACAAAGAAAAATTAACCATGAAAATGCTGAACCTGTATTAAAGCACAGGTTCAACACTCTCCATAAACTAAAAATCCACAGATCCAAAGAAATGAAGCAAGTTAAAATATACATTCCACACTTATAATTAAGGAATAGTGTAAATATTGTGCAAGGCAAAAAACAGGCAAAAAAATTAGCAAATGTTGAGTGGGTTTTAGAACAAATATACAATGAATGAATGAATAAATGGGATGAATAGTACAGTAAAGCACTTTACCAATGAAGAGCAGATGTTGGGCGAATCCTGTGAAATATTGACATGGGCAAATCTTGTTTGATGCTATTTTCTATGGGCTTATCCCATTTGGAAATGGGCAAAAACCTACTGTGATAAATAGAAGGAATGATCAAATGTAAAAAAAAAAAAAAAAAACGAGAGAATGTTGGGCAAATTTCTTGTGGAATTATTGAGCAACACTCTTCTAGAGGTTTTAATTTTTTATTGTTATTACAGTTTATTGTGCCTATTTTTGTAAATTATAACTAAAAGGAAAAACTTTTTTTTCTAGTTTTGTAGGGAGTGAAAAGGGATAAGAACCCCTGTCGGGTTTTTATTGCTGTCTGTGCTCCCGTTAAGCCTTGTACACACGGTACGATTGTTGGCCAACCGAGCGTCTGCTTTTTGTCAAAAGGTGCACAATTGTTGTGCCAAAAACGTGACACTAGTGACATACTATGAGGAATTTCAGCTCTTGAGCGCCACCCCTTGGGCCCCTTCTGCTAATTTCGTGTTTGGTGAGCATTGATTCTGAGCATCTGTGTTTGTGCTTTCGACTTTTGTGTGACGGATTTGTGTACTGACCATACGAAAATCTGACGTCAAACCATTGTCCCCCGAAAAGTTACTAGCCTGTCATTCAACATTTGTTGGCGGAAAATTAAACAACAAATGTCAAAAGGAGCGTACTAACGGTAAGATTTTAGGACAACAGTCTGTCAACAGACCATCCCCTGCCAACAATCATACCGTGTGTGCGATGTTTTAGGGAGATTCACCCACTTTAATTGTTCTGTTTACACCAGAACAGGAAAATAGGGGAAACCTTTCAATGAGGACACTAGTTCGGGTTACACTGGTGACACTGCAGGATTCCCCCACTTTGGCAGGATTTCCTCTCACTTCCTGTTTTGGCTATGGGACAGGAAGTGAAGAGAAATCTCCTCAATGGGACACATGACATGAAGGCACTAAAGAAATGGCACTTTTCTACAATGTAAAGTAGTGAGTGTACAGCTTGTATAACAGTGTAAATTTGCTGTCCCCCTCAAAATAATTTAACACAGGGCCATTAATGTCTAAACCGCTGGCAACAAAAGTGAGTAAACTCCTAAGTGAAAATGTCCAAATTAGGCTCAAAGTGTCAATATTTTGTGTGGCCACCATTATTTTCCAGCACTGCCTTTACCCTCTTGGGCATGGAGTTCACCAGAGCTTCACAAGTTGCCACTGGAGTTCTCTTCCACTCTTCCATGACGACATCACAGAGCTGTTGGAAGTTAGAGACCTTGCGCTCCTCCACCTTTCATTTGAGGATGCCCCACAGATGCTCAATAGGGTTTAGGTCTGGAGACATGCTTGGCCAGTCCATCACCTCTACCCTCAGCTTCTTTAGCAAGGCAGTGGTTGTCTTGGAGGTATGTTTGGGGTCATTATCATGTTGCGGCCCAGTCTCCGAAGGAGGGGGGGGGATCATGCTCTGCTTCCGTATTTCTTAGTATATGTTGGCATTCATGATTCCCTCAATGAACTGTAGCTCCCCAGTGCTGGCAGCACTCATGCAGCCCCAGACCATGACACTCCCACCACCATGCTTGATGGTAGGCAAGACATACATGTCTTTGTACTCCTCACCTGGTTGCCGCCACACACGCTTGACACCATCTGAACCAAATAAGTTTATCTTGGTTTCATCAGACCACGGAAAATGGTTCCAGTAATCCATGTCCTTAGTCAGCTTGTTTTCAGCAAACTGTTTGCGGGTTTTCTGCGCATCATCTTTAGAAGAGGCTTCCTTCTGGAACGACAGCCATGCAGACCAATTTGATGCAGTGTGCGGTGTATAGTCTGACCACTGACAGGTTGACCTCCCACCCCTTCAACCGTTGCAGCAATGCTGGCAGCACTCATATGTCTATTTCCCAAAGGCAACCTCTGGATATGACGCTAAACACGTGCACTCAAACTTCTTTGGTCAGACATGGTGAGGCCTGTTCTGAGTGGAACTGTTAAACCGCTGTATGGCCTTGGCCACCATGCTGCAGCTCAGTTTCAGGGTCTTGGCAAACTTCTAATAACCTAGGCCATCTTTATGTAGAGCAACGATTCTTTTTTTCAGATCCTCAGAGAGTTCTTTGCCATGAGGTGCCATGTTGAACTTCCAGTGACCAGTATGAGAGAGTGAGAGTGATAACACCAAATTTAACAGACCTGCTCCCCATTCACACCTGAGACCTTGTAACACTAACGAGTCACATGACACCGGGGAGGGAAAATGGCCAATTGGGCCCAATTTGGACATTTTCACTTAGGGGTGTACTCACTTTTGTTGCCAGTGGTTTAGACATTAATGGCTGTGTTTTGAGTTATTTTGAGGGGGCAGCAAATTTATACAAGCTGTACACTCGCTACTTTATATTGTAGCAGAGTGTCATTTCTTCAGTGTTGTCACATGAAAAGATATAATACAATATTTACAAAAATGTGAGAGGTGTACTTACTTTTGTGAGATACTGTAAATAGAATCCCACATAGGACAATAAATACCGTATTTATCGGCGTATAACATACACTTTTTTCCCCTTAAAGTGGAGTTCCACCCACTTTTACAACTCTTCAGCATCCCTCACTAAACTGTGCACTGTAAACAAATTGGATATTTTTTAATTTTTTTTCTCAGCACTTACTGTATATCTGCTGTATTCATTTTTCACTTCCTCCTCCCTGGCCGCGGCCCATCGCATCATTTCCTGTTTGCAATGCCTTCTGGGAAGGGGCGGCAACTTCCTCTGAAACTGACTCTGAAACTGCCGTTGTTATGGAAACCTGACCTGAAACCTATTACACTGCTTGTGCTGCACTGAGCATGTGCGAGATCTGCAAGGATGAGATCCAGGAAGAAATACAGTCTCGCTTCAGATGCCCACACTTAAGATGGCCACGGCCTGCTGTAAGTTTATAAAATAACAAACTACTGCTATAAACTAACAAAACAGACCTTAGTTTACAGACTAACTTTACTAGAATACATTAAGCTTGTGTATTATAGGGGTATTTTTATTTAAAAAGTATAATTTCGGCCGGAACACCACTTTAAAGTCAGGGGAAAATCGTGGGTGCGTATTATACGCCGATCCCCGCTGATTGTGAGCAGAGCGAGCGCCACCGACATACACATAGCCGAGTCTACTCGGCTCTTCTCGGCTACGCTCACAGTCACGCCCAGTCCCGCCATTGGACCTGTGTTATGTCCATCATAGGAGCGGGACTGGGCGGGACTGCGAGAGGAGCCGAGAGAAGCCGAGTACACTCAACTTTGTGTGTGTCGGTGCTCGCTCACAGTCAGCGGAGATCGGCGCCAATTTTAAATAATCAGCCTGCAATGAGGCTGTGTAATGCTGCAAAGACACTGGGCAATGCTAAAAAGACACTGAGCAATGCTGCAAAGACACTGGGCAATGCTGCAAAGACACTGGGCAATGCTGCAAAGACACTGGGCAATGCTAAAAAGACACTGGGCAATGCTAAAAAGACACTGGGCAATGCTGAAAAGACACTAGGCAAGGCTGCAGATGGACACTGGGCAAGTTTGCAATGATGGACAAGGCTGCAGATTGACACTGATAAGGCTGCATTGATGGGCATTTAAATGTAAGTTTTTTTCCTTAAACTTCCCTCCTAAAAAATTTTTTCCTTAAAATTCCCTCCCAAACTTGGGGTGCGCGTTATACGCAGACGCGTGTTATACGCCGATATATACTGTACTTAGTGTAAAAATGTTTTTATAAGTGACAACTAAGTGAGTAAAGTGAGCTAATAAATCAAAAGATATTTTAAATTAGGTTAAATTGGAGAGGAAAAACACGGCCACTACTCTGGTGTTAAATCTTCACTTTCTGGATTTATGTATTTGGACTTATTTGCATTTTACATTTAATTGGTTTATTTTTTTATGGACATTATCTATGTTTATGTATGTTGAGTGGTGAGTGAGTTGCACATTCTCATTTCTTTGGTGGAGATGAAAAGCACAAATATTGCTTGTCATTATAATTTATTTATTTTGGATTAATTTTGTGTATAACATTAATGTTTGCATTGTTTATGTGGATATATTATTATGGGGATGTTTATTTCTATTCTGGCGTTTGTAAAATTATATTAAAGGAGATATATTTTTTTATTTATAAAAAGAGGATATACTTAGCTGCTCTGTGCAACAATATACCTTACCTTGTCTTTGTGGGTCCCCCTCCTTACCCCCTCTTTGGCAGCGCTGTCCACTCCTGCTTCTTCCAAGTGCCCCCTTAGGGAATCGTGTGCTATGGGGGCACCTGTGCAGATGCGATCAAGCTCTAGGCAGTGTGCTTCCATTGACATACACACAGCCCCAGTAAGCCACACCCCCTACTCCCTCCTCACAGGAGTTTGACTGACAGCAGCAGGAGCCAATGGCTCCCACTGCTGCCTGTGTCTTCTGTAAGACCAAGAAGAGAGGAGAGCGGTGCTGCAGCCAGGACAGCACTGGATGGATGAGAAGACTCAGGTATGTGTTTAGGGATGTGGGCGAGAACAGGTAGTGGGGAGTTTGTCTCCTTAATGCAGAGAATACAATAAGGTCAAAAACCTTTTTAGTTTAAAACCATTTAAAGGTGAGTATCACAGTCATATAGCACCCAGGGGGACATTTATATTTAAAGGGTAACTATATATTACAATTGCTACACAAGCCATCTTGTATTTGAATGTTATTACAAATGACTTTTCCTTTTCAATCTGCAGCGCTGAAATGTTCTGTACAATGGCAACCTGGAAGCTTTCTGTACACGCCCCCCAGAAATGTCATTTCCTGATTGTGCGATTGGATCACTGATTTTTCCAGAAGTCTGCACTAAGATACAAGTCAGATTTTTGGCATCATCTGCAACAAAAATGTACACATACCAGTCTTAGTACATAGGGTTCAATATTGAATTGGCCCACCCTTTGCAGCTATAATAGCTTCAAATCTTAGCAGTGTGTCTATGGGAATGTTTGACCATTCTTCCAGAAGCACATTTGTGAGGTCAGGCACTGATATTGGACGAGAAGGCCTGGCTTACAGTCTCCGCTCTAGTTCATCCCAAAGGTGTTTTATCAGGTTGAGGTCAAAGATCAAGGGTGTTCTATTGGGTTGTGTGCAGGCCAGTCAAGTTCCTCCACTTCAAACTTGCTCATCCATGTCTTTATGGACCTTGCTTTGTGCACTGGTTCAAATCATTTGGTGGAGGGGGGATTATGGTGTGGGGTTGTTTTTCAGGGGTTGGGCTTGACCCTCTAGTTCCAGTGAAGGGAACTCTTAAGGCGTCAGCAAACCAAGAGATTTTGGACAATTTCATGCTCCCAACTTTGTGGGAACAGTTTGGGGATGGCCTGAGTCCTGACCTCAACCTGATAGAACACCTTTGGGATAAATTAGATTGGAGACTGCGAGCCAGGCCTTCTCGTCCACATCACTGCCTGACCTCACCCTCCTAAACCTTGTGGACAGCCTTCCCAGAAGAGTTGAAGCTGTTAGGGCCCGTACACACGAGCGGATTTTTCGTCGGAAAAATCTTGGATGGTCACGGTCACACAAAAGTTCTCCGAACTTTCGACCACCGAGAACGCAGTGACGTACAACACTACGACGAGCCCAGAAAATTAAGTTTAATGCTTCCGAGCATGCGTCAAATCGTTTCTGAGCATGCATAGGAATTTTGCGCGTCGGAATTTGTACAGACGATCACATTTTCGGATAGGAACTTTTCCCGACCGAAAAATTGGGAAGATGCTCTCAATCTTTTGCTGGCTGGAATTCCGCCAGCAAAAGACTGATGGAGCATACACACACTCGCGTTTTCTGACCAAAAGCTCTCATTGGTCTCTTGCTGGCTGAATTTCCAATCGTGTGTACGGGGCATAAGACTGGGATGCCATAAAAATTTATGTGCGTGTAAAGGCAGGTGTCCCAATACTTTTGACAACATAGTGTTTATCACCCAGAGGGGGATGTTTTTTTATCAACAAAAGTGGAGTTAAACAAATAAAGCAGAGTTGGGCTCTAAGCTGATCGCAGTAACATTTACAGTATAAATTGAAAACAATATTAATAATTATATAATTAATAATTATTTGATACATAATGAATAATTAGTAATTAATGCATCCATTAAAAACATAACACAATCTCTTTACTCTAAAATCTTTTATGTTTTTCCCGAATCTGGCACTGACAAGACCAAAAGTGATGATTTTATTTTAACAAATGTACGAGTCTAGGAGAGGCCTAATATGAGGAGCCATAATCTTGGGGTATTCCCTCTAATGACTTCATTATGATGTAGAAATGGGCCAGTGTGTGAGTGAAGCTGGCAGCTCTTGGGAAATGACTGGCTTCCCATGGATTACTATACAATGACCCTCCTGTGGCTCTATGTTTATTTTTGGTTACGATTCCGGTCACAGCCAAGCGCTGTTCCTCGGCACACACTGAAAACGTCCACACATTCTGACTCAGGAACAGAATCTGGGTGAATGTTCCACTATGCAGATTATGCAGTGGAAATCTACACTGTAATTCAAGTAGCTAGCAAACCATAGGAATGGAGGATTTGCTAAAATCGTTCATGCCGATTATCTGCTCTGCTACTCTATATTTGGGCTTTGGTTTACTAATAGGCAAAACACACCATGGCCTAGAGCAACTAAGAACAATGCAAATCGAATACCATTTTGTTTTATAGTTTCCATGTCTTCTTTACATTTGAAGATTTCCCCTCTATTACTTTTCTGAGGACAACCCATAACTTGGGGTTTTCTTTTACTTTTTCTTTCAATGATAATGGTAAAGAAAATAAAAAAGTTTGCGCTAGGTGTATGTGCTATACATAGAAATGTTTAGTGTTAAAAATAGAAAAAAATCCCGTGATAGGAATCCTGCCGCTGAACACTATAACCCCGATATAAGGGCACCAATAATAGACATAAAAAAGAGAAGCGCAGCGCTGGATATATATCTTAAGTGAAATGTGTGAAACCAATATAACAACACAAATTAAGATATCAATAGAGTGATAAAGAACTATATCAGCCAGTGTACAGTTGGTTAAACCTTAAGAATAGCATAACAGTGAAAAAATAAATACAGGTGAAAAATTATAACAGTCCCAAAGAGTTATATTATATAATAAAGTCCCAAAGGATTTTATATCTAATGATAATGGTAAACAGGACAAATGGAGAGGGTGAATCTCCCTAACGGGGGCACCGACAGCAATAATAACTGGCTATCCAAAACTTAAAGTGGTAGTAAAGGCTTTTTTAAAATTTATACCTACAGGTAAGCCTATATAATAAGGCTAACCTGTAGCCTGTAGGTACAGTAAATATCTCCTAAACGCACACCAGCGCATGCGCACTGCACGCTCAGTGGACGGTATACCATCCATAGAGAGAGCCATGCCGTGCCCGTGACTCCCGTGTGCAGGCATGGGACTGACATCATCGCAGCTCTATTAATCAAACAACGGCTGCCCATGAAGGAAGACCGGGTGAAGATGGAAGCCCTGTCAGCGGTGACAGTGTGCCGCTGGAGGGCTTTGTTTTCAGGTAAGTCTTTCATAATGTGGTAGTATGCTGTAACACCCTCTAGTGTGTGCTAGGAGTGAGTGTAGGCAAACCATACTCTGACTCACATTTAAGCTGGTGAGTCTTAATTGGGTCAGGGTTTAAAAGGTAGGACCGATATGGCGGACTCTAACGGTATCAGTGAAGGACATCTAAACAAAATATTGCTAAATATCTTTATTACAAAGTAGTTTATAATATTATACAGTGGAACCTTGGTTTACGAGTAACGCAGTTAACAAGCGTTTTGGAAGACAAGCAACTTTTTTTTTTAAATTCTGACTCGGTTTGCAAGTGTTGTCTCGAGAGGAGAGAAATCCTGTCATAGTTTAAAACCATTTGTAATTTATTAAAACATTAAAAAAGAGCTACAAAGCCACAAAAATTTAATAATATCAGTTTGCTCCTGAACAAGCATAATGGAAGCCGCCTTTGACCAAGTGTGCGTTCCAAATAGAGACCCGAAGTGACGCACCTGAAATTCCGCTTAACGAAGAAGCACCCTGACTGGGAGCCTGTCAGATTATCTCAAGAGTGATGCAGCTGGAGCCAGCAAGTGTTTGTGCAGGAGGAAGGAGGAGGAGAAGAGACTGTATATACCAAGTTGTCCCTGAAGTTGTTGAAGTCAAGTGGGCATCCCATAACTTCCCAACCCCATCCAACTTATTAATCCTGAAGATAAATAGAAAATTCTGGACAGCCGCACTCCAAAGTAAATTTCTTTTGCCTTTTATTGAAAATTTAGGATCACAGTGTACAAGTCACACTACAAATGGTGCTTACTCATAGCTTTCCTCTAATAGATAACAAAAAACAAAGCCACGGACTGTTCTCTGATCTCCATTAGCTTCCAGGTTCCATTAGGGTTGCCACCTTTTCTTCAAGTCAAACTCGAACACTTTAGCGGCGCACAGTAATCTTTTTTAAAGTTTAAACTATACAAATATTTTGCAATTAAATAACATTTCTAATAAAATGAAGTTAATCACAAGAGTCCCCCTTTACATCAGAGTCCACAGAGTTCCCCTTTTACATCTGAACCATGATCTGAGGGTGAACAGTGAGAACTCTGATGTACGGAGAGGACTATGATGTACGTGGGAACACTGTGGCCTCTGGTGTAAAGGGGGACCCTGATGTAAGGGGTGCTCTAAGAACCCTGATTTACCTTAGTGTACTCACTCAGAGGCAGGAGAGAGAAGGGAGGAGACTTCAGTCACAGGCAGAGGTGGATGGTGAACTCACTCACCCTTTCGTAGTCAGCACCTCTCATCCAGATGTAGCTGAGGCTGCTGGACTTCAAATTTCTGGCCCCCATTTTCCTTTTCTGAGGCTCAGCACCAGGGATTAAAGTGTGGGCAGACAAAGAGGGGTAGGGGTGGGAGGAAGAGGAGCAGATCAAGCCCTCTCTCCTCTCCCGTCTGTGTGAGGGGGAATTGTTAATGCTGGCTTTGGGCAGTGTGAAAGAGAGTGTAACAGACACTCTCGGCTTACACTACTGCAGCCAGAAACCCTGCTGGAAAGCCATAGTCTGGTCTGAATAATGTGCCGGGTTGCAGGTGGTCTGAAACCCGAACGCATGATTCCAAACCCGAACTGTCCGGGTGAATCCCGGACAGGTGGCAACCCTAGGTTCAAATGCTGCACGGATGCTCTGCTGCATTGAGAACACAATTCAGGGAACACTTTTCTCATTGAACACCAATAATGTTTCCATTCAGAAAAAGCAAAGCAATCTCTGAATGGAGCCCGTGCCAAGCGGGTGACCTCCTGTGTTCACAATGCCGCAGGGCAGCCACTCGATACAGGACCCAGAATCTCACTTTTAATTTAGCAAGCTGGACCAATGTAACTATGTAAAAAAAATCCATGTCTGGGATTTTTCTTCAAAGAAGAACTATGGCCTCCATTAACCACTTGATTTGCGGAGGATTTACACCCCTTCATGACCAGGACTTTTTTTTGCGACACGGCACTGCTTTACTTTAACTGACAATTGCGCGGTCATGCAACGATGTACCAAATTAAAATGTATGTCCTTTTTTCCCCATAAATAGAGCTTTTTTTTGGTGGTATTTGATCACGCCTGCGTTTTTAGTTTTTGCTCTATAAACAAAAAAACAAAACAAGATTTAAAAAAAAAAAAACCCAATATTTTTTACATTCTGCTATAAAACATATACAATAAAAAATTAGAAGGAAAAGAAAAAGCCACTTCAGAATATGCTGCCATAGAATTACACCTGCGGATATCACTGAGACTCCTTGGGACTACCCATCCACCCTTTTGTAAGTGTTTTTAACCCATTTGTGAAATATAAAGTTTTAGGGCACTTTCACACTGCCAGCGCCTGGGCGTCGGCAGTAAAGTGCCGCTATTTTTAGCGGCGCTTTACCCTCGTTTTACCATCATTTTCGGCTTTTACACTGAGATTGCAGCTGAGGCTTTATTCAGGTGCTTAACAGGTGCTATTTTTAGCGCTAAAGCGACTGAAAAACGCCTCCAGTGTGAAAGGGGCACTTAGAGGCGCCTTTTTTTCTTTTCATTTTACTTCCAGAGTTTTCTTCTCTCTTCAAGTGCTGCCGAAAGTGAATGAAGACCCTCTTCTATTTCTACATTATACACACTTTTATCTCCATAAAAAAATTAGAAAAAATTGAATTTCTTCATAGATGTAGGCCAATATTTATTCTGCTACAAATTTTTGGTAACAAATCCTAATAAGTGTATATTGATTGGTTTGCGCAAAAGTTATACAGTCTACAAACGATGGTATATGTTTATGTATTTATTTATTTACAAGTAATGGCGGTGATCAGCGGCTTACAGTGGGACTGCGATATTGCTTATTGCTACGGATATTCCAACGCTAACTGACACTTTTGGGGACCAGTGAAAGTAATACAGTGATCAGTGCTAAAATATGCACTGTACTAATGACACTGGCTAGGAAGGAGTTAACATCAGGGCAATCACAGGGTTAACTGTGTGCCTAGCCAGTGTTTTATTACAGTGTGGGAGGTGCTTTTACTAGGGGAAGACCTGGATCCTAGTCCTTGCTTTGCAGAGACTAGGATCCATGCCTTACCTCCTGTCAGAACGGCAATCTGATTTGTTTACATAGGAAGACCACTGTTCCGCCTCTCTGCATGATCATCAAGGGGGGGGGTGGCGGCAAACATGGAGTGCACGGTACCCATCACTGGGCTCCCGCTGTGTGTGATCACAGCAGGAGTGAGCCACTGGTGGAACGCATGTGTGCCCCCTACCCGGACGAGCCCAACCGCGTATATATACGTGAACCAGTGCACAGGTAACACCCTGTAGCAGTAAAACTGCTATAAGGCAGACCTGAAGTGGTTAATTACAAAAAAAAAGTGCATCTCCACTTACAGCTTACTCTTAGCCCTCGTGTAAAGTCCCACACATGTCTGTTGATCCTGTTAGTGAAGTCCACCTGATGGATCTTCCTGTGATGGAATGGTAAGGATGCTGCACTGCTACTAAATTCAGAGCAGAGTTGCCACTCTCCTTCTTGCACTACAATGAGATGAGCAGATTTTGCAGGTAGTGTCGCTATCAGTATTGTCACCGCGCATTCACAAGCCTGTAGGTTGTCAATCAGCACCTGGGCATACCTAGTCCTTTCAGATGACTTTCAATTGACAGCACTGCCTCTGTTGATAAAACCCTCCCAGTGTGAGCTGCAGTGCCTTGGAAGCTGAGTATGTGAAGTACAAAGAATGGTTCCATCACGCCGGCCTCGTTGTCCTTCGTTTGTCAGTGTTACCCAGTGCAGGCACAACATAAAGAAAAAATTGTACTGCAGTGGTGTGCGCTGAAAAAAGTAGAATACGCTGTGCTTTTTTTCTGCATCGCATGACACAGTGCAGCACACCACATCACATGGCACTGAAATTAGCTTTACATTCCCATTAATGAAGCATGGTATGCACCTTTGTGACTTGAGAGCTAAAAGATATTATCTAAAATGAGGTCTAAACAAAAGAGAAACAGCTTTGTGAATGGCACCCTAAAGTGGCATTAACCACTCGCCGACCGTATAACTTATATATACGGCAGCAAAGTGGTTATACACAGTGATTATACGTGATTATACACAGTGGGAGCTGATCGGCGGGTATGTTGGACTCGATGTCCGCCGGCACCCGCTGATCCGCCGGTACAGAGGGAGAATGGCGATCTGCCTATGTAAACAAGGCAGATCACTGTTCTGTCAGTACAGAAGGCATGGATCCTGTGTCTCTGCAAAGCACGGGCACCGATCCATGCCTTCCCCTAGTACAAGCATCTCCCACACAGTAAGAAAACACCAGCTAGGCACAAAGTTAACCCTTTGATCCCCCCCGATGTTAACCCCTTCAGGGGCAGTGTCACTAGTACAGTGACAGTGCATATTTTTAGCATTGATTACTGTATTAGTGTCCCCAAAAAAAGTGTCAAAAGTGTCAGTCAGTGTCCAATTTGACCGCCGCAATATCGCAGTCCCGCTATAAGTCGCTGATCGCTGCTGTTACTAGTGAAAAATAAAAAAAATAGCCCATAGTTTGTAGACCCTATAACATTTGCGCAAACCAATCAATATACGCTTATTGGGATTTTTTTACCAAAAATATGTAGCAGAATACATTGTCCTAAATTTATGAAGAAATCTGATTTTTTTCAATTTTTTTATTGGATGTGTTTTATAGCAGAAAGTAAAAAAATTGTGTTTTGTTTTTTTTCAAAATTGTCGCTGTTTTTTTGTTTATAGCGCAAAAAATAAAAACTGCAGAGGTGATTAAATACCACCAAAAGAAATCTCTATTTGTGGGGAAAAAAAGGACATAAATATTATTTGGGTACAGCGCCGCATGACAGCGCAATTGTTAAAGTAAAGCAGTGCTGTATCACAAAAAATGGCCTGGTCATGAAGAGGGGTAAATCTTCTGGAGGGCAAGTGGTTAAACCCAAAAGCAAACATTTATTATATTGCAACCTACTAATTCTTAGCTGTGATGGCTGCATTCGTTTTGCCCCTGGTTATCCTGCCAGTAATGCCCCGTACACACGGTCGGATTTTCCGACGGAAAATGTGTGATAGGACCTTGTTGTCAGAAATTCCGACCGTGTGTGGGCTCCATCACACATTTTCCATAGGAATTTCTGACACACAAAGTTTGAGAGAAGGCTATAAAATTTTCGGACAACAAAATCCGTTGTCGGAAATTCCGATCGTGTGTGCACAAATCCGACGCACAAAGTGCCACGCATGCTCAGAATAAATAAAGAGATGAAAGGTATTGGCCACTGCCCCGTTTATAGTCCCGACGTACGTGTTTTACGTCACCACTTTCAGAACGATCGGATTTTCCGACAACTTTGTGTGACCGTGTGTATGCAAGACAAGTTTGAGCCAACATCCGTCGCAAAAAATCCTAGGATTTTGTTGTCGGAATGTCCGATCAATGTCCGACCGTGTGTACAGGGCATAAGTCTGTTATTTTTCAAAAATGCTGTCCAAATGTGCCCCCCTCCTTCATCCAGAGTGGAGACACTCTAAGGGTCTTTTCACACTGGGGCGGTTTACAGGCGCTATTGCGCTAATAATAGCGCCTGCAAACCGACCCGAAAGTGGCGCTGCTTTAATTCCAGTGTGAAAGCGACAACGCCCCCGCCTCAGTGTGAAAGGACCCTAATACAGGAGGTGTGTTACTGGCCAGATCAGTAAATGAGAACAAAAATTATGAAAAAAAAAAAAACCTAAAAAAGAAAACTAATGCAGCCATCACATCTAATGATTGGTAAACTGCAATATCTTACATTTTTGGTTTTTGGTGTATTACCACTTTTGGTCTTTTTTGTTAGCTTTTTTGACAAAGGTTGTCCCTGACTTTCTATCCTGGAGGCCATGACTAGATGTAATAGATTATCTTCCCCCGGGCAACTTCCACTTTGAATAAACCACCATCAATTGCTTCCAAAAGAGAGGGTATAATAACTTTAATTATTGTATACCCTTACAATGAAAATAATTACAGAAAATGGTATCTGTTCATTATGTAGAGAGGCCCCATAAATCATTTTCGGGAGGCATTCCAGACTCTGTAGATACAATAGGGTGCCATTCAAAATGAATGACACCACAACACACTACAGCATGCTTGAAGCCTTATGCCCTGTACACACGAAAAAGTGCGATTGTGCGGATTGTTTTGTCGGAAATCGTGATCGTGTGTGGGCTCCATCGGACTTTTTCCGTCTGAATTTCCGACACACAAAGTTTGAGAGCAGGATATAAACTTTTCCGACAACAAAATCCAATCGTTTAAATTCCGACGCACAAAGTGCCACGCATGCTCAGAATAAATAAAGAGATGAAAGCTATTGGCTACTGCCCCGTTTATAGTCCCGATGTACGTGTTTTACGTCACCGCGTTCAGAACGATTGGATTTTCCGACAACTTTGTGCGACCGTGTGTATGCAAGACAAGTTTGAGCCAACATCCGTGGGAAAAAATCTGATGGATTTTGTTGTCGGAATGTCCGATCAATGTCCGACCGTGTGTACGGGGCATTAGAATGATTTGGGGTAACGCATATATTTTTCCATTGTGTGAACAGGTACTAAAGGATAAAGACTGTTGTGAGATCATCTGTATTTTCTTGTAGTCTCTATACAGTATGTGCTTGATGAAGGAAAAACAGGTTTGTGCACATAAACTTAAAAAAAAAAAGAATCAGAATGAGAATATGATTTAAAATACATAAGCAGAGAAAATTGCTTTAAAATTTGAATAGTAAATCCATATATGAGGTCTGTCCCGAAAAAGTCCAGGCCCCACTTAAGGATTTGCTCCCTTAATGACCAGGCCATTTTTTGCAATACGGCACTGCGTCGCTTTAACTGATAATTGCGCAGTCGTGCAACGCTGTACCCAAACAAAATTGACGTCCTTTTTTTTTCCACAAATAGAGCTTTCTTTTGGTGGTATTTGATTGCCTCTGGGGTTTTTATTTTTTGCGCTATAAACAAAAAAAGACCGTCAATTTTGAAAAAAAAAACTATATTTTTTACTATAATGAATATCCCCCAAAAAATAAAAATAAACAAATTTCTTCATCAGTTTAGGCCAATATGTATTCTACATATTTTTGTTAAAAAAAAAAATCGCAATAAGCGTATATTGATTGGTTTGCGCAAAAGTTATAACGTCTACAAAGTAGGGGACAGATTTATGCCATTTTTATTAATGATTTATTTGTTTTTTACTAGTAAAGGCGGCGATCAGTGATTTTTAGCGGGACTGCGACATTGCGGCGGACAGATCGGATACTTGACACTTTTTGGGACCAGTGACATTTATACAGCGTTCACAGCTAAAAATAGCCACTGATTACTGTATAAATGTCACGGGCAGGGAAGGGGTTAACACTAGGGGGCGATCAAGGGGTAAAGCGGAGTTCCACATGAAAAAAAAAAATACTGCAGCTGCTGACTTTTAAAATAAGGACACTTACCTGTCCAGGGAGCCCACAATGTCCTCACCTGAAGCCGACCTGTCCCTCGGCTCTAGGTGGAGGCTCTGGCATCCTAAGTAAGGGAATCAGGAAGTAAATAAAGCCTGATTCCCTACTGCGCATGCGCGAGTCGTGCTGCACGTTCTGAGTGGTCCCTGCTGACTTCTGGGACCTGTGTGTCTCCCAGAAGAAGGCGGGGGGGATGGAGGAGGGGTTGGACATGGCATAGATTGCCGCGAATACTGTGGTGATCTTTTCCTGGAAGTGGGAGCAAATACCTGTATTAGACAGGTATCTGCTCTCCCCGTAAAGGTGCCAAATGTGACATCGGAGGGGGGGAGGAATCCAGACAGCGGAAGTTCCATTTCTGAGTGGAACTCCGCTTTAAAGTGGAGGTCCACCCTGAAAAAAAAATTGCATAAAAAAAATACCTAAAAAAATGGAGGGAAAAAAATTTTTTTTTTACTTACGTGAAATGGCTGTTGCTAGGCAGTCTTCCTAATCTGCCTCTTCCTACACAGCGGTGATTTTCAGTCTTCTGCTCCCTGCGTTGTCTTCTGGGGAATGGGGCGCAGTGTGTTATGGGAACTATGTGTGCCCCACAACACATTGTGTCCCATTAACAAAGGGCCGCTCCGCTCGCTCGTGTGCAGTAGGAAACTGGCAGTGAAGCCGCAAGGCTCAGGTTCACGGGCTTCGGCAGTTTGACTGACTGAGCTGCAATAATGTCTATGGCTGCTACTATAGTAAATATCTCCTAAACTGTGCATGTTTAGGAGATATTTAGTGTACCTACAGGTCAGCTTTATTCTTGGCTGACCTGTAGGTACAAGTAAACAAGGTAGGCTTTACTACCACTTTAAGGTAGAACTCCAACCCAAATTTCTATTTGCTATTAAGTGGGGAAGGATTAGGACCTCTGTTAGCATTGGTCACTGAAGATGGTTTTATTCTTTCTATTTTATTGAATTTTATTCTATTGTTTATATAGCTTATATTTATAGTTTATATGTTTATATAGCAAAAAAAAAAAAAAAAATGTGGTGATTAAATACCACTAAAATAAAGCTCTATTTGTGTGAAATTTTAAAAAAAATTAAATATTTTTCAGTATTTTTTCTGTTTATATAGCAAAAAAAAAAAAACAAAACAATAAAAAACAGTGGTGATTAAATACCACCAAAATAAAGCTCTATTTGTGTGAAAGTAAAATAAAATGTGTTTTTTTTTTTATATTTTTTTTTATATTTTTCAGTATTTTTTCCGTTTTATATAGCAAAAAAAAAAAAAACAGGGGTGATTAAATACTACCAAAATAAAGCTTTGTCTCAAATAAATTATACAAATGTCATACGGGTACAGAGTGCCATGACCAAGTAATTATCATTCAAAATATGACAGCGCTGAAAGCTGAATTTTGCCTGGCCAGGAAAGGAGTGAAAGTGTCCGGTATTTAAATGATTCAATTCAGCTGAAAGATTCGCTATGTTTACCACCAGGCTAAAAAAAAAATAGATTGGGTTGTATTTCTTTGTTTTTCAAAAGATGACAGTTGCTCGGGCTACAGCAGATTTGAAATTGTCAAAATACAGCTCTGAAATGAAAGGTCATCTGGGTGATAAATCGATCTTAATCACGTGTATAAACATGAGATTAAAATGAGATTATTATAACATATATAATATGTTTGAGAATGAGGCCACAACACGGGATGTTCTGGTCATGTAATCATGCAGAGTCCAGACCATGCACTATGATGTCATCATCGTCATGGAAACTCAACTGACATAGAGGCAGTTGGTTACCACTGGCAGCTCACTCAGACAGTAGTCTCTGTTAGCAGAAGACCTGTTTGTTGTTGCTCTCTGCAGCTATCCATTATCTTGCATAGTGACGTGGTTTCAGAAGAGAAAAAGCGCAAAGCCTATTAAATTCACCGAAGAACAACCTGTACAGGAGATTGTAGAATCTTCACCAATGGGTCACCAGCCTGCTAATGTCCTCCTAAGGGCTGTGCGTTGGTTTAACATCCACCCAGAGGAACCTGTGCAGGAAAAAGCAGGACTCTCCATAGAGGGCTGCCACTATAACACCCAGCCTGGAGCAACTGCCCCTCCAAAAAAAGGGGGGTGCAGGAATAAAATTGCTCGGCTATTTAGTCGGGTTAATCCCCTAACCACCAACCAGGAGGAACCCGCACATGGGGAAGCAGGACCCCCAACTAAGGACTGCCAGTATGACACCCAGCCTGGAGCTACTGCCCCTCCAAAAAAAGGGGGGTTCAGGAAAAAAATTGCTCGGCTATTTAAAAGAAACAAAGCTCATCATTTGAACGTCGAAGAAGAGAAAGCAGCGAAGATGACAGCGGCTGAGAGGAGGTTCAGGGCGTCTGTGCGGAAAATCTGCCCCTGTTATCAACCGCAATCAAGAGAAGACGACACTGCTGGTAAGTAATACAATCGTGATATATCATCCAAAACATTGGAAGGCGATACAATGCATGTGACATATGTTATATATACAATATATACATCTATATATAGAGATATATAATTATAGAGAGATATATAAATATACATCTATATATTTCTAGGTATAACAACCGATGCGGCTAAAAGCCGCTCGGCTGTTATACCGGGGGGAGCGGGAGGGGACGTCCCCCCCTCCCGCTGCCTTCCGCCACTCTTACCGGGCCTCCCGATCCACCAGCGATAGGCCCGATCACCAATCCGCGGGGGACAGACTGGAACGAAGCCGCTCGGCTTTGTTCCGCCTCCTAACTGTAAACACGGAAGCGACGTCATGACGTCACTTCCCGTTGACTCGGCTGCCAATGGCGCCGCTTTTAAAAACATATACAGCAGTATTCAGAATGGCCGTTTTCGGCGATCTGAATACTTCGAAGTGCACAGGAGGGATCGGGGGTCTTTTAGACCCCCCGATCCCTCCATAAAGAGTACCTGTCACCACCTATTACTGTCACGAGGGATGTTTACATTCCTTGTGACAGAAATAAAAGTCATCATTTTTTTTTTTTTTACAACACAATTTATTAATATAAACATAAATAAGAAAAAAAAATTAACTTTTAAACTTTTAATTTAAACTTTCACAAAAGTTTTTCTTTTTTTTTACAACACAATTTATTAATATAAACATAAATTAAAAAAAAAGAAAAAGAAATCTTTTTAAAGCGCCCCCGCGAGCTCACACAGCACAGAAAACGCATACGGAAGTGGCACCCGCAAATGTAAACGGTGTTCAAATCACACATGTGAGGTATCGCCGCGATCATCAGAGCGAGAGCAATAATTCTAGCACTAGACCTTCTCTGTAACTCTAACCTGGTAACCGTTGCTGGCTTTCTCTGAGGGACAGCTCTGAAGGGGGGGGGGGGGCTACTTGAGTTAATAAGCAGGTGATTGGTTGTTAGGATGCCGAGGTTGTTAGATCTCCTCTGTAACTAACCTGGTAACCGTAAAAAAAAAAAAAATTAAAGCGTCGCCTATGGAGATTTTTTAGGTACCGTAGTTTGTCGCCATTCCACGAGTGCGTGCAATTATAAAGCGTGACATGTTAGGTATCTATTTACTCGGCGTAACATCATCTTTCACATTATACAAAAAAATTGGGCTAACTTTACTGTTTGTTTTTTGTTTTTTTTTTTATTCATGAAAGTGTCCCTTTTCCCAAAAAGTTGCGTTTAACTGCACAAATACCGTGTGATATAAAATATTGCAACAATCTCCATTTTATTCTCTAGATTCTCTGCTAAAAAATATATATATAATGTTTGGGGGCTCTAAGTAATTTTTTAGCAAAAAATATGGATTTTAAGTTGTAAACACCAAATGTTAATAATAGGCTTAGTCATGAAAGGGATATACACATAGAAGGGATAGGATAGAAATTGGTTGCTTTCTGTGTCCCCATTGACATTGTTATATAGGATCATACACACACACACACACACACACACATATATATTTCTATTTAAAGCGGAGTTCCAGGCTTTTTATGTTTATTAAAAGTCAGCAGCTACAAAAAGTGTAGTTGCTGACTTTTAATAAACAGACACTTGTCACATGTCCCAGGAGATCGCCTAGAGGGAGGAGCCGCCTAAGGCGAAAGGAGGAGTCGCCTTGGCGGTCCCTGCGCCGAAGGAGGAAGTGGGACAGGAAGTCCCCTTCCTAACGAAGCCCCCACCCCCCCCCCCACCCCAAAAAAATTACATGCCAAATGTGGCATGTAAGGGGGCGAGGAGTGCTTAAAGCGGAAGTTCCATTTTTGGGTGGAACTCCGCTTTAAGATTTTCTGAGTCTATTTAAAGCGGAACTGAACCCTCCCGTCCTTTTCAGCCAAGGAAGCCGCCATCCCAGCCTCTGTTTTATGTGTAACTGTCATGGTGCTGCACATATGATCAGGTATGACACCAGCCATTTGAGGGTTTGATTGGAAGCACAAGCAAATGTGACAATTCGCAGTCCCGGCATGCAGGGAATGTAACTTTTTTTTTTTTTTTAAAGCATTAAATTGATGGGTTTAGTTCCACTTTAAAACTTTTATATTTAAACACGTTTATTAAGTTTTGTTGGCAGCACAAGAGAAAATTGTCCAGAATAACAGTATCCTATTTAAACTTGTAACATTTTTCACTGTCTGTTGCTTGGAAAGCTTTGGGTCTCAAACTGGCGGCCCTCCAGCTGTTGGGAAACTACAAGTCCCATGAGGCATTGCAAGGCTGACAGTTTCAAGCATGACTTCCTCAGGCAGAGGCGTGATGGGACCAGTTTGAGACCCCTAGGCTGTCAATGTCCCATTTGCAGCATACACAGTGGGGTGGATTTGCTAAAGGCAAATAGCCTGTGCACATTGCAAATGCAGTTGTTCCAGGGCTTCGTAAATGAGGGAAAGCTCTGCTGACTTCCATCATCCAATCATGTGCAAGCAAAAATGCTGTTTGTTTTTTTTCTTTTTCTTGCATGTGATTGGGTATTCTTTGCAAAGTAAAGCTTCACCTCATTTACTAACCTAGGACCACCAGTTTGACACCTGTGTAGGTTTGGTCAAGACTTAAAGTGTTTGTAAAGGTTCTTTTAAAAGGGAAAAAAAAACCATTGCTCTCATTGAGTCCTTCGAGGAGAGAGAGACAACAGATCCACTGATACCGGGCACAGTGCTGAAATGAGATTGGCTCAAGCTTTATTTAAATGTTTTTTTTGGTTTTTTTTTTACCTCTAACCTTTACAACAACTTTAAGCTTTTTTTTTTCTTTTTAAACATTATAGATTAAAATTTTAATTTTAGATGAAGGGTAGTTTCCAGAGTAAGGATAAGGTCAGCATACAGGGTAAATCAAGGGTCAGGGTCACATACATCTTTCATTGAACATGCCTTAAAATGACTTCAGATTCTGTTTAATAGATGAATAGTCGTTGGGTTGTAGGCACAAATATAAACCTTTTCTCTCTCCCTCTGTTTCCCAAACAGCAAGTGTTGCATCAGTTACCAGAACCAAGAACAGCGAACCAACTCGACAGGCTCCTATCACTGTAGAAAAGTACGAGCCGCATACACTGGCTCCTTCTACCAGTATAGGAAGGAATGAGCCACAACCACTGGCTCCTTCTACCAGTATAGGAAGGAATGAGCCACAACCACTGGCTCCTTCTACCAGTATAGGAAGGAATGAGCCACAACCACTGGCTCCTATCACTGTAGAAAAGTACGAGCCGCATACACTGGCTCCTTCTACCAGTATAGGAAGGAATGAGCCACAACCACTGGCTCCTTCTACCAGTATAGCAAGGAATGAGCCACAACCACTGGATCCTTCTACCAATATAGGAAGGAATGAGCCACAACCACTGGCTCCTTCTACCATTATAGGAAGGAATGAGCCACAACCACTGGCTCCTATCACTGAAGAAAAGGATGGACCTCATCCAGTCGTACATGTTACCTATGTTGATGAGGATGAGGCTCCTTCACTTGCGTCAATCACCACCCTGGAAGAAGAAGATCCACCTCCACAGCCTTCTTTCACCTTGGAGAGCTTCACCATATATAACTTACTTGGACAGGGTCAATTTGGGAAGGTAAGTATCTTAGAGTTTCCTACGTGCTGCATCACAGGGATTGACCTCTAGGTGTAGTGCCCTATTAATGTTATTTACAGTTGATAATCCTAAAAACAGGACCGATTACATGTTCTATTTCTCTTCTAGGTGGTGTTGGTATCTCATGCTGCCATTCACCAACAATTGGCAATGAAAATGGTGAAGAAGAAGACACTAATCCAGGAAGAGCGCGACAGAATCCAGGTGGAGAGACAGGTCCTGGAGATGACCAAAAGTTCTCCTTTCATCACCCACCTTTATGGTACCTTCCAAACAGAAGTAAGTACAATTTTATATCAATCACAATCATAAATCATCACCTTGCTCCTGTGGCTACATATACAATATTTGTCAGGAGACCCGGAAAGGTGTCCCCTGTTTTTGTATTGGCTTCCATGTCTTTTCACCTATCATAGAGGAGCAATAATTACTACCCCAATTTATAGAACTCCACCTCTACTTTGATTCTGTTTGGGCAGTTTGCAGCCACTTTATCCAAGCCCTGCTGCTCTAGTAAGCCAAAGCTTCTGACAATAACATTAAAATTTGGACTGTTGAAAGGAATGCTTCTAAAATTTGGCCTATTGTGAATGAAATAATAGGTACAAAGGCCAACAGATGCGGTCTAAGAAAATGGCTGCCATTAGTTTGACACATTTATTATTGGTAATCTTTTTTCCATGTTCCCTGGGTAGATGTTACAAGACTATGTTCTCGCCACTAAATGGGCCAATACCATCAATCTGTGTGTAATGATTTTTGGATAATCCACCACAAAGTGAAATACTGCATGTCTATACCTTAATAATCCTTCTCTCTTCTCTTCACACAGGATTATGTCTTCTACATCATGGAATACGTGAGCGGAGGGGACTTCTCTGACGTAATTGAAGCAAAAGCTCCGTTTCATATGGATGCCTTAAGGTAAGATTATTGACAGGTTAGGCTGGGGTTGAGGGTGGTTGACCTCTGAGAAGAGGCAGTGACATGGCTGGGCCTTTCTAGCTGAGGCCCAATTCATGCCTAGGACTTAGAGATGGTGTCATGAATACCTTACAAGACATATATCGTGCAGTGGCACACAGGGGTGCTTAACTATTTTTAGGGGGCCATCCCACTGCCACAAAACAACTATATAATATATCAATAATAGTAATAATTATGTACTTTATTCAAATTAAGTGTAAAGTGTTTTAGTACTCCAAACTTTACTTTTATACATTGCAATAGAGCAGAGGAGGGTTGGAAACCTGGACAGGTTGCTCTACTATGTTTCCACTGCGTACAATCATCCTCTTTGATTGTCTTGGTTGACCATTGTCATTGGGACAGGAGAAATGGAAATAGTATTCACTGGGGCTGTAAGTAAAGGTGCCCAATGGGTAACCAACAACCCCCCCCCCCAAAAAAAAAAAAAACCTAATTGGGTTTTTAACTATCCTGTGCTCTAGCCAAGTCTTCTGACACACTGCTAGTATATCATAACATGCACATATTAAGGTATGGCGACATTTGATTAGTGGCCCACATCAGGGTTTCCCAACTCTCTAAACAAAGGGCCAGTTTGCTGTCCTTCAGGCTTTAGTGGGGCCAGACCGTGGCCAACGGGAGTAGTTATTGCCTCAGGGTTCGTGATAAGTGGGAGGGAGTAAAAAATTACATAGTACCCCTCTAATTAGAAAGAGAAGAAATAGTGTCCCATCATTGGTGTTAGTGGACGGAATAGTGCCCCCATCATTGATGCCAGTGGGAGGAATAGTGTCCCATTGCTGGTGCCAGTGGGAGGAATAGTGCCACCATCATTGGTATTAGTGGAAGGAATAGAGCCCCCATCATTGGTATTAGTGGGAGGAATAATGCCACCATCATTGGTATTAGTAGAAGAAATAGAGATAATAGATATGGAATTCAATGTACAGGAATAGGAATAGATATGATTTCAATGTACAAATACCATACTGCTGACCCCACAATAGGGATAACATTTTTTCGCGGAAGGGAGTTTAACAAGACACATGGCCACTCATTAAACTTAGAAGAAAAGAGGTTTAACCTTAAACTACGTAGAGGGTTCTTTACTGTAAGAGCGGCAAGGATGTGGAATTCCCTTCCACAGGTGGTGGTATCAGCGGGGAGCATCGATAGTTTAAAAAAACGATTAGATAAGCACTTGAACGACTACAACATACAATGTAATGCTGACATATAATCACACACATAGGTTGGACTTGATGGACTTGTGTCTTTTTTCAGCCTCACCTACTATGTAATCATTGGTGCCAATGGGGAGAATAGTGCCCCATTGTTGGTGTTAGTGGGAGGAATAGTGCCCCCACCATTGGTGCCAGTAGGGAGAATAGTGCCCCATCATTGGTGTTAGTGGAAAGAATAGTGCCCCATTATTGAAGTTAGTGGAAGGAATAGTGCTCCATCATTGGTGTTAGTGGAAGGAATAGTGTTAGCCTTACAAACCTGCCCCATCATTGGTATTAGTGGGAAGAATCGTGGCCCCATCATTGGTGTCAGTGGGAAAAATAGTGCCCCATTGTTGGTGTTAGTGGAAGGATTAGTGCCCCATCGTTGGTGTTAGTGGAAGGAATAGTGCCCCATCTTTGGTGTTAGTGGAAAGAATAGTGCTCCATCATTGATGTCAATGGGAGGAATAGTGCCCCGTTGTTGATGTTAGTGGAAGGAATAGTGCCCCATCGTTGGTGTTAGTGGAAGGAATAGTGCCCCATCGTTGGTGTTAGTGGAAGGAATAGGGCCCCATCTTTGGTGTTAGTGGAAAGAATAGTGCCCCATCATTGATGTTAGTGGGAGGAATAGAGCCACATCGTTGGTGTCAGCAGGTTTATGCTCCATCCTTGGTGTCAGTGGGAGGAATAGTGCCTTTTATCAGTGGGAGAAATAGTGTCCCAAGGGCCGTATAAAGGCAAGCAAAGGGCCACAGTTTGGAGACGACTGGCCTACATCAGAGCAATTCAGCATTTGTCTAATCAGGGACCCCCCATGGCTGTGGGCACTGTACACCCTGCAGACCCCTGAATCTGTAGTCATATGGAATCTTCCACAGATCTATACTATTACATTCACTGCTAGGATTTAAATTAACCCTTTCAACCCCAAGGCTACAATACTATATGTTTAGCAGAAAATCACCTGTTATTCTTTACCGTTAAACTCTCTATGATGTTCTGTGATGTAATAGATACATATTTTTTTTCTCCATTAGATTCTACACTGCGGAGATCCTGAGTGGCCTGAAATTCCTCCACAGCAAAGGGATCGTGCATAGGTAAGTGTGTCTGAGATATTTCTTACACTTACACTTTCTTATTGTTTGCATTGTATTCCACACTTTTTAAATATTAATACTCTATTTAACACAACATTTTGTCTGTTCCTTCTCTTCACAGAGATATAAAACCAGAAAACGTGATGATGGACAGTGACGGCCACGCGAAGATAGCAGATTTCGGCCTGGCAGTGATGGACATTTTTGGATCAAAGATGATTGAAGAAGGGGCTGGCACACCAGAATATACAGCCCCAGAGGTAAGAAACTTGCTGGCAATTAGCTGATTTTATGATATATAGAAGAGTTAAAGATAGACAGACACCTTGCCCATGCTGGGCAAAAATGACAGTGTCCCTGAAAAGGCCCCCTACCCCCATTACATTCACCAAAACTATGTAAAAATCTGGACCTACCAAGTCAGGCCGGCCCTTATGATAGTTGTTGGTGGATCTAAAAAAGATTGTATAATCAGATTGTAACGTGTTTGGTGCACATTACTACATCATAGCTGGTGATGAACCCAGCGGTGTCAGTTGCCCGGTGAAGCAGTGACATCACTTCATTAGTCATGTGACAGTGCTTGACCCTGGCTATTGGCTGCTAGGCCCAGGCATCGGTGCTTCGTCAGATTATTTTGTACTGGAAGTGACGTTCCGTCACGGCCATCTTGGTACACCCCGCACTTCGTCCACAGTAAGCCTACAAGTTAGAAGGCAGCAAGCGGACATCTTTTTACACCCACCGGAGTCTTGCATTTCACACTTATTTTTAACAGTAAACTTAGCTTATATAGTGAAATACAGTATTATTAAATCTGTCTGACAGTTTGGATGTTGAGTTTTTTAAAGCAATGGCAAGCCTGCTGATTGCGCACATTTAATAATCTGACAGAACACCGCTGCTTTGAAAATTCAACATCCAAACAATCAGACGGATTTCAAAATACTGTATTTCACTATATAAGCTGAGTTTACTGTTAAAAATAAGTGTGAAATGTATGACTCCGGTGGGTGTAACAAGATGTCTGCTTGCCACCTTCTCACTGTATCCTTACTGCGGACGAGTGCGGGGTGTAGCAAGATGGCCGTGATGGAACGTCACTTCCGTTATCTGACAGGTCGTCTAATCTGACGAAACATGGGCACTTTGGTAGCAATGTGATGTGTTCCCCTAATACTCGGCAGTGCCAGGTAGTGTCGGTTGTGATGGAGGAGCGAGCAGCAAGGGATAGCCAGCAAGCCCCGCCTCCAGTCTGCACAAATGCCGCCGCTGCTTGGTGCCTTTTGAGTGCAATCACCTGTTTTCATCAGTTTGTGTAGAATATTTTCTCGCATTTCCTGTCAGGCTTGACATTGTCCTAATCTTTTCCTTCTCTTGTTTCTTCAGATTTTGGATTTTCAGCCATACAACACCACCGCTGACTACTTTTCATTTGGCGTTATGGTATTTAAGATGGCAACCAGGATGCATCCATTTCTTTACCAGAATGAAAGCTCATTAAATGTGGTAAGTGCTATACTCAGCCGTCGCCCTCAGTTACCACCAGACATGGAGCCGAACACCAAGGACCTTCTGACTATGGTAAGTACTGTATATACAAAGCTTTAGTTGGGTTAGAAGAAAAGGCAACAGACAGGGAAGGATATAAAACATAAGACTAGGTAACATAAGAGCTCATGTCGATTGACGTTCTTGTCAAATGCAGCGGGTTCAATTTAAAGTGGTTGTAAAGGCTCAAGGTTTTTTACCATTATGCATTCTATGCATGAAGGCAAAAAACCTTCTGTGTGCAGCAGCCCCCCTAATACTTACCTGAGCCCCATCTTGATCCAGTGATGTGCATGAGAGCAGCCGCTCTCCCGGGTTTCTTCCTTCTCGATGGCTGAGACAGTGGCTCCCACTACTGTCAATCACGGCCAGTGAGCCAATGAGGAGAGAGTAAAGGCAGGGCTGAGCCACGCTCCATGTGTAAATAAAAACACAGAGCAGCGGCCTGGGAGCCAGCCCGCTGCTTGCTGTGGGGGCACTCTGAAGGTTGGAGGGGCCAGGAGCGCCAGTAGGGGACCTGAGAAGAGACGGACGAGGGCTGCTCTGTGCAAAACCATTACACAGAGCAGTTAAGTATAACATGTTTGTTTTAAAAAAAAATTGCCTTTAACATAACTTTAACCTCTTCAGCCCCGGAAGATTTGGCTGCTCAATGACCAGGCCATTCTTTGCGATTCGGCACTGCGTCACTTTAACTGACAATTGCGCAGTCGTGCAACGTTGTAACCAAACAGAATTGATGGCCTTTTTTTTCCCACAAATAGAGCTTTCTTTTGGTGGTATTTGATCACCTCTGCGGTTTTTATTTTTTGCGCTATAAACAAAAGAAGAATCGTCAATTTTGAAAAAAACACAATATCTTTTACTTTTTGCTATAATAAATATCCCACATTTTTTTTATCAAAAAAAAATTGTTTCCTCAGTTTAGGCCGATATGTATTCTTCTACATATGTTTGGTAAAAATAAAAATCGCAATAAGTGTATATTGATTGGTTTGCGCAAAAGTTATAGCGTCTACAAAATAGGGGAAATATTTATGGCATTTTTATTATTATTAATTTTTTTTACTAGTAATGGCAGCGATTTGAGATTTCTATCGGAACTGCGACATTATGGCGGACACATCGGACACTTTTGACACATTTTTGAAACCATTGACAATTATACAGCGATCAGTGCTATAAAAATGCACTGATTACTGCATAAATGTCAGTGGCAGGGAAAGGATTAACACTAGGAGTCGATCAAGGGGTTAACTGTGTTCTCTGTGTGTGTTTCTAACTGTAGGGGGGATGGGAGTGTCTAGGAGGAAAGAGATCAGTGTTCACACATGAACACACGATCTGTCTCCTCTCCCCTGAAAGAACCAGGATCTCACTCTGTCACGAGCGATCGCAGGAGCCCGGCGGTCATTGCACCCGCCGGGCACTCGCATCAGCTCCTTGCACACACCACAGACGCCCACGCCCCTAGTGCCAAAAGGCGAAGCAACGCAAGGTAACGTCATTTCACCCAGCTGTGCCATTCTGCCGCAGTAAAACTGCGGCGGCTGGTCGGCAAGTGGTTAAATGCATACAACTGCATGCGTTCAAATCCTGCAAGGTAAAGGCACAATGTGCTAGTATGCATTGCATACTAGCACATTATGAAAGACTTACCTTAAAGCTAAGCCCTCCAGCGGCGCGCTGTCACAGCTGCAAGGGTTCTGCTGCTCCCTAGAATATCTTGGTGCACGTTTAGGAGATATTCACTAAACCTTCATGTAAGCTTTATAATAAGCTTACCTGTAGTTAAAAATAAAAATAATGCTTTATTACCACTTTAAAGAGAACCCGTCCTTCAGAGTCGCAGAATAGTGAGAGTGGCAATCTGCGCTTTGGGTGCCTTCACCTAAAGATTGGCAGTCTCATTCCTTCTGCTGCATTAGATAATAGCGGGTACATCAAAAAATACATATGTTTGAAAAGCAATAGAGGGGAAGATGAAATAAGCAGCAATGTAGGAGTTATTAAAAAAAAAAGTTACATTATTCAGAAATGATTGTATTATTGTTCCTTCATATATTTTTTTTTTTTCTGTTACAGCTCCTCTGCAAGAATCAAGAAAAGAGACGAGCTCTGGTGAGCAATTTGGAAGAACATGCTTTTTTCAGCCAGATATCCTGGGCGGACCTAAAGGCGGGAAAAATAAACGCACCGCAGGACTTTGTGCCAGTAAGTATATGACTTGAGTCAGAGAACAAAGCAGGAGTATAAAGAGGACGGCAGGGAGTTCTTTTCTCCTTTTATGTCTTATTTATGTATTACTCTGCAGAGCATCACTTCTGATCTAGTGATCTCGCACTATGACATTATCTGGAGGTTCCGGAAACTTCACCTGCATTATTTTTGCTTTGCTGCCTCTGTCCACTAGAGGAGGCTGTGGCTTCCCCTCAGTGACATTCCCTGCACACTAGATTTGTAGTTCTCCGAGACTTAGAACACTTCAACTAAGGCCCCTTTCACACTGGGGCAGGAGGTGCGTCGGCAGTTAAGCCTTACCGTCATTTTAGCGGCGGTATTCAACCGCTAGCGGGGCGGTTTTACCCCCCGCCAGCGGCCGAGAAAGGGTTAAAACCACCGCAAAGCGCCTCTGCGGAGGCGCTTTGCCGGCGGTATAGCCACGGTGCCCCATTGATTTCAATGGGCAGGAGCGGTGAAGGAGTGGTATACACACCGCTCCTTCACCGCTCCAAAGATGCTGCTAGCAGGACTTTTTTTCCCGTCCTGCCAGCGCACCGCTCCGGTGTGAAGCTCCTCGGGGCTTTCACATTGGAAACAAAGCAGCGGCACTTTCAGGTCGCTTTGCAGGTGCTATTTTTAGCACTGTAGCGCCTGCAAAGCGCCCCAGTGTGAAAGGGGTCTTAGGACTATTGTATCAATTATTGAGACTAATAATTGTCATTTCTCTTTCCAGGTGCCGGGTGTCGTGCAGTACCAAAAAATGGATGTGACAAAACTCATGTCTGCAGAAGACGACATGACACCATTATCACCGGAGGAACAACGGCTGTTTGATGGATTTTCCCCTACAACAGAAGACAAGGACATCAATGCCACCAACAGATGGGAAAAGCAAATAGAAAACCAACGACCGTCGTGTGGAATACATACAAGTGCTCAGGAACTAGTGGAAGCACAGGCGTAACATCAGGGGTCACAATTGCAACCCTGCCCCGCCACATTAAGTTTTACACCAGGCATCACGGTGGACTGGGGTCTCGCCATTTACGCACCGCCGCTGTCATCCTCTGCGGGACGGCTCTGAGGAGGGGCTGCCCAAGTTCACAAGTAGGTGATTGGTTGTTAGGATGCCGGGGATCCTAGCAACCAATCACCAGCTTGAAACTTGTAGTGTCCGGCCCTTTGTCCAGATCTGCAAAGATCCGGGGTTTGGAATAAGTACAACTGCTCATGATATAGTTGGGAGCACAGACATAGCATCAGGGGTCGTAATTACAAGCCCGCCCCTGTTCCAGGGTGCCCAGGTGGGCTCCCCATCACATTAAGTTTTACACCAGGCATCACAATGGACTGCGGCCTCGCCATTTAGGTACCACCGCCGCTGTCATTCTCTGTGGGACGGCTCTGAGGAGGGGGGGGGCTGCCTAAGTTAATGAGCGGGTGATTGGTTGTTAGGATGCCGGGGATCCTAGCAACCAATCACCAGCTTGAAACTTGTACTGTCTGGCCCTTTGTCCAGATCTAGAAAGATCTGGGGCTTGGAATAAGTACAACTGTTCATGTTATAGTTGGGAGCACAGGCATAGCATCAGGGGTCGTATTTGCAGGCCCGTCCCTATTCCAGGGGGCCCAGGTGGGCTCCCCATCACATTAAGTTTTACACCAGGCATCATGGCAGACCGCAGTCTCCCAATTTTGGTACCATCGTCGCTGTCTTTCTCTGAGGGACAGCTCTGAGGGGGGGGGGGTTAATAAGCAGGTGATTGGTTGTTAGGATGCCGGGGATCCTAGCAACCAATTACCAACTTGAAACTTGTACTGTCCGGCCCTTTGTCCACATCTGCAAAGATCTGCGGCTTGGAATAAGTACAATTGCTCATGAAATAGTGGGAGCACAGCCGTAGCAACAGGGGGTCGCAATTGCAAGCCCGCCCCTGTTCCAGGGCTCCCCATCACATTAAGTTTTACACCAGGCATCACAATGGACTGCGGCCTCGCCATTTAGGTACCACCGCCACTGTCATTCTCTGCAGGACGGCTCTGAGGAGGGGGGGGCTGCCTGAGTTAATGAGCAGGTGATTGGTTGTTAGGATGCCGGGGATCCTAGCAACCAATCACCAGCTTGAAACTTGTACTGTCTGGCCCTTTGTCCAGATCTAGAAAGATCTGGGGCTTGGAATAAGTACAACTGTTCATGATATAGTTGGGAGCACAGGCATAGCATCAGGGGTCATATTTGCAGGCCCGTCCCTATTCCAGGGGGCCCAGGTGGGTTCCCCATCACAATAAGTTTTACACCAGGCATCATGGCAGACCGCAGTCTCCCAATTTTGGTACCATCGTCGCTGTCTTTCTCTGAGGGACGGCTCTGAGGGGGGGGGGGCTGCCTGAATTAATAAGCAGGTGATTGGTTGTTAGGATGCCGGGGATCCTAGCAACCAATCACCAGCTTGAAACTTATACTGTCCAGCGCTTTGTCCAGATCTAGAAAGATAAAGTTGGGAGCACAGGCATAGCATCAGGGGTCATATTTGCAGGCCCGTACCTATTCCAGGGGGCCCAGGTGGGCTCCCCATCACAATAAGTTTTACACCAGGCATCAGGTGGACCGCAGTCTCACAATTTAGGAGACACCGGCGCTGTCATTCTCTGGGAGACAGCTCTGAGGAGGGGCTGTTCGAGTTAATAAGCAGGTGATTGGTTGTTAGGATGCAGGGGTCCTAGCAACCAGTCACCAGCTTGCAGCTTGTACTGTTCGGTCCTTTGTCCAGATCTTCAAAGATCTGGGGCTTGGAATAAGTACAATTGCTCATGAAATAGTGGGAGCACAGCCGTAGCATCAGGGGGTCACAATTGCAAGCCCGCCCCTGTTCCAGGGTGCCCAGGTGGGCTCCCCATCACAATAAGTACAATTGCTCATGAAATAGTGGGAGTACAGCCGTAGCATCGGGGGGTCGTAATTGCAATCCCGCCCGTGTTCCAGTGTGCCCAGGTGGGCTCCTCATCACATTAAGATTTACACCAGGCATCACAGTGGACTGCGGCCTCGCCATTTAGGTACCACCGCTGTCATTCTCTGCGGGACGGCTCTGAGGGGGGGGGCTGCCTGAGTTAATGAGCAGGTGATTGGTTGTTAGGATGCCGGGGATCCTAGCAACCAATCACCAGCTGGAAACTTGAACTGCCGGCCCTTTGTCCAGATCTGCAAAGATCTTGGGTTTGGAATAAGTACAACTGTTCATGATATAGTTGGGAGCACAGGCATAGCATCAGTGGTCGTATTTGCAGGCCCATCCCTATTACAGGGGGCCCAGGTGGGCTCCCCGTCACATTAAGTTTTACACAAGGCATCATGGCAGACCGCAGTCCCACAATTTTGGTACCGCCATCTCTGTCTTTCTCTGAGGGACAGCCCTGAGGAGGGGGGGGGGGTCAGCTTGAGTTAATAAGCATGTGATTGGTTGTTAGGAAGCCGGGGATCCAAGCAACCAATCACCAGCTTGAAACTTATACTGCCCGGCCCCTTGTCCAGATCTGCAAAGATCTGGGGCTAGGAATATGTACAACCGTTCATGATATAGTAGGGAGCACAGGCATAGCATCAGGGATCATATTTGCAGGCCCATCCCTATTGCAGGGGGCCCAGGTGGCCTCCCCATCACATTAAGTTATACACCAGGCATCATGGCGGACCGCAGTCTCACAGTTTAGGAGCCACCGGCACTGTCATTCTCTGAGAGACAGCTCTGAGGAGGGGCTGTCCGAGTTAATAAGCAGGTGATTGGTTGTTAGGATCCGGGGATCCTAGCAACCAGTCACCAGCTTGCAGCTTGTACTGTTCGGTCCTTTGTCCAGATCTGCAAAGATCTGGGGTTTGGAATAAGTACAATTGCTCATGAAATAGTGGGAGCACAGCCGTAGCATCAGGGGGTCACAATTGCAAGCCCGCCCCTGTTCCAGGGTGCCCAGGTGGGCTCCCCATCACAATAAGTTTTACACCAGGCATCATGGCAGACCGCAGTCCCACAATTTTGGTACCGCCGTCTCTGTCTCTCTCTGAGGGACAGCGCTGAGGAGGGGGGGGTCTGCTTGAGTTAAAGCGGTTGTATAGTAAAATTTTTAACTTTTACCTACAGGTAGGCCTATATGGTTTAGGAGATATTCCCCTTGCAATGAGCCGCTGACTGCAGCGGCGCAGGCGCACAGGGGATTCTCAGCTGAAAGCCTGGCAGATGCCAGGCCTTGCTGGAAAGAAGTCTCACGCGCTTATGCGCGGGAGTGACGACATCGCCGCTCCAGCCACTCACAGCGCTGGAGCCGCGATACACGGAAGACACGCCGAGGCAACATGTCAGCTACCTCGCGTGGACCAGGTGAGATACCGATGCCTCGTGCTAAGGTAAGTATTTCATAATGAGCTCGGGTTCGGCACATCACGGATCTTGTGGACAGATTACTGGGAGGGGCTGGGGAAGATCCGGCTGTCATGGTGCACGTTGGCACCAATGACAAAGTCAGAGGCAGATGGAGTGTCCTAAAGAACGATTTTAGGGACTTAGAAGCTAAATTGAGGAAAAGGACCTCCAAGGTAGTGTTCTCAGGAATACTACCGGTACATCGAGCCACACCAGAGAGGCAGAGGGAGATTAGGGAAGTAAACAAGTGGCTGAAGAGCTGGTGTAGTAAGGAGGGGTTTGGGTTCCTGGAGGACTGGGCCGACTTCTCAGTCGATAACCGGTACTATAGAAGGGACGGACTGCACCTAAATGAGGAGGGTGCAGATCTGCTGGGAATGAAGATGGCCAAAAAGTTAGAGGGGTTTTTAAACTAGGCGATGGGGGGGAGGGTCCAGAGACAGTGATAGCCAGCGCGGAAGATATGCCAGAGGGTAGTATTGGGGGCATTAGTGGTAGGTTAACCAAAGCACAAAAACACAAGGTGAGTATAGTAGCAAGTCCTAGTTGCAATCTTGAAACACCCAATACGAGGACAATATGCGACCGGTCTAAACTATGTGGCATGTTCACCAATGCCAGGAGCCTGGCGGACAAGATGGGTGAACTAGAGATACTGTTGTACAAGGAGGATTTGGATTTTGTGGGAATTTCAGAGACCTGGTTCAACAGCTCTCATGTTTGGCTGGCAAACATTTAAGGGTATACCCTATACCGCAAGGATAGAGAGGGTAAAAAAGCGGGAGGGGTATGCCTATATATCAAGAATAATGTACAAGTGAATGTGAGAGATGACATCACTGAAGGGGCTAGGGAGGAGGTGGAATCTTTATGGGTAGAGCTCCAAAGGGATGAAGCTAAGGGGAAAATAATACTGGGAGTATGCTATAGGCCCCCTAACCTGAGGGAGGAAGTGGAGACGGATCTCCTATCACAAATTAGATTAGCAGCAAGGATGGGAAGTGTTATCATAATGGGGGATTTTAATTATCCAGACATAGACTGGGCGGAGGGAACCGCGCATTCATTTAAGGCTCGCCAGTTCCTTAGTGTCTTGCAGGACAATTTTATGGGTCAGATGGTAGACTCACCAACTAGAAATAAAACCTTACTAGATCTACTGATTACCAACAATACAGACCTGATAACAGATGTGGAAATACGGGGCAATTTAGGTAACAGCGATCACAGGTCAATTAGTTTCAGTATAAATCACACAAATAGGAAACATGAAGGGAACACAAAGACACTGAATTTCAAAAGAGCCAACTTCCCTAAACTACAAACCTTGCTAAAAGGCATAAATTGGGATAAAATATTAGGAACAAAGAATACGGAGGAGAGATGGGTTTGCTTTAAGAGCATATTAAATAAGGGCATTAGCCAATGTATCCCATTGGGTAATAAATTTAAAAGAGCGAACAAACATCCTGGATGGCTTAACTCCAATGTAAAAATGCATATAAAAGCAAAGGAGAAGGCCTTCAAAAAATACAAGGTTGAGGGATCATCCACAGCATTCAGAATTTATAAAGAATGCAATAAGAAATGTAAGGGTGCAATTAGGATGGCTAAGATAGAACATGAAAGACACATAGCGGAGGAGAGCAAAAAAAATCCCAAGAAATTCTTTAAGTATATAAACAGTAAAAAAGGGAGGACAGACCATATTGGCCCCATAAAGAATGAGGAAGGACATCTGGTTACAAAGGATGGGGAGATGGCAAAGGTATTGAATTTATTCTTCTCCTCAGTCTTCACGAGTGAATCGGGGGGCTTCAGTAACCAAAACTGCAGTGTTTATCCTCATGACACAACACAGGAAGCACCTACATGGTTAACAGAGGACGGAATTAAAATTAGACTTGAGAAACTTAACATTAATAAATCACCGGGACCAGATGGCTTGCATCCGAGGGTACTTAGGGAACTCAGTCAGGTGATTGCCAGACCGTTGCCAGACTGTACTGGTGACCCCACAATAGGGATAAAACTTTTTCGCAGAAGAGAGTTTAATAAGACTCGTGGCCACTCATTACAATTAGAAGAAAAGAGGTTTACCTTAAACTACGTAGAGGGTTCTTTACTGTAAGAGCGGCAAGGATGTGGAATTCCCTTCCACAGGCGGTGGTCTCAGCGGGGAGCATTGTTAGCTTCAAGAAACTATTAGATAATCACCTGAATGACCGTAATATACAGGGATATGTAATGTAATACTGACACATAATCACACACATAGGTTGGACTTGATGGACTTGTGTCTTTTTTCAACCTCACCTACTATGTAACTATGTAACTATAGCTAGTATGCGGTGCATACTAGCTCATGATGCCTTTTACCTCACAGGTGTATATAAAAAAAAAAAAGTGTCAGCGGGTTTACTACTGATTTAATAAGCAGGTGATTGGTTGTTAGGATGCAGGGGGTCCTAGCAACAAATCACCAGCTTGCAGCTTGTAGCTTGTACTGTCCGGCCCTTTGTCCAAAGATCTGGGGCTTGGAATAAGTACAACTGTTCATGATATAGTTGGGAGCACAGGCATAGCGTCAGGAGTCGTAATTGCAGGCCTGTCCCTATTCCAGGGGGCCCAGGTGGGCTCCCCATCACATTAAGTTATACACCAGGCATCATGGCGGACCGCAGTCTCTCAATTTAGGAGCCACCGGCGCTGTCATTCTCTGAGAGACAGCTCTGAGGAGGGGCTGCCTGAATTAACAAGCAGGTGATTGGTTGTTAGGATGCGGGGGTCCTAGCACTCAATCATTTGGTGTTATGGTATTTGAGAAGGCAACAGACTTCCATCCATTCCTTTAAAAGACTGAAAGCTCATGACATTTGTAGGACTTAAGCCCAGTCTACTGGCGACCTATTACCCCAAATTTCTCCCCCTTCTTTACCTTATAAATGACACGACCCGGTTCTTGGAGTAAATGGCCTTTACGGCCTATTTATTAACAACTATAAATTTACATAAATAACCATAACATTTTCATAAACTTTTTAAGGGGTAATATAGGAAAACAACCCTACCCCTGGTCACTGCAAACAACCTCTTTTAACTTTTTGGCCTCCAGTCGGCAACCCCCTGACTCGGAGGCATTACCCAAACGTTCCCAGTGACCTAACCTTTAACCCCTTCCAGGTTACCCCATTGTAACCTAAAAGTACCTGAAATCAACCCCCATCCTTCCATGGATGGGTACAAATAACCCCCATCAAATGAATGGGTACCATAAACAACTCCCATCCCATGGATGGGTATTACATGTTCCATACATGTAACCATTTACGCTCAATTTCAGCGACCCCAACACTGCCACAGCACGCAAGGGGTAACCCCTTACGCTTGCGAGCACCTCCACACCCTCAGCCCTCGCTGTATCCCGTCCTGCAGGCCCAGGGACCAAAAATCCGTCCCTACCTCATTAAGATGTACCCCATCGCTATGCAAATACCTCCAGGTATCTAATTCCAGTTCTCTGTGGCGAATGGCAAAACCCAAATTTTTTATGAAAAACTTGCTTACTTCTTTATTGACTTTTATCCTAGCCCTATCAACCTTTTTTGCCAACCATGCCCACCTCCATGACAACCTTCCCACCATATCCGACCATACGATTAACATACCCGGATAGACCGCTCGAAGACGTAAAAAGTCACATTTTATGTCCTGAATAAGGTCCCTCAGAGATCTGTCTCCCATATCATTGCCCCCCACGTGTAAAAGCAGAACATCGGGGGCCCAATCAAGACGGGAGAACCTGTGTACTTCCCCTAATACCCTGTTCCAGCGCATGCCCTGGACCCCAATCCACCTGATTTTTGCCTCCTGTCTTGGGATGCGAAGCTGCCTGCCGTTTGGCCGAACATCAGCTCTCCTAGCCCCCCAATAAACGTAGGAGTGGCCGAGAATCCAAACTGGTCCTACTTCTTGACCTGTGAACAAGAAAATAACAACACAGAAACAAATAAATTCCAATCCCAGTGACATGTAAACCTAACCCAACATTACCTGACACCTGTCATATTAACATCTGAGGGCGAACGTACAATCTAAATCTGTCCGAGTCCCACCGACCTATGCGCTTAATGGCCTCCTGACTCAGACCGGCCCTGGCCGCCTCCGTAGCTGCCCCATCTGAAAGGAGTGAGAAGAAAAACTGTCAGGGTCATATCCCCCAATTGCCACACATTTTTTTAAACACCGCTATAAACTGAAACTTAGATAAAAATGAACCGTCCTCGTGAATTAGAAACGCCCCCCCCCCCCCGACTACCGGTCGCACGTCCAGAAATGACGCCACGTCCCCAACAGGGCAAATGCTGAACTCATCAATCTTGTGGAACTCCAGTTGCCTGCCCCTTCCGGCTTAATCAGTCTTAGATCGCTGGATCTAAATCCTGATAGAGTTCTGTAAATGCTCTAAGTCACCATATAATAACCCCCCTTGCACCCTCTTAGAAGGACTGACCAACTCGCTTACACAGAGTTCTGCAAAGAAAGCCAGGGCAAAGGCTGCCCAAAATAAAACACATTCGTAGTAGGAACTGCAGACCTTTTCCAAACTATCATGTAAAACTTGTAACATCTCGAAGGAGATCGGGCGCCTGCCATCCCTTATGCGCCTTTCTGTACCTTTTTACTGCCTGTTTTAACCAAAAGTCTTTTGTGTAATCCCTTTGCCCTTGCCACTTAAAAAGAAAGGCCAAACCTGCCAATTCGCGGTCGATGGCAGCTGCCGAGATTCCCCGTTCAAAACCTTGAGTAATAAAAAAAGAGTACAGTGGGCTATTTCCGGCCCCCCTGGGGGTATTCCTAGCTCGTTCAAGCAAGCAAAGCATTCCCTCCATACCTTGGAGTAGGCATTCCACGTAGCTGTACTCACTGATTGTTTGATCCACTTTGCTGCGGTCCCAAAGCAATGTTCCACATCCAGTCGGGACAGGCAGCCCCGTGTTGTTCCGCGTCTGGCGCCAACTTCCGGAACCTGTCCCACTGAAAACGAGACAAAACGTCAGCCAAAGTGTTATCAATCACCAGTTAATGCACAGCATATATGAATGCATTCACTTGTAAGCAGCGTAGGACCAAATGTCTCAAAAGCCTGACTATCGTCAGGATGCCGCTGTCAGACAATTAACCACTCCCAGATTATCGCAATTAAAAAGGACTTTCAAGTTGCGAAAAGATTCCCCCCAAATTTCCATGGCCACAATAATTGGAAACAGTTCCAACAGAACCAGGTTCTGCAAGAACCCGGCCTCCTGCCATGCTAGAGGCCATCTGGCTGCACACCATTGTCCTTTACAGAAAGCCCCAAATCCTGTAGAACCCGCCGCGTCGGTAAACAGTTCTAGGTCACAATTACTGATGGGGCCTGTCATTCAAAGAGCATGCCCATTAAATGACTCTAGAAACTCCTGCCACACCCGCAAATCCTCCCTGTGTTCTCTGCTGAGACTCACAAAATGTGTAGGTGCCCGGACCCCCGCGGTGGCTGCCGCCAGACGACGACAAAAGATCCTACCCATCAGGATTATGCGACAAGCAAAATTTAGCTTGCCCAGCAGGGATTGTAGTTGGCATATTTGCAATTTTCGTACACCAATGGTCCCACGCACCTCCTCCTTTAACTTCTCCGTGTCCCTCGGCAAACGGCACTCCATTCTGATCAAGTCTATTTCAATTCCCAAAAATGTAATCAACGCTGTTGGTCCTTCCGTCTTTTCCGAAGCTAGTGGCTAGTAGCATAATCGATCCACCAGGTGTAACGTCCCTAACAAGACCGCGCAGATATTAGACCCCGCCGGGCCAACACATAAAAAATCATCCAAATAATGAATGACTGAGTTGATACCCGACACATCCTGAACTGCCCATTCAAAAAATTAGCTGAACGTTTCAAATAGGGCACATGAGATGGAGCATCTCATCGGCAAGCATCGATCAATGTAATATGCCCTGTTCCACGTACAACCAAGCAGCTAAAAGCTGTCCGGATGCACCGGCAGCAGCCGGAAAGCCGCCTCAATGTCAGACTTAGCCATCAAGGACCCCTGACCGTACCTCTTTACCCAAGAAACCGCCGCATGAAAAGAGGTGTACGTTACCGCACACTCTTCGAGTGCAATGGAGTCATTACCCGACCCACCCTTCGGAAATGAAAGGTGGTGGATAAGTCTGAACTTGTTAGGCTCTTTTTTGGGAACTACTCCCAGCAGAGAGACCACCAAACCCGAAATTTGCACTTCTTGAAAGGGGCCCGCTATGCGCCCCAGCGTAACCTCCTTCCCCAATTTTTCAGAGACCCCTGCTGGGTGCAGCTGTGCTGACCATAAATTCTTAGCCTCCGGTGGGACTGTTGCCAAAGAACAAGGTATTCTGAAACCACTAGTAAATCCTGCCTGCAATATGTTTGCCGCCACCCGGTCGGGGTATCTACTGAGGAAAGGGAGCATCCTTTCCACCCGCACCAGCGTCCTCCCTTGTTTGCAGGATCTCTGGCACGGCTTTTTCCCTTCTTAAAGCACTTGGACAGCGCATGTGATCCCCCGCAGCCTGAACACAAATGTTTGAATCGACAGTTAGCCCCATATTTGCATGTGCCCTCATTGAACTGCTAACAAAAACCCCATCTCTTGTCGGCCGATTGTCCCGGGGTTGCTGAACCTCCGACCCCTGCCTGAAAAAACTGATTCGGGGCCCGCGCCGCGGTCATCAGCTTCATCCACAGACTTATATCCTTATGATCCCAGCGTAGCGTCGGTCGTACGGCCATCCGTTGTCTAAATTGTTCGTCGTACCGAAGCCAGGCCATACCACCATAAGTCCTATGTGCCTCACTAATGGCTTCCAGGTAAATGAACAGCGCTGAGCAGTGTTCGGGGGCCTTTTCCCCTACCACGCTCGCTAAAATGGCAAAGGCCTGCAGCCAATTTCAAAAGGTACGTGGAATTAACCAGTATCTCCTTCTCTCTTCATCTTCCTTCTTGCCTTCTACCGGCTTCAATCTGTCCAGATTGAACTTTTCCAACGGCAACAACATGAATATCTCCACGTATTTCCCTTTCCAAATTTTTTCCCTGACTTCTGCTTTAAGATGAGCCCCAAGGGGGCCCTCAAAGCATACATACACTTCGCTTTTAGCGGAGTCCGCCAACCTAACCGACTCCGCCTTCTTATCTCCCACTTTTTCTTGTTCCACCACGCTAGCTGTTGGGCTGGAAGACTCGCCGATGGCCCTAGTCGCTCCCGCAGTGGACACGAGCAAATCGCCCGTGGCACTTGTGGGGCACACCGCTAGCGAAGTGGCCTGAGCCAGCGCCCAAGCACGCTCTGGACCGGCTGTATTCCCAGCCTCCACTCGCTGTATTAACTCTTAAATCTGACAGTAATTCTCTGAGCCCCCCATTCCCAGACAGGGGGGCCGCCTCTGGCGGCGGAGCTGGGTTGGACTCGAAACTCACCACCCCGTTGTCTCCCTAGGACCTGCCTGCCCTGTCTGCTTACTCTGTCCCAACAAACTATGCAATAAAGTAGAAATAGACAATGAAGAGTCACACTCACCGGGCTGCCCAGGACTGGGCCCATCAGCCGCCACTCCTGGAACCACCGCCGCTGGATTGCCCCGATATTCACTTCTGTTGGATCCGGACAGCTCCCCTTCCGATCTGTCGCTGCTGATCTCGTTACTGACGACAGCCGCCTGCACCCCAGAAGTACTCGTCCTGGGTATTGTGGGTCTGCGGTGTTGTGCATGTCCTTCTCTCACCGCCTTCCCCCCAGACCCGCTCGGTGCCTCTCGTAAGGGGCTTCTGCGTCTTTGTCGTGCACGGAAAAGCTGACTGTCTCCTTCACTTGCCCCTGACCCAGCACTCCTCCTGATTCCTCTCCTGGACTGTCTAGCGTTGCTGGCTGACCCTGTTCTCCTCGCCGTCTCACCCTGCGTGATGCCCCGTTCCCGTCCTTTCAGTACATCTACGATGTGCAGGGGGGGAAGAGCCGTGTGCTATGCTAGGCTGTCTTCCCCCAAGGACATTGCCTCTACGCCGGGTTCCTCTCACCTCTCCCTGTCTGCTCCCCTGAGATCCAGAGGGCCGCTGCTCGTTCGCTACTGCTTGCTGTCATTTTTTCTGTGACACACTGGGGCCTGCGTCTGGGCTGAATCTCTCCCGCGGCCGGGACCGCCGCGCACCTGGTGTTGCCGACCCCCCGCTGGAGTCCGTTTCGCCATCCGCCGCCATTGCCGCCAGCTGCTCATGCAGCCAGTCCGTGCTCCAAGCGGTAACCGCCGCTCTCAGTTGCTGTACAAAACCTTCCATCGCCGCCATTCTATGCTGGGAGAGAGAGATGCAAAGCGGTGAGGGTGATGTGCAATCTCTTCCTCCTCCGCTCTGTGACTGACGTCACTTCCCCTCTCTCCTACTTTTCTCTCTCAGCGTGGACTAATCTCCCCTCCCCTTTTCTAAAAGGGGAAACTATCCTTAAGGCGGCAACTGTGCAGTCCAGCACTGTCATGCCGTCCCTGCGCCTATTTGCCCTGCTGTATGGCTCCGGGACTCTCTTTAAATGTGGAAAGTGCTATACTCAGCTGTCGCCACCAGACATGGAGCCTAACACCAAGGACCTTCTGACTATGGTAAGTACTGTATATACAAAGCTTTATTTGGGTTAGAAGAAGAGGCAACAGACAGGGAAGAATATAAAACATAAGACTAGGTAACATAAGAGCTCATGTCGATTGACGTTGTCCAATGCAGCAGGTTCAGTTTCAAGTGGTTGTATAGGCTCAAGTTTTTTTTACCTTCATGCATTCTATTCATGAAGGCAAAAAACCTTCTGTGTGCAGCAGCCTCCCTAATACTTACCCGAGCCCCCACTCGATCCAGGGATGTGCATGAGAGCAGCGGCTCTCCCGGGTCTCTTCCTTCTCGATGGCTGATTTAGTGGCTCCCGCTACTGTCAATTACAGCCAGTGAGCCAATGAACACACAGAGCAGTGGCTTGGGAACCCCTATAGCAAGCTGCTTGCTATGGAGACACTCAGAAGGTTGGAGGGACCAGGGGCGCCGGCGGGAAATCCGAGAAGAGGAGGACCGGGGTTGCTTTGTGCAAAGTCACTGCACAGAGCAGGTAAGTATGTTGTTTTTTTTTTGTTTTTTTTTTAAACATCACTTTAAATGCATACAGCTGCATGTGTTCAAAGGCATAATGTGCTAGTATGCATTGCATACTAGCACATTATCAAAGACTTGCCTTGAAACGAAGCCCTCCAGTGGCACGCTGGCACAGCTGCAGAGGCTTCCATCTTCACCTGGTCTTCCTTCTGGGTTTGTGGGCGCTTGAATGGCCGAGCTGGGATGACGTCACTCCTGCGTATGCACATCGGAGTCATGGCCGCGGCACAGGTATGCCATTCCTTCAGAGCACATGCACCAGTGACGTGACCGGCTGCTGCTCCCTAGAATATCTTGTAAACGGTGCACATTTAGGAGATATTCATTTAACTTTCATGTAAGCTTTATAATAAGCTTACCTGTAGGTAAAAATAAAAATAATGCATTTACTACCACTTTAAAGAGAACCCGTCCTTCACAGAGTCGCAGAATAGTGAGAGTGGCAATCTGTGCTTTGGGTGCCAACACCTAAAGATTGGTAGTCTCATTCCTTCTGCTGCATTACATAATAGTGGGTACATCAAAAAGTACATATGCTTGATAAGCAATAGCATGGAAGATTAAATAAGCCACAATTTACATCTTGGAGTTATTTAAAAAAAAAACAGTTACATTATTCAGAAAATATTGTATTATTGTTCCTTCATATATTCTTTTTTCTGTTGCAGCTCCTCTGCTAAAATCAAGAAAAGAGACGAGCTCTGGTGAGCATTTTGGAAGAACTTGTTTTTTTCAGCCAGATATCCTGGGCGGACCTAGAGGCGGGAAAGATAAACGCACCGCAGGACTTTGTGCCAGTAAGTACCTCTAGCAAGGTCCCAGGCCTCCTTCGGTCTAATCAGAACCTCCAGGGCCAGAGACAGCTGACATACTTCTGTATGTGGTGCATTGTGAGGCATAGTGGGTGCAAGATTATTAAAGTTTTTGGGCACCAGACACTTCTTGAATGCAAAAGAGAGTTTATTTCTCTTAAACTTTTGGGGGAAAGAGGGTTAGGGCCAGGACACCCTTAAGTAGTTGCAAGTTTAATTGGCAGACTCCGAGACTTCAATAGGACAGCCATGCAGGAAAAGGCATCCAGCAAGACGCCACATCTGCATGCGTAGGAATGCTGTCTCTTGTCCCCAGAAGACAAGAAGACACCATTATCACCGAAGGATCAGCAGCTGTTTGATGGATTTTCCTTTACAGCACAAGACAAGGACACACAATGCCACCAACAGATGGGAAAAACATATAGAAAACAAACACCGGGCACTTCTTGGAATACATATAACTGCTCAGGAACTAGTGGGAGCACAGGCGTAGCATCAGGGGTCATTGCAACCCTGCCCCGTCACAATAAAGGGGTTGTAAACCCTCGTATTTTTTCACCTTAATGCATCCAACCACATCTGAGCCTGCCCCTGCAGAGCTGAAAGAATCTCTGCCTCAGTGTGGCTCCTGTCCCCTAAGCAGACCAACTCAAGCACCGCATGGGATCTTTTTGCCTGAGTGCTTGCATAGCCCCTTGAACGCCTACGGAGCACTGCTGGTTCAGAGGAGAAATCTGCAGAGGAAGAGCCATAGAGGAAGAAGAAGAGGAGGGGATGGAGGAGAGAGCTGTGGCAGAATCACTATTAGCATTTTGGAGGCATGGTAGCTCCAACAATACTGAACCCTGTCCTGCATCCTTTCCAGCTGATAGCAGAGTTACCCAGTGCGCTGTGAAAGAAAGTTAACGTCCCTGTCCGAGCCTGCTGGACCATGAGTCAGCTGTAATATGCACCTTACTGCTGACCGCCCTGTCCAACGAGGCCAAGACATTGCCTTCCACATGTTGGTAGAGAGCCGGAATGGCCTTCCGTGAAAAGAAAAGGCATTTGGGAACTTGCCACTGAGGCACCGCACATTCCACAAATTCGCGAAAGGGGGCAGAGTCTACCAGCTGAAAAGGCAGCAGTTGCAGTGCTAGCAATTTGGCCAAGCTAGCATTCAGATGTTGAGCATGTGGATGGCTGGGACCGAATTTGTTTTGATGGTTTAGCAACTGGGATAGGGAAATTTGCCTGCTAAAATCCGATGTTGGTGTGCCGCTAGCAGATTGGCCGCAAGTACTTGGGACACCTATTTCTATACCTTCATTCCTTTCAGTGCAGGTTTCTGAGAAGACTGGAGGTATAGTGGGGTTGGAGGCACCTAAGAGAGACCATGTCGTCTTTTTTTTTGCCTCCTATGTTCCCTTGTTCCTATTGTCTGGGAGTTGCAATCCCATTTGGTTCCTTTTTCAGCCCTGTGGGGGACAATTCCAGCACTTTCATACCTCAGATCACTCCAATTCCTGCACCTTCATACCTCAGATCATTCATATTGCTTCAGCTGGCGGTTCCACTAATGCCACGCACACATGAGCGGACTTTCCGGCAGAAAAGGTCTGACGGAATCATTCCGTCGGACATTCCGATCGTGTGTGGGCTTCATTGGACTTTTTCGAAAATTCTGACGGACCTAGAAATAAAACATCTTTCAAATCTTTCCGACGTACTCAATTCCTATCGAGAAAACCGCTCGTCTGTATGCTAGTCCGACAGACCAAAAACGAGGCAAGGGCAGCTATTGGCTACTGGCTATTGAACTTCCGTTTTCTAGTCCCGTCATACGTCATCGCGTTCTAAACAATCAGACTTTGGTGTGATCGTGTGTAGGCAAGTCCGTTTCAGCGGGACTCCGTCAGAACTCAGTCCGAAAGACCATCAGAGTCTACTCTGATGGAAAGTCCGCTCGTGTGTACGCGGCATAAGAGAAGTAAAAGGGTAGGTGGGCAGCACAGTGGCTAAGTGGTAAGCACTTCTGCCTGGCAGCACTAGGGTTAATGGTATACATCACAACCACAGCACTATCGCATGGAGTTTGCATGTTCTCCTTGTGCCTATGTGGGTTTTCTCCGGTTTCCTCCCACACCCCCAATACATGCTGGTAGGTTGATTGGCTTCTGTCTAGAATCGGCCCCAGTATGTGTATGAATGTGAATTAACGACCTTCGAATTTAAGCTCCTTGAGGTCAGAGTCTGATGTGAATGTACAATATATATATGTGCAAAGTGCTGCGTAAATTGACAGCGCTATGTAAGTACCTGTAATAATAATAATAATAATAGGTGGGTGGGCTTGCTCATGCAATGACATCAGCAGCCTAATGTGGGCCCGCGCTGGTAGTTGGACAGCTGGAACTTAAACTGTGCATGACATGAGGCAGGCCTCCAAAAGGTCATGGAGGTGGGTGGCCCGTGAACACAGAAGGACAAGCCAGGCTTTGTTAATTAGATCTTAGTGAGCTGTCAGTTTTAGCCTACGGCAGCTGTGTTGTATAGGGAGAAAGGACCCACCAGAGAATTATCCGATAGTCCAGTATGGCCTGAGCTTATAGCCAGTGACCATCTTCTTGGTGCCACTGAAAATGACATTGCGTGTCCACCTTGGCACTGGTGCCTTAGGTTGCCAAACCCTGGAGTATAGCAAGCAGGTGACACAGAAGCTGCACAGGTGTATCCTACTTCTATTGCAATGCTGATCAGTGAGCAGACCTGAATTTGTAGCTATCCTACAACTTGTGTCTTATTTGCCCCATATTGGCACTATAGCCACTGAAGTATGGTATAATAAAGGAAGTAATTTACATTTTGCAGAGTAGAGTAGGGACTGGCCAGAGAGGGATTACTTTGACGTAGTTGGCTGGCTTAAGCATGTATTGCAATGCATGTGAACCAAAAATCCCTATTTTCATGCAAAGTTTGCTAGAAATGTGTAAGAATGTATAGCAGTGTGCGGGGGGTATAAGGGTGTATAGCAGAGTGCAGGGGGGGATGTAAGGGTGTATAGTAGTGTGCAGGGGTGGGGGGTGTAAGGGTGTATAGCAGAGTGCAGGGGGGGCGGGAATGTAAGGGTGTGTAACAGTGTACAGAGGGTTGATTCAGATTTTTCACTTATGTGGCTGGACAGAAAAACAAAATAATTTGGCAGGAGAAACGGCTCATAAATATGTGTCTTAAGAGAGATGTACGGATTTACAGTCAAGTCCATTAATATTGGGACATTGACACAATTCTAATCTTTTTGGCTCTATACACCACACAATGGATTTGAAATGAAACGAACAAGATGTGCTTTAACTGCAGACTTTCAGCTTTAATTTGAGGGTTAGATAGATGGAGGATATGGGACTTTAAAAGGTACATTTGATGTGAAGAAAATAGGAATAATAATATACTCAATTCTAAAAAGTTAAATGATTTATTACAAAAAAATTGATAAAAAGTAGGGAATACAGAATAGATCACAGTCATAGGTACATACACATTTGCCTATCATTGACAGTGAAAAGAACTGTAATCACATACAAATGGATATTACGTCCACACATTTCAACATGTTTCGCTGGTGTGGCTTCATCAGGAAAGGGACGTAACAATTTATTTAGTGAATATAAAGGAGTACATATTTCTCAGCTTGAGATGTGTATGAAAAAGAAGAGTAAAAATGGTGTTAAAATACATAATTTTTACATATTATAAACCAACACAGAAAAAAGAAGACTCAAGAAAGAAAAACAAAAAAAAACACCAGATGAAAAAACCTCCCGTACCTCGTAAGGGGCATGAGAGTGTGTGTTCAAATGAAGATTCTTCCGGACAGCCTAACATCCCCATGCCCTTCTCCAGTCCATACATAGCCAGGTCTCTCGTAGGGAGGGATGTAGCTTATTATTCAAAATATCATAGTGATGCCTGTAACATATAACATATATTCAATATTTTTTATTATTATTCTTGAGTTGTAAAGGAGGGGAGCACGTTCAAAGCAGGCCTCGGAAACATGAAGCTTACTCACCTCCAACTAGAGCATTTAAAAATGTATACTGGGAACTTGGGTGGACGAAGCAGGTACAAGATCCTTTGATTGGCACTAGTGTGTTTAAAGATTTCACATATTTAGGAAATACTTGAATAAGTACCGATGCCCCCCATTGTGAAGAACCCCCCGCCACCCAGCGGTCACCTGAAACCAAGCGGCGGTAGAGGCACACAGGGCAAAAATGGACAGCAGACACAGCCGATGACCAGATGATAAGGCATCAAACCTAAGTCTACCTTTAAAACACAGAAGGGAAAAGAGAAAATATATATAAGCTGACATCTAAGTTTTAACAGAAAGTAAAAGAAATAAATGTTCCATTGGACCAAAAGTTACCTGCAAACTCATCACCATCGCCATGCCATGGCGGATTTAAATATCCCCCCGTTGGCACCAAAACGCGGCGTGTGACGTCACGCCGCGATGACGCAACGCGGACGCAGAAAGGAAGGTGCACGAGGCATAGACTGACACCCGGAAGTGTGGAATTTCCGGTGCGCGCTACAAGATCTCACCGCATACATGCAGTGCAGACACCACCCGAGTGGAAGCATTCCATCTCTAGGTGTGTGTGTCTGTAAGGTACGCTTATGGAGAGAACTTGGGAGGCTGTGTCACATGGGAACTCTCAAGGCGTTCATGCAGCAGAATAAGGGATCCTCAGAAATGAGGTACCTGTCCCGCTGCACACCCTCGGGCGTCCGTACAGGGATCTAAGGCAAAAAACGAACTGGAATGTGGGCATAAGGGCATGCCTGTATGGCACAGAAAAAAAAAAGAAAGAAAAGGGAGATACAGTAGATTCATGGCCATGGCGGGAGTTTCTGGGAGCTCAGGAGACAAGGAGACGAGTTTGCAGGTAACTTTTGGTCCAAAGGAGCTTTAATTTCTCTTACTTTCTGTTAAAACTTAGATGTCAGCTTATATATATTTTCTCTTTTTTCCTTCTGTGCTTTACAGGTAGACATAGGTTTGATGCCTTATCATCTGGTCATCGGCTGTGTCTGCTGTCCATTTTTGCCCTGTGTGCCTCTACCGCTGCTTGGTTTCAGGTGACCACTGGGTGGCGGGGGGTTCTTCACAATGGGGGGCATCGGTACTTATTCAAGTATTTCCTAAATATGTGAAATCTTTAAACACACTAGTGCCAATCAAAGGATCTTGTACCTGCTTCGTCCACCTAAGCTCCCAGTATACATTTTATAATGCTCTAGTTGGAAGTGAGTAAGCTTCATGTTTCCGGAGCCTGCTTTGAATGTTCTCCCCTCCTTTACAACTCAAGAATAATAATAAAAAATATTGAATATATGTTATATGTTACAGGCATCACTATGAGATTTTGAATAATAAACTACATCCCTCCCTACGGGTCATATGGCTACCTATGGACTGGAGCAGGGCATGGGGATGTTAGGCTGACCCGAAGAATCTTCATTTGAACACACACTCTCATGCCCCTTACAAGGTATGGGAGGTTTTTTCATCTGGTGTTTTTTTTTTTTTTTTTCTTCATGTGCGATTCACAGCCATGTGTGTATTGGTTTATAATATGTAAAAATGGTGTATATTAACACTATTTTTTCTCTTCTTTTTCATACACATCTCAAGGAGAGAAATATGTACTCCTTTATATTCACTAAATAAATTGTTACGTCCCTTTCCTGATGAAGCCACACCGGCGAAACATGTTGAAATGTGTGGACGTAATATCCATTTGTATGTGATTACAGTTTTTTTCTCTGTCAATGATAGGCAAATGTGTATGTACCTATGACTGTGATCTATACTGTATTCCCTACTTTTTATCAATTTTTTGTAATAAATAATTTAACTTTTTAGCATTGAGTATATTATTATTCCTATTTTCTTCACATCAAATGTACCTTTAAAGTCCCATATTCTCCATCTATCTATTTCATATAACATAGGGATGTTGGTACCATACTATGTTGAAGTATTTTGGAGCTGACCTCTGCCCATATTTTTTACTTTAATTTGAGGAAATTTACATCCAAATCAGGTGAACGGTGTAGAAATTACAACAGTTTGTATATGTGCCTCCCACTTTTTAAGGGAACAAAAGTAATGGGACAATTGGCAGCTCAGCTGTTCCATGGCCAGGTGTGTGTTATTCCCTCATTATCACATTTACAAGGAGCAGATAAAAGGTCCAGAGTTCATTTCAGGTGTGCTATTTGCATTTGGAATCTGTTGCTGTCAACTCTCAATATGAGATCCAAAGAGCTGTCACTATCAGTGAAGCAAGCCATCATTAGGCTGAAAAAACAAAACAAACCCATCAGAGAGATAGCAAAAACATTAGGTGTGGCAATATCAACAGTTTGGAACATCCTTAAAAATAAAGAACGCACCGGTGAGCTCAGCAACACCAAAAGACCCGGAAGACCTCGGAAAACAACTGTGGTGGATGACCGAAGAATTCTTTCCCTGGTGAAGAAAACACCCTTCACAACAGTTGGCCAAATCAAGAACACTCTCCAGGAGGTAGGTGTATGTGTGTCAAAGTCAAGAAACAAGAGAAGACTTCACCGGAGTGAATACAGAGAGTTCACTACAAGATGTAAACCATTGGTGAGCCTCAAAAACAGGAAGGCCAGATTAGAGTTTGCCAAACAACATCTAAAAAAGCCTTCACAGTTCCATGGAGCAACATCCTATGGACAGATGAGACCAAGATCAACTTGTACCAGAGTGATGGGAAGAGAAGAGTATGGAGAAGGAAAGGAACTGCTCATGATCCAAAGCATACCACCTCATCAGTGAAGCATGGTAGTGTCATGGCGTGGGCATGTATGGCTGCCAATGGAACTGGTTCTCTTGTACTTATTGATGATGTGACTGCTGACAAAAGCAGCAGGATGAATTCTGAAGTGTTTCAGGCAATATTATCTGCTCATATTCAGCAAAATGCTTCAGAACTCATTGGACGGCGCTTCACAGTGCAGATGGACAATGACCCGAAGCATACTGCGAAAGCAACCAAAGAGTTTTTTAAGGGAAAGAAGTGGAATGATATGCAATGGCCAAGTCAATCGCCTGACCTGAATCTGATTGAGCATGCATTTCACTTGCTGAAGACAAAACTGAAGGGAAAATGCCCCAAGAACAAGCAGGAACTGAAGACAGTTGCAGTAGAGGCCTGGCAGAGCATCACCAGGGATGAAACCCAGCGTCTGGTGATGTCTATGCATTCCAGACTTCAGGCTGTAATTGACTGTAAAGGATTTGCAACCAAGTATTAAAAAGTGAAAGTTTCATGGATGATTGTTAATCTGTCCCATTACTTTTGGTCCCTTAAAAAGTGGGAGGCACATATACAAACTGTTGAAATTTCTACACCGTTCACCTGATTTGGATGTAAATACCCTCAAATTAAAGCTGAAAGTCTGCAGTTAAAGCACATCTTGTACGTTTCATTTCAAATCCATTGTGGTGGTGTATAGAGCTAAAAAGATTAGAATTGTATCGATGTCCCAATATTTATGGACCTGACTGTATGCACGACTTAAAATCCTAGCAACTTCAAAGTAGTTCATGCACTACTTTGGTCTGACTTTCATTCAACTTTGGGGCCCATAGACTTCAATGTTAACTCTCAAAAGTTGCATGAAAGTTGTACCTGAATGTTTTACATGTAACAGTGGTGAAACAGTAGGTCCGACTTTGCAGAAGGACAACAAGTCCCATCCAAGTAGCACCCATCCAAAGTTCCATCAAAGTTGAGTCAAATGTGCACCAAAGTTGCACTCCAAAGTCTTGCAGCTTTGGAGATGTACAAGTGTGAATGGAGCCATGGGTAACTTCAGCAATTAATACAAGGAGATAGAGTGGGTGGAGCTAAGGTTGACTTTATTTTTGCATATACTGATAATCTTGACTTCTAGTCTTTACTGAAGGTAACCCCTTGCTAATGTATTTTTTATCATCCGCTTGCTTGAATTGCCTACTGAACTTTGGCCTTCTTAGCAGGGTTGCTGGCTGCAGTTGGCTAAGCTGAGAGTGTCTGTTACTCTCTCTTTCACACTGCCCAAAGCCAACACTAACAATACTAACAATTCCCCCACCCCCTGCCCCCCCACACTGATGGGAGAGGAGAAAGGACTTGATCTGCTCTTCTTCCTCCTGCCCTGTGTCTGCCCACACTCCAATCCCCGGCGCTGTGCCTCAGAAAAGGATAGTGGGGACCGGAAATTAGAAGTCTAGCAGCCTCAGATACATCTGAATGAGAGGAGCTGACTGCCAAGGGGTGAGTGAGCTCACCATCCATCCCTGTCTGTGACTGAAGTCCCCCCCTTCTCTCTCCTGCCTCTGAGTAAGTATACTAAGGTAAATCAGGGTTCTCAGAGCACCCCTTACATCAGAGTTCCCCTTTACACTGGAGTTCTCGGTGTTCCCCCTTATAGCAGAGTCATCTCCATACACTAGAGTTCTCAGGGTTCCCCCCCCCCACCCTTAAATCAGGGTTTCCAGAGCACTCCCTTCGAGTCCCCAGAGTTCTCCCTTACATCAGAGTTTGCAGAGTCCACTCTTACAGTCAAAAGGGAACTCTGCGAGTTCAGATGTCAGGCTAGGTTCACACCTTTTTGAATAGGATGCAGCTTACACCGCATCCAATTCGCAGAATATTTTAAAATCTATTTGTTTCAATCAGTTTGGTTCACATATGTGCATTGCATTCGCACTCCGCATTGCCCAAAAAATGTGTGCGTTTTCTAGGCAGTGCGGTGAGAATTGCAGGCACATATTCTTCTTTGGGAACACATCTGATTTGCAGATGTGTTCCAATGTGAACAAGCATTCTCTCCCCCTCCTCACTACACCTCCCCCCTCTCCCCGCTCAGCTGATCAGCAGATACAATGGAGAGGCACCGCTGAACAGCTGCTTCTTCTCTTCGCAGAGGAAACGGAGCTGGAATTCGCACCGCACATGTGTGACCCCAGCCTAAAAGGGGAACTCTGAGGATTCAGATGTAAAAGGGAAACTCTGTGAACTCTGATGTAAAGGGGGACTCTTGTTATTAAAGTCATATGATTGGAAATGTTATTTAATAGCAAAATATATGTATGGTTTATACATAATTTATAAGAAAATGTGGCAACCCTAAGGGCCAGTTCACACCATAGAAACGCAGTCCGGATGCGCTCCAGATGCTTTTTTGCATGCCCTTTTTTTTAATGCGTTCCAGTGCGTTTTTGATGCATTCCAGTGCATTCCCCCCCCCTTTTTTTTCCTTAACCTTAAATAAGAACATGGGTGTTCCAGTGCGTTTTTGATGCAGTCCAGTGCATTCCCCCCCCCCCTTTTTTTTCCTTAACCTTAAATAAAAACATGGGTGTTCCAGTGCGTTTTTGGTGCGTTTAGGTGCGTTCCAGTGCGTTCCCGTGAGTTTTTGATGCTTTTTACAGCGTTCCAGTGCAGGAAAAAATGCAGCATATTGATTATCATATAATCTACTGTCTATGCGTTTTTGATGCAGAAAAAAAACGCACTGGACTACATGTGGTGTGAACTGGCCCTAATTGCAACACTGTCAACCCAGCCTCAAGCTTTGCCTGCAAGTATCATATTGTGTATAGCAGTTGTAAAGCTCAGTTTGCAGTAGTATAAAAGTTATGACACAGTCAACACATTACTTTTTTTTGGCACATGTTTTAAATTTTAAATAGTAGTGAGAAGGAAAGGCCAGGATTTTCAATCAGAAACGCCATGACATTTATGACATGAGGTCAAGGAAAGTTTCTCCCACACAGCCATGGAAAGGTGAGGCAGAGATTGAATAGACATGGGAGCTTTCACTTTCCCCGGCCCATTCAGCCCTCTAATCTTTTCCTTCTTACAGTATGAGTCAGTATAGGGAAGGGCAGAGCTTCCTCTGGCACGGTGCAAGGCTGCTTCCTGAGAGAAGAACTGAACTGAATATGGAATATGAGTCTAACCTCTCCCCTGCCCAGCATGAATTATTAATTACAGCCCTTACTTCTGCCAGCTTGCAGCATTTGTAGGATAGCAGTAAAGAATTAGGTGGAACTAATGAGTGGATAACCTCCAAAGATTGGGTCCTTCTTAAAGCTGAACTCCAGGTTATGATCTTTATTGCAGAATTACAATGGACCAATGTAAGTCTGCAAATCTCATACTTGCAAGACTACTGGGGAAGCTGAAAATCACTGTAGTAGCCAGATCTTTGTCATCGATAGCCACAATCTTCTGGGTCCTGTGTGAGCGTTTTCCCTCTTTACACTGACCACAGGGGATCACTTGCTCAGCATTGTTATCCATGTTTTAAGTCCTATATTTTCATCATCGGGACTTAGCCTATAAACAATGCAGTTACTGTCACAGAGTATTCATTTCTATGGGGTGAATGTGAAATAAATATTACCATCCACAATACCATCACTCCTGAAAATATGTGAAACTATTAAAGTTACTAAACCCAGGACCCTGCATTCACTATATCTGATCTCCCACAGTACACAGACATAGAAATGCAATTATTTTAGTAAATATAAACTGCTAAATACCTTTTCTCGTCAGCAGTATATAGCAGTCTTGTGACGTCTATCAGTGCCTGGTTAAAGCTTGTAGGAGGTGTTTTCAATCTCCTCTGACTGTCCTGTGAGGATGCAGGACCCCTGACCCTCTGTCTGGACAGTGCTGATTGGCCCTGTGACGATCACATGCACTCTCCCAAGAAAAAAAAATAAAACTCTCTAGCTGTACACATCAAACAGAGCATGTGCAGACTGACTCTACTAACTCTATCTTATCAGGAGATGTTTTGGGGACAAAGCAAGAAGGGGAGGCTTTGTGCATACAGGATCAAACAGCCTTTTTACACAATGCAGTGGATTAACCCCTTAAGTTCCACAGTGAGTATAACAAGCATGCTTTACTCATACCTCCCAACTTTCTGAGATGGGAATGAGGGACACCTATTAGCAAAAATATGTAGGCATAGGACACACCCCTGCCACGCTTCCCTTAACCACTTGACGACCGCCTCACGCCGATGTACGTCGGCAAAGTGGCACGGACAGGCAAAATCACGTACAGGGTACGTGATTTGCCTTCCGCGGGTGGGGGGTCCGATCGGACCCCCCCCCGGTGCCCGAGGCAATCGTCGTTTGTCCAGCGGCGATCGGTGATGAGGGGGAGACCATCCGTTCGTGGCCCCCCCCTCGCGATCGCCGCCGGCCAATGAGAATCTTCCTTTGCTGCTGTATGCTAAACAGCAGCAAAGGAAATGATGTCATCTCTCCTCGGCTCGGTAATTTCCGTTCCGGCCCGAGGAGAGAAGACATCAATGTGAGTGCACAAACACACACACACACACACAGTAGAACATGCCAGGCACACAAAACACCCCGATCCCCCCCCCCGATCGCCCCCCGATCCCCCCCAATCACCCCCCCCCCCCTGTCACAAACTGACACCAGCAGTTTTTTTTTTTTTTTTTTCTGATTACTGCATAGTGTCAGTTTGTGACAGTAAGTGTGTTAGGGCAGTTAGTATTACCCCCCTTTAGGTCTAGGGTACCCCCCTAACCCCCCCTAATAAAGTTTTAACCCCTTGATCACCCCCTGTCGCCAGTGTCACTAAGCGATCATTTTTCTGATCGCTGTATTAGTGTCGCTGGTGACGCTAGTTAGTGAGGTAAATATTTAGGTTCGCCGTCAGCGTTTTATAGCGTCAGGGACCCCCATATACTATCTAATAAATGTTTTAACCCCTTGATTGCCCCCTAGTTAACCCTTTCACCACTGATCACCGTATAACCGTTACGGTTGACGCTGGTTAGTTTGTTTATTTTTTATAGTGTCAGGGCACCCGCCGTTTATTACCGAATAAAGGTTTAGCCCCCCGATCGCCCGGCGGTGATATGCGTCGCCCTAGGCAGCGTCAGATTAGCGCCAGTACCGCTAACACCCACGCACGCAGCATACACCTCCCTTAGTGGTATAGTATCTGATCGGATCAATATCTGATCCGATCAGATCTATACTAGCGTCCCCAGCAGTTTAGGGTTCCCAAAAATGCAGTGTTAGCGGGATCAGCCCAGATACCCTCTAGCACCTGCGTTTTGCCCCTCCGCCCGGCCCGGCCCAGCCCACCCAAGTGCAGTATCGATCGATCACTGTCACTTACAAAACACTAAACGCATAACTGCAGCGTTCGCAGAGTCAGGCCTGATCCCTGCGATCGCTAACAGTTTTTTTGGTAGCATTTTGGTGAACTGGCAAGCACCAGCCCCAGGCGTCAGGTTAGCGCCAGTACCGCTAACACCCACGCACGCAGCGTACGCCTCTCTTAGTGGTATAGTATCTGAACGGATCAATATCTGATCCGATCAGATCTATACTAGCGTCCCCAGCAGTTTAGGGTTCCCAAAAACGCAGTGTTAGCGGAATCAGCCCAGATACCCGCTAGCACCTGCGTTTTGCCCCTCCGCCCGGCCCAGCCCAGCCCACCCAAGTGCAGTATCGATCGATCACTGACACTTACAAAACACTAAACGCATAACTGCAGCGTTCGCAGAGTCAGGCCTGATCCCTGCGATTGCTAACAGTTTTTTGGTAGCGTTTTGGTGAACTGGCAAGCGCCAGCGGCCTAGTACACCCCGGTCATAGTCATACCAGCACTGCAGTAACACGTGGTGACGTGGCGAGTCCCATAAGTGCAGTTCAAGCTGGTGAGGTGGCAAGCACAAGTAGTGTCCCGCTGCCACCAAAAAGACAAACACAGGCCCGTCATGCCCATAGTGCCCTTCCTGCTGCATTCGCCAATCCTAATTGGGAACCCACCGCTTCTGCAGCGCCCGTACTTCCCCCATTCACATCCCCAACCAAATGCAGTCGGCTGCATGAGAGGCATTTTTATGTCCTCCCGAGTACCCCTACCCAACGAACCCCCCAAAAAAGATGTCGTGTCTGCAGCAAGCGCGGATATAGGCGTGACGCCCACTATTATTGTCCCTCCTGTCCTGACAATCCTGGTCTTTGCATTGGTGAATGTTTTGAACGCTACCATGCACTAGTTGAGTATTAGCGTAGGGTACAGCATTGCACATACTAGGCGCCATTTCACAGGGTCTCCCAAGATGCCAGCGCATTTTGAGAGACCCGAACCTGGAACCGGTTACCGTTATAAAAGTTAGTTACAAAAAAAGTGTAAAAAAAAAAAAAAATATGAAATAAAAAAAAATAGTTGTTGTTTTATTGTTCTCTCTCTCTCTATTCTCTCTCTACTGTTCTGCTCTTTTTTACTGTATTCTATTCTGCAATGTTTTATTGTTATTGTTATTGTTATTGTTATTATGTTTTATCATGTTTGTTTTTCAGGTGTGTAATTATTTACACTTTACTGTGCTTTATTGTTAACCATTGTTAACCATTTTTTTGTCTTCAGGTACGCCATTCACGACTTTGAGTGGTTATACCAGAATGATGCCTGCAGGTTTAGGTATCATCTTGGTATCATTCTTTTCAGCCAGCGGTCGGCTTTCATGTAAAAGCAATCCTAGCGGCTAATTAGCCTCTAGACTGCTTTTACAAGCCGTGGGAGGGAATGCCCCCCCCCCCCCACCGTCTTCCGTGTTTTTCTCTGGCTCTCCTGTCTCAACAGGGAACCTGAGAATGCAGCCGGTGATTCAGCCAGCTGACCATAGAGCTGATCAGAGACCAGAGTGGCTCCAAACATCTCTATGGCCTAAGAAACCGGAAGCTACGAGTATTTCATGACTTAGATTTCGCCGGATGTAAATAGCGCCATTGGGAAATTGGGGAAGCATTTTATCACACCGATCTTGGTGTGGTCAGATGCTTTGAGGGCAGAGGAGAGATCTAGGGTCTAATAGACCACAATTTTTTCAAAAAAGAGTACCTGTCACTACCTATTGCTATCATAGGGGATATTTACATTCCCCGAGATAACAATAAAAATGATTAAAAAAAAAAATATGAAAGGAACAGTTTAAAAGTAAGATTAAAAAAGCAAAAAAATAATAAAGAAAAAAAAACCAAAAAAAAAAAACACCCCTGTCGCCCCCTGCTCTCGCGCTAAGGCAAACGCAAGCGGCGGTCTGTCGTCAAACGTAAACAGCAATTGCACCATGCATGTGAGGTATCACCGCGAAGGCCAGATCGAGTGCAGTAATTTTTCCAGTAGACCTCCTCTGTAAATCTAAAGTGGTAACCTGTAAAGGCTTTTGAAGGCTTTTAAACATGTATTTATTTTGTTGCCACTGCACGTTTGTGCGCAATTTTAAAGCATGTCATGTTTGGTATCCATGTACTCGGCCTAAGATCATCTTTTTTATTTCATCAAACATTTGGGCAATATAGTGTGTTTTAGTGCATTAAAATTAAAAAAAGTGTGTTTTTTCCCCAAAAAATGCGTTTGAAAAATCGCTGCGCAATTACTGTGTGAAAAAAAAAAAATGAAACACCCACCATTTTAATCTGTAGGGCATTTGCTTTAAAAAAATATATAATGTTTGGGGGTTCAAAGTAATTTTTTTGCAAAAAAAAAAAAACTTTTTCATGTAAACAATAAGTGTCAGAAAGGGCTTTGTCTTCAAGTGGTTAGAAGAGTGGGTGATGTGTGACATAAGCTTCTAAATGTTGTGCATAAAATGCCAGGACAGTTCAAAACCCCCCCAAATGACCCCATTTTGGAAAGTAGACACCCCAAGCTATTTGCTGAGAGGCATGTCGAGTCCATGGAATATTTTATATTGCGACACAAGTTGCGGGAAAGAGACAAATTTTTTTTTTTTTTTTTTTGCACAAAGTTGTCACTAAATGATATATTGCTCAAACATGCCATGGAAATATGTGAAATTACACCCCAAAATACATTCTGCTGCTTCTCCTGAGTACGGGGATACCACATGTGTGAGACTTTTTGGGAGCCTAGCCGCGTACGGGACCCCGAAAACCAAGCACCACCTTCAGGCTTTCTAAGGGCGTGAATTTTTGATTTCACTCTTCACTGCCTATCACAGTTTCGGAGGCCATGGAATGCCCAGGTGGCACAAAACCCCCCCAAATGACCCCATTTTGGAAAGTAGACACCCCAAGCTATTTGCTGAGAGGTATAGTGAGTATTTTGCAGACCTCACTTTTTGTCACAAAGTTTTGAAAATTGAAAAAAGAAAAAAAAAAAATGTTTTTTCTTGTCTTTCTTCATTTTCAAAAACAAATGAGAGCTGCAAAATACTCACCATGCCTCTCAGCAAATAGCTTGGGGTGTCTACTTTCCAAAATGGGGTCATTTGGGGGGGTTTTGTGCCACCTGGGCATTCCATGGCCTCCGAAACTGTGATAGGCAGTAAAGAGTGAAATCAAAAATTTTTACCCTTAGAAATCCTGAAGGCAGTGATTGGTTTTCGGGGTCCAGTACGCGGCTAGGCTCCCAAAAAGTCCCACACATGTGGTATCCCCATACTCAGGAGAAGCAGCTAAATGTATTTTGGGGTGCAATTCCACATATGCCCATGGCCTGTGTGAGCAATATATCATTTAGTGACAACTTTATGAAAAAAAAAAAAAAAAAAAAAAAAAGTGTCACTTTCCCGCAACTTGTGTCAAAATATAAAATATTCCATGGACTCAATATGCCTCTCAGCAAATAGCTTGGAGTGTCTACTTTCCAAAATGGGGTCATTTTGGGGGGTTTTGTGCCATCTTGGCATTCCATGGCCTCCGAAACTGTGATAGGCAGTGAAGAGTGAAAGCAAAAATTTACACCCTTAGAAATCCTGAAGGCGGTGATTGGTTTTCGGGGCCCCGTACGCGGCTAGGCTCCCAAAAAGTCCCACACATGTGGTATCCCCATACTCAGGAGAAGCAGCTGAATGTATTTTGGGGTGCAATTCCACATAGGCCCATGGCCTGTGTGAGCAATATATCATTTAGTGACGACTTTTTGTAAATATTTTTTTTTTTTTTGTCATTTTTCAATCACTTGGGACAAAAAAAATAAATATTCAATGGGTTCAACATGCCTCTCAGCAATTTCCTTGGGGTGTCTACTTTCCAAAATGGGGTCATTTGGGGGGGTTTTGTACTGCCCTGCCATTTTAGCACCTCAAGAAATGACATAGGCAGTCATAAACTAAAAGCTGTGTAAATTCCAGAAAATGTACCCTAGTTTGTAGACGCTATAACTTTTGCGCAAACCAATATATATACGCTTATTGACATTTTTTTTACCAAAGACATGTGGCCGAATACATTTTGGCCTAAATGTATGACTAAAATTTAGTTTATTGGATTTTTTTTATAACAAAAAGTAGAAAATATCATTTTTTTTCAAAATTTTCGGTCTTTTTCCGTTTATAGCGCAAAAAATAAAAACCGCAGAGGTGATCAAATACCATCAAAAGAAAGCTCTATTTGTGGGAAGAAAAGGACGCAAATTTCGTTTGGGTACAGCATTGCATGACCGCGCAATTAGCAGTTAAAGCGACGCAGTGCCAAATTGGAAAAAGACCTCTGGTCCTTAGGCAGCATAATGGTCCGGGGCTCAAGTGGTTAAAGGAGAATTGTACAGAAAAAAATGATTGGTTAAACCCTCAAGTGCTTTTTTACCACTACTATTCCTTTATACTGGCCTTTGGAATTTACAAATTCAGCAATTTAGAAATTGGATGAAAGGTTTAGCATGGGGAAACACTTTTTGAAAGGTAAATAGTGCATTTTATATACAACTATATAGACAAGACCAAAATGAGGGACAAATGAGGAGGAAAGAGGGACAGAGGGACATTGTTCTGAATGAGGGACAGTCCCTCGAAATCAGAGACAGTTGGGAGCTATGCTTTACCGCATATACTGACAGATTTTACTATTGTGGGTTTAGTTACACTTTAACCACTTGCCACCCGCCGGCTGTCATATGTCGACCAGGCGGCGCGGCTCTCGTTCTGGGAGGGCATCATATGATGCCCTCTCCTTCTCGACCCACCAGGGGGCGCGCGCGCCGCCAACGGCAATCGCGCGTTCCCGCCATGTCACTAGGGACTCGATGCACTTGCGCGGTGGCTGCGATGTCCCCCGGGCACCCGCGATTGCCCGGTAACACAACAGGACCATGGATCTGTGTGTGTAAACACACAGATCCACGGTCCTGTCAGAGGAGAGGAGACCGATGGTGTGTTCCCAGTACAGAGGAACACCGATCGCTCTCCTCCCCTTGTGAATCCCCTCCCCCTACAGTTAAAATCACTCCCTAGGAACATAATTAACCCCCTTGATCACCCCCTAGTGATAACCTCTTCCCTGCCAGTCACATTTATGCAGTAATCAGTGCATTTTTATAGCACGGATCGCTGTATAAATGTGAATGGTCCCAAAAATGTGTAAAAAGTGTCCGATATGTCCGCCGCAATATTACAGTCACGATAAAAATCGCAGATCGCCACCATTACTAGTAAAAAAAAAAAAAATAATAAAAATGCTTTAAATCTATCCCCTATTTTGGAGACGCTATAACTTTTGCACAAACCAAATAATATACGCTTATTGCGGGGTTTTTTTACCAAAAATATGTAGAAAAATACATACAAAATGAGGAAAAAATTTGTTTAAAAAAAAAAAGGATATTTATTATAGCAAAAAGTAAAAAATATTGCGTTTTTTTCAAACTTGCGTTTTTTTCAAACTTGTCACTCTTCTTTTGTTTATAGCGCAAAAAAAAAAAAACCGCAGAGGTGATCAAATACCACCAAAAGAAAGCTCTATTTGTGGGGAAAAAATGATAACAATTTCATCTGGGTACAGTGTTGCATGACCGCGCAATTGTCATTCAAAATGTGACAGCGCTGAAAGCTGAAAACTGGCCTGGGCAGGAAGGGGGTGAAAATGCCCAGTATTGAGATGGTTAAACTAATATGATTGGCACACAGATACTGTACATATGGGGAACTAGAGCATATGCTAGGCAGGGTGTATAAGTAATTACGGTATGTTGACAACATTGTGAGGTAATGTAAAAATAAGATGGGAAATGTAAGAAACTATAGCCTATATTATTGACAAGAACCCCTGTTTTAGAGTGTTGGTTATAGGATTGAATCTTAGGACCCATGGATCATACATATGCTGATGTGTGGGATCCTCAGGAGACCAGGATTTGGGCTATACATTATTACCACACTAATGGCATACCTGCAAATGCTTGGTATTTCTCTAAGATGGGCGGAAAGACTTGGTAGGCTGTTACTCTTTCATTGCGTTTCTACTGCTAGTGTAGGTAATCAGCAGCACAGGCTACCCTCTGGAAAAAAGTCCCATATGATGCTGTGGATCCTATTTTCTACTGTTCAATTTCTCTCTGAGTTGCTGGCCTGTCGCTGACGAGTTCATTTAAGGTTCACCAACACCAGGAATTACCATGGGATTTTACACCCCATTAACACCCACCATACCATAAGAACATACCTAAAATATAAAATAAACACACAACAAGGATTGTGGAAAAGCTTAGGCCGCGGCCCCTTTTGTGGGTTAAAAACAATTTTAATTATGAAATGAACTTTAACCTTTAATACCAAACAGAACCGCTGTTAACCATTAACAGACCGACATGCTTAGTCACTAAGACTCAAGCAGCAATATCTTATATCAACCAAATAACAGTTTACCAACCACTGTCCACCCACAAAGTGGGCGACATTACCCAAAAACCAGGTTACCAACCTGGCACCACCGCGGCCTAAACAATCGCTTTTTACAACCCAGCATTGAAAATGACCTTGCCAATGACTGAGAAAATGCACCGAAAACATACCGTATATACTTGGGTATAAGTCGTTCCGAGTATAAGTCGAGGCCCCCAATTTACCACAAAAAAATGGGAAAAACTTATTGACCCGAGTATAAGACCAGGGTGAGAAATGCACAGCTACTGTAAGTGGAAAAGAGGGTCAACAATGCCCATTTGCAGCCTCACTGTGCCCATTTGCAGCCTCACTGTGCCCATTTGCAGCCATAGGTCCCCCGAACTTCAAACTCGGTAGTTAAGGGTTCCTAGATGCCCCCTAGCTGCAGCCAAAATTTGGGGTCTCTGAACCCAAAGGGTCCCGAAATGACATTGCTGCAGATGGACACAGTTAACCGCCTTGGGGCCCCGTATCTCGGGGCCACTTAATGCTAGGAACCCCAAATTTGGTGTGCAAACCCAGTGGAACTAGCTCCATAAAATATCCAAAGCTGGAGTTTCTAGCACCAAGTGGCCCTGAGATATGGGGCCCCAAAGTCGGTTCAGAAACTGTCAAGCACTTTTCTGCAACAGAGAATGACATTTTCCAAACCTAGTTTGGGATATGTTGTCGTACCAGTTCTACTGGGTTTGCACACCAAATTTGGGGTTCCTAGCACCAAGTGGTCCTGAGATACGGGGGCCCCAAAGTCAGTTCGGAAAATGACATTTTTTGCTGCAGAAAAGTGCTTGACTCCAGTATAAGTCGAGGGGGGCACTTTCAGCACAAAAAAATGTGCTGAAAAACTCGACTTATACTCGAGTATATACGGTACCTCTCAAATTTGAAATGATAACGAGGGACACCCTTTTACACAGTAAGTAGCAAAGAACATGTCCCTGGTTAAAGGGACCTCAAAGATCTAATATGCAGAAATGATTGGCTAAACAACACGTGTGCTTTTTTCTTACCTCTACTTTTTATTTTATAAAGGCTTTTCAAAATAACAAATGCAGTATCCTGGATAAAAAGTTTAGTGCAGCAAAACACTTTTGGCAGTAAAATAGTACATTTTGTATAGAGATGAACACTTCAGACCAAAACGAGGGACAACTAAAGCTGCATGAGGGACAGAGGGATTTAGTCCCAAAGGAGGGACAACTGGGCACTATGCCAAACACTGCTAGACTTCTGATGTAACTCTCCAGTTCACAATAGGGAAAATGAAGTCACTAATAATGAGTATACAGTAAATCAGCATATTCGTCAATTCACATGTTATGGTAACTAACCATAAACTGAAGCCCAGACCTAGAAAACCACTTATTTGTAGACAAAACAGTTCCTATTTTATTTAGAAGGTCTAAGGCCCCTTTCACACGGGACGGATCCGTGTTGATCCGCCCCGTGTTTATCCGCTGCTCAGCGGGGATCGCTCCGTTTTCCCCAGCTGAGCAGGCAGATGACAGGGCGGGACCCGCACACAGTGCAGGGACCGCCCTGTCAGATCTCCGCTCTCCCCTATGGGGGATCGGAGGAACACGGACCGTCTGTCCGTGTTCATCCGATCCGCTCTGCAGACGGATAGAAAAATAGGATTTTCTTCCGTCCGCATAATCGGACGAGAGCGGAGCCGGACAACATCGGGTGTTAGCGGATGTACATCCGCTGACACCCGCTATCCCATAGGGATGCATGTATGTCCGTATTTCATCCGAAAACGGATGGATGAAATACGGACATACGGTCCGCATGTGTGAAAGGGGCCTTAGATTTTGAATCCACCTAAATAATTCCCTTCCAGGTGAACAAGCATATCCAATACCCTTGTAAATAGGGAAAATTCCCTTGTAAATAGGGAAAATGATCAGCCAACTATTCCAAATACCTTCCCCATATACCCTGCAAGAGAAAGGGAATTTTAACAGGAGGATAATAAAATCCTCCGCACCAAAAAAAAACATGTGAATGTCGACTATTCATACTATTATTCTATTTTTTATTTTTTATATATATATATACAGTATATATATATATATATATATATATATATATATATATATATATATATATATATATATATATATATTATTTATATTATTTTTTATTATTACTATTATTATAAAAGGCGGGGACATATGTAATAAATGCAAAGAGCAGGATGGACATAAAAAGCAGGGCACCCATCTACATTCTGATGCATTCCCTATATAGCAGCTGCATATCCTGAACTATCAACATCTTTTAGGGACAGATTTAAAATTATGATTGTGATAAAGGAGAGCCATTCAAATGCGACAGAAAAAGAAAGGAAAGCCCTGCGAATAGTTAAAATTGCTGAATTAGCTCTATTGGGCAATGAGAATGGCCTTAGGCATAAAATAACTGCCTATCCTTGTCTTGCTAATCCAATTCTGCAAACACTTTTGTTCAGTAAGTTATCAACTTACTTCATCTAATCAGACTGAATTTAGTCGGAAAGCAGTTCTAAAGAATTTTATATGCAGAAGAACAGATTGATTCCATAGCAGTTGCGAAATTACATGACGCGTTGAATGCAATTTGTGACTCAATAGCAATATAAACATGGCTTCTGAAAACCTTTTCAGAACTCCTTACCAAAAGCGAGAATTGTATGCAAAGTCATTGTGCCTCAAACTCCTACGAACAGTTTTGATGAAAATGTGGAAACAACCACTTTGATAGATGTCATATAAAGGCCAAAAGAGTTCTGCAGAATCCTCAAAGGAGAAGCAACCATTGACATAGATAATGCAGGTTGTTTCAGCAAGGGAATGGGATATAATATCGGATATAACTGCAAGCGAAAAACTGGTTTCAAGGACATTGTAGGCCTTTGAATAGCGCTGGGGTAACCAGTGTCCTGAAACAGTGGAAACATAGCAAAACAAAATATCAGCTAATAAATGTTTTGCTACCCTGAAAATGTCCTACTTTAACCTAAATATTAAATGAAGACCAGAAAGAACCATATATCTTAGACAATTAATTGCATAAAAACGCTTTTCTAACATTCATTGATAAGAGGCTCTGGCGGGTGAACTGCTTGCTCCAAAGTGCAACAGACACAACAACAGGGAAGAGCCCAAGTGAACAATATTCTCAGGGATACCATGTAATTATAATATTCTGGGCAAAAAGCTGAACACTATTTGCCAGACTGAGAATTACCACATTCAATAGATTTTCTCGCATCTGTAGACAACTGAAAAATGCTCATCTAAAACAAAATTCACCCTGCCACATAGAGCCAACATTTTACCTTGAAATAAATTTGCACCAAAACCAGTAGATACTCTTTTACCTTCTAACCAAACCAACATGCCAATAAGAAAATGTAAGGCCTGAGATGAGAAGCACCCAGTCCACTAGTAAAATTCTGCTCATAGATATAATGCCCAAGGACAACTGAATCACATAAATAGTATACTAGTTTCTGATAAGGTGGTTCTGAAAAGATGTGCATTATAAATAAATGATACACTATACACTCGCCCTCACTAATAGTGTAATCAAATAGCAGCGCTAAAGATACTAAAAAAAATCTAAAAGAAAAAATATATAGGTGATTACTAAATGTGATACCTCATTGACAGTTGTTTGTTAACAGCACTAAATAAATAAGTGTTTCTAATACACAAACATAGTGCGACCCATCTGTGTAATAATCTTAAATCTGAAAAAAAATGTTCAACATATAAAGTCCAAAATTGAGTGAAAACGTAGTGAGTAATGGTGATAATATCAAAAATATGATCTTCAGTGATAATATCTTCCACCACACCGCTGTGATCGTGACTTCCACTCCCCTTCAGCGAGTAAACTCACCAGCTCTTTTTGCCTTACACTCTCGTGTTCGGCTCACAGGCTTTTCCCACACAGTAGGGGGCAAAGTGATAACCTCCAATCAATCTCCGATAGTTATCCGCAGTTTATATGCAAATGCTCTCTCCACATGAAAGAAAGGGGGAGTTCCTGGCTTCCTGCACCTATTGTATGAGGAAAAAAGCCCTGGCTAGAGGTAATAGCTTAAATAAACAAAGGGTGGAACTATATGAGGTGGGATTCTCTCTTCATAAATTTCTTTTGACAATTTTAAAAACAGTATCATACAACAAGTCATTTTCTGTGACACATGGTGTACTGTATTTGTACTGCTCCTTAACTTTTCATAATAAAACAAAGTAGGAAAAATGATGTATAAAAAACAATATTTAGGCAGCTCATTCACTAATATAAAACTTACATGCCTTAAACAGCCTAATTCCTGTGAAGGAAGTAAATAAAACCCTCAGAAAAACCAATGATGATAAGCTGACTGATCAGCCTGTTAGGGGAGATTTTGGGGTTACATGAGTGTATAACAACCCTGTCATGCTGTAATGCTGGACAAGATCACTAACCATTCTAATACAGTATCTGCAATAACTGCAGCAAATGAAAACACAATAAAGACATTTCACAGGTCAGAAGTGTAATAAATGAAATATAAATGAAAGTACTAGAGAGCTGAAAGTGAACAGGAGAGATGACTAAAGGCTGACAGACAGAGGACACTGATCAGGGAAGACACTGACACAGAGGACACTGGGCAGGGAAGACACTGACACAGAGGACACTGATCAGGGAAGACACTGACACAGAGGACACTGAGCAGGGAAGACACTGACACAGAGGACACTGATCAGGGAAGACACTAACACAGAGGACACTGAGCAGGGAAGACACTGACACAGAGGACACTGATCAGGGAAGACACTAACACAGAGGACACTGAGCAGGGAAGACACTGACACAGAGGACACTGATCAGGGAAGTCACTGACACAGAGGACACTGATCAGGGAAGACACTGACACAGAGGACACTGGGCAGGGAAGACACTGACACAGAGGACACTGAGCAGGGAAGACACTGACACAGAGGAGACTGATCAGGGAAGACACTGACACAGAGGACACTGATCAGGGAAGACACTGACACAGAGGACACTGATCAGGGAAGACACTGACACAGAGGACACTGATCAGGGAAGACACTGACACAGAGGACACTGATCAGGGAAGACACTGACACAGAGGACACTGATCAAGGAAGACACTGACACAGAGGAGACTGATCAGGGAAGACACTGACACAGAGGAGACTGATCAGGGAAGACACTGACACAGAGGAGACTGATCAGGGAAGACACTGACACAGAGGAGACTGAGCAGGGAAGACACTGACACAGAGGACACTGATCAGGGAAGACACTGACACAGAGGACACTGATCAAGGAAGACACTGACACAGAGGACACTGATCAGGGAAGACACTGACACAGAGGGCACGGATCAGGGAAGACACTGACACAGAGGACACTGAGCAGAGAAGACACTGACACAGAGGACACTGGGCAGGGAAGACACTGACACAGAGGACACTGATCAGGGAAAACACTGACACAGACGACACTGATCAGGGAAGACACTGACACAGAGGACACTGGGCAGGGAAGACACTGACACAGAGGACACTGATCAGGGAGGACACTGACACAGAGGACACTGATCAGGGAAGACACTGACACAGAAGACACTGGGCAGGGAAGACACTGACACAGAGGACACTGATCAGGGAAGACACTGACACAGAGGACACTGATCAAGGAAGACACTGACACAGAGGACGCTGGGCAGGGAAGACACTGACACAGAGGACATTGGGCAGGGAAGACACTGACACAGAGGAGACTGAGCAGGGAAGACACTGACACAGAGGACACTGATCAGGGAAGACACTGACACAGAGGACACTGATCAGGGAAGACACTGACACAGAGGACACTGATCAGGGAAGACACTGACACAGAGGACACTGATCAGGGAAGACACTGACACAGAGGACACTGATCAGGGAAGACACTGACACAGAGGACACTGATCAGGGAAGACACTGACACAGAGGACACTGATCAGGGAAGACACTGACACAGAGGACACTGGGCAGGGAAGACACTGACACAGAGGACACTGAGCAGGGAAGACACTGACACAGAGGACACTGGGCAGGGAAGACACTGACACAGAGGACACTGATCAGGGAAGACACTGACACAGAGGACACTGATCAGGGAAGACACTGACACAGAGGACACTGGGCAGGGAAGACACTGACACAGAGGACACTGGGCAGGGAAGACACTGACACATAGGACACTGATCAGGGAAGACACTGACACAGAGGAGACTGATCAGGGAAGACACTGACACAGAGGAGACTGATCAGGGAAGTCACTGACACAGAGGACACTGATCAGGGAAGTCACTGACACAGAGGACACTGATCAGGGAAGACACTGACACAGAGGACACTGATCAGGGAAGACACTGACACAGAGGACACTGAGCAGGGAAGACACTGACACAGAGGACACTGATCAGGGAAGACACTGACACAGAGGACACTGATCAGGGAAGACACTGACACAGAGGACACTGATCAGGGAAGACACTGACACAGAGGACACTGATCAGGGAAGACACTGACACAGAGGACACTGATCAGGGAAGACACTGACACAGAGGACACTGATCAGGGAAGACACTGACACAGAGGACACTGATCAGGGAAGACACTGACACAGAGGACACTGATCAGGGAAGACACTGACACAGAGGACACTGGGCAGGGAAGACACTGACACAGAGGACACTGGGCAGGGAAGACACTGACACATAGGACACTGATCAGGGAAGACACTGACACAGAGGACACTGATCAGGGAAGACACTGACACAGAGGAGACTGATCAGGGAAGTCACTGACACAGAGGACACTGATCAGGGAAGTCACTGACACAGAGGACACTGATCAGGGAAGACACTGACACAGAGGACACTGATCAGGGAAGACACTGACACAGAGGACACTGATCAGGGAAGACACTGACACAGAGGACACTGGGCAGGGAAGACACTGACACAGAGGACACTGAGCAGGGAAGACACTGACACAGAGGAGACTGAAGCAGACAGAACAGAGTGAAGTCTGTGTACATTCCCGGCCCTCAGAGCCTTCACTCACCCCTAGTCAGTGATGATGATCCTGTTGGAAAGGTGTTGATCACGCTGTCAGCCCATGGTTGTAGCTTCAGGCTCGCTGCCTACCCGGCTCCCGCTGGCAGGGACAGTGGCTCTGTGGGTGTCTGAAGAAGAGTAGGGCCTCCTTATCCTGCGTATTCTTTCCCGGTAGCTCCTGTCCTGTCGGCCTGTATGCTGACACTTCCATCCAGCCGCTCTTCTCTTCTGGTCCATGTAAAGTCCCAGTGGTGATGTGACGCTCCTATAGTCTTGCCTCAAGTATTGTTCTGCCTACAGGTGGATGAAAAGTTCCCTGTCTGACCTCAGGGAACCGATTACCATCAGTATACAGGGCAGCCCCGGCACTTCAGGAATGAGAGGCACAATACAGGCCCAGTGCCCACAGATGGAAGTGATAATACATCTGTCACCAGTGAAAACTGAGGGGGGAAAAGTAAAAAAAAAAGAATGAATGAAATGACTGAGGCGACCCTTCCTCCAGGGGAATTAGTCTTTTGAAGTAGTTCATGAAGTACAATATCCATTCTGGGCTGAGAGCAGGTCAAAAGATCCAAAAGGAAGGCTGAGGAAAATCCAGAGGTGAGTCCAGCTGAGAGACCTGAGGTAAATGCTGACTCCGCCCAGTGACAGGAGAGGATAGAGGTAACAGGTTACACTCATTGGCTAGGTGTTTCCCACCAAAGGATTTGTCACCAATCCAGTGCTCAGTAGCTGAGGTAAATCGTCCTAGCAACAGCAGGCAGCTTGTTACCTGAAACACAAAACAGAAAGAACCAGCAAAGCAGCCAAAGAGAGTCATGTACTTAACAATCACCAAAGCCCCTCCTAAAATCCGTATTTTTTTGCTAGAAAATTACTTAGAACCCCCAAACATTATATATATATTTTTAGCAGAGAATCTAGAGAATAAAATGGAGATTGTTGCAATATTTTATATCACACGGTATTTGTGCAGCTGTGTTTTAAACGCAAATTTTTGGGAAAAGGGACACTTTCATGAATTTTAAAAAATCCAAACAGTAAAGTTACCCCAATTTTTTTGTATAATGTGAAAGATGATGTTACGCCGAGTAAATAGATACCAAACATGTCATGCTTTATAATTGCACGCAATCGTGGAATGGAGACAAACTACAGTACCTAAGAATTTCCATAGGCGACGCTTTAAATTTTTTTACAGTTACCAGGTTAGAGTTACAGAGGAGGTCTAGTGCTAGAATTATTGCTCTCGCTCTGACAATCGCGGCAATACCTCACATGTGTGATATGAACACCGTTTACATATGCGGGCGTGACTTCGGTATGCGTTTTCTTTGCTGCGTGAGCTCGCAGGGGGCGCTTTAAAAAATTTTTCTTTTCTTATTTATTTTATTTATTTTTATAAATTGTGTTTAAAAAAAATGTTTTTGATGACTTTTATTGCTGTCACAAGGAATGTAAACATCCCTTGTGACAGTAATAGGTGGTGACAAGTACTCTTTATGGAGGGATCGGGGGTCTAATGCCTCGTTTCCACTGAGCGGATCGGTTCGGTTCGGTACAGTTTGAATGGCCTAGAATGGTCCGGTCTATTCTGGTGAGCGTTTCCATTGCAAGTGGGACCACAAGGGGCCATACAGGGTTTAGAAAAAATGCCTCAGCATAGCACAGCAGGGGGTTTTCTGTCAGCCAATCAGTGGAATGTATCGTAGCTCCGCCCTAACCAAACCGTTCCATTTTCTATGGCCCCACATCTGAAGCAGGACCCTGAATGAAGCGGTACGGTTCGGTTGTATGGGCCGCTTTCATAATGGAAACACCCAAAATAGCGTACCGTACCGAACCAAACCGAACCGATCCGCTCAGTGGAAACGAGGCATAAAAGACACCCCATCCCTCCTTTGCACTTCAAAGTAATCAGATCGCCAAAAAAGGTGATTCTGAATACTGTGTATTTTTTAAAAACTGGCACCATTAGCAGCCGAGTAAACAGGAAGTGACGTCATGACGTCGCTTCCGCATTTTCAATTAGAAGGCTGGAGCGAAGCCACCCACGGCCACCCCAGCCCGCCCCCAGCCCCCGGAGGCATCTGATTGGTCACCGGGCCTCCCGGTGGCACGGGAGGCCTGGCAAGAGCGGCGGGAGGCGGCGGGAGGAGGCGGGAACGTCCCCTCTCGCTCCTCTGGTAAAACAGCCGAGCGGCTTTTAGCCACATCGGTTGTTATACTCGGATAGCCGATCGCCCGCTGTAAACAACGGTACCAGGATGATGCCTGCAGCTGTAGGCATCATCCCGGTATAACCGCGGAAAGCCGAGTACGCACATCTGCGTACGCTCGGCGGGAAGGGGTTAAGAGTAAAATGTATTTATAAAACAAATGGATGTCAGGGGTGACAATCCCATGGGGCCACTTCTCTATTTTATTCTTTTGTGGCCCTGGGTCATAGGATGATTACATGGCTCCCTCGGGCCCAGTCTTTCACCTGTGCCTCACCTCCTGCCACTGGGACCTCAGGAAATTACAACTCTGTGTTCTGTGAGGCTGGGACATACACTCTTCCCCTGTTTGCAAAATCATATCTCTGCTCTCAGAACTGACACACACAAATCTTTTTCTGTAATTATGAGAATGGGACCTGGAACGTCAAAGTTTCAAGAGCCCCACAGAAATGCTCTCAGATACTTGCCTTCACTTCATGTCCCATAGTCACAACTGAATGGGAGTGGAGATTCCTCCAAAACGAGTGAAATCCCATTTTTGCTGTCAGTTATACTTTAATATATGCACTTTCCAGGTTATATCCTCTTAAACTTATGCAACTCATTCGATATGTTATGTACGTCCTGAAAACAATTGCCTTTTACCTCATGTTCACTGCCAATCTAATAAAGATTTACATTCTTAAAAAAAGGGGATCAGAAGCAGAGAGACAATACTGCTTGTCCCACACTTGAGTTAAATTGGCATCTGGTTGATTCATCTCTGCTTAGTATATGACATAGTTGACTGCAAAGCTTGCACTTCTCATTACTACCAGTGGTATGAATCTAGCAATCTAGCAATCTAGCAATCTAGCAATCTGCGGGATCCCCACATCCAATTTGCAATAGCAGAAGATTGTGACTGGCTTTCAATCTCCGATGCGGCTCCAGTACGAATTTGCACAGGAGCCCTGTGCGTCTTTTGGTCCATTTCAGGTCTGAATTCAGCCCAAAATTCAGGCTAAAATCAGACATGAAACAGTGAACCAGGACGCACAGGACCCCTGCTGGAAGCCGCATCGGCATTAGGTGTGAACCAAGCCTTAATATAAGGCCACTTACCTGTCCAGGGATCCAGCGATATCGGCACCCTGAGTCGGTTACAGGCTCTTCACTAAGGGAAATCAACATTTTGCCCTTAATGTCTATTGTCACCAGCAATATGTGTAATCAAAATGCTTTACATAAACCGTGATATCGTAGTGATATACAAAAAACTCAAATCAACAAAGTGTTCAAATCCAGGAATTCATAAAGAGGCATATACAGGGACATAGTGGCCCTGATGACGTCATTTGTGACTAAACCGGTAGGGCAGATTCGGATACACTACTGAGCATGTGCAAAGAAACGACAGCCATCTTTGATACTGGAATTTCATGTTGATATACCATGTGATATGCTGTGTTACTTCTGAACGTTTGTAAGTGCTTAGACCTAATAAATTCCTTTTTATGGGGGGTTTAACACTATGTGGAGTGTCTCTTTTATCATATGTGCATCGGTCCTACTGAGCTAATTCCAGGCAGTGGTGCAGCAGTTCCCTGCAAGTTGTGGATGTATATGGTGACAACTGACAACAACATTCCTGGTGTCTCTGTGGATGATTGGAGGCTGGAGAGAGCACCCTTTCCCTCTGGGAATTTCACTATGTGCATGTGACCCCTCTTATATGGAGGGTCGCAATATTTGTTAAACCTTGTGTGTGACCACTGACACCTGGGAGACCTTACAAGTGTTTGATGGTGACGGCCTAAGGAGCTCATCCTATTTTCTCATCACGGCTTGTGGGATTCATTTTATTCTGTCCTAGTGAATAATCTGCTGTATGTGCCTCTATATGAGTTTCTGGATTTAAACACTTTGTTGATTTATGTTTTTGAATATTACCACAATATCACAGTTTATGCAAAGCATTTTGATTACACATATTGCTGTTAACAATAGACATTGGGGACATGGCCTACAACCACACCACCCTGAATGTGCCCAATCTTGTCTGATCTTGGGGGCGTAGCAGATTTGGGCCTGGTTAGTACTTGGATGGGAGACATTGGGGGTAAGATCTTCGTGATTCATAGGATTATTTTTCATTACAATTTTTTTATCATTTTAGTCTTTCTATATAGCCAATATCAATGTATTCGGATTGATATTGGATTATAATAGTTTATCCAAGTAACATATATACGTGCCAATAGTGATATCAGTGTCCTTATTAACTTCAAATGATCAATTGATTAATGTGCAATCCATGTATTCCACTAGTGATATTTCCACCAAATGCAGTGCTCATCCCTTCACCGACATAAATATATACTCTCACCTACAGTATTTGACCCCAAATTACTTTAGGTCAAATAGCGCTTTTCCCTTTAACCCGGGTAGGTAAAGCCACAGGTATTCTTCAGATTCAGAATCCGCCTGGTACTCAATCTATCCCCACCCTCCATGATCATGCAGTTTTCTTTCCTCCAACGTTTAGATAAAGATAGATCATTATAGCGTAAAATGTTTCCCACCAATATTTATTTAAAGTGTTACTAAACCCAGGACCCTGCATTCACTATATCTGGTCTCCCGCTGTACACGGGAAAGAGAAATGGAATTATTTTAGTAAATATAAACTGCTAAATACCTTTTTTCATCAGCAGTATATAGCAGTCTTGTGACTTCTATCAATGTCTGGCCGAGTACTGGTTAAAGTGCTTGGTAGAAATTTTCATTTTCCTCTGACTGTCCTATTAGGCTACATGACCCCTGAACCTTTGCCTGATCACATGCACCCTACAAAAAAAAAAAGAACTCTCTAGCAATACACCCCAAACTGAGCATGTGCAGAGTGCCTCAAAGTCTCTGTTCTAACAGCAGATGGATAGGGAACAGTAAAAGAAGGAGAGGATTAAACAGCCATTCCACAGTGAGTATAACAAGCATGCTTTACTGCATATACAGACTGATTTTACTGTTGTGGGTTTAGTACCACTTTCAAATACAATTTAAAACTCACATTTAAAAGTGCATTACTGATGTACTGCAGAAAACAAGCTCCTTCCTTCTTAAAGATACTGGTCTCCAGACACTCACAAGATTGCGGATAGCAGACTGCGGGTGTGCAGCTTGACGTCATCAGCCACACCCTACGCATTACGTCACAGAACCCGTGACTTCATCAGTGGATCATTTGTATGCATCTCATTTTTTGTGTACGTTTTTCATATACCACAGTATTGGTAAAAAGACAGCACTGCACTTTCACAACATTACATTTATTTTAAAGGTTGCATTGGGCTTCAAAGCTGCCCAGCGACAACTTAAGATGACAGTTGTTTTCCGTTCTTGTGCAACAATCATGTGTCTATGAGACCACCCAAAGGGTTCACAGCCCTCAGTGGGAACATTAATTAAAGAGGTTAGAATTGTTGGCCCCTGCTGATATAAGTGGCACTGGTAGTTTATACCTGTGTTACTCTCTTCCCCACTCTCTGTAGGAACACATTTTTGTAGAAGATCGAGGTGCCTGAAGATAGTCAGATCATGTTTGCTCTTCCAACCACCGTAGGAGGTCAGTGGTCACCTTCAGACATATTAGCTTATTGTAAAGAGTTCCATACAAAAACATCTTACTTCTGTTATTCAGTGTAGGTACTGCTGGGAACCTTACAGACAGCGATAAAAAAAATTCCAGTAGTTTTTAAAATCCTTATTGAAATCATTTTTAGTTTCTCACACACATGCATCTGTGTGCACTCATCACTTCTACATATGTTACTTCTCCATGTTGAATCCTATAATGACAAGTGGGCTTTTCTTCTCGAAAGTCCTTCCAAAGCAACACTCTAAATATAGGTCAGAAGACTATGCTGTCATCGGTATGGAACAGGGAACAACTTCAGTGCTCAATATGATAACCATTTGGGTACCTTGTGCTGTCAGATCTCAGCAAAACTCCTTGTTCCACATAGGATTCCAGGAAATTAGGTCAACATTGTTTACGATAACTTAATCTATTGTTAACACATGGACCATAACTTTGAAATGTGTACATGACAGTCCTAAGTGACCTTGTCTCATAAACAGACATTTACTACCAGAAGCAATATGGTGCGTTCTGGAACACATTTCATAAAGTGATTATATATTGCAAAATGTTTGTAGAGCATCAAAGAATAGTGAGGTGTACCTCTGCCATGTGTTCTAAGACAACACAGCACATCAAGTGTTGATTTCATCATATGCTATCAAATGATCTCGGGATTCCACTTTTTCTCAGCTGTCCTAATTCTAAATATAAGTGATCATTTACAATTATTATTTTTTTATTTAAAGAGGATGTCTCACATGAAAGGTAAAATCATATGCCGCCATAAAAAGTGAGAAGATTAAAGTGTATGTCTGGGCCAAAAAAAAAACATTTAGTACATTTTTGCAGTACATGCATATTTCTCCAGGGTTGTCTTTTTAAAAAATGCTGCAGGTGCAAAAAAAAAAAAACTTTTAGTCCTGCCAGAAACCCACTGTGCTCCATAATTCCTGCTGTGAGCTGGTGATGTTGCTTCTGCTACATTGAAATCCCAAAGAGTGTTGTCAATCTAGTATGGGATTTTATCTGCTGGACTACAGAACTCTACTTAACTCAGCCCTTCTCTATTACTTTCCATATGCATACGCTAAGTTTTTTGCCAACAAAACAATGCTGCTGCCATGCCTCCCAAGAGCCTGCCCATTAATTTTGTGTGGGAAAATGGCTCCTGGGAAATGTAGTTATGGAGGAATTCTTATATCAACAGGAGGTCACTTAGGGCACCTTGCTCCCCTTACAAGAATTTTTAAAAGGAAAACAAAAAACAAAAAAAAACTCATTAGCACAAAATAGAGAGTAATGCAGTTTCAAGGAATTTCCCCAAGTCTCTATAGAAATAGGGGGAAGAGTCGAAATGTATAAGCACCTTTGTTCAATGGCCGCAGCTCTTCCAGCAGAATATTGGATTGTCTCTGTGCACTATTACAACAAAAAAAACAGAAGGCACCACCATCTAAGTGTATCAATTTATTAAAAGCAATATAAAAAAGGGGGTTAAAATTCACTCCCGAAAATGGGAGAAAGCAAGCACATCATCAGTTCTTGGTCACTTGCAGAGCTCAGTAGGGAGGTGGCCGAGAGGCTGGAGGATTGGTGCCTGAGAGCAGCTGTATTGGTCAAGCAAACTGAGATGAGGAGTGATGCAGGGCTTGGTGTGACAACGATGAAATCCGCAAGCAGAAGCCGTAACCACCTTGGAGCTCAAGCCAGCGCCAGGATCAGAACTGGAAGTGACGTCAGTAGGAAGTGGGTGGAAACATGTTTCGGAGCTTAGAGGAGCTCTTTTGTCAAACTTTGGTTCATTTTAACCACTTTTTAATATTACTTTTAATAAATGAATACACTTAGATGGTGGCACCTTCTGCTTTTTTGTTGTTCAAGAATTTTTAACAATGACCTAAGGAAGTGTCAAAAATTGATTTTCACCACAGGAACAAGGAAAATGTAAGTCATGTCTATACAAACTCTTTTAGGTTTTGTCTTTAAATATATGCAAAATGTTTTCATTTTTGTTTTTTGTTTTTGTATATAGTGGTCCTCCAATCCCAGATGATGCCTTCTAAGGGGAAACACATGGGACGGAGCTAGCGGTGCGCACGCACTGATCAACATTTGCTACGGCCGTGTTTATGATTTTCATTTGCCTTGATGTTTTATCCAGTCTGTAAGTGCAATACTTTTCATTTTAATAAATTGTTATACAGTATAGCACTATGAGCTCTCCTCTGTATTTTTTGACACATATGTATCTGTCGGAGCCGGAAGGTGGAACACATTAGGACATCTAAGAACTACTCAGGAGCAAGCTATGGTTCTCTATTAGAAGAATATTCCTAAGTGTTTTTGATCCTCTTTGTGGCTTCTGGTAAGCAGCCTGTTTGTCTTCATGAGTGGTGAAATCAAAGTAGTTTTTAAGCAAAATATTAACCACAGCGGTTAGCACAAGAGCACTTTCTTTTAGCACCTGGATGGACTTTATTTGAATAGTCATTTTATATATATTTGTTTTAAGTTGAAAGTTAATTTCTGTATATGAAATTTTGGATTATACATTATGGTAATTTATTCTGTTGATTTTTAGCACTTTATATGAAATCTGTATCATATGATATCTTTTTGCACTATATCTTGCACTTTATTATATGAGTTTGTGCCGAGTGGGAAAATGGTATTTGCACTTGGAAAAAGTGGGATTTCAACTTGGAATATCAGTATACATGAAATGACATTGATTAATAATTTATAATTTTTATATTCACATTTTATTTTGGTTGAGAGCGCATATTTCTATATACAGTAGTAGGGAATATTTGGAACATTTGTAGGATTTTCACTGTTGCCTGTATTCCTTTTGGTGGGAATTTTTGGATCTTTCATTACTTTCTGTGCTCGTGCCTGCATTAGAAAAGAGATGAACCTCGCATACAAAAACTTAGCAGAAATTCCAGCACTCACATGTGCTACTAAAAAAGTGCTTTAAGGTGCAATAAAAGTCTGATAGAGGTTCCAACTCTTGCTATAGTGTGCTTTCATTGTTGGCTGGAGAGAATCTACTCAATACCTGTCCTAGTGACCACATTGGAAAGGAAAAAAGGCCAAATTTCCCTAACAGGACCATATAAAGCAATGCAAAACCTGAATAAGGTTCTAAGTACTCTTTCTCATATAAACAAAGCATTTGGCTGATGTTTCGTTTTAAATAAAACCTTAAAATGTGAGAAGGGCAAATGAACAGGCTCATTAATTTGCTGTGCTTCCCATCTGCGTATAACAGAATGTTGGAAGAGATTCTCTAGTACAAAATAAAATGTGTGTTTGCTCCTCTCTAGTTAAAAAATAGATTTAAGAAGCACTCTGGAGGGCTATTCAAAGCCAAACTCTGGGAAAACGTAAAGATTATTCCTTGCAGTGGGGCTGCGACTGCACTGCAAAGTTAACCTGCTTGTTGAGGTCTAGGATTCCAGAAAAAAGGATCTTCTCACCCAACCATCTACTCCTCTGTGCTATTAGACCAGTCCCTACAACAGGGGTATTGAATTACAATTCATGGAGGTCCAATCAGTAGAAATTTCTTGCAGTAAATGTCCGAAGTGTATGATCCTTCACAACAACCCCCCCCACTTATATCACAATAGCGTTCTTACATCAGTGTCCTCAGTTCCCCCTGCATATCTAAATCCCCCTTTTCATCACAGTCCCTCAGTTCACATCTTCTCATCATAGTTTCCCCTTCACAGTAGTGTTCTGAACCCCCCTTCACATCACACCTCCTGTTCATTTACAGCTATCCTCCGTCCCCCTTCACATCCCCCATAGCCATGTTCTCTACCCCCTTCACACCCCCCCTCCAACAGCCATGTCCTCTACCCCCCTTCACACCCCCACCCCTCCACGGCCATGTCCTCTACCGTCCTTCACACCCCCCCTCCCTCCCACAGCCATTTCCTCTAACCCTTCTTCACACCACCACCCCCCTCGCACCCACATCTACCCCCCTTCAAATCACCCACTCACAGCCATGTCCTCTGCCCTCTGTATTCTCTGTTATCACCACAATGTGTAATGTGTACATATCATCATGTACTAAACAGACAAAACTAAAGCAGATTTGGATTTTTTGGAAGGTTTTGGATGGTGGGCAGCACAGCACTGGATGAGGGGCAGGAGCAGGAGTTTCCAGAGGTAATTTTTCAAGTTAACCAGCAGCTGATTAGTTGCTAAGACACAGGGCAGTCTGAGCAACCAATCACCAGCTTGTTAATAGAAAAAGTTAACTCCAACAGTTCTTGCTCCCACCAACCCACCCCTCGCCCAGGGCTGTGCTGCCACTCTCTTGTCTATGTGAATGACAGTGGCAAAGGCTGGGAAGGTAAAGCAGCTCCTTAAGTGGCGTGACTGTTGCAGCCCGAACTGGACACTGACTCGGTCCAGATGTGGACCGCCATTTAAGAATGCCTGCCCTACAGCGTCTTCTCCAGCGGTCTAAGGTCCTGATGTCATCAAAACAGATGCAGTGTTCATTGCCGTACATTGAATGTGATATTGCCAAGGGACAGTTCACCGCCAGAACCTGAGGGGAACATTGTATGCAGGGGAAGCAGAGGATCAGGCAAGTAAAGGTGCTTCTGCTCTTGCTTAGACTAAATGAGTAGTTAAGCCTTGCAGCTTGGATACAGTCCCACTGTGAGAGAGGATTTTTAAAGTTCATGAAGTTTTGGTTTTAATATAATCTAATACATTTACCTAATTTCCTAACAATGGAAAGACAGGAAGTACGCAGCCCTGTGCCTGACAACCTCTGACTGTTAGTATTCTGCGTGTGTTCTCTAACTTTACTATGACTGGCAACACAAGCTTGATGTGCCAAAAAGTAGGACTGCAGAGATGAAAATATTCTTGCACCTGTACCTTGCGAAAGGCAAAGCAAGTTTTGTGTTTGTTTTTTACTTGACTCTTTTTTTATTCTTTAATCATTTCAAATTAAAAACACATGTGAAAAAAAAAGGTATTTCCGGAAATCTTTTTGATGTAAGTTTAAGCAAGAAAACATCAGTTATCATGCTGCCTTATCTGATCAAAAAAAAAAAAATGTTCAAAGCAACAAGCAGTAAGGTTACTGGAAAAAACCAATATCAACTTGCATGTGCTGGAAAAGATTTTGAGGAACTAATTGCTCTTTAGCTCTGAAGACACTATGTTCTTTCTTGATGTGGCTTCCAAATTAGTATGTAATGTCACAATCCCTTCTCTCTAAATGACTAACCTGTGCCGCTGGGTGGTACAAAATAAGGAGCAGCAACCCTAATGAAAGAAAATTAGTGGCAGTAAATAGCTATTAGGGACACAATTAGGAAATAATAGAATACAATAAAGTGATTAGAGAAGATATAAAAAAAAAAAGCAAGCAGATCTCACGAATGTCAGAAAGAACAAATCATACCTTAGGGCATCTGTAAATAGATGCATTGCCTTAATCTCTAAATCTGACCATGCTTTCAACATCTGGCCAGTGATGAGCAGACCAGTTGAACCTTGTTCCTCTCAGAGAATTGACACGGCCTGAGGCATGTGGGTATCTGCCATGGATTGAGATTCACTCTTCTGGCCTAGCTGATTAGCTGTGTTTAAAGGCTAAATGGTACATACAGTATGTAGCACCTACAAAGAGCCCATTCTCCACCCAGAATCATAGGCTCACCACGACTAACTCAAGGAACTTTGGGAAATTTAGTGGGGATCCCACTTTTAATTCCTTGCAGAGAGTTCAGGGAATGAATGGAAAGAATCCCCTTTCAACCTGGTGCTATATAGCCAGGAAACACATTGGGCTCTATTCACATGCGGTATGTAGGTGTCCAGACACATTTTTCCTAAATATCACATGCGATCCTGAAACTGTCAATTATTTACCACAAAACGCTAAAAAAGCTCGGTAAATACCGCATGAACAGGCGTTAAACTCAATTCACAGAAGGAAATAAATAATTATATACGTTGTTAAGGTAGTGATCAATGCATGCGATATTTAGGAAATGTGTACAGGCAGTGCCCGAGTTACGAACAGATTAGGGACTGCCAGTTTATTCTTGTCAGATTTGTTCGTAAATCGGAAGTGCATGCGCAGAACGGCAGAGACGTAGTTTTCCGATGTTTTGCGATGTTCTGTAAAGTAGCCGTGCATGCGCAGATGTCGTTTTCCGCTGTTTTCCGATGTGCCCGCCGTCGAAAAGTGGCCGCGTATGCGCAGAACGTCACTGCCACCTCCCGTTCGGAAATAGGAGTCGTTCGCAAGTTGGAGGTTCGTAAGGAGTGGGCAGCTGCTGACGTCCTTAACAACCGCTAACTGTCATGGTTGTTAAGGAGCTGGCGGCCGCCACGTTCTTAACAACAGATGAGTCATCAGCTACATAGTTACATAGTAGGCGAGGTTGAAAAAAGACACAAGTCTATCAAGTCCAACCTGTGTGTGTGTTTTTATGTCAGTATTACATTGTATATCCCTGTATGTATTGTTCGTTCAGGTGCTTATCCAATAGTTTTTAGAAATTATCGATGCTCCCCGCTGAGACCACTGCCTGTGTAAAGGAATTCCACATCCTTGCCGCTCTTACAGTAAAGAACCCTCTTAAGGTTAAACCTCTTCTCTTTTCATTTTAGTGAATGGCCATGGTCTTTTTAAATTCCCTTTCGCTGAAAAGTTTTATTCCTATTGTGGGGTCACCAGTGTGGTATTTGTAAATTGAAATCATATCCCCTCTCAAGTGTCTCTTCTCCAGAAAGAATAAGTTCAGAGCTCGTAAACTTTCCTCATAACTAATACCCTCCAGACTCTTTATTAGCTGATAGCTGAATGTAAAAAATGGAATTGCCGGCATTGAAAAATGAAGAAAAAAAACAATGTGGGGTCCCCCCCATCCATACTAGGCCCTTTGGGTCTGGTATGGATTGTAAGAGGAACCCCCACGGCAAAATTTGTTTTTAAAAATGTCATGTGGCCCCTCTAAATCAATACCAGACCCTTATCTGAGAATGGAGCCTGGCAGGTCAGGAAAAGGGGGGGAGGCGAGCGCTTGTCCCCCCAGGAGGGGATGTTCTGTCAGTAGGGAAGGCATTGATCCTGTGTTCGTGCAAAGGAACATGGATCAATGCCTGCCCCTAGTCAAAGCACCTCCCACACTGTTAGAAAACACTGGCTAGGCACATAGTTAACCCTTTCATCTCTCCTGATGTTTACCCCCTTCCCAGCCAGTGTCAATTAAAACAGTGACAGTGTATATTTTTAGCACCGATCACTGTATTAGTGTCACTGTCCCCAAAAAGTGTCAAAAGTGTCAGTTAGTATCCCGACTGTCCGCCGCAATATCGCTGTCCCGTTATAAATCGCTAATTGCTGCCATAACTAGTGAAAAAAAATATATACCATAGTTTGTAGACACTATAACTTTTGCGCAAACCAATCAATATACGCTTATTGTTGTTTTTTTTTTACCAAAAATATGTAGCAGAATACATATTGGCCTAAATTGATAAGGAATTTTTTTTTTCATTTGTTATTGGATATGTTTTATAGCAGAAAGTAAAAAATATATATATATTTTTTTTTTTTCAAAATTGTCAGTCTTTTTTTGTTTATAGCGCAAAAAAAAACCCGGGGGTTCCGCGGCGATCTACCCGTCAATCACAGACAGCTGATGGGTAGAGTGGGTCTCCATTAACACATGCAGAGCAGCGCTGGAGGCGCCTATAAGAAGTCTTCTCTCATATCGCGCTGCTCCTCGCCGGCCCCTCCTTTCCTCCCGTTCACCCCAACAGCTTGTGACATCACCTGAGATGGATGAGAAGAGAGAAGAGGCTGGCAGGGAGCAGCACGATATAAGGGGAAGACTTATTACAGGCGCTTCCAGCGCTGCTCTGCATTGAAATTACTACAACAGTGTACCGGTGTACCCTATGCTCTGCTATGAGTTTGTGATGTGCCCTGCCAAGTGCCCCATGCCCTGCCATGTGCCTGTAATGTGCCCCATGCCCTGCCATGTGCCTGTAATGTGCCCCATGACCTGCCATGTACCTGTAATGTGTCCCATGCCCTGCCATGTGCCTGTGATGTGCCCCATGCCCTGCCATGTGCCTGTGATGTGCCCCATGCCCTGCCATGTGCCTGTGATATAACCCATGCCCTGCCATGTGCCTGTAATGTTCCCCATACCCTGCCATGTGCCTGTAATGTCCCCCATGCCCTGCCATGTGCCTGTAATGTGCCCCATGTGCTTGTGATGTGCCCCATGCCCTGTCATGTGCTGTGATATGCCTCATGCCCTGCTATGTGCCTGTAATGTGCCCCATGCCCTGCCATGTGCCTGTAATGTGCCTGTAATGTGCTCAATGCCCTGCCATGTGCCTGTAATGTGCCGCATGCCCTGCCATGTGCCTGTAATGTGCCCCATGTGTCTGTGATGTGCCCCATGCCCTGCCATGTGCCCCATGCCCTACTGTCACGTGCCTGTAATATGCCCCATGCCCTGCCATGTGCCTCTGATGTGCCCCATGCCCTGCCGTGTGCCTGGGATGTTTCCCATGCCTTGTCATGTGCCGGTAATGTGCCCATGCCCTGCCATGTGCCTGTGATGTGCCCCATGCCCTACCATGTGCCTGTGATGTGCCCCATGCCCTACTGTCACGTGCCTGTAATGTGCTCAATGCCCTGCCATGTGCCTGTGATGTGCCCCATGGCCTACCATGTGCCTGTGATGTGCCCCATGGCCTACTGTCACGCGCCTGTAATATACCCCATGCCCTGTGATGTTCCTGTAATGTGCCCCATGCCCTGCCATGTGCCTGTAATGTGCCCCATGACCTGCCATGTACCTGTAATGTGCCCCATGCCCTGCCATGTGCCTGTGATGTGCCCCATGCCCTGCCATGTGCCTGTGATGTGCCCCATGCCCTGCCATGTGCCTGTGATGTGCCCCATGCCCTGCCATGTGCCTGTGATATAACCCATGCCCTGCCATGTGTCTGTAATGTTCCCCATGCCCTGCCATGTGCCTGTAATGTCCCCCATGCCCTGCCATGTGCCTGTAATGTGCCCCATGTGCTTGTGATGTGCCCCATGCCCTGTCATGTGCTGTGATATGCCTCATGCCCTGCTATGTGCCTGTAATGTGCCCCATGCCCTGCCATGTGCCTGTAATGTGCTCAATGCCCTGCCATGTGCCTGTAATGTGCCGCATGCCCTGCCATGTGCCTGTAATGTGCCCCATGTGTCTGTGATGTGCCCCATGCCCTGCCATGTGCCCCATGCCCTACTGTCACGTGCCTGTAATATGCCCCATGCCATGCCATGTGCCTCTGATGTGCCCCATGCCCTGCCGTGTGCCTGTGATGTTTCCCATGCCTTGTCATGTGCCGGTAATGTGCCCATGCCCTGCCATGTGCCTGTGATGTGCCCCATGCCCTACCATGTGCCTGTGATGTGCCCCATGCCCTACTGTCACGTGCCTGTAATGTGCTCAATGCCCTGCCATGTGCCTGTGATGTGCCCCATGGCCTACCATGTGCCTGTGATATGCCCCATGGCCTACTGTCACGTGCCTGTAATATACCCCATGCCCTGCGATGTGCCTGTAATGTGCCCCATGCCCTGCCATGTCCCTGTAATGTGCCCCATGCCCTGCCATGTGTCTGTAATGTGCCTGTAATGTGCCCCATGCCCTGCCATGTGCCTGTAATGTGCCCATGTGCCTGTGATGGGCCCCATGCCATGCCATGTGCCTGTGATGTGGCCCATGCCCTGACATGTGCCTGTAATGTGCCCCAAGTACCTGTAATGTGCCCCATGCCCTGTTGTGTGCCTGTAATGTGCCCCGCGTGCCTGTGCTGTGCCCCATGCCCTGCCATGTGCCTGTAATGTGCCCCATGCCCTGCCATGTGCCTATAATGTGCCCCATGTCCTGCCATGTGCCTGTAATGTGCCCCATGTCCTGCCGTGTGCCCCATGCCCTGCCGTGTGTCTATGATGTGCTCTGCCATGTGCCTGTGGTGTGCTCTTCCATATGCCCCATGCCCTGCTGTGTGCCTGTGATGTGCCCTGCAATGTGCTTCATGCCCTGCCGTGTGCCCCATGCCCTGCTGTGTGCCTGTGATATTCCCTGCTATGTGCTCCATGCCCTGCCGTGAGCCTGTGATGTGCCCTGCTGTGTGCCTTATGCCCTACTGTGAGCCTGTGATGTGCCCTGCCGTGTGCTCCATGCCCCGCTATAAGCCCCATTATGTGCCCCATGTCCTGCTATGAGCCCCGTAATGTGCCCCATGTCCTGCTGTGTGTCCCGTAATGTGCCATGTGCTCTGCTGTGCGCCCCTTGATGTGCCGTGTGTCCTGCTGTGTGCCCCTAATGTGCCATGTGTCCAGCTGTGAGCCCCGTATTGTGCCCTGTGTCCATCCATGAGCCCTGTAATGTGTCCTGTGTCCTGCTGTGAGTCCCATATTGTGCCCTGTGTCCTGCTGTGTGCCCCATGATGTGCCTCATGTCCTGCTGTGTTCCCCATGATGTTCCCCATTTTCTGCTGTGTGCCCCATGCTCTGCCGTGAGCCCCATGTCCCTCTGTGTGTCCATTAATGTGCCCAATGCCCTGCTGTGAGCCCTGTAATGTGGTTTGTGCCCTGCTGTGTGTCCCTTGATGTGCCGCCCCATGTTCTGCATTGTGCCCTGCTGTATGCCCCACAATGTGCCCCATGTTCTGCTGTATGCGCCAAAACGTGCCCCATGTTCTGCTGTGTGCCCTTTGATGTGCCCGAGGTTCTGCTGTGTGCCCCATTCTCTGCTGTGTGCCCCTTTATGTGTCCTGCTGTGTGCCCCATGTTCTGCTGTGAGCCCCATATCCTGCTGTGTGTCCCTTAATGTGCCCCATGCCCTGCTGTGAGCCCTGTAATGTTCCATGTGCCCTGCTGTGTGTCCCTTGATGTGCCCCATGTTCTGCTGTGTGTCCCATTATGTGCCCCATGTTCTGCTGTGTGCCCCATTATGTGCCCCATGTTCTGCTGTGTGCCCCACAGATGTGCCCCATTTTCAGCTGTGTGCCCCATGTTCTGCTGTGAGCCCCATGGTGTGCCCAATGCCCTGCTGTGAGTCCCGTAATGTTCTCTGCACTCTGCTGTATGCCCCTTTGCCCCATGTTCTGCTGTATGCCCCATGATGTGCCCCATGTTCTGCTGTGTGCCCTTCAATGTGCCCCAGGTTCTGCTGTGTGCTGCTTGATGTGCCCTATGTTCTACTGTGTGCCCAATAATGTGCCCTGCTGCCCCCATGTAACGTGTTCCATAATGTGCCCTGCTGTCATTCCTGTATTTTGTCCTCCTGACCTCCTGTGCTCTGCACTACTGCCCCCTGTACACTGCTAATCTCCAGATAAACCCAGAATTGAGCATCTGTGCAGAAAAAAAAAACAGTAGTTTTCATACAATTTCACATAAAATAGGTAAGTTTTTCTATTATTTAATGCTATTTCTTGAAATAATTGTTGTTATTTTTTTCACATTTTAAAGTTTTATTGAGAGATAATGAAAATTACAAAATGCATTTTTCGTGTATCACAGATGCAACTGAACATGTATTTTCAATACAGCTTACATATGCAGAAGGTGATCTTAAAATTCTATTCTAAGTAAGTGCAACTGTGTGCTGTGTAGTTACGTTTAGTGTATTTGGTCTCTAAAATCAAAAAGGAAAACTCAAGTTTAAACATGTTAAAGATTCATTAGACCTCTATGCAGTAAGTTGACGTTGTTTGTCCTTACAAACAACTGAGGATGTGTAAGAGCATCATATATTATGCATTCTTATCATTTGATAAAGTACTTTTATAGTAGACATACAGGTAAAGAGAGATCAAAGAGAAAAAAGAGGAGAGGTAGAGAAGAATTAAAGGAGTGGTGCGTGAATCTTAGGTAAATCTCGGATTGTTTTGCATTAAAAATCAATGTATTTTTACATCCAGAATTACAGTAGTCATCTCGAGGTGTGCCGGTTCATTATTTCTTCATAAGTTTTATAGTATTTGAAGTTTATCCATGGCTGCCATGTCTTATTGAATCTTTCTACAGTACCGCTGTCCTGGGCCAGGGTGTCCTCCATCTCATATATCTCTCTTATTTTATGCAACCATTCCGATATAGAGGGCACCCTGGTGGAGTTCCAGTGCAGAGGGATCAGTGCTTTGGCTGCATTAAGCAGGTGTTTGGTCAGAGAATGTTTATATCTTCTGAGTGAGGAATTAGATATGTGTAGCAAGCAGCATGCCGCATTTAAATTTAATGTGGTTTCTGTGATTGATTTAATTAAGTTCTGGACTTCAGTCCAATAGCCTGCAATCAATTTGCAGTCCACCATACGTGTATCAGAGTACCTACTGCTTGTCTGCACCTCCAGCACATCTCAGATTTTTTGGTTATCCTATGCATGAAGCCTATCAGGTGTTTGGTACCAGTGCATCAACAGTTTGCAACTCGTTTCCTGTTGACTTGCGTTCATAGAACATTTGTGTGCCAATATGCATGCATACCTCCATTGTTTGCCGATATATCCTCATTTCGATCATCCGACCACCTCCTCCTGTGTGTGTCCTCCTCCATGCCTTTCGGATATTGCAGCCAAGTGTAAGCGACTGAAGTGGCCCTATCAAATGCAGACTTGCTATGGCAGATTGACTCCAGGTCCGTTAGGGGTCTATTTATATCTCTGGTGCTCTTAAATTTGCCTAGGTAGCTTCGTATTTGGAAGTATGTCCATTGGCGTAAGTGGGGTAGGTTCTTTTCAGCTTTGATAGATACCCAGTCTCTAAATCTACCTCCCTGAAAGCAGTCTCCTGCAAGTAGAGGGTTTTTGTCTGTTGTGGATTGTAATGTTGTTCGTTCGCCCGGCATAAAGTCAGGGTTGTCTTTTAGTGGTGTTAAAGGGCTGGGGAGTGTGGTAACATCTTTTTTCTTGGCTACATTATGGAATATCTCTAGTGTGGTGCCTGTGATGGAGTGTCTTTTCAGATCGTTTGGGTGTTTATTCCTTGGGATCCATGGTGAGAATGTGAGTGATATTGGGCTTAGGTCTGCTTAGAATACCACCCTGCATGGCAGTGCCAATCAATCACCCTAGCTATGTGTGATGCATAGTAATAGTGCTTAAAATTCGGAAGTCCAATCCCACCTAGTTCCTTAGGTCGTGTCAATTTAGTCAGTTTTATCCTAGGTTTCTTTTGCTGCCAGAGGAACCCCAGAATGGTGGAATTCAGCATTTTAAAGAATTTCTGTGGTATTTTAACTGGTAAGGTGCGCATAAGGTATAGGAGTCTAGGCAATATCACCATCTTGACAATTGCTGCACTTCCAAACCATGAGAAGTAGCCTAAGTTCTAGCTATCGAGATTTCTCTCGCAGCTCCGGAGGAGCGGGGTATAATTTCTCTCAAAGACAGACTGTATTTGGGGCGTTAACAAGGTCCCCAAATATTTGAGAGCTGAGGGTTCCCAACGAAATGTGGAGTTGGTTTTAGTCTGTTCAAGGATCTTGTCTGGGACAGAAATATTCAGTGCTTCCGATTTTGAATAATTGATCTTTAAATTTGATAAATATCCATAATGTGAGAATTCCTTCAGTAAGTTAGGGATGGATATTAATGGGTCTGTCAAGAAGAATAAAAGGTCATCAGCGTATGCTGCGACTTTAAACTCCCTGTCCTTCACTATAAATCCATGAACTACATAATTTGTTTGAACCTTTCTGATAAAGGGTTCCAGCGATAAAATGAATAACAGAGGCGACAGCGGACACCCCTCTCTTGTCCCGTTTGTAATATATACTTTCCTTGATAACGTGCCGTTTATTTTCAGCTGTGCAGTCGGGCTTTGATATAGCGCAGAGATCCAGGACAAAATAATTGTTGTTATATAACAGCTCGCTCATCACACCAATGTTCCATGAGCTTTAGATCTGTACATTATTTCAGGGGTTCCCCGAGATCTCAGACTTTTTGCCAGGGGTTCCCCAACGGTAAAAAGGTTGAGAAACACTGCTCTAGGTATTTAACGAGGCCTGCCCCCTGCCAATTCAAGTTGGATTCCAGCTAGGCCTGCCTAAATTTACCGGCACTCACAAAAATCCTAACTCTAGCACCTACCTAAGTAGAGGGTGCTACATTTTTATTTGGGTACAGTGTCGCACGACGAGTTATCAGTTGAAGTAAGGCAGTGCCGTATTGCAAAAAATTGCTTGGTCATTGGGGGGGGGGGGGGTAAATCTTCCGGAGGTCAAGTGGATAATATACCTTCCTATCCACTGTATTTATCGGCATATGACACACTTATTTCCCCTGAAATCACAATCACCAGTGCGTATTATACGTCGATAGTGTACCTCGGAGGGGAAGAAGGGGGACGAGTGCCGCCAGAATTCACCGAGCCCTCATCTCCTGTTTACTCGGCTCTCATTCGGCTCTTATGTCACCGGTCTATCACAGGAGCTGGTCCAATGCCGATGGCGGACTGTGTATGTGACATAAGAGCCGACTGAAAGCCGAGTAAACAGGAGATGACGGCTCAGTGATTTCCTGCACTGCATTGATGAGAGATGGTGAGGTTGCAGATGGCCATTAATCAGGCAGCTGCATTGATGGGAGATGGGCTGCAGATGGGCGCAGATCAGGCTGCAGATGGGGACAGATCAGGCTGCAGATGGGTACAGATCAGGCTGCATTGAAGCTGCAGATGGGCACAGATCAGGCTCCATTGAAGCTGCAGATGGGCACAGTTCATGCTGCATTGAGGCTGAAGATGGGCACCAATCAGGTTGCATTGAGGCTGCAGATATGCACTAATCAGGCTGCATATGGGCACAGATCAGGCTGCATTGAGGCTGCAGATGGGCACAGATCATGCTGCATTGAAGCTGCAGATGGGCACAGATCAGGCTGCATTGAGGCTGCAGATGGGCACAAATCAGGCTGCATTGAAGCTGCAGATGGGCACAGATCAGGCTGCAGATGGGTACAGATCAGGCTGCATTAAAGCTGCAGATGGGCACAGATCAGGCTGCATTGAAGCTGCAGATGGGCACAGATCAGGCTGCATTGAGGCTGAAGATGGGCACCAATCAGGTTGCATTGAGGCTGCAGATATGCACTAATCAGGCTGCATATGGGCACAGATCAGGCTGCATTGAGGCTGCAGATGGGCACAGATCATGCTGCATTGAAGCTGCAGATGGGCACAGATCAGGCTGCATTGAGGCTGCAGATGGGCACAAATCAGGCTGCATTGAAGCTGCAGATGGGCACAGATCAGGCTGCATTGAGGCTGCAGATGGGCACAGATCAGGCTGCATTGAGGCTGCAGATGGGCACCAATCAGGTTGCATTGAGGCTGCACATATGCACTAATCAGGCTGCATATGGGCACAGATCAGGCTGCATTGAGGCTGCAGATGGGCACAGATCAGGCTGCATTGAAGCTGCAGATGGGCACAGATCAGGCTGCTTTGAAGCTGCAGATGGGCACAGATCAGGCTGCTTTGAGGCTGCAGATGGGCACCAATCAGGTTGCATTGAGGCTGCAGATGTGTACTAATCAGGCTGCATATGGGCACAGATCAGGCTGCATTGAGGCTGCAGATGGGCACAGATCAGGCTGCACTGAGGCTGCAGATGGGCACAGATCAGGCTGCATTGAGGCTGTAGATGGGCACAGATCAGGCTGCAGATGGGCACAGATCAGGCTGCATTGAAGCTGAAGATGGGCACAGATCAGGCTGCATTAAGGCTGCAGATGGGCACCGATCAGACTGCATTGAAGCTGCAGATGGGCACAGATCAGGCTGCATTGAAGTTGCAGATGGGCACTAATCAGGTTGCATTGAGGCTGCAGATGGGCACAAATCAGGTTGCATTGAGGCTGCAGATCTGCATTAATCAGGCTGCATTGAAGCTGCAGATGGGCACAGATCAGGCTGCATTGAGGCTGCAGATGGTCACAGATCATGCTGCATTGAAGCTGCAGATGGGCACTAATCAGGCTGCATTGAGGCTGCAGATGGGCACAGATCAGGCTGCATTGAGGCTGCTGATGGGCACAGATCAGGCTGCATTGAAGCTGCAGATGTGCACCAATCAGGCTGCATTGATGGGCACTGATCATTATTTGGCTTTAAAGTGGTTTATTAAAAAAAAAACAATTCCTGAAACTTCCCTCTTAAATTGAAGGTGTGTGTTAAACGCCTGTGTGTGCTATACGCCGATAAATATGGTATTTACTAATGCTAGCAGCATAAGGCTTAAAAATAGTTCTTGTTCACTGAGAGTGTTTGGTTCTACTTTCAAAGATTACGGTAGTACAGAAGAGGTTAAAGCACATGCACTTAGAAGATTCAACTTCAGTGAATGTTTGGTGACTCTCAGATTCACCAATTTATAAATATGCTCCTTTGAAACCTTGTCCCTTTTTTATGATGAAATGATGTATAAAAATGCTAATAATAGTCTTTGTTTGCCCATCTGTAATAGATCCATGAATTGTGCTTACTTGTTCTCCAAACACTCAGATATATCTTGCCTTGTAATCTATTGTCTAGCAGCATTACTGAGCCAGCTAGATAACGTCTATGGATTTATAGGCTGCACATCCTTATGCGTCCAACTTCCTAACCATCTGCTTTGTATTTACTAATCTCCCAGTGCTGTCACACCATTATATTTTAAACATATATTTACATATGATCACAGATTGTTTGAACTCCATTTTTTAGCCGGCCAGTACTTAGGATGAAAACATTTTGTACTAGGCGACCTGTCACTTCTAAACGATAAAGTAAATGATGGTTACAGATGCACGGGGTAAGATGAGACTCCTCGACCCGCGCACAGTCCAGGTTGAAAAAGTTATTTACTTTTTTTTTTGAAGTGGAAACAAAACGGCTTGATAAATGGTCAGCCAAAACATTTCTTGATTCAACTTTTTGCAAATGGATTCAGCTGAATTTGAACATTTTTGGCTGTGTGTAGGACCTAATCAATTGCGCGCCCCGCTGACAGGTCATAAATAAATAATTGATGTCATTTAAGGCAATGCAGATCCATTATTACTTTCACACCTGTTTAGCCCTGAGCTACGGAGTGTGTGTGTGCAGTACATGGGAGAGAGCTCAGGATGACGTGAACTAGGTCAGGAAACAATTAACACACTAAACATGAATTTGGACATGTGGTTATAAAAATAACAATTTTGAATAAAACAGTATTGCATATAATTAACGTTTCCCTCACGCGTGCAAGTTTGAAACCAATGGCCTTACTAGGGTCCTAAAATACGTAGGTCTTTATTTGGCACAAACATTTTCCTAATTTTTTAAAGGAACGCCAAAAACACATGTGCACCTTCTCCCTATGTGCCCTATTACTTCTCACCTACAGGATTACTTCATGGAAAAAGATTATAAAGTACCAAAGAGAACCAGTCACTGAGGGGATTCTGTAATGATTTAAAGCCCCTCTTTTTAACCACTTGCTTACTGGGCACTTAAACCCCCCTCCAGCCCAGACCAATTTTCAGCTTTTAGTGCTGTCACTCTTTGAATAACAATTGCGTGGTCGTACAACCCTGTACCCAAATGACATTTTTTTGTTTTTCGTTTTTTTTTTCCCCACAAATAAAGCTTTTTTTTGGTGGTATTTGATCACCTCTGGGTTTTTTATTTTTTGTTAAAAAAATTAAAAAAGACCAAATTCTTCTTAAAAAAAATACAAAACTGTTTTATATTTTGTTTTAATTTTGCAGACAGGTATTTTTTTCTCCTTCATTGATGTACGCTGATGAGGCTACACTGATGGGCACTGATAGGCTGCACTGATGGGCACTGATAAGGCGGCACTGATGGGCACTAATAGGCGGCACTGGTGGGCACTGATAGGTGGCATTGGTGGGCACCGAGAGGTGGCACGATGGGTGGCACTGAAGGGCATTGATAGGTCGCACTGAAGGGCACTAATAGGTGGCACTGATAGGTGGCACTGATCGGCACTGGTAGGTGACACTGATAGGCAGCATTGCTAGGTGGCACTGATGAGGCACTGATTGGGACCACTGGTGGGCATTGATAGGTGACACTTGTGGGCACTGATAGGTGGCACTGATTGCTGGCACTTAAGTAACGTGGGCACTATGGGCACTGATTGGTGGGCACCGATTTTTGGCACTGATTTGTGGCACTGGCAGGCAGTACTGGTGGGCACATAACATGCTGCTCGTCTTCGGGACCTATAGTGTATAGATAAAACCACAAAGCGCTGTGAGGGTTATTAAAGATAAACCTAATCTCCAAAAATCAAATAAAAAAACAAATAAATAAGTGAGGCTGCTATCAATAAAAAGTGCTCAGAATCACTACACATATATACATAAATAGGGGGATTGAAGCGCTTCACTGCGTGGTCAAATGGAAAGCCGATGTCCCTGCAAACTGAAGCCGGTGATCGGCTTTTTTTCTTCTCACGCTGATAGCGTGAAAAGAAAAAAAACAAAAGATTACCGATCCTCTGTTTACATCACGTGATCAGCTGTCATTGGCTGACAGCTGATCACGTGGTAAGGGGCCGGGATCGGCCCCTTACTCGGATCTGTGATCACCCGAGTCTCATTGACTCGGGTGATCATAGCGAGCGCCACGCGCCCCCTTCAGAGGGGCATGGCAAGGCTGCAAAGGGGAAAACGTCAATAGACGCACTCCCAGCAAAGCAGATCCACACTGTAGCCGTCATTCGGCTATAGCGCGGATCTGAAGGAGTTAATTTGCAACTGAATGCAGACTGTCTTGTGAGATTATTTGTTTTTTTTTATTTACTTGTATTTCCTGCCTGTCAGAACATATGCATCTAAATGATATCTCTCAGGCTGCATTCATACCTGAGCGTTTTGTAGCTTGAAGCTCCAAAACTCTGAGGGGGAGGGATCAATGATTCTCTATGGAGATGATTCACATCACTAGCCAAACGCCTGAAGCTCAAAAAAGTTCTGGAGCTTTTTTTGTCGCTCAAATCGAGCAAATTTGGGCATTTTTGGTGCGTTTGTATTCCCATAGAAATAAATGGAAACGCATGTTTCTGCGTGTGTTTTTGTGCAATTTTCTGCTCAAATGAAAAAAAGTAAAAAATAAAATAGTAATAATATATCAATAAATAAATGTAAAATAAACACACAAATAACTAAAAATCATCATAAATAAGTAAAATAAATGAATAATTTGTAATAATACATTAATAAATAAAAATCAACCTCTAACCTTATAAAATATTAAATACATTCTTCTTCTTCTTCTTTTTATTATTATTATTATTATTATTATTATTATTATTAATAAAACAACAATAAACACCCAGACTCAAAAAAATACATTATTAATAATAATACCAATAATAATAATTTATTTTGTGTTAGGGTGTTTAGTTATTTATTATTATTTAATTTTTTAAGGGGTAAGGGTTAAAGTTAGGGGTTAAGTATTAATTTATTGAATTTTTTTTTATTTGTGATTTTTATTTATTTGTTTATCTATTTTACATGTATTTATTAATTTAATATTATTCGTATAATAATAAATAAAAAAAATAAAAAAATAAAATAATAATAAATAACCTTAACCCCAACTCCTAATCCTAACCCTAACCTAAACGGAACTCGAACCCTAACGAAAAAACATTATAATCAATGAATAGTAATAAAAGATGAAATAAAAGCTAATGGAAAAGCTAAAAAAGCTGAAATACCTAGCAAAAAATGAGGCAACAGATAACAGTTTTTTTTATTCGCTAATAAAAAAGTGCCAATGCCCAAAAACGCTGCATACAAACACGCAAAGAAAAAAAAAGACCCTATACTCAGATGTGAATGTAGCCTATGAGAATAAACTTCTTTGGAGAGAAAAATAGGAAAGAGGGATGGAGAAAACAGGAGCAACTGCTTTGTAGTGTAGATTGTATTTAAGTATGGCCAAAGTTTTTTTGGTCAAACATCTCTTGTGGGTCACAGAAGGACACTTACTTTTGCGAGTCGGCTGATAGTGGGCTTTTAAATAGTAAACACCAGTGCGTTATTTCATTTTGAGTATCTATATAGACTAAATCGAGCCTCCTTTCCCAGTTGATGCCTTTTACGTAGAAATGCGTCGGGTGGAGCCACATCTGTGACGTCGCGCACAGGCCAGCGGATAAGGTCATGTTTGTATCTGTATCCAAACCACTGGTGTTTTATCTGCAAAATTGGCAGCAAGTTTATGAACGAGCCTCTTAAGGAGTAACAGCCAACCCTCCGGATAACATTGCTGTGGGATTATTATTATTATTAATTATTAAATCCATAGCTAACTTAGTAAATTTGACACAAAAGGAAGGGCATATTCTGTAATGCTAAAGTGGAACTCCAGACAAAGAGCAAGATACAGAGCTGAAAGACTGGTCATGGATTTACAGTGCCTTGAAAAAGTAATCATGCCCCTTGAAATTTTCCACATTTTGTCACCTTACAACCCGAAATCGTATATGTATTTTATTAGGATTTTATGTGATAGACCAACACAAAGTGGCGCATAATTGAGGAGTGAATTGTGGAAGAAAAATGATAAAGGGTTTTGAAAATTTGTTACAAATAAATATATGAAAAGTGTGGCGTGCATTTGTATTCCACCCCCTTTACTCTGATGGCCCTAACTAAAATTTAGTGGAACCAATTGCCTTTAAGAAGTCACCTAATTAGAAAATACAGTCCACCTGTGTGTAATTTAATCTCACTATAAATACAGCTGTTCTGTGAAGCCCTCAGAGGTTTGTTAGAGAACCTTAGTGAACAAACAGCATCATAAAGGCCAAAGAACGCACCAGACAGGTCAGGGATAAAGTTGTGGAGAAGTTTAAGGTTATAAAAAGGTTATAGGTTAAAAAAAATAAAGCTTTGAACATCTCACAGAGCACTGTTCAATCCATCATCCAAAAATGGAAAGAGTATGGCACAACTACAAACCTACCAAGACATGGCCGTCCACCTAAACTGACAGGCCGGCAAGGCGAGCATTAATCAGAGAAGCAGACAAGAGGGCCATGGTAACTCTGGAGGAGCTGCAGAGATCCACAGCTCAGGTGGGAGAATCTGTCCACAGGACAACTATTAGTCGTGCTCTTCACAAATCTGGCCTTTATGAAAGAGTGGCAAGAAAGCCATTGTTGAAAGAAAGCCATATGAAGTTCTGTTTGCAGCTTGCGAGAAGCCATGTGGGAGACACAGCAAACATGTGGAAGAAAGTTCTCTGGTCAAATGAGACCAAAATTGAACTTTTTGGCCCAAAAGCAAAACGCTATGTGTGGCGGAAAACCAACACTGCACATCACACTGAACACACCATTCCCACCGTGACACATGGTGGTGGCAGCATCATGTTGTGAGGATGCTTTTCTTCAGCAGGGACAGGGAAGCTGGTCAGAGTTGGTGGGAAAATGGATGGAGCCAAATACAGGGCAATTGCACAAAAATCCCTAGAAACTAGATAGAGGACTTTGACGGTACCACTTGAGTAAAATAGCAACAAAGTTTTATTTATACAAAGTTTAAAATCATGTAAACTGTACAAAAAGCCACATAATTGTTACGAAAAAATTATTTTAGTACTCTATATAAATTTTCCTCATCAGCCCTACTACAGCCAGGTGATGACTAGCTTGCTGTGACTTTGACGCAGGTGCGTTTCACAGGTCATTGCCTGCTTCTTCAGGAACAGAACTACAGCCAAGCTCTCAAAATATACATGCAGATACATAAACTGGTTCAATGACAAAGGTCATTCTACGACCAGCTTTTACCACTTCCTTGACTGATGGATTTAGTGGACATGCGCTTTTTTCCCTAAGACATCTTAGGCCTACTTTTCCAATATTGGTGTTTGAGTAGTTGAATATCTGTGGTCCCAGTATTGTTATTGGACAGTCAATGTTGTCAATAGGTTCCAAGGGTGGATAGCCCATGAGGAGAAAAAACAAGGAGGACACATTCGTGTTACCTCCTCTATCAAACTGAAGATGGCTAGGAGCTGTCCGTTAACAATACTGAGACCACAGATATTCTTAACTCAAACACCGATATTGACATATAAGTAGGCCTAGGATGCCTTAGGGAAAAAAGCCCATGTGGACTAAATCCATCAATCAAGGGAGTGGTAACAGTTGGTCGTAGGATGACCTTTGTCATTGAGCCAGTTTATATATCTGCTTGTATATTTTGAGAGCTTGGCTGTAGTTCTCTTCCTGAAGAAGTGGACAGCGACCCGTGAAACGCACCTGCAGTGAAGTCACAGCAAGCTACTCATCACCAGGCTGTAGTAGGGCTGAGGAGGAAAATTTATATAGAGAACTACAAGAATTTTTCTTGTGTATATGTCTATTTCTGTAACAATTATGTGGCTTTGTGTACGGTTTACAGGATTTTACAGGGTTTACAGTGTGTTCAGGGTGATGTGCAGTGTTCGTTTTCCGACACACATAGCGTTTTGCTTTGTGTAAATACTTTGTATACTTTGTATAAATAAAACTTTTTTGCTATTTTACTCAAGTGGTAAAGTCCTCTATCTAGTGCAATTTTGGTTATAGAATGTGGTATTGGACATTAATGTCCAATGTTTGGAGCAGTGTTTCTCAATCTTTTTTGTCCACCAAAAAGATCTACAAATTTTCACAGCACACCTGAAAAGATATAACAATTTTTGTGGTAAAGAACATATTTATTTTTACATACATATTTAATTCTAAATTTAATGTGAAGGATGTGCCTGCTTTCGAGAGCAAATCAGATTGAAGCGGTTGCAATCTTCTTTGTACTTGCTTCCTTGCTTTTCATTTAACAGTTTCTATTTCAGAGATCCAGACATGATTAAGTATTTCTTCATCAACCAAACTTTATTTATAAGCACCAAAGTTGGAATGGAACAGTCTCTATTATTATAATAGAATTAGAGCGATTGAGTTCTCCTGAGATCTCGCACAAGTCTCACGTTACGAAAGGAAATAATGAATGACAGACTGACAGAGATTGCATTTTTATATATGTTACTTTTTTAACTTTTGTGACATTAATTTACCATAAAATTTTTTGATATGTTCAAGGCTTCAAAACGCTAGCAATTTGAAATATTTTTCAAAACTCCCAGGGCACACCTGCAAATCTTACACAGCACACTAGTGTGCCACGGCACACAGTTTGAGAATCACTGGTTTAGAGGGTTCCTTTCTGTGATCCCTCCTCCTAATTTCTTTTTTATAAAATACAGGGCAATCTTAGAAGAAGACCTGTTAGAGTCTGCAAAGGACCTGAGACTGTGGCCAAGGTTCACCTTCCAGCAGGACAACAACCTTAAACATACAGCCAGAGCTACAATGGAATGGTTTAGATCAAAGCATATTCATGTGTTAGAATGGCCCAGTCAAAGTCCAGACCTAAATCCAATTGAGAATCCGTAGCAAGACTTGAAAATTGCTGTTCACAGTCGCTCTCCATCCAATCCGACAGAGCTTGAGCTATTTTTCAAAGAAGAATGGGCAAAATGTCACTCTCTAGATGTGCAAAGTTGATGGCGACATACCCAAAAAGATTTGAAGCTGTAATTGCAGTGAAAGGTGGTTCTACAAAGTATTGACTCGCTACACTTTTCAAATATTTATTTGTAAAATATTTTGAAAACCATTTATCATTTTCCTTCCATTTCACAATTATGTGCCACTTTGTGTTGGTCATATGACAAATATGACAAAATGTGAATAATGTCAAGGGGTATAAATACTTTTTCAAGGCACTGTACTCGCCAAAAGATGTGCAATATTGTTCAGCCACAAAGCACAGCCAGGATGACCATTCTGCCACTTAGTGGAACAGCTTTACTGCTTCCTGGAGAACATAGATCACATGTGTCAAACACAAGGCCCACTGGCTGAATTAGGCCCGCCAGACCATTTCATGTGGCCCTTGTACCCCTCTTAAAGCTGCTGCACCCACCTCGTCTCTGCCCCACCTTGTCTCAGCAGAGAGGACAGAACTCCTCCTGCAGATCCTGTGCCTTTCTTTGCAGCCCCAGCACCTCCTCGCCTCTGCCTCCCCTGGTCTCAGCATTCAGTAGCCTCCAGCAGCTGACTCCAGCAATCCTCTGGTCCTCCACACCCTGCACTTTCTGCTTCCATGCTCCGCCTCCAGCTTCTTCTTATTAGAAGGCAAGGGGGGTGCACTGTGATATAAGGGAGGGTGGGGGACACTTTACCTCTAATGGTGGAGGGCTCTTGACATCTGATGTAAAGGGGGGTGGGGCGCTCTGGACAGCTAGTCTTACAGATACAACTGCCTCTTTGGGGGCAACCATAATGCTGATGCAGGCTGCAATGAAATTGAGTTTGACATCCTTAACCTAGACAGATGGTGCTCGAAATGGTGAATTGGTAGATCTTTCATTCATCTGCACTTCCTCCATTCATAGATCGTTTTGCATTCATAGAACCTTTAGTAAAGCTTCTAGGAGTGGAGGAGGTGGGTGGAAATGGTGGGAATACTTGGAGCCCTTAATGAGTCCCTTGGCTCTGTTACCCCTCGCAGCACTAGAAGATTGGCGGAGGGGGTGGGGGTCAAAGGATGGAAGATTTCAACTAAATCCACAGCCAAAAGCACAAGGGACACATTACATCTACTGTAAATAATGTCCCTTGTGCTAATTTTTGTAAAACAAAATTGAACCAAGCTTAGGCTTTAAGCAATGGCTTCCTACCTATTTCATGACAGATTTTCTTTGATATGAGTATGTTTTTCAATAAACACAACAGCACAATTAACCTGAAAGATGAGTTCTAATTGGTTGTTATAGGTTGTGCCGCTTGTATATTACTCTGCCACATTAAATAATCCCCATATAATACTGTTTTGTTCCATATTTCATTAGAAAGACATTAACATTTTAGTCCTTCCTCCCCCCAGAAAAAAAACATAATAAAACCTATACTTGTTTATGCTCCTCCTCAGGCCTTTATCATTAAGCATGATAAATGTTTGTCAAGTGCAAATAACCTGGGAAAATTACTAAGACAATTTTGATATGGAACGTTAGGATTTTGTCATTGACAAAGAATGTGTGTGTCTGGCCAAATCTCTGTGCTGCAAGCTTCAATCAAATATTGTAATCCTGACTTCCATAACAAATATAGGCTAAGGACACACTGATCATGGAACTGAGCCAACCCCATCATTCACCTTCCCCAACGTCACAACATCCTTGTTCTTCCAGAAAAGCTTGTTATACTATCTGCTTGACAGCTACGCTGAACTCCCAATGTACTTGAGTCACTTAGTTCATGTACTGTACATTACTGTATATCACAGTGACTGACGATGTTCCTAGCAAGTCTGAGGTCAAACCGGTGATATAATTTTGAGAACACATTGACCTTTTAAATAACAGATTGGATCACAGTGACTGTGGTGTAGTTGTTTGCACTGTGACTTTAGAATAACGGGGAACAAGACATATTTCTGAAAAGGAACACCAGCAAGGAGTTTACCTGTTCTCTCCACTGGTCTGTGGAGAGCCTCAAAAAATATACTTGTAGGCTAATGGTGAACTTTAGTTCAGACCAGACCAGTGGTGGATGCATTTGGGAGAAGACTTTTGTAGCAGCAACAGTCTAGCCATTTAGTTTGCACCTGTAGAAAGAAGATGAAGAGAATTGCTTACAGGCTGGGGTAGCCAAAACTGTGTAAGAAAGGTCAAGTGTCCATCCCCAGATGCAAAAAAGGTCTTTGTCTCTTGGTGAGTAGTCAGTTGAGACACTGGTAGTGTATGGGGAGCACCAAATGAGTTCTAGGAGCTCCCCTGGGCAGGTTAGTGTTCTGACACCACCTGGGGAATAAATGCAACTAAATGTAGTGCCCCTCTGACACACCAAAGGCAGGATAGCACCTCCAGAGGCCAGGGGTGGGCTAGCATTTCACCCTAGGGCTGAGTCCATGGCTAAAATGGGGGGCCAAGAAAAGATATTGGGTGCCAGTGACTTTTGTGTTTTTTAAAAGTTTTATTTCAGAACTGTTAAGGAGGTAAGGGTTAGGGGTCCCAGATACTGTAGCAGATCACTTACAGACTCTCCAGATCCAGGTTAATGTCCAGCTTCACAGTGTCAGAACCTTAAGTAAACCCAGCAACACTGTAAGCACGTTTCCAAATTTTAGTGCATCCTAAAAGTGAGTCAGGCCCTTCTGAGAGACTAGCCTTTTTCCTCGCTCTCTCCAGCAAGGTGTCTCCCCTGGGTCTCCTCCTTGGCACAGCTTCCTGCAGACCAGGCAGGACATCTTCAGGACCACTTCAGCACAAATTATGCCCCAAAACAGGCTATTGGGCCTAACAGCAGAGCTCCATCCTGCAGCTTCTCCCTAGGCCTTAGCCCAGGGGAAGAGAGTGAGCAAATGGTTTGTCCCGCATATGTATATCCTCCCCCAGCATGCACCAGTGGCATAAACCTCCTACTGGATTTCCTGCACAAAATAAAAATATTTATAACTTTGTTTTGTGCGTGAAATCTCATACTATGACAAGAGATACCAGTGACATCAACAGGCAACAGTAAAACTATACAACAGTCTGAGCTAACTACAGCCCAGTCAAAAACGAAATTGACATAGTAGTCCCTGTTTAGGACAAGGAGGCTAAATAAAGCTGAATCATGTTTATAGACACTTAAACAAGCTGTGCTCCCCTGGTTATTAAAGTGGAATGTGGATGATAAAGCAAAGTTTACTGGTTGAGGCTACAGTTTCTAGAAGTTCCAGTATGTTATTCTAAATTTATTTCCATTACCATAACATAATCTCTATAATTGCCCATGGTGATCTGGAGAGAAAAAATGGCCACGAGAGAGATATTAGACTGGTCAACACGTACCTGCCTGTTGGACTGGTCATCCTGTAAATAGAGGGGTCAGCATATTACTAAACTTTTCAAGTAGATTTCTGCAGAATTAGTGATCCTTTCTTAGTGAAATGAGCTCTAGTAAAGGGTTGGGATCTGGAAGATACCCCCAAAATTTGATAAAAGGCACTGAGCATTAGTGAAGGGAGTGAAGCCCTGTTGTTTATGTGCAGATATTAAAATTTGAAGGGGTTGTTAGTGCTGGTGAAGTGGTAGGGACCAAGGGTCTGATCACTTGTTAAGAACGCAATCCTGAGACAGTAGTAGAAACCAAAAAGCAAAGTGTGCACCCACAGACAGTATACCCACCCTTGGTGAATGTTATTGGACACCATCTTTTTGAAAGATTGCTACATTTCGAAATTTAAAATGTGAACGCAAGAAGTCTGTACTGAAGTATAAAACTCCAGCACCACCAGTTCCCAGTTGCTACACTGAATACCCCTCACACATTTGGATGTTTCTATGTTGTACTTTTGGCTAAGACCGCACAGTCTGCAGTTGATAGAAAAGTCGCGCACAAACACAAAAATTCTTGCATCGCAAACAGGCCTATGGAGATGTATCCAAATCTGATCATGGATCATTTGCTTTCCTGCCAAAACGAATATCCAAAAGCACAACACAGACAGAGATAAGCAGTTATGCTTGTGCTGTATTTGTTACTGAATTTAGTGTTTTGCCCTTAGCCATTCATAGACTGGTTTCTGGCCAAACATGCAGTAGAGATAGAGCTTTCACATGCACAGGGATGTTTGTGTGTCTGTGCTTGAATGTGCTAAATACAACAGACTATAATCCTCCCTAGGAAAGGGACGAATGGGTAATACATTTCTATTAAACTAGATGTAGCGCTTACCCCCAGAGGAGCCGCTTGGTATGACATGTTCTCTGCCATGACTCTGTGAACGGCTTCATCCCCTCTGACACACCTTGTTAGGTAACGAGCTGCTGCAAACACCGATAAAATTGAGAATTTAGCATACTACCCACAACTATAATAGCATTTAAGGAAATAGGAATCAGGCTACTTAGTTGTGAATAAAGTAAGCATATTATCACACGGCAAAAAAATGGCAAAGCACAAAAATCAATGAACAGATAAAGGAGTCCATTTGCGTGTGATAAGCTAATTGACGTGAATACTAGGCTATCATTTGACAGGTAATCTAGATCACTATAAAACTAAGCAAAATGAACCTAGTATCAGCAGCACTGGTAAAGATCAGCAAAAGTCTCACAGAGATTGAGGTGAACTGCATTCCCAGTTAGATATACTTTTACCAGCTATTCAAAATCGATTTCAAATTATGGTAATTTAAAGCAATATTAAATCCTAGTTTAAAAAAAAAAATAACATGTTATACTTACCTGCTGTGTGCAATGGTTTTGCACAGAGCAGCCTGGATCCTCCCTTTTTTAAGTCCAACGCTGGTGCTCCTGGCTCCTCCCTACTGCCGGGTGCCCCCACAGCAAGCAGCTTGCTGTGGGGGCACCTAAGCAGGTGCGCTCCCGAACCCTGGCTCTGTGTATCCATGCATACACGGAGCCGCAGCTCGGCCCTGCCCCTCCGTCTCCTGATCACTGGTTGTACTCCCGAAAGCCAATCAGGAGTGTGAGTTTCGGAGAGGCAAGGCTCTCATGGGCATCGCTAGATCAAGAGAAGGCTCAGGTAAGTATTTGGGGGGCTGCTGCACACAGAAGGCTTTTTTTTACCTTCATGCATAGAATACATGAAGGTAAAAAAAAACCTTGTTCCTTTACAACCATTTTAAAGTTCAACTGCAGTCACAGAATGGATATGGAGTGAGATACACTTTGTACTAATAAATTGCTTTTTTTGAGCCTACCCTTTTCTGTTACAGCAGTTGTGCACTGTGCAGTCCAATAGACATCAGAGGTAGACCTACTGCACTTAGTAATCAACACTCAGTAACAGACCAGGTCAGACATGCCTCCCCTCTTCCTCTGCAATGTGTGTAAAAAGCCAGTCCTAAGAGCCAGTCCTTACTCTGCCAGCACAGGGCACTGCAGTGTGAGGGCAGGAAGCAGGATTTTCAATAAGAAAAAATGGCTTTTAAGAAATTTCTAAGAAAAACAGTGACAAATAACATATGAGGGTCCATGTCTATAAAGAGGCTTCATGTGGTCTTTAAGAGAACTTTGCAAATTGCAAATATTATTCCCTGCATAATATTAACATCTCACCAACTGATTTTCATGTTTTTCCGACAGCTGCTATTTACATTTATCAGGAGATTTATAAGACATAAACCCTCACTAAAAATGTTCCCGAGTTCTATTGAGTCATTCTACATCTACTGCGTGTGTAGAACACTTCTCACAACCCTGACTTTGAATATTTTTAGTGAGAAGCAAGAAAGAAAACAAAGTTGTGCGTAGCTTGTGTTATTAGTGAATATAGGAACACAGATAAAATACTGCCAGTGATGTCAACTGTTCAAAAATGTTCCATTTGGCTGTGCTTCTTCCTCGTGACATAACAGTAATGGAGCAATCAGTCACTATAATGTCTAATGTAACCCAACAAGAGAGGTTATTGCCTAATCCCATGTTTAAAGAAAACCCCAACTTTAATTTTATTTACAGTGGACATAAAAAGTCTGCGCACACACCTGTTAAAATACCAGGTTTCTGTGATGTAAAAAAATGAGACACAGATAAATAATTTCAGAACTTTTTCCACCTTTAATGTGACCTATAAACTGTACAAATCTATTGCAAACAAACTGAAATATTTTAGGGGGATGGGGGAGTAAAAACTAAAGAACTAAAATAATGTGGTTGCATAAGTGTGCACACCCTCTTGTAACTGGGGATGTAACTCTGTGCAGAATTAAGCAATCACATTCAAACGCATGTTAAATAGGAGTCAGTACACACCTGCCATCATTTAAAGTGCCTCTGATAAACCCCAAATAAAGTTCAGCTGTTCTAGTAGGTCTTTCCTGCCATTTTCTTAGTCACATCCTACAGCAACAGCCATGGTCTGCAGAGAGCTTCCAAAGCATCAGAGGGATCTCATTGTTAAAAAGAGTACAAAATAATTTCCAAGGCATTAGATATACCATGGAACACAGTGAAGACAGTCATCATCAAGTGGAGAAAATATGGCAGAACAGTGACGTTACCAAGAACTGGACGCCCCTCCGAAATTGATGAAAAGACAAGAAGAAAACTGGTCAGAGTGGCTGCCAAGAGGCCTACAGCAACATTAAAGGACCTGCAGGAATATCTGGCAAGTACTGGCTGTGTGGTACATGTGACAACAATCTGCTGTATTCTTCATGTCTGGGCTATGGGGTAGAGTGGCAAAACGGAAGCCTTTTCTGACAAAGAAAAACATCCAAGCCTGGCTAAATTTTTCAAAAACACATCTGAAGTCTCCCAAAAGCATGTGGGAAAATGTGTTGTCAGCTGATGAAACCAAGTTTGAACTTTTTGGCCATAATTTCAAAAGATATGCTTGGTGCAAAAACAACACTGCACATCACCAAAAGAACACCATACCCACCGTGAAGCATGGCGGTGGAAGCATCATGCTTTAGGGACATTTTTCTTCAGCCCCCCCAGGAACAGGGGCCTTAGTCAAGGTAGAGGGAATTATGAACAGTTCCAAATACCAGTCAACATTGGCACAAAACCCTCAGGCTTCTGCTAGAAAGCTGAACACGAAGAGGAACTTCATCTTTCAGCATGACAATGACCCAAAGCATATATCCAAATCAACAAAGAAATGACTTCATCAGAAGAAGATTAAAGTTTTGGAATGGCCCAGCCAGAGCCCAGACCTGAATCCGATTGAAAATCTGTGGGGTGATCTGAAGAGCGCTGTGCATAGGAGATGCCCTCTCAATCTGACAGATTTGGAGTGTTTTTGCAAAGAAGAGTGGGCAAACATTGCCAAGTCAAGATGTGCCATGCTGATAGACTCATATCCAAAAAGACTGAGTGCTGTAATAAAATCAAAAGGTGCTGCTTCAACAAAAATTTATTTTAAGGGTGTGCACACTTATGCAAACATATTATTTTATTTTTTTTATTTTTACTTCCCTCCACATAAAAGATTTAAGTTTGTTGTTCAACTGAGTGGTACAGTTTATAGGTCACATTAACCACTTCCCGCCCGGCCTATAACAGAATGACGGCGGGGAAGTGGTTCTGTTATCCTGACTGGGCGTCATATGACTTCCAGCAGGATAACGTGTCATTCTGACACGCCGCATCTCCGATTGTGATAAGAAGCCTCTGACAGAGGTTTCTTACCACATGATCAGCTGTGACCAATCACAGCTGATCATCGCGAGAACCAGGAAGTGCCGGTAAACGACATTCTTCAGTTTGCACCGATCGGCGGCTCTCCCTGTCAGAGGGGGGGTCTGTGCTGATAATCAGCACACTGATTATCAGTACAGCCCCCATGTACCCATAAGCTGCCAATCGGTGCCCAGTCAGTGCCCCATCATAACCCCCTGCCAGTGCCCAATAAAGTACCAATCAGTGCCCAGCACAGTGCAAATCAGTGCCCACCATAGTGCCAATCAGTGTCCATCACAGTGCCAATCAGTGTGCAGAATTAACACCTGTCAGTACCTGCCCAATCAGTACTGCCCATCAGTGCCATCTATTAGTGTTCATTAATGCCACCTATTAGTGCCCATCAGTGCCACCTGTCAGTGCCCATCAGTGCTGTATATCAATGCCACATATCGGTATCCATCAGTGCTGCATATCAGTGTCGCCTATCAGTGCCCATCAGTGCCACTTTATCAGTGCCAACTCATCAGTGCCCATCGATGCCGCCTCATCAGTGCTCATCACTGCTGACTCATCGGTGCCCGTCAGTGAAGGAAAAAAACAAATTTTATAACAGAAACAAAGAAAAACTTTTTTTTTTCAAAAATGTCGGTCTTTTTTTGTTTGTTTAGCAAAAAATAAAACCGCAGAGGTGATCAAATACCACCAAAAGAAAGATCTATTTGTGGGAAGAAAATGATAAAAATTTAGTTTGGGTACTGTGTTGTATGACCGCGCAATTGTCATTCAAAGTGCGACAGCACTGAAAGCTCAAAATGGTCCTGGGCAGGAAGGGGCGAAAGTGCCCGGTATTGAAGTGGTTAAAGGCAGAAAAAGTTCTGAAATGATTTATCTTTGTCTCATTTTTTTACATCACAGAAAACAGAAATTTTGACAGGGTTGTGTAGACTTTTTATATCCACTGTAACTACCTCAATACTGGGCACTTTCACCCCCTTCCTGCCCAGGACAATGTTCAGCTTTCAGCGCTGTCGCACTTTGAATGAAAATTGCGCAGCCATGCAACGGTGTACCCAAATTAATTTTTTAGCATTTCATTCCCACAAATAGAGCTTTCTTTTGGTGGTATGTAATCACTGCTGGGTTTTTTATTTTTTTGCTAAAAAAAATGAAAACCAAAAATTTTGAAAAAAAATAAAAGTTTTTCTTATTTACAAAATTTTCTGACAGAAACTAAGTAATTTTTTTCTCCTTTACTAATGTGCGCTAATGAGGCTGCACTGATGAGGTGGCGCTGATGGGCACTGATGAGGCGTCACTGATGGGCACTGATGAGGAGGCACCAATATGCAGCACTGATGGGCACTGATAGGTGGCACTGATATGCAGCACTAATGGGCACTGACAGGTGGCACTTATAGGTGGCACTGATGGGCACTGATAGGAGACACTAATGGGCACTGACAGGCGGCACTGATGGGCACTGATAGGCGGCAGTAATGGACACTGATAGGCAGCATGGATGGGAGGCACTGGTGGGCGGCACTGATGGGCACTGAAAGGCAGCACTGATTGACCTCACTGATGGGCACAGAGTGGTGTCACAGATGGGTACAAAGTGGTATCATTTATGGGCACTTTTAGAGCTGCATTGTAATCAGGGCACTGATGATCAGTGCCCTGATTACCCATACACATCCCCCCTGTGAGGTGATCAGCTGATCGTCTATCCTCACCTCACACTCAGTGTGAGGCAAGCAGAGCCAATAAACAACATCTACTTGTTTACATGTGATGGGCTGTGATTGGACACAGCCGATCACATGGGTAAAGAGCCACAGCCATGGCTCTTTGCTGAGACCGGGGTAGCGTGTGTCCCAGGGAAACAATGCCACCGTAGGTGTGCGATCGTGTCTAAACTGGCACCATCATATGATGGCATCCCATGCACAAGAGCCACCTTGCTCCTTCATCATTTGTCTATTCGGCGGGAGGAAGGCAGTTAAAGTATATATACACACCATTTTTTTCCTTTTCTATAAATGATCACATGACCTCTGTTCTCCGCTGCATAAGGGGCTTAGCTAGGTGGGGGTGGAGACTGCAGGTAGGGAGTGAGCAGGAGGCAGAGAAAGAGCAATACACTGCTCTTCCCAGTTGATTTCTGTGCAGGAGGATGTGTCAGTACAAGTCCTGGCCATTGGAGGACAGGCAGGCGGTGCTTCCAGCACAGCCAGACAACTGAGCAGGCTGGAAGACGTGCTTCTATGCCTAGCATGGTCAGTTTGAAATAGGAAAGCTGGGGACTGGCAGGATCAACAGGTATTTTACACTAAGGAAGCAATGGAAAAAGAACAGGGTACTTTTTAATACAAGTACATGCTACATCAGACACATATCAGGGATATGACATGTTGGGGTAACATACACTTTTCCTTTAATATCTACAAATTATCTTAATGTGATATCTTGGGAATTTCCAGCCATTTGCACAAATTCTTCAATCTTGCATGTGACGTGGATGAACCACGCTGGCCCTGCCCTTTTTAAAATATCAAATTCTAACACTGGGAGGGCGGATCACTAAGTCAAGTCCTAACATCTTTTTAAAAAAAGATCAAAATCCAAATACTTGACTAGGCTGGCAGAACATGGAGGTGATAGCATAGTTTCCCCTTATTTGCCCTTATGGAAAAACCCTGTTACATAAATTTTATGCTTATCCAGAGTTCATTATTTGGACTGAATTTGGGGTCAAAATGGTTGGATCTGTGGTGCGGAATAGGCACTGTATTTGATGCTCTAAAAGCCCAATTTGGACTGCCTAACTCTCCCCTCTTCCGCTGCCGACATGCCTTCCAGACTCAGTTCGCCCCCTCACGTTTAGCGGTGCATGTGGATGACTTTGAGACCTTACTGAAGGGATTACACTCCTAAAAAGGAGCTATCCTTCATATACAAACAATTATTTATTGACACAGCTAGGTTACTGTTACCCTGTCCTAACGCTTGGTTGGTTAATTTTCCTAGTATGAATGGGGATGACTGGGATGATCTTTGGGACTCCTCTTTCACTAAACTGGTGTCTGCTAGAGACCACCTTATTCAATATATATGTTTGCACAGAATTTACTACTGGCTGTTTCATACAAATTATCTATATCCTCTCACGTGCATGAGCGTAATTATCAGATCTTGTCCAGATGGTACCGCTGCCCTACACTTTTACATAAAATTAATCCATCCCTCCCTGATACTTGCTGGCAATGTTTGCAGGAGCCTGGTACCATGACACATATTGGGGCACCTGTCCGAAAATTGTTCTGTTTTGGGATAACATATTACAATTGTTTGATAAATTAGTGGGAGATAAAATCCCAAATAAACCTCAGATTACAGTGCTGTCCTTGCTGCCAGGCTCTTACAGACAAATCAAGAGAAACCTAATTAGGCACTTCATCACAGTGGCTCATCTGTGATAGCCAGGCGGTGGCGCCAGGTCGAGGCTCCATCAATGGCTGAATGGGCTTATAAGTTGGATAAGATCGGGTTCGTGGAGCGTATGATCGCATGGGATGAGGATAAACCTGAATCACACAAACTTATGTGGACAGTTTGGTCTCATTTCAGATATTCTTCTGACTTTGACTCCTGTATCTCCAATAATGTTTGAGGTTCCACGACTATCAGGGGTTCTCCCTTGGTATTTTTTTTCTCTCTCTCCCTCTTTTTCATCTCTTTCTCCTCTGATTCTCTTTTTGCTTCCCTTCTTATTACAATCATTATTACTTTTCTCATATATTGAAATAGAAAGCTAGCACCTTTGTGTTGCCTGATAGTTCAGGTATTGTGATCCTTGCTATGTTTCTATCTGAACCGGATGTTTCTATCAGATACTCCTCAGTGTGCTCACCCAACAAATTGTTTCTGTTCTACAATGTATGCTGCTCATCATGAAGGGGATGTATGAATCTGGATACATTTGTTCAGTTATAATTTGTATTTGCATAGCACACTTGTATTTTTCACAAATACCTAATAAAAAGATTAAATATAAATGCATGTGCAATATGCATGAGCCCTAAAAGTACTAATAAATAAGGTGGCAAAATACAATTGTACTCGGAGTCAATCTGTGGATAGTGTAGGAAAGGAACAAAAAGCAACAGAGAACATAGACCTGAGTTGTGCCCGGGTCAAGTGGTCAGTATGCCTGAAAGGGGGCATACCCAAGTATGAATTGAATTAAAGTGAAAAAGAAAAAGAAAAAAGGGAATGGGTGGGTGGGACACAAGATCCTACGACCACAGGAAGGAGAAGAAGGAGGGCAGGCTTTATGCAGCCTGACTCCTCCTACAATTACAGGCTGACCTGCGGTCAGCCTTACACTTGTACTCGGAGTCAATCTGTGGATAGTGTAGGAAAGGAACAAAAAGCAACAGAGAACATAGACCTGAGTTGTGCCCGGGTCAAGTGGTCAGTATGCCTGAAAGGGGGCAAAAATGACCAGTAGGATGAATATAATACCAAATTATTACCCACTGAAAATGCGTATGATCTACCAAATTACCAAACGCTTGTGGTATCTCAAAAAGTGGCTCTGGGCCAAGCCCAGAGAAACAAGACGACCTCCACCTGCCCAATACGGGCTGGGATCCCTGGCACAAATATGCAGAACCTGCTCCTATCTCTTATGACCCCAAAACCCGAGTATAGGCCTGCCTTGAGCACCGAGCTGGTACCCAACACGAAGGAGACCATGAGAATGTGATAGATACGACATGGAAAATATGACCCATGATGAGAAGTCTGCTGATCTCAGCAGGAGGGCTACTCGAGAAGAACCCTGAGGATGGCTTAATAGAATGCACAGCAAATAAAGAAAGATCTGTCGGGGTCTACCCACAACATGAAATGCTGAGTCCAAACCAGATATGCCCCGACAATGCCAAGCCGATATGAATTAAAAGAGGCAAAAACCGAACCAAGTAGGAAGACTACTGAAACTGGCCTAGAGACTGAGAAAATTCGGAATCCACTGAAGCCCCTGAGCCCGCAAAGGCTGCTGGAGCTACCAAGGCTGACTTATCAATACTTCCATGCTTCTGCCAACCCTAACCAAATATAGCTAGGAAATAAAAGGTCGAGTGTATTACGACAGGGAAGAACTGCAGTCCCCTGGGAACCTACTTCGCGTAAGTGACACGCCACTGGGACAGCAACATGAACTACGAGAAAAACGTGAGCATACTGAGAACCTGCGCCAGGAACGTAATCTGCGTGAAGGAACAAAACACATGTATTGCGCGAGCTGACGAAACGTGAGCAGCCTAAGCACCGAGGCTGCAAGAACTCGCAACTACATGAGAAACACCGGTAGCACGAGAACGTGAATTGATGAACAGCGTGAGAAACATGAGAACGAGAGTAACCTGGAAAACGAGAGAAACATAAAAATGTGAGTTTAACATAGAAACAAATTGCAAGAGACACGTAAATTGCATGAGAAACGAAATTGCATGAGACACGTAAATTGCATGAGAAACGTAAATTGCATGAGAAACGTAAATTGCATGAGAAACGTGAGTTTGTACGAAATACATAAACAGCGTAAGAACAGATGAGGAGACTTGCCACCGAACAAGCCAATTAAAAACGAACACCTCAATCTGTCAACCCATAGACGTGATGGGTAATCTGCAGTGTTAGAACATGAACAACCCAGCTTGTTTGAAAGCAAAAAGATAACATTACAGACAACCAGCCCAAGACCTAACCCCCTGGTATCTGACAAGTATGATTAAGTGTGTGCAGAAATGACAAGACCAATAGCGCAAGAATGTGAACCTAATGATGACACCCCCCTACTGTATGCAGTGAGCGAGCCCGAGCAACCTGCAGCGCCAGGACAGGAAATTAAAAACAAACACTCAGGGCTAAGGTACCCACAGACCGTGGTGGGTAGAAGTAAATGTGTGATGGTGAACGTGCACGTATGACGTATGGAAAACAGGCGAGAAGATTGTGGGACAACAATCAATTAAAAACGAAACCTCAGCCCGTACGGATCTGTAGACGTGACAGACCCTGAATGTGAGCACTAGCTAACGGAAATGCAGCGAACAAAAAACTGTGACATAAAAACATATGACATGAACGTAAGACACATGAGAAAACGAGAGAAGCATGGATAACCGAGAGAAGCATGAGAAAACGAGAATCAAGGGAAAACGTGAGAATCAAGGGAAAAACGTGAGAACATGAGAAATGTTAGAAAAATATGAGGAATGTAGGAAAAACATGAAAAAGGCATAAGAAGTGACACATTACCTGAGAACCGTAACTGCATGAGAACACTGTGAAACTGTATGAGAACACTGTGAAACTGCATGAGAACACTGTGAAATTACATGAACACTGTGAAATTGCCTGAAACACTGTATATGACTACTGCATATGACTACTGTGAAACTGCAAGAAAACACTGAACTGCATGAAAACCTTGTGAAACTGCATGAAAAAAAAAACAAAAAACTGTGAAACGAATGACAGACCAAGACATAAACATATGACATGAAACGTAATGGACCTGGGAAAAAACGAGAAAAGCATGGGAAAACGAGAAAAGCATGGGAAAAACGAGCAAAGCATGGGAAAAAACGAGCAAAGCATGGGAAAAACGAGCAAAGCATGGGAACAACGAGAAAAGCATAGGGAAAACGAGAAAAAGCATGAGGAAAACGAGAAAATCATGGAAAAACGAGAGAAGCAATCGAGAGAAACATGGGAAAACTTAAGAAAACATGTGAAGACGTGAGAAACATGGGAAGATGTGAGAAGCATGGGAAGACGTGAGAAGCATGGGAAGACGTAAGAAGCATGGGAAGACGTAAGAAGCATGAAAAAATATGAGAGGCCTGGAAAACATGGAAAACAAGGGAAGCGTAAGAAACATGGAAACCGTGAGAACCAAGAGAAAACGTGAGAACCATGTAAAACGTGAGAAACATGAGAAATGTAATAAAACATGAATAGGCATGAGAAGTGACAAATTGCATAAGAAATCGAACATTTCATGAGAACACCGTAAATTGCATGAGAAACGTAAATGCATGAGAAACGTAAAATTGCATGCGAAATCGTAACTGACATGAGAAATCGTAATCGCCATGAAAATCTGTAAAATTGTATGAAAAATAGTAAACTGCATGAGGAATCATAAATTGCCTGAGAACATAAATTGCATGAAACATAAATTGCATGAGAAAAAACAAATTGCCTGAGAAAACATTAAAATCGCATGAGAATGTAAATCATACTATGATGTGGACGTTCCTAATGCGTGAGAAAAGTGTCCAACCTAAACAAAACCTACAGAACATACCTAACAGCTAGGAAACCACCAAACAGAATTCTGAGCACCCTGCTGCAATGTGGAAACCACTATAGATGGAAAAAACAAAAAAAACAACAAAAAAAACAGGAACGTGAGTACTTTAAAAATACATATACCTACTTTGACCAGAAATATTTGACACGACATGCCCAGGATACCAGAGAATAGCAGCTGGCGAAAATGTTATGATGCCACGGAGCAGAGCCGAGGCCGGGGGTCCCTGATTGAGCTGTCCCCCTTTTTTTTTTTTTTTTTTTTTTATGAATAAAAAACCGTAAAATGCATGAAAAAATGTAAAATGCATGGGAAACTGTAAACGCATGAGAAAACAAAAAATTACATGAGAAATCGTAAATTGCATGCCCCCAAAGGACCCCCACAGAAAATAATGAGATGACAGGCAATGAGCAATCTCCTATGCCCTCTAGAATGAGATGGATCTTCAGGCTGTCCCTGCTGTCACCTGCCCACACTATATACCTCCATGTATGCTCAGTATACACTCCCATGTATGCCCAGGACCCGCACACACACCCGGAGCCCACTAACACAACCCACGTGCACTAGTACAAAGCACGGATGCTGGAAGCTGATGGTGTGAATGCTCAGTCCTGTGCGATCAGACAGACACAATACCTAGGTGGCGGTATCCCTGGTGGTGTGTCCGGGCGGGTGTGCGGTGTGTACAGGCAGACTCGGATCGCAGCGCCCCAGGAGTCTTCCGAATCATTTGCCCATTAAGGAGACAGAGCATCCCCCTCTCTCTCTCTCCTTTACATCCCATCTGCCGTCTAACACTGTCTCTTTGCAGCCCCAGCCCAGGCCGGCACCTGAGCGGAACGGGTGGCATTTGATGTGGATCCTCCATTGATACCACCCACCCACACCTCCTGGAACCGCGACCACCGGGAGAGAGATCCAAAAAGAAAACCTTGCAGCCGACCATGCTGCCGCCCTGCAAGCCACAAACAGGAAGTGACCTGCCCTAACCTGGAAGTGACCTGTCAACACAAGATCCTACGACCACAGGAAGGAGAAGAAGGAGGGCAGGCTTTATGCAGCCTGACTCCTCCTACAATTACAGGCTGACCTGCGGTCAGCCTTACACTTATTGTGCATCCAAAATCCTACAATTGTAGGATAAAAATTGTCTCCTAGCCTGGATGTGCATGTACTAATGCAGACATTATCTACTTCTACCCGAAGGAAGAAGAGAGGGGTAGCAGAGTGAGAAAAGTCCCCAAAATAAAGTTTGCCTTCATAAACTTAAAAATCCTGAAATTCTGGGAACTGTGTGCAGTAATTATCTGTGCCATATTCACTACCCAGTGCAAGGCTTCACAGTCCTGTACTATAGCTATTGCTATACCAGTATGTAATACATCCTATAAGGACAGCTCCTCCAGCACACCTGTAAAGCTGGTCAGCGCTGACACCACGGCCTTCCATCTTTTGGTTCCTGTTTCTACATGGGGTGACCAGTTAAGAGTATCCCCCTGAGGCTTAGAACTGTTAACCCATTCCACCGCCTCCTCTCCAATATGAATAAGGCTGCACACTGTCTCTTTTTTGCAACAAACTCAGTGATAAGCTCCTTACTCTTGCTCACACTGAGAGTGAAGTTATTTTCCTTGCACCATTTTACAGGGCACTTTTTTACTTGCACCATTCCCCCAGGCATTTAAAGCAGTAGTAAGCTATTAAAAGAAAAAAAGTAGTCCCCTCTAGGTTTAAAGGGGTTATAAAGGTATTTTTTTTTTTTTTTAAATAACCAACATGTTATACTTACCACCACTGTGCAGCTCGTTGTGCACAGAGTGCCCCCGAACCTGGTCTTCTGGGGTCCCTCGGCGGCTGTCTCAGCTCTTTCCCGCAAGAACTAAACACCTTCATGCAAGCTCTCTTTCGAAGGGGTCAGGTAAGTAAAACGGGGGGGCTGGAGGGGCCGGCATTGTCGGATGTTTTTTATTAATGTTTTTTAATGCATAGGATGCATTAAGGTGAAAAAACATGAACCTTTACAACCCCTTTAAGCCTTAATGTGCTGGTATGCATCCGCAGACCCGGAAGCTCGAAATGATGTACAGGTACGTGATTTTACACAGAAGAGCCGCTGCCCCACAGTACATGTACGTGGGGGTGGTCAGAAAGTGGTTAAAGTTTAACTAAAGGCAAATTTTGGGTTGTCCCCAGAAAAGTAATAGAGGAGAAATCTTCCAATACGAACATTAGTTCTGTTGACTTGGGGGTCCCCAAACAATTCCCTTAATTTGCGGGGATTTCCTCTCACTTCCTGTTTCGCTATGGAACAGGAAGTGAAGGGATATATCCTAAATGGGACACAGATGGCAACAAAAAACAAATCTGACAGAGGTTATAATCCACCCTTACTGTATCCAAAATGAAAAAAAAGTTTTGCCTAAAGTTCTACTTTAATTGGTAAATCAGTGTTCACCCTGTAATGGCACAAGATCAGCACTGGACAGCTCCTAAAGTACTGGTTATTGTTCATTTTTAAAAGACCCTGTTACCTTGCCAATAAAAGGTAAAGTGAAAGGATTTTACTAAAGATTACCACTGACCACCGTAAACTCAACTTTACAGCATTCCCTATACTATGCAAGACTATGCTGTTGTGAGATATGGAATCCTCAGTTTTCCCAAGAGTGAGCCTCAATGACATCATTAGCACCTAGAATAACATGACAGAAGTCAGAACCTGAAATATCATTTACCTAAGGAGATCTTTTAAAAAACACTTTTTGCATGAGGGTTAAGGGGCTTACAGATAGCTAACAGATAATTTAGCATCAAATTTTCATGTGAAAGGAGAAACGTCGTACTTGGTTTTTAACCCCCACATATAGTAGCAATGTGGCTCTGTCATCGCCAGTCGACCAATAGTTGATCTTTTCTGTGGACATCAGTATGTAATTTAACCAACCGTATTATTCCTAATACCATCTCACAAACTATGGCAGGATACCCTCTTCCAGTCATATCTTGCCTGCTCTTCTGGGTCTGTAAATTGAATAACTGAAGTGGCAAACTGAAGTCATTGTTCAAAATAAACCACAGGTGAGTGAGTGTGAATTCAATGAGATACTTCATAACAAGAAACAATTACCTTTTTTTCCATTCCATAAAAGCTCTTCATGAATTGGGTCTAAATATCACAGGGGACACACATTGGACACTATTACATACAAGCGACACCTCATTTTTTCCTCCTTCATGAACCAAGTAGGTATTATTACACAGTATTGTATGTGATAATGTAAGGAAGAATGGACCTCCAAACATACCTGCCCTTAGAGCCCAACTCCATCTTTTACTTCACTTTAAATAGTTTGTTCGGGCCAAGGTGGCTCAAACAAGCTAATTTCTTTACTAATAGATGAGCACACTCTCCAGTTGGCAAGGGGTTAAGGGGGATGCCAGAGCAAAATATATAACAAAACATTAAGTTGGTTCTAAAGGCTGAAGTTTTTTTTACCTTTATGCGTTCTGCCTTTATGCGTTCTACGTACCCCTGATGATGTCATTTATGACGAAACGATCGTCAGGATCGTTATGTACACATTACGCTTCCTGATGACATAAGATTATGAAACGTACGTCGAGGCGCCTTCCAGTCACATCTTTTACGGGTCCCAGCTTCCGGTTTGTCTCTCAGCATTGGTGGAGCGCACGCCGACAATCCAGCGCGAGCTGAGCGGCGGAGCTTCCATAAAACTTTTACTGCGGGTATTCCCAGTGCCAGGGAGGCACCACATAATGTAAGCAAGTTATTGTTACTTTGTTGGCTTGTTTTAATAAAACAATATTACGCTATTGGTCCGCATTTGTCTTCTATCCCCAATGGGCAACTGTGTTGGAGAGGAAAGCCAAACATAGGAGAAAAGGGACCTGTCTGCTGTCAACCTGTTTCCAACATATTGATCTAGCGATCTCAGACCTTTTTAGTTAAAGAGGTCATGGAAATCTGGTGAGCAGGTTTTATATTAGAGCACATTGGGTGATCTGGATTGTCTGTCAAGTGGTGAAGGACTTTTAGCACATCTCTGGATTATTTTTTGAATCAACAAGCTGTTGTTCAGCATATAAACCTTCTTGTGTTTGGGCACATTTAATTTATTTGTTTGTTTGCTCAGTTTATTTAATCACTGTTTATCACTCCTATCATGTATGTAACTTGTGTTTTTTATAAGTAGTAATTAGTGCATGAACTGCTATTTTGACTGCCAATTATACACAAGTAGTGTTCACTTAGTACCCCCTATTAACACATTTCACATGCTGCTGAGCCTGCCCGATCACTGCTTGAAACTCACAAGGAATTTATCTGTTTGATCTGTTGATTATGACATGATCATAGCTTGGACTTTCATGTAAGTGTACTGTTTAATAAACTGGATGTTGAGACAGTATTACACTATGTGGAGTCCTTTCCTGTATCCTGAGTTTCTGTTAACCTACTGGTGCATATAATCCACGGCCATAGGAGAGGAACGTCCGGATTTCTATCTCAGTGGATCAGAGATCCAAGCAAGTGCTGTTTGACCTCTCTGAGTACGAGGGGTCGCTGGCTTTCCAGTAAGCCTCCATTTTTGATTATGGTGATGGGTGTCACGCCGTTAGGTGTATGATCGTCATTTCCAAACACTCTTTTCTCCCATGGGACTTTCTTTGATGGAATCCAGCTTTGGATTAACTTTTTGTTTTGCACAATTGCACTTTATTCACATGTGATGTATTTTGCATATATGTTTTCAAACTTTATTCACAGTTATTAATGTTTATATACAATTGATTGTTTGCATATTAGTACATTTTGATATTTGTTTGTATTCGCACAAACGCATTTTTAAATATTAGTTCTGCACTCTTTTTACATTTATGCATGAAGGGTAAAAACCTTCTCTGTGCAGCAGCCCCCCCCCCCCAGCCCCCCTTAACACTTACGATATGATCTAGAAAGAGTGGGAGGTTTAGGGTTACATTTGTATAATGTTTGTACATACCCCTTAAAAATGTGTTTTGGTGTCAGTTTAACCCAAAGAAATAAATCATAACCTTTCATTCTTCTGATGAAAGATGATATCTGATTACCGGGGCTTGCAGCACTTTGTACATCATCATTGCCCCTAGCTCTGCTTTAATAAATGTTACTTTCGCAATACTTTTATAAAATAATAAAAAAGATTAATTTGATCTGTGACACATTGCAATATATACAAAGTAGTGCAAGCTAACATCGATTACATAATCACTAGCTAGAATGGAGAATCATTAGCTCAGTTTTAAAATAATATTAGCAAAGTGCAGGGTTTTTTCTTCGGTGGAATAACAGCAAAGAATCTCATTGAGATAGCCAAAAGTAAATGCTTTTTTTCACCCTCTGCAGATTAAGAGATTTACTATATTTCACAAATTGCCATATGCTTTCCATTTACTGAAATAGACCCAATCTCTGACGCAGGTAGAGCCATAGAGCCATATTTTTTTCAGTCGACAGACAGTAAATGAGGGCACTATTATTTCATGTAAATGACGATCATTTTTTTTCTTTTGGTGTTATTTTACAATAATCAAGGTGAATGTTTTTCCAGTAGCAGAAAATATCATAATTATAATTACTATTACTATAAGTAACATAAATAACAAAATACTATGACTACTACTACTACTACTACTAATAATAATAATAATAAATATTAATGATACAACTACTAATAGTAATATCATTATTTTTTTTCTTTAATTAAGGGTATGTACTATGAGAGATATGAAGGCTGCCATTGCTATCCTTTTAAAATGAAAATGCTAGGTTTCTGATCATCATCCTAATCCAGAGGCTTAATGTGGGACTAAACTCCCAACTACTTACCTTAGCTCTAAAGGTCCGATGTCTGTGAGGTCCCTCACTGATGCCAGCATCTTCTTTCCAGCTTAATCTGGGTGCTGGTCTTTGAACATCTTGATTGGCCAGCTGTCAGAAACCATGAATCAGACTGAGACAGAAGTACAGCTCACACTTGTTTAATAATAATAAAAAAGGGTAAACAGAGTGAACATAGTCAAAACATAGCCAGAGTTCAGGAATTGGAACGGATAGTCAGACAAGCCAAAACGTCAGGGAGCCAGAGATGAGCGTAGTAGAAGAGCAAGCAGGATCTGGAGCCATAAGGAATGTCAGCCAAGCAAGTATTTAACAGGAACACAGGAGAACGTCTCTAGAAATGTGACTAAGGCGAAGGCAAGAGATCATCTGGGCTGGACGGCTTAAGTAGGCAGGACTGACGAGCAGGATATCATCAACAGGTGAGTCACTGAGGAGAGATAGGAGCTGGCAATTAGCCGACAGCTGAGCGGCCAGCTCAGAGAAGGAAGGGCTGAGCCAAGCCCTGACACCAGCTCAGGGTAATGTAACTCCCGCGCAAGCCCAGGAGTTCAGTTATACCAGCACACAGCCACAGCCACTCCATGCAAGCGCAGGAGTTCAGTCATTCCAGCACACAGCCACAGTATTTTATTGCAGAAGAAACAATGCATGTACAGTGGGGATGGAAAGTATTCAGATCCCCTTAAATTTTTCACTCTTTGTTATATTGCAGCCATTTGCTAAAAGCATTTAAGTTCATTTTTTCCCTCATTAATATACACACAGCACCCCATATTGACAGAAAAACACAGAATTGTTGACATTTTTGCAGATTTATTAAAAAAGAAAAACTGGATTATCACATGGTCCTAAGTATTCAGACCCTTTGCTGTGACACTCATATATTTAATTCAGGTGCTGTCCATTTCTTCTGATCATCCTTGAGATGGTTCTACACCTTCATTTGAGTGCAGCTGTGTTTGATTATACTGATTGGACTTGATTAGGAAAGCCACACACGGTCTATATAAGACCTTACAGCTCACAGTGCATGTCAAAGCAAATGAGAATCATGAGGTCAAAGGAACTGCCTGAAGAGCTCAGAGACAGAACTGTGGCAAGGCACAGATCTGGCCAAGGTTACAGAAAATTTTCTGCTACACTTAAGGTTCCTAAGAGCACAGTGGCCTCCATAATGCTTAAATGGAAAATGTTTGGGACGACCAGAACCCTTCCTAGAGCTGGCCGTCCCGCCAAACTGAGCTATCAGGGAAGAAGAGCCTTGGTGAGAGAGGTAAAGAAGAACCCAAAGATCACTGTGGCTGAGCTCCAGAGATGCAGTCAGGAGATGGGAGAAAGTTGTAGAAAGTCAACCATTACTACAGCCCAGCAGTCGGGGCTTTATGGCAGAGTGGCCCGACGGAAGCCTCTCATCAGTGCAAGACAAATGAAAGCCTGCATAAAGTTTGCTAAAAAAGCACCTGAAGGACTCCAAGATGGTGAGAAGTAAGAATCTTTGGTCTGATGAGACCAAGATAGAACTTTTTGGCCTTAATGCTAAGTGGTATGTGTGGAGAAAACCAAGCACTGCTCATCACCTGTCCAATACAGTCCCAACAGTGAAGCATGGTGGTGGCAGCATCATGCTGTGGGGGTGTTTTTCAGCTGCAAGGACAGGACGACTGGTTCAAATCGAGGGAAAGATGAATGCAGCCAAGTACAGGGATATCCTGGATGAAAACCTTCTCCAGAGTGCTCAGGACCTCAGACTGGCTTTACCTTCCAACAAGACAATCACCCTAAGCACAAAGCTAAAATAATGAAGGAGTGGCTTCACAACAACTCTGTGACTGTTCTTGAATGGCCCAGCCAGAGTCCTGACTTAAACCCAATTGAGCATCTCTGGAGAGACCTAAAAATGGCTGTCCACCAACGTTTACCATCCAACCTGACAGAACTGGAGAGGATCTGCAAGGAGGAATGGCAGAGGATCCCCAAATCCAGGTGTGAAAAACTTGTTGCATCTTTCCCAAAAAGACTCATGACTGTATTAGATCAAAAGGGTGCTTCTACTAAATACCGAGCAAAGGGTCTGAATACTTAGGGCCATGTGATATTTCAGTTTTTCTTTTTTAATAAATCTGCAAAAATGTCAACAATTCTGTGTTTTTCTGTCAATATGGGGTGCTGTGTGTACATTAACGAGGAAAAAAATGATTTTAGCAAATGGCTGCAATATAACAAAGAGTGAAAAATTTAAGGGGGTCTGAATACTTTCTGTCCCCACTGTATATTCTGCAATAAACAGCCTGTTGGTTGCATTAACATTGCATAAACATTATCAAGGTAACCGAATGTGCAGCAGTGAGCAGTAATAAAGCCTGATTTACCCAATACAGGAGACTATACTAAGTAATATGCAAAGTAATATGCACTGTCCTTAAAAATGAAGGAAAGGGGTGAAGAGATCAAAAGGAACTTACAGGATGGTTTTGCTTGAGGGGCAGTCCTTTATGTTGTTCTTCTGCTGGCTATTGTTGGGGGTCCTTAACGTCAGTTTTAGTAAACCAATATGCAGTACAGTTGCAATAAAGGTGCGACATAGGCATGGTACAGGTGCAATGTAGATGCGGGTCAAATGCAGTGACAGTTCAGTATAACTGTAGTATAGGGTTGGTATGGGTGCAGTATAGGTTTAGTAGAAGTGCGGTATAGGGCTGTTATAAATGTGGTATGGGTGAATGCACTTGTTGTCCTGCTCTCAGTGTCTCTGCTAGCAGTGTCAATAATGTGTGGATAGTCTTCTCACCAGTTCATAGCCACCGTCAATCTGAAAAATCTGTGCTAATAGTCTCGTTTCGTGAGGCAGACCTCACTTCTTCAGGAGAGGCACTGGAGATAAAGAACATATGTAAATAACGCAAGAAAAAAATAATTATATATTACACAGTAGTTCATGCACATGATAACACATATATGAATATATGTGTAACATATATATATATATATATATATATATACGCGTAAATGGGTACATATCAGACCTCACGTATTCAACTTACAATTTGAAGAAAGTAGTAGCCAGCTTCCATCTAAATTGGGATATCGCCAGCATATAGATTAATGTCAATTGTTTACAAAATATTCCAGATATACGTAGTATCAGAGGCCGGAATGAGGTAACCCCAGGGTTTCTGCTATTTTCCAACCAGGAGCTGTGGAGGAGCAGGAGGATGAGAGAAAGGTGACTCCACTCTCAGTATAGAGTATAAAAGAAAAAGAAAAAGAAATCACCCCACACCTAAAAATCAATCAAAATTGTCCCAATGAGAAAGAAGTATGTGTGCATATTCAAAACTACATCTAAGTTCCTGAAGCAATAAATGTGGTCGAGAAAGAGGCTAGAATGGTAATCTAAAACTAAAACCGTGAATGGTTAATGATGTTGGAAACATGAAAAAATGGTATCCTAACTTCAAAATAATGAAATTGATTGAAGGTGATAGTTGAATGGACGCACATACAAGTGCTCAGAGTGAGGATTAAGGAAAGATCACTGTTAAATACATGAAATAAACCCTACAATATTTATTAAACATACATGTATATATAATGATGCGGTAGAAAAGCCAGTGCAAAAAAGTGAGAAGATGTATGCGTGTTGATAAAATTACTTAAATGTAGAAAAATATTGCTGCAAGTATATTTAATACCAAACATATAAAAATAGTAAATATTAAAGCAGCAAGTGATTGATGTGCAAAAGACACCTCTATTTATTAGTTGATGCTAGAAAAGGGGCTAATAATTCATTGTGGAAGTTGGAGCAGCAAATAATTAGTGTGCAAGATAAAAAATGAATCATCTAACTTTTTTACACATGTTTGCGATGTGACTCATTAAAAGTCCCGTTGGCATAAGAGTGTTGTTGTATAAAAACTCAGAGTTGCTCTCTATCCCTCTCCTCAGCACCAAGCGACAGAACTTTCCCGGGCAGTTTAATAAACATCCCCCCTCCACTCCTTCTACTGCACAATGTCTATTAGGATCTGTAGTCTTATTAATCTATAGGACCCATTATATGGCTGCCGTCCCAAACTACAACTCCCAGGATTCTGAATGCTCTGCATAGAAGTTTGCTTGACTTGCTTGCTTGGTTTTAGCTCTCCCCCTGCTGGCCAGAGGAAAATGGTGCAGCATAACATTAGTATCTCAGTAGAATGTGAAAGTAAACTCATTGTAGTCCAATACCTGGCTACATCTCCTACAATAGCCAACACCAAGTATTTTAGTGGTGGCTTTGATGAAGGAAAGTGCAGAGAGAAGATCACTAAAGAGGTAAGCATCAGTGGATCTAGGGATGGCATTATACATAGACTGGCTGAATGGCATTAAAATGAGCATTCAAATTAGGCATGTGTTTTCTAGTCCTGTATAGAACTCCTGAAATGTCAGCAATAAAAACCTGGGGAAGGAAATGTCCTGAGTGCCGCACATCCAACAAAACCCAGCGTTATCTGTACTTGGATCCCAATGAGTTACATAGGGAAGCATTGAGGACATGAGGACCACCCTGACACCCTGACCCCACCCTTTGTTACATGCTCACCAATAACAGTGTGAACTGATTAAAGCCTCCAATACTGTGTTGCAGCTATGACATTGACACTGATATGTGTAACCACATTAATCAAACTTCTAAACAATAGGAAAAGTGGAGATCAATCAAATCCTCCATTTTGTTTGTGTCTCACAACGCCTTCTGGTTATACTTCACACATATAACAAAATGAAATAAAAAATAAACGTGACTGATGTGTATATGAAAATTCATTGAATAAAAGTCCCAATGGCATTATCTTCCCCGTGCTGGTGCCTGCAATGTATCACCAATTATTAAAATAGTAATAACAATAGTACAAAAGTCCATCTCAAGTGTCTAAAGTCAGTACAGCAGCGCGAATGTCATAATGAATTATGATCAGCTTTTATGTGTTAAAACCACACAAGTAGATACAGTTGATAGATGGTGAGAAAAAGTCCCAGAAGACACAGGTGGTGATCCTACTATGATAAATACCAGTGCACCTCACACCAAAATTTGTGCGTCACACTCCCCTATGGGGTTCACACTCACCAGAGAGATGAACACATGAACATGTTGATATGTTAGCCACAGCTAGCCTTGTCCTGGGGTCTCCACCGGTACTTGGATAGAAGAAAGGATCACATAGTGTGATATAGTTTTCTCTCACGTTTTTATTGAAATTCCAAGTCAGTACATTTCATCAATTGATATCAGTCAAAACTGTATATAAGACTATCTAGGCATAGATAAGCATTCCCTCTGACACAGGCGATGATGAGACTAACGCTATAGGAAGGCAGCATCCACAGCTTACTTCCTGGTTTGTCTCTTCCTGATCGTGGAACGCACAGGTTACTTCTGGTCCTTGTAAGGTCACGCACTGACGCGTTTCGTCATCACAACTTCCTCTGAGGGCGCAGCGTCCCGGTTCTATATATCAGCCCACTGATATGCAGAGATTAACCCTGCGAGTGCATGACATACATAACCTCTATATCCACATACATTAAACATAGTGCAATCTAAGTCATTAGGCTAATATTGACATATCAGAATACACCTTTCAATAGGACATCTTCATAAAAAACATACCTTAGATGGAATATACTGTACCGCACAGTATAAGATTATGCACTCACATAAAATAAAATTAAAATAAACTCCAAAAAAATTCCTAACATATTATGCTAAAAATATTCCTAACTAAATGTTATCTCTCATATTAAACATTATAAAAATTAAAACCATCAGCAATATAAATGCTTACAATAAAAAAAGAAGTAGATCTGGGATTCCACTGTAGTTTGACAATGTATCACCAATATTTATCTTTTGCATGACAGCGCAGAAACGTGCTCTTCCCCCTTCCACACCAACTGTTTACCTCCAGATTAGTGCCAATTTTCAGTCAGATCTAAATGTGCCTTGCCCTTTAAGTTGGGCCACTATTATGTCAAGTGGCTCTGCCCACTCTCTCTGCCGAGCTCCACCATTTTTACTTCATGCACCAGATCTCCAGCTGTTCCGCACACCTTTCCATCATATAAGAATAGGCATTAAAACAGCCCAAATCTATTTTAAGCCAAAAGTAAACAATTCACAAAAACTGTGCACTGTAGGGGAGATTTGCTAAAACTGGTGCATATAGAATCTGGTGCAGCTGTGCATAGTAACCAATCAGTTATTGGGTTTTTATTGCCAAAGCTTAATTGAACAAACTGAACTTAAAAGCTGAATGGTTACTATGCACAGATTATGAGTGCTCCAATTTTAGTAAATTTCCCCCTGTATGCCAAAGGAGAAGTAGCACTGTGATTAGCCCATCTCTCTGTCACTCTGCTTTCTCCACCTATTAGCACATGAACTGATTGGCTCCTTGTGCTGCTTCTTCTTCTAACATGCCAGCCCTGCTTACAGGCACTGCAAGGGTCTGGTATCAGGCCATACTCAGGTACTTATTACGCTTGCATTTAAACAAATACATTTAATGATGTATTCACGATTACAGAATTGCATACATTTGTGTCTATTATATCTGCCTAGATTTGAAGTTTAATGATGTATTGTTGTATACAGAGTAAAAATGGAACCACTTGACTTGACTTGATTTACCCCCCTTCCCGACCAGGCCATTTTCCTCGATACGGCTCTGCGTTACTTTAACTGACAATTGCGTGTGACACTGTACACAAATTAAATGTATGTCCTTTTTTTCCCCACCAACAGAGCTTTCTTTTGGTGATATTTGACCACCTCTGCGTTTTTTATTTTTTTGTGCGATAAACAAAAAATGGCAGACAATTTTGAAAAAAAACACAATATTTTTTACTTTCTGCTATAAAACATATCCAATAAAAAATAAATAAATAAATAAAATTTCTTCAAAAATTTAGGCCAATATGTATTCTGCTACATATTTTTGGTAAAAAAAAAAAAAAAAAGAAATAATAATAATAATAATAATAATAATAATAATAATAATAATAATAATAAGCGTATATTGATTGGTTTGCGCAAAAGTTATAGCGTCTACAAACTATGGGATCTTTTTAAAAAATTTTTTACTAGTAATGGTGGTGATCAGTAACTTATAGCGAGACTGCGATATTGCGGCAGACATTCTGACACTTGACACTTTTTTGGGAACTAGTGATGCTTATACAGTGATAAGTGCTAAAAATATGCACTGTTACTGTGCTAATGACACTGGCTGGTAAGGAGTTAACATCGGGGGCAATCAAAGGGTTAACTGTGTGCCTAACCAGTGTTTTACTGTACTATGGGAGGTGCTTTTACTAGGGAAGAGATGGAATTTATTCCCTGCTTTGCAGAGACACAAACTCCACCCCTCCCCCCTGTCAGAACGGCAGTCTGCCTTGTTTACATAGGCAGATCACAGTTCTGTCTCTCTGCTCGATGATCGACAGGCGCAGGCGGACATCGAGTACCCGGCAACCGTCGATCAGCCACCACTGTGTATAATGACAACAAAAGCGAGCTGTAGGCAGCGTGCCCCCTACCCAGGAGTGTCAGAATACATATACATAATTTATATATATATATATATATATATATATATATATATACACACACACACACACACACACACACACGAGATCCGGTGCACAGCTGCCACCCTGTAGTCGTAAAACTGCTATAGGGTGGTCGTCAAGCGGTTAAATAAACATTGAAATATGCAAAAATCTAATAAGTAGAACACAATTTTGGAAATGACCACATCCCTTGACTGGAAGACCTTGGAAGATTCTCATAAACAGGCCTGTTAAAGTATCTATTTCATTCCTGTCCACTCCTTGAATGTTAAACGAATTTCTTTAACAGGCGATAATTTATAATATATTGCCCCAATCTGAGGATAATGCTGTAGTAATATTGCGGAATTGTTTTTCCAACACAGCTGTATGGATCAAGATGTTCCAAGCCATTTTTTCCTGCTCAGTTCTCTCTTCGCTTTGGAAAAACCTGACAGACGTGATAAGAGCTGAGTGGAAATAAAGGGAAGATGCCAAAACTGGATTACATTGTCTGCCGCAGAAGAAGAAAATACAATAGGATATCTCCTTAAATTATCATTTTCTCTGTTCTCCATGTATCTTATGTAAAGTGTGTTGTCAGAAAGTTGAGGAAGAAATCCAAAAAAAATATTATTTTGTTGAAGACATTTGCAGTTTTAACTATTCACTGGTGTCTTGGACACATTGCTGGCCATTCGCGTGGCAATTTTCAAACTTCAACCACTTTTTGTCAACCAGGAATCGCACATACATTTACAAGTAATCACCAGAATATCAGCAAACTACCGTCCAAAAGTTCAACCAACTGCCAAAATTTGGTGGATTGGGAAGTCGAAACTGGTCAATGACTTAACATCTTCAGTATATTTTACTGAAATGTCATAAGCATTTGGATTTTTATACAAGGCTTTAGTTGGGGCAAATTCAATCCCACCTACTTGTGGCTAAATAAAACCACCATTTTTTGACTTCAGTTGTTTTTTGATTTTGACAGTTGGAAGTGAACATTCAACCATTGTATAAATTGCCACAAGCATTGCCATTTTGAAGCGAACCTTTGATCTAAAGAGCAAGGTCTCCTATTTTGTGGTTTTTTTTGTGGTTCCCCTCTCCTTCCTGAAACACCACCAAAACTTAAAAAAACAAAAACTCCTGTAGGGAAAAAAGTTATATAATATAATTACCTTTCACCCAGTATCCATCTGTAGCACATAGGCGACAGTGATCCTTCCTGCAAGATCCTAAAATTGAAGTGGCCAAAAGCTCATGGAAAAAAGATCCTGCACTGTGCTGCAGCATCTGCTCATGGGATTTGGAGCATTTACCATTATGACATCACCATCTGCACTACAGGATCTGGTGGGAAAGGTAAGTACATTATCTATCTTTTCCCCTACAGGTGCTTCTTTTTTTTGTTTAATGCTTTGTGTTAGCAAGGGAGGTGGGGGCAAAAAAAAAAAATGGATGCTGCATGTAATGCAAGGTCCACTTTAAGGGGTGTATTTATAAAATTACAAACAACCAGTTCTTATTTGCTCATTGGGTTGTTCCCTATAGTTATGCCCCCTGTGGGGTTTGATTTACTAAAGCTGGAGAATGCAAAATCTGGTGCAGCTCTTCATCTTTTACAGCGTCGCCTATGGAGATTTTTTAGGTACCATAGTTTGTCGCCATTCCACGAGCGTGCGCAACTTCAAAGCATGACATTTCTTCAAAGCATGACATTTCGGTATCTATTTACTTGGCATAACATCCAAAACAATTGGGCTAACTTTACTGTTAATTTTTTTTTTTAATTCATGAAAATTTATTTTTTCCCCAAAAAATTGCATTTGAAAAGACCGCTGCGCAAATACCATGTGACATAAAATATTGCAGTGATTGCCATTTTATTCTCTAGGGTCTCTGCTAAAAATATATTTATAATGTTTAAAGGTTCTAAGTAATTTTCTAGCATAAAATACGGATTCTTACTTGTAAGCAACAAATGGCAGAAATAGGGTTAAGGTTGTTTTTTTATGGTAGCCTGATCTGGACTTAAAAGACAATCAGGAGAAGATGCCAGGGGTAACAAAGGAGAAACAAGGGAGAGTGAGGAAGTTACATTGCTGGAGGAATGTACTTTTTCTGCAAATATTCTGTGCAAGAGGGGCCACTTTAAAGGATGAGTACAACATTGCCATGATGATTAAAGAGACTCCCCAAGTCCTAAGACTTTAGATCCAGAAATAGCTGTATGTGATGTTCCTGTGTTTCCTTGTAAGAAGCATAAACAACTATAGCCTAAGGGGCTGTAGAACATGTGCAAATTAAAGAGTGTCAGCTGTGCTCCCGTTTTTCCCGAACTGGGACAGAGTACAGCCACTGTTTGATCTGAGGCCTACTTTTTTTCATTCTAGAAAGGTTAAAGAGGTTATGGGGAGCCTCTTTAATCTATTACAATTATGCACCTATGCTAAAAGGCCCTGTTCATGTGTATGCACAAGGGATGGTTGTAATGGATGCATTTTGCAATGCAAGTTAGCACCCATTACTCACACATTATGCATGCATTTTGTAAATCTGTCCTTTCATTTCTAATGGGCCCCCAATGTGCCTCCATACACAAAAAAAAATACATGACCCTCAAAGCACAGATAATCATAAGACACCTGTGCTAAATCTTGGTGCTATGGGGGAAAGAAGGGTCATGTGCTTTTGCTATTGGACATGGGCTGAAGATTCATAGTAAATGGATGAGCACACGCAGCTATGCATGCACAGTAACATAAATTGATGTATCATGAGATGCATTAGAATGAGTACTGTGATGCAAGTGCATAGGTTTGAATGTGCACTTAGACTGTAGTTTTATGCTGCTGGTTAAGATTGTCATACACTGTAAGTGTCGTGATCTGGAGTCAGGCTGGAAGGCCAGTGGTTGTAGCAGTTGAAATATTCACATGTAGTTAGCTGGTCTAATACACAAACAGATCCATTAGCAGATGAGGCAGGCATACCCAAGGCAGGGGATTTAAGCACTAGCCGGTCTTCACCAAATCTCCTGTTGGTGGAGATGGTTTAGCTGCATGCTAATGCCAGTGTCACGGTCTGAGGTCAGGCTCGGAGACCAGAAGCTATAGCAGTAGAGGGACTCCCATCGACCAGCAAGATTGGTATTCAAGCAGGTCACCCTGGCAAATAACGCAGGCTCACCTGAGGTAAGGAATTTTAGGAGTAACTGGTTTTCACCAGAGCTCCTGATGGTGGAGATGGATTTGGCTATGTGTTAGACCAGGGGTCTTCAAACTACGGCCCTCCAGTTGTTCAGGAACTACAATTCCCTTCATGCCTAGTAATGTCTGTGAATGTCAGAGTTTTACAATGCCTCATGGGATGTGTAGTTCCGCAACAGCTGGAGGGCCATAGTTTGAGGATCCCTGTGTTAGACAGTCCTCGGGATCGCCCCACCAGGAGTTGAGCAAGCTGGGGTCCTGTAGCGTATATAACAGGTAAGGATCAAACAGAAGCATAGTCGTAAACAAGACAAAGGTCAGTAACAAATAGTTACAGGTTGGGATCAAGCTGAATCGTAGTCGAGGAATAAGCCAAGGGTAAGTAACAAGTGGTAGCAAAGATATGGATGGCAGCAGGAAAGACAAAAGTGAGATACTGGCTGGAGAAAGCACAATAATCTGGCAAACAGGGGGTGCAGAGACATGGCTTAAATCAGCAGGAGGAGGAGCAAAGGGTTCAAGACAATTGTCCAAAAAACTGTCCAGCATCTCAGGTAGCTCAGCGAGGCGAATCATTGCCAGACACAGCACAGGTCCCAGGTTCAAGTCCAGGCCCTGACTAGACATGTGCAGAATGGAAAAATTTGTTTAGGTTCATGTTACTAATTTTGTTTAGTTGATTCATTTTGGAATTTGCTTTGTTTAATTTCTTAGGGTCCCCCCCCCCAATCCATACCATCTATCTTCACACAGAATTCAAATCAGTGCATAATTTTCCAACCAATCCAAATTAAAATTGTTCCGAAAATTTGAAATTAGTTAGAAAACGAATAAACAAAACTAATTTCAACAAAATTTGTTACTATTTCAAACAAAATTTGCACATTGCACATGTCTACCCCTGACAACAAGGTTGCTGCCCTCAGAAGTGCCCCAGGAGGAAGAAAGAAAGTGGGAGTAGGGTAGAGAAATAAGCATATAAGGAATATGCAGAAGTGTAGTTGATGAACAAGCCAAGGGTTAGTAACGAGTAGCAGCTGGATGGAATAAGGCGGAAGCTTAGTCAGTGAACAAGCCAAGGTCAATAATGAATCGTAGAAAAGATAAGGACAGCTGCAGGTACACAAAGGAGCAAGATAGAGCACAGTAATCTGGCAAACAGGAAGTGCAGGGACATGGCTTAAATCTGGAAGTTCAAGAGTTCAAGGTTCACTGAAAACAAGGTACAAGGCAAGGCTGTCCAAGGGATCAGGTAGAGAGAAGTCCAGAATCTTAAGTGGCACAGCTAGACACCACAGAAATCCCAAGTTCACATCCAGACCCTGACATTAAGATGTCTCGGTAAATTACCCATTTGACACTAAGCATCACAGATGGAGGAATCTCTTCTGCTGGCTATTGTATTCTGTCTGAATATCTAAACAGGGACTGCATCTGATTGGACTCAGGCGCTGTTCCTCCAGCAATTTTCTGCCAGGCTCCTTTGATTTTCAAGATCAAATGATATAAGGGACCGATAGGGCCACCACCCCAACATAAATTTTGGTTGACTGATTAGGAATCAGATGAAATTTGCTTAGTGTATGGCCAGCTTTAGATTAAAACACATGGGCACAAAAAGAAAGATTTTTCTCTATATAAAGTACTGTATTTTCGGGCGTATAAGACGACCTTTTACACTTGAAAAAAAATGGCCAAAAAGCAGGGGTCATCTTATACGCCGGGTATAAAATGAAGCCCGCTGTATGTCAGCCTGCCGGATGTGTGGTAGTACTGTCTGTAGCTTCGGCTACATAGAGTACACACCGCTGAGCCAATCCCGGCAAGCGATGTATCCAAATAATGAATAAAGAGCCTGCTCAGATTGGAGTAACAACCTCTGCCAATCCGAGGCTTTGACTTTGAGAGTCAGAGAGGCGTGGGCTGATGATGTTACAGCCTCTGTCAATCCGAGCAGGCTTTCTATTCATTAATACAATACATCGCTCGCTGTGATTGGCTCAGCACGGTATGGCTCCAGTAAGAAGAAGGAAATATAGGGAATATGAAGCCTGAGAAAGGGGGGGGGGGTTGTCTTATACAGTGAGTATAGGCAAAAACTGTAGAAAAACAGTAAAATTAGGGGGTCGTCTTATACACCAGAAAATACAGTAGTGGTGAATGTTGAAGCGCTCATATAACATGAAACAGACTAAAATCAAATTCAGTGTGATTTCAGATGATTCTAAGATGCTTTGTTTTGCATTTAAATCGCTTTGATTTGTCTTTTTCAGTTGCTCAAAAAGTTACATCAAACAGTTTCTAAGATGCATTGGTCTGTTTTGAGTTGCTTTTGCATTTACTTTGACTTGAGTGGAGCAGCATATTTAAACAAAACCCCACCTACATGAGCCATAAGACAACGATCTATGTAGGTTTATGCAAAACTTTCGATCATAGCATGATACTCAGATAATGATTGTTTAGACTAATGGGAGTTTACGTTCATTCAGTTTTGGACAAGATCATTGTAGGGAGTCCATGAAATGGAAGGAGTCAGTGGAGATTCAACAAGTATCCACCCAACATTTTGGATGAACTTTAAAACAAAACACATTTCAATGTGGTATTAGTGAATGCTACAAGAATACTACAAATGTATTTTATTCCACTGAAGATTACTGTATCTTACTTTTTCATTTATAAGAAATTATTCTTTTCATCTGTAATTTTCACAAAAAAAATAGTTAAACTGCCTTCATGAGAAAAGCATATTATTTGCGTATCTGTCTCCTTGTAACCCTATCAGTGATTACCTAAAACTTGATCTGACCTTTAAGTGTTTATCTAGAAAGGGGTTTGTTCATTAGAAAAAAAATATTTTGGTGCCAAGAAAGCAGTTAACGACTTCCATTTCAAAAATACCTTTTCTGTAGAAGCGAGAAGAAATACTGCACTGTATATGTTTAGTTAGGTGGCACTTAGCCACGTTTCCCTTGTAAATCTGGCAGTAGACTTTACATGGTGGTTGGATCCAACTGCCATGCATTGGGGTTGATTTACTAAAACAGGAGAGTGCAAAATCTGGTGCAGCTCTCCATTGAAACCAATCAGCTTCCAGGTTTTTTTTTGGCAAAGATTAATTGAACAAGGTGAAGTAAGAAGCCGATTGGCTACCATGCACAGCTGCACCAGATTTAGCACTCTCCAGTTTGTTTGCTCTACATAAAGATGACCTAGGCTTTAAGAAGATTGACAAGGCCCTGAAACTGAGCTGCAGCACGGTGGCCAAGACCATACAGCGGTTTAACAGGACAGGTTCTACTCAGAACAGGCCTCGCCATGGTCGACCAAAGAAGTTGAGTGCACATGCTTAGCGTCATATTCAGAGGTTGTCTTTGGGAAATAGATGTATGAGTGCTGCCAGCATTGCTGCAGAGATTGAAAGGGGGGGGTCAGTCTGTCAGTGCTCAGACCATACGCCGCACACTGCATCAAATTGGTCTGCATGGCTGTCATCCCAGAAGGAAGCCTCTTCTAAAGATGATGCACAAGAAAGCCTGCAAACAGCTTGCTGAAGACAAGCAGACTAAAGGACATGGATTACTGGACTCATGTCCTATGGTCTCATGAGACCAAGATAAACGTATTTGGTTCAGATGGTGTCAAGCGTATGTGGTGGCAACCAGGTGAGGAGTACAAAGGCAAGTGTGTCTTGCCTACAGTCAAGCATGGTGGTGGGAGTGTCATGGTCTGGTGGGGCTGCATGAGTGTTTCTGGCAATGGAGAGCTACAGTTCATTGAGGGAACCATGAATGCCAACTGTGACACACTGAAGCAAAGCATGATCCCCTCCCCTTTGGAGACTGGGCCGCAGGGCAGTATTCCAACATAATAACAACACCAAAAACACCTTCAAGACGACCACTGCCTTGCTAAAGAAGGTGATGGACTGGCCAAGCATGTCTCCAGACCTAAACCCTATTGAGCATCTATGAGGCATCCTCCACAGAAGGTGGAGGAGCGCAAGGTCTCTAACATCCACCAGCTCCGTGATGTCATGGAGGAGTGGAAGAGGACTCCAGTGGCAACCTGTGAAGCTCTGGTGAACTCCATGCCCAAGAGGGTTAAGGCATTGCAGAAAAATAATGGTGGCCACATAAAATATTGACACTTTGGGCCCAATGTAGACAATTTCACTTAGGGGTTTACTCACTTTTGTTGGCAGCAGTTTAGACATTATTGGCTGTGTATTGAGGGGACAGCAAATTTACACTGTTATACAAGCTGTACACTCACTACTTTAAATTGTAGCAAGGGTATATATATATATATATTATATCTCGTGTGGGGAGATTAGCTCGTGGGGATCACCTTTTCTTGAAATGAAGGTCAGCGTACAGGCAGTTTCTTTAAAATCTGGCGGGTTGCCAGCTTTATTTACAGGCAGTTTTCAAAGTCATAAAAATAAACAAAACAGTAAAACAAATCCTTGCTGTCCGGCGCTAAACTAAACAGTACACTGCTCTCTATACGGTGTAGGGCTCCTCTCTCTCAGATTCCCTTCTGAGTCTCAGGCCAGAGCACTGCTATGCTCTCTTCCTGGTCATTTAAAGTCCACCTGAGCATGGACTCAAGTGGACCACAAGACCCGGACTGGTAACCAAGCCTGCCACAGAGGCTGGAAAAATCCAGGCCGGATTCTGGTTCAGTCTCTGACAATCGAACAAATGTGAGATGAAATATATCAATGACCTCACCTCACATACCGTCACATATCCTCCCCCCTGCTCAAGCCCCTTTGGCCGAGCAATTGTCCCAAATATACAGTGCTTGCGGGAGAGGGCACCTGCATTGTTTTGGAGCTTGCACGGCCTATGCTCTACTGTAAATTTAAAGGGCTGTAAAGCCAGGAATCACCTTGTCACACGGCCATTTTTCTCTCTGTTGTCACACATCCACTTTAGGGGAGCATGGTCGGTGACCAGCTTAAATTACCTCCCCAACAAGTAAAACTTCAGGGAGTCAAGGCCTATTTAATAGCGAGACACTCCTTTTCGACAATGGCATAATCTTTTTTTGTGTTCGTTCAGTTTCCGGCTCAGGTATACAACCGGGTGTTCCTCACCATCTCTGGGATAGTACAGTCCCTAGTCCCACCTCAGAGGCGTCCGTCTGTACCCCAAACTCCTTTGTGAAGTCCAGGGTCATTAGCACCGGTAGTACACAAAGGGACTGCTTTAATTTCTCTCCTCGGCTTCAGGTTTCCATTCAACCATGACCGACCAGGTCAGTCAGAGGGGCGGCAAAGTTGGATATAAACCATCTGTAATACCCCATAATGCCCAGGAAGGCCCAAGCTTGTTTTTTGTTTACCGGTTGGTGCAATTTTTGAATTGCCTCAACCTTATTGGTCTGAGGCTTGAACAGTCCCCGGCCAATAACGTACCCAAGATATTTGGCCTCTTCCAGGCCTATGGCACATTTTTTTGGGTTGGCCGTGAGACCTGCTTTCCTAAAGGAATCTACCACTGTTTGTACTCGGGACAGGTGCGATTCCCAATCTGGGCTGTGGATGACCACATCGTCCAAATAAGCAGCTGCATATGGGCGATGTGGTCTCAAAGTTTTGTTCATCATTCGCTGGAATGATGCAGGGGCTCCATGCAGACCAAAAGGCACTGAAATGAGCCCTCAGGAGTGAAAAAGGCAGTCTTCTCCTTGGCTGATTCAGTTAGCAGTATTTGCCAATAGCCTTTCGTTAGGTCTAGGGTTGTTATGTAGAGAGCCTGTCCCAACCTGTCCACGAGTTTGTTCGGCAATGGATATGCATTGAACTTAGACACACTGTTGAGTTTCCTAAAGTTGTTACAAAACCTGATAGTGCCATCAGGTTTTGGGACCAGCACTATGGGGCTCGAACACTCACTGTGGGACTCTATCACGTCCAACTCTAACATATTTTTGATTTCCTTTGTGACTGCCTCTTGCCTGGCCTCTGGGATTCTATATGGCTTTACATTTACGTAAACCCTGGGTTCCATCACTATGTCATGCTGTATCATGTTGGTCAGTCCGGATAAGGGGGAGAAAAAGTCCCTATTTTTGTACATAAACGCCCTAACGTCACTTTGTTGTGCCACAGACAGGGAATCCGTTATGGGGACATCAGGTGTCACCGGCACCCGGTCTGAGGGAGCCTGGGATTCGGACAGTAAAGTCTCTCTGTCCTTCCAGGGCTTTAAGAGATTCACATGATAGATTTGGTGTGGTTTCCTTTTCCCTGGCTGGTAGACTTTGTAGTTTACCCCCCCCCACCCTTTCGACAACCTGAAAGGGACCCTGCTACTTGGCTAGGAACTTGCTTTCCACCGTGGGCACCAGTACCAACACTCTGTCCCCAGGGCTGAAAGTAGGGATGTTGGCACCCCGATCATAGACCCTCTGAGCCTCCTGGGCTCACTCCATATGTTCTCGTACCAGAGGCAGGACAGCTGCGATTCGATCCTGCATCAAGGAGACATGCTCTTTGAAGCTTCTATATGGGGTGGCCTCTCCTTTCCACATTTCTTTGGTGACATCTAGTAGCCCATTGGGATGTCTACCATGCAAGAGCTCAAAGGGGGAATAGCCTGTGGATGCCTGCGGTACCTCACGTATGGCAAACATGAGATAAGGTAGCAAAAAATCCCAGTTTCTCCCATCTTTGTCGACCACCTTTTTCAGCATACTTTTCAAAGTTTTATTAAATCTTTCGACAAGACCATCTGTTTGGGGGTGGTAGACAGAGGTACAGAGATGGGAGATTTTGTATAGCTTACACAGTTCCTTGGTAACCCCGGACATAAATTGGGTGCCCTGATCGTTTAAGACCTCTTTTGGGATCCCCACTCGACTAAACACCTGGACTAGCTCCTTGGCAATAGCCTTAGCCGAGGTGTTACGCAAGGGAATGGCCTCAGGATAGTGCGTTGCATAGTCCAGGATTACCAAAATATGCTGGTGACCCTGGGCAGACTTCACTACCGGCCCCACCAGGTCCATGCCAATTCTCTCAAACGGGACCTCGGTTATTGGCAGAGGAACAAGGGGACTGCGAAAATGTGGCGACGGTGCCGACATTTGGAACTCGGGGCATGATTCACAGTACTCCCTGACATCTACATACAACCCGGGCCAGAAAAATCTCTGGGCAATTCTCTCCTTGGTCTTTTCGATACCAAGATGTCCCCCCATGGACCATGGACCAGGTCTAGCACCACCCTACAGAAGGGTTTGGGAACCAGTAGCTGTTTACCACCTGATATAGTAAATGGTTTTTAAGGGCCATGTAGAGGAGAGACACCCTCCAATTAGGGTCCACCGGTTCCAAATGCACCATCTTAACATTTTCTCTGGCTCTCATGAGGATGGCATCCCGGAGTTGCTCAGTACAGAAATCCTCTCTCCTGACCTCTAAGTTGGGTACCACATTCTGGCTTCTCTCATTTTCAAGGTCAGAGGCGTTCTCCTGTTCATTATCCCCGGGCTGGGAGCTAGCTTCCAGGTCCTCCGTCTGCCCAGCCATGACAGGGAAAGGAAGAGGATCTCCGGCTTCCTTAATCCCAACAGCATCCCCTTCCTTTTGGCAAAAAGGGTCTGGTGAGAGTTGCCGTGCTTCCCCAGCAGAGGCTCTATCAGCCTCCCTTTAAATTACAAAAATAGGGAAAATCTCTCTCCACTAAAGCTTCATGAAGCAGCGAAGGTACCACCCCCACTGAATGTGTTACACGGCCCCAGGGGGTATCAACCTCAACCACCGCTGTCTGGTAGTCCCGAGTGTCCCCATGGATGCAAAATTACCCCAATAGTACTAGGGTGTAGTTTTGTTGGGTTTACACAATCATCCCTGACTAGGGTCACCACACTACCAGAATCTAGCAGGGCTGTGAGTGGCCTCCCATCCACTGAAATAATACACATTTGTTTTTCAATGTGAGTCTGACATGATGCAGTACATGCAACCTGTGCAAACAGACATGCGTCTTTTCAAATAAGCATAATCGCATTGCATAGGTTCATCATTTGTAGGACAGTTTGCAGCAATATGCGTAATGCATGGCAAGGAAAACACGGTATATGCTCTACCCCCAGTAGGGATGAGCTTCAAGTTTGAGTCAAACCCATGTTCGACTCGAACATCGCATGTTCGTCCGTTCGTCGAATTTCAAACGTTAAGGGCCATTCGCGCCTAATTCGAGTGGCGCGTCACGGCCCATAATTCACTGTGGCATCGCAGTGCATTGCTGGCTGATGATTGGCCAGGCATGCACTATGACCCGCATGCTTTGGCCAATCACAGCGAGGTAAGAATGGAGAGCCATAATTGGCCAAAGCCAGTGTGGCTTTGGCCAATTATGGCTCGGGGTTTAGTACACGCCCCACACTATATAAGGCTGCCTGCGTGGCGGCCTTGTGTAGTGTGTTGCGGTGGCGGCGGAGAGATAGACAGGCGAGTCAGTTAGCTGCACTTACAGTGTATTGTGTATATATATATATATATATATATATATATATATATACACATACACACACACACACACTGTATTCAGTTTAGCTAGATCCGTTCCTGTTAGTTATTCTCTTCCTACTGACAGACAGGCAGGTGTTTTTACAGTATTTACAGCTACCTGAAGAAAATTGGTGGTGTTCTTTTGATCCTATAAGTACCGCAGGCAGCTGCAGTATTTACCAGTTAGTGTAGTGTGTCCTCTGCACAGTGTGCACCTAAAGCTACCTGAAGAAAATTGGTGGTGTTCTTTTGATCCTATTAGTACCACAGGAAGGCAGCTGTAGTATTTACAGTTAGTGTACTGCGTCCTCTGCACAGTGTGCACCTAAAGCTACCTGAAGACAATTGCTGTTGTTCTGATCCTATTAATAACACAGGCAGGCAGCTGCAGTATTGACAGTTAGTGTACTGTGTCATCTGCACAGTGTGCACCTAAAGCTACCTGAAGAAAATTAGTGGTGTTCTTCTGATCCTATTAGTACCACAGGCAGGCAGCTGCAGTATTTACAGTTAGTGTACTGCGTCCTCTACACAGTGTACAACTAAAGCTACCTGAAGACAATTGCTGTTGTTCTGCTCCTATTAATACCACAGGCAGGCAGCTACAGTATTTACAGTTAGTGTCCTCTGCACAGTGTGCACCTAAAGCTACCTGAAGAAAATTGGTGGCGTTCTACTGATCCTATTAGTACCACAGGCAGGCAGTTGATTCAGCTAGCTGCAGTATCAGTATATATATATATATATATATATATATATATATATATATATATGCAGCTACATCTCACTGCAGGCCATTAGTATGTCTGGAAGGCCAATAAGGTGAGGCAGACAGTCACAAGCCAATAAAAGAGGGCAAGCAGGCTCTGTGTATAGAGACAACAGTGCTGGTCGTGGAGACGGTGCATCCTCATCAGCATGTGGCCGTGGGACACGCTTGTTCTTTTTTTCGGCAGCTGGCCGTGTTGAGCCGCAACATGCGGAAGACTTGGTAGAGTGGATGACCAAGCCATCCTCATCCTCTCTCACCCATGTTCAGGGTACTTTGTCTGGCAAAGCAGCTGCCAACGCGGCCTCTTACTTTGGCTCAATGGCATCAGTCACTCCTTCCCTAGCCCCACCATGTCCTCCTGAGGAGTCCCCCGAACTGTTTGACCACAATGTTGGATACATGCTCCAGGAGGATGCCCAGCGTTTTGAAGGCTCCGATGATGGTACCCAGCTAGAGGAAAGCAGTAACGTGAGCCCAGAGAGAGGGGGTGCCCAAGAAGGAAGGCAATCTGGCAGTCATGTTCCCCCAGCTGCAGCATACTGCCAGCTTTGCTCCAGTGATGAGGAGGGAGGGGATGATGAGGTCACTGACTTAACGCAGATGCTTAATAGGAGAGAGGAGGAGGAGGCACATCTCCAACGAGGCAGGATACCCTCCAGGGGCCAGCTTAGGTGCAGCACACCGACTGCTTCATGCCGCAGAGCTCCGCATGTGCAGGGAGCTGCTGTCTCTGCGTGTTATTCCAAAAGTTCTTTGGTGTGGGCCTTTTTTGAGACGAGTGCATCAGATCCCACCGCTGCTATTTGCAACATATGTCTCAAGTGTATCTCGCATGGCCAAAACATTACCCGCTTGGGCACCACATGCTTGACCAGACATATGTCGACCTGTCATGCAGTTCGTTTGCAAGCGTACCTAAAAGACCCACACCAAAGATTAAAGCGGACCTCTCCTTGCTCCTCATTAGCTGGGATCTCCAACCCCACTAAACCTTCAGTCCTCTCTGAAACCTGCACTGAGAGGAATGAAGGTGTAGAATTAGGTGTGTCACCGCCAAGTACTTGCAGGCAATCTGCTATCGGTACACCGACGTCAGATTGTACCAGGCAAATTTCCCTGCTCCAGCTGCTGCACCGCCGAAAGAAGTTTGCTCCCAGCCATCCACATGCCCAGCGGTTGAATGCTAGCTTGGCTGAATTGCTAGCACTTCAACTGCTGCCTTTTCAGTTGGTAGACTCTGCCCCCTTCCGTGAATTTGTGGAATGTGCGGTTCCTCAGTGGCAAGTTCCCAAGCGCCACTTTTTCTCACGGAAGGCAATTCCGGCTCTCTACCGGCATGTGGAAGGCAATGTCTTGGCCTCACTGGACAGGGCGGTCAGTGGTAAGGTGCATATTACCGCTGACTCATGGTCCAGCAGGCATGGACAGGGACGTTACCTATCTTTCACAGCGCACTGGTTAACTCTTCTGGCAGCTGGGAAGGATGCAGGACAGGGTGCAGTAGTGTTGGAAGTTGTTCCGCCACCACGCCTCCAAAATTCTACTAGTGGTGATTCTGCCACACCTCTCTCCTCTACCCCCTCCTCTTCTTCCTCCATGGCCTCTTCCTGTGCTGATTTTTCCTCTGAACCAGCGGTGCTCCGTAGGCGTTCAAGGAGCTATGCAAGCACACAGGCAAAAAGATGCCGTGCGGTGCTTGAGCTGGTGTGCCCTTGGGGACAGGAGCCACACTGGGGCAGAGATTCTGTCAGCTCTGCAGGGGCAGGTTTCTGAGGTGGTTGATGCCACGCCAACTTAAGGCAGGTATGGTGGTTTGTGACAATGGCACCAACCTCCTCATCGCCCTCTGACAGGGACAACTGACCCATGTGCCCTGTTTGGCTCATGTCCTTAACTTGTTGGTGCAGCGGTTCTTGGGTAGGTACCCGGGCTTACAGGATGTCCTGAGGCAGGCCAGGAAAGTCTTAGTGCATTTCCGCAGGTCATATAATGCCAGTACTCGGCTGGCTGACCTCCAAAAGGAATTTAACCTGCCCAAGAACCGCCTAATCTATGACATGCCCACCAGGTGGAACTCAACCTTGGCCATGCTGCAGCGGCTGCACACGCAGCAGAGGGCCATCAATGAGTACCTATGCGACTATGGCACCAGGACAGGGTCAGGGGAGCTTGTTTTTTTTTTCCCCACGCCACTGGGCTATGATCAGGGATGCATGCACTGTCCTGTCACCATTTGAGGAGGCAACGAGGATGGTGAGCAGTGACAGTGCATGCATCAGTGACACTGTCCCTCTTGTCCACCTGTTGGAGCACACGCTGCGTGGAATAATGGACAGGGCACTTGAGGCAGAACAGAGGGAGGAAGAGGAGGACTTCCTTACCTCTCAAGGCCCCCTTTATCCAGACAGTGTTCCTGCATGCCCGCCGATCACACAGGAAGAGGATGAGGAGGATTGTGTCAGCATGGAGGTGGAGCCTGGCACTCAGCATCAGCAGCAGTCTTCAAGGGATCATTTACAGTCCGAAGAAACCCATGGACTTGTACGTGGCTGGGAGGAGGTGGCTGCGGATCATGTCGTCCTTAGTGACCCAGAGGACTCTGGACCGAATGCCTCAGCAAACCTACGCTGCATGGCCTCTCTGATCCTGCAAAGCCCGCGGAAGGATCCTCGTATTCGTGGTATCAAGGGGAGGGATGATTACTGGCTGGCAACCCTCCTTGATTCACGTTGCAAGGGTAAGGTTGCGGACCTTATCTTGCTGTCGCAGAGGGAGCAGAGGATGAAACATCTTCGGGAGGCCTTGCAGAAAGGTTTGTGCAATGCGTTTCCAGAGCCAGGGAGGTTACAATTTCCTGGTCCTCCTGGACAACGTGTTGCTGAGGCTTCAGTCAGTCACAGAAGGAGCGGTGGAGAAGGTGACCGCCTGACCGATGTGTTCAGACAATTTTTTAGTCCGAAGCCCCAAGGTCTGATCGGTTCCAGCAACCATTGCCAGCATCTAATTCACATGGTGCAGGATTATCTAGGGGCAAGATCATACTTGGACACCTTTCCCACCGAAAATCCTCTGGGTTACTGGGTCTTGAGGATGGATCACTGGCCAGAGCTTGCACAGTATGCAATTGAGCTACTGGCCTGTCCTGCATCCAGCATTCTTTCGGAACGCACATTCAGTGCTGCTGGAGGCTTTGTAACAGATCACAAGGTGCGCCTGTCCACCGAATCGGTCGATCGGCTGACCTTCATAAAAATAAATCAGTCTTGGATCACCAGCTACCAAGCACCTGATGCTGATGTAACCGATTGATTTTTTTTTTAATGCGAGATCCCTTCAAGACCGCCTATGCTGATGCTGAGTGACTATCCTGTTATGCTGAGTCACAATCCTCTTCCTCCTCAATTTTCATGCTGATAGCTTGTAAGAACATTTTTGGTTCTGGGCACCGCCACCAGTGGCCAAGGCCCAATTTTTCTGCCCCTGTTTAACAGGGGCGTGTAATTACAATTTTTGATGCAATACTTTGCAGCAGGGCTCATTCCTGCGCTCCAACTATAGCATCTGTGAGGGGTTGCAGTGTTGTGGCACCAGTGCCTAAGGCCCAGTTTTTCTGCCCCTGTTCAACAGGGACATGTAATTACAATTCTTGATCTAATATTTCACAGCAGGGCCCATTCCTGCGCCCACCAAGAGTAACTGTGAGGGCTTACAGTATTGTGGCAACACCACCACCACCACCACGACCAAAGGCCCAATTTTTCTGCCCCTGTTCAACAGGTGCATGTAATTACAATTCTTGATATAATATTTCACAGCTGGGCCCGTTCCAGCGCCCACTAAGAGTAACTGTGAGGACTTACAGTGTTGTGGCACCAGCACCACCACCAAAGGCCAAATTTTTCTGCTCCTGTTCAACAGGGGCATGTAATTACAATTCTTGATCTAATATTTCACAGCAGGGCCCGTTCCTGCGCCCACCAAGAGTAACTGTGAGGGCTTATAGTGTTGTGGCAACACCAACACCTAAGGCCCAAATTTCTGCAGAGTATATAGGGCAGGCTCCTACTTTCAAACATCCAACTTACAAACGACTCCTACTTGCAAACGGAAGGAGACAACAGGAAGTGAGATGAAATCTACCCCTAGGAAGGGAAATTTTCTCCTGTAAGAGTTAATATGGGAAAAACGGCCATTTTTAAAAAATTTTTTTGCATTGATACATGTCCACGGGGGCAGGACCCGGGTCTCCAAACCCTTTTTAGGACAATAACTTGCATATTAACCTTTAAAAATAGCACTTTTGATTTTGAACGTTCAAGTCCCATAGACTTTAATAGGGTTCTAAAGTTCGCACAAACTTTCGGTCCATTCGCAGGTTCTGGTGCGAACCGAACCGGGGGGGGGGGTGTTCGGCTCATCCCTAACCCCCAGTCCTCTTAACGGACCCAAAGACCTCCCTGGCTTCTTTGGCCAGTCTCCAGGTCCAGGACACACAGTCTCATCGGCTATAACAACAGTCTTATCTACCTTCCCCATGCTCTTGAACCCCGTAACAGTCTTACCAGAATGGCTGGGCTATCTTGTACCCCTGAACACACCGAAGTGGGGCACAGACGGGTTCACCAAGTCCTCAGTAGCAATGTACCTCTCCACTAGGTCCACCAACTGGGTTGCAGTTTTGGGGTCCCCCTGTCCGACCCATTTCCTCAGAGCAGCAGGGAGCGCCCACAGGTACCGGTCCATTACCACATGCTCCACGATCTGAGGGCCTGTCAAGGTCTCTGCAACCACTTCCTGGTGAGGTAGACCAGGTCGAACATTTGAGAACGGAGTGGCTGCTTGCTGGAGTAGGTCCACTGATGCACGCGCTGGGCCCGGACTGCCGTAGTGACACCCAAGCATGCAAGTATCTCTGTCTTCAGAGTCTCAAAGTCCTGAGCCTTATCCGGTTCCAGTCCAGATCAAAATAGGCCTTTTGAGGTTCTCCTATCAGAAATGGGGCCAACAGACCCACCCACTGTTCTTTTGGCCATTCTTCACGGACAGCAATTCTCTCAAAAGTCGCAAGGTATGCCTCAACATCATCGGCAGGTGTCATTTTCTGTAGGTTGTAGGAAGCACGTACCATCTTTGGTTCCACTGGCACAGGAGGTGGGGGCCCCTTTTTCAGTTCCATTAGAGCCTCTGCGAACTGCCGGTTCATCTCCTGCTGGGCCACCTGTTGTGTTGCAGCAACTTCCTGTTGTGCTGCAGCAGCCTCTGCGATTTGGCGGCTCATCTCCTGCTGGTCCGCCTGTTGTGCTGCAGCGACCACCTATTGTGCTGCAGTGGCCTATGCGACTTGGTGGTTGGTTTCCTGCTGAGCTGCAGTGGCCTGTAGCAGGACCTTTATAATTTCCTCCATCTTCAGAAATTGCCCGCTGAATCCACCACGTGTGGGGAGATTAGCTTGTGGGGATCACCTTTTCTTGAAATGAAGGTCAGCGTACAAGCAGTTTCTTTAAAATCTGACAGGTTGCCAGCTTTATTTACAGGTGGTTTGCAAAGTCATAAAACTAAACAAAACAGTAAAACAAATCCTTGCCGTCCGGCGCTAAACTAGACAGTACTAAACTAAACAGGACTAAACTAAACAGTGCACTGCTCTCTATACGGTGTGGGACTGGTCCCCGTCACCCACAAAACATGAGGTAAAGCAAACCTTTGTTTTTAGTCCAAACAAACAGGGCTCCTCTCTCTCAGATTCCCTTCTGAGTCTCAGGCCAGAGCACTGCTGTGCTCTCTTCCTTGTCATTTAAAGTGCACCTGATCATGGACTAAAGTGGACCACAAGACCGGGACGGAACCAAGCCTGCCACAGAGGCTGGAAAAATCCGGTCCAGATTCTGGTTCAGTCTCTGACAATAGAACAATTGCGAGGTGAAATATATTGATTATCGATGAGCTCACCTCGCATACTGTCACAAGTTATATATATATATTTATATATGTATATATATATATATATATATATATATATATATATATAGTGACAGTTAAGTAGAGTTAAGTGGCATCCAGGATTCTCATCTGTAAAGGTTCAGGGGCTCCAGGTACTATACAGGTACCTGAGTACAAACCCGATCCAGCGATGTGCTCAGGAGCTGCGGGCTCTCCTGGCTCGGTCCCTGCTCATTGCACAGCTGATAACAGCGGGTTCCATTGGCTCCCGCTGCTGTCAGTCAGATTCTGTGATGAGCAGGCAGGGCCGAACCACCCTATCTGTGTCAATGGATGCAGACAAGGCAGCTCGGGAGCGAACCCGCACGAGTGCCCCCATGTGAAGCGGCTTCCTATGGGGGCACTCTCTAAAGAGGAGGAGCCAGGGGACCACATAAGAGGAGGATTGGGGCTTCTCTGTGGAATACCATTGCACAGAAAAAGTAAGTATAACATGTTTATTATTTTAAAGGAAAAACACAAAGGCAAACACAATATAGGTCGTATACGTTTTTAATTACCATAATTTATCATAATTTTTAGCAATAATATACCATTTCCCACCTTATCCACCCCCCTCTCATATCCATAAAAAAAACAGCTTTCTGTAATAATTGTACTGAGTTCCCGGATTTTACTTTATCAGTGCCAAGCAGTAGGAAATAGTTATTCATTATTTCCTCTTGGCACAGAGGGAAACACCTCTGAACAATTACTGATGGCGTCAGGTTCATTTATCAGGTTTGCAGAAGCTGTGATGGGCTGTACCGTGTATCCTATTACTTGCAGGAGTCCAAATCTGCTTTTTATATAGACGCCTTTTGTGTCACCCCTTCTGGTGATTGAATGGGAGTTGGAAATTGGATTGTCAGTTCCTACACACCTTCATTTTAATTGATTATTCCCGAAGCCACAAAAACCCCAGAAAAGGTGTAACCAGAGTGCATGCAGCTTATCACACAATGGCCATCTTCCTCTAAGTACATTTTCCTTCTCACTATTCCCAGTTTAAAAGCTGCTATCAAAGAAGATTGTGAAATTTTAATAACACTTCAGTGGCAACTATATTTCCATACAGATATCTCTGTTTTGTTAACGACCCATCTTTATTTTGTGGTTAGTTTCCATCAGAGGTGTAACTAGCAATCATTTCTCATATTTCATATGTCAGTTTGAGGTTCCCTTTTGGGTCATTACTAAGTGGAATAAAAGAGCAATACTGGCAATTCATTAGTGGGTTGTTTTTTTTCTTTTGCTGTTTGACCTGTCTTGCATTTAAGCTTTTTTGACAGTTAGTTTGCTGCTGCAATCCTTTTTATTTTTTTATGCAAGGGAATTTTAAGCAGCTGAATATATGATTTCAATACATATGTCTTGACTGATGTATAGCTGATGTCCCGTATGCCCCACCTCAAACCATAAACCCAACTTATTTATCTTACCTTACTTAAAAAATAGTACACCACACCATCTGGATTAAATGGCCATCTGGCCCCTTTATTAACATATTACAAATGTTATAAAATTAACTACCGTATATTTAAATATATATATATATATATATATATATATATATATAAACTGAAATATATATATATATAACATATAATAACACCAACTTTTTAAACTACTGCTATGTCTGAGGTTCATGAAGAAAGGTATTCTACCGCATCGGCTGCACCACCACCACCTCTGCATCCTGGCCCCTAGCTGTGATCCTACCAGCTCAGTGACGAAGTATTGCCACCTTCTTGCCACTGCAGCCCGATGACCCATAGCCCATTATTTCCCGATAGGGAGGGTACCCATACCGAGATAGGTCCAACCCGTCCCCACACCATATCCTGTTTACCTTCCACCATTCCAACTTTCATGAATCAGAGACCCCTGCCCATATCAACCTCAATACCTAACAACATTAGATACCCTACAGCCAACAACAGGGAGAGAGGGTGGGAAAAACCTACTGCCTGTGTCCTGTCTCCTACACTGCTGCCCCACGAATGAGCTGACCCCTCCCTCTGCAGGGGTCAAAATTAACTACAGCCGCACCTACCCCTCACCACTAACCATAACTCCCCCCTTTCAGCCTTAATCCACTTCTTAACAGGAAATTCCCTGTGCTACCTACTACAACTGTCCCCCCAGTCATGCTGGCCCTCCACCCAGGTTCCCTTTATCTGCGTGCCTGTTCTTGACTGGTGTATAGCTGATGTCCAGTATGCCCCACCTCAAACCATAACCCCAACTTATTTATCTTACCTTACTTAATAAATAGTACACCACACCATCACCATCTGGATTAAATGGCCATCCGGCCCCTTTAATAACATATTACAAATTTTATAAAATTAACTCTATTTAAATATATATGTATATATATAATAACACCAACTTTTTAAACTACTGCTATGTCTGAGGTTCATGAAGGCTGCACCACCACCACCTCTGCATCCTGGCCCCTCCTGATCCTACCAGCGTGCCCGCAGTGTCTCATGCACGAAACGACATACAGATATGTCGTCTCACGCAAAAGGGCTGCCCTGCTGCAGTATATATGCGGTGGGCGGTCCTTAAGTGGTTTAAACCTCTTCAGCTCTGGAAGGTTTATCGCCCTTCGTGACCAGGCCATTTTTTGCGATACGGCACTGCATTAATTTAACTGACAATTGCGTGGTTGTGCGAAGCTGTATCCAAATAAAATGGATGTATTTTTTTCCCACAAATAGAGCTTTCTTTTGGTGCTTTTTGATCACGTCTGCGGTTTTTATTTTTTTGTGCTATAAACAAAAAAAATTACCAACAATTTTGAAAAAATAATATTTTTTACCTTCTGCTATAAAATATAGCCAATAAAAAAATGTAAAAAATCTAATTTAATATATTTTATTTTTTTACTAGTAGTTGCAGTGATCAGCGACTTATAGTGGGACTCCGACATTGCGGCGGACAAATGGACAAATCAGACACTAAGTGACACTTTTTACGCTTTTTTGGGGACCAGTGACACTAATACAGTGATCATTGCTAAATAATATGCACTGTAACTGTACTAATGACACTGGCAGGGAAGGGGTTCACATCTTGGGCAATCAAAGAGTTAAATGTGTTTCCTGTGTGCTTTCTAACTGTGGGGGGTGCTTGTACTGTAAGAAGACAGAGATCCGGTTTTTCTACTTAGCAGAAACACAAGATCTCTGTCATCTCCTGTCACAGAACGGCGATCTGCTTTGTTTACATAGGCAGATCGCCGTTCTATCTGCCTTAGGAATGATTGGGGGGTCACAGAGGACCCGCTAATTGCTTCCCACTGTGTCCAATCACAGCAATAACTGGTCTCCGGCGGTGAGCGAGCGCGCCCCAGACCCAGGAATCGAAATCACGTACAAGTATGTGATTTCACGCTGAAGGGCTGTCCTGTCACAGTATATATGCGTGGGGCAAACTTCATATCATTGCAGGGATGATGAATGGAAAAATTTACCAAGACATTCTTGATAAAAATCTGCTTCCATTTCCAGGATGATGAAGATGAAACGAGGGGTGGACATTTAGCAAGACGATGATCCCAAACACAAAGCCAAGGAACTTCTCAATAGGTTTAAAATAAAGAAAATAAAGCTGCTAGGATGGCCCAGCCAATCACCTGACTTGAAGCCAATAGAAAATCTATGGAAAGAACTAAAGATCAGAGTTCATAGAAGTTGCCCACAGAACCTTCAAGATTTGAAGACTGTGTGGAAGAATGGGCCAAAATCACACTTGAGCAATGCATGCGACTAGTTTCTCCATACAGGAGGCGTCTTGAAGCTGTCATTACCAACAATGGATTTTGTACGAAGTATTAAATAAATTTCAGTTAGTGTGTCCAATACTTTTTCCCTGCATTGTTTCATTTTATTACACATAACTTAATTTTTGAACTTATTTGTTTTGGTTTCTTTGTATGTATGGATTGCATGGGTTGTTACTGACATGTGGTGAAAATTTCATGTCAATAGCAGCTTTAGAAATATATTTACCTAGAAAAATGGTGATGTGTTCAATACTTATTTTACCTGCTGTTTACCCAGTGAAGTGAACAGCCTCAGATGATACATAGAGATGTAACAAATCCTCTTACATAGGTTTTACTTGTTTATCTGCAGCCCTCTCTTCCCTACACCCTTCAAAAGGGCAGAATCACCCCCTTCACACAGCAGAAGAACTGTGTTGTGAATAGACAAACAGAGCCCTCTCCCTGACACAAATTTATCTCATGTGTCGGGAAAACTACTTAGAAGTGACTCAAGCTGATAACAGAGGAACAAAGCACCAGAGCGAAACAACACTTAGAGCTTTGGAGAAAGGCAAGTAAACACTACTGTTATATGTGCTTTGCTCAGATTTCATGACTGAGGTTTTTCAACCACTTTAAAGTTCACACACCACAGACTCCACCCTGTGGCCTGCATTTTATGAATGGCCCATAAAAATGGCTGCACCAAAGTGTTATTGTGGTGTATAGCAAAGAGTGAATAGTGATACTGGCTCATCATTATAAATTCCCCCATAAGTGTTGTGGTGTAACAATAACCATACCAGCCCACACAGATGTAATGGGGTTTGGGATAAGAGGGGGCCCTATTGAGGAAGCTGATATAGAAAATTAAACTGTGAAGTTTCAAATATAGAAGAGTTAAGTCTGGACCCTTGCTAAAAAAAAAAAAGGAAAAGAATCCAAAAGTTTCTCTTTTGTTAAAACCTTATAGGACAGCTGAGGACTGTAGTTCTACAAAAAAAAAGTCTAAAGACGTTTTTTTGGGGGGGTTATAGAGCAATTATTATTATTATTATTATTATTATTAAACAGCATTTAAATAGTGCCAACAGTTTACGCAGCGCTTTACAACATAAGGGCAGACAGTACAATTACAATACAATTTAATACTGTGGGAATCAGAAAGCCCTGCTCATTAAAGCTAACAAACTAGAAGGGAATTATTGTGTGGAAAAGCATTAATAATTTCATCATAATAAAAATATCATAATTGTTATTATAATTATTGCAACTAACTATAACTCATATCTACAGCACTGTGCTTGAGTAGTGTACTGGCTATGGTTCCTGTCTTTTATTTAAGCATACTTTATGTTAAGATATTATGTTATGCTAATATGTTAAGCCTGTTCCCCCTGCCGCCTCCCGGCCCTTTAAGAGCTCTGGGAGGCGGGCATATGGATCCTGTGACCACTGTGATTGGCTGTCACAGCGGTCACATAATCAGAAAGCTCCCGATTGCAAGTATGAATCGGGAGCTTTCCAGTCCCTGCTAGTGACTGCGCTGGGAGCACGCAGGGCACGCGTCTTAAGCACAGAAAAGTGTTTACATAGTGCTTACATGTTGTCGCTCTGCGTTAAAGCCAACCTGCCGAGAGGCCGCATATATGCGTACCCTCGGCAAGAAGAAGTTAACATCAAAACTGTCACAACTGACACTATCAGGTACTACAAAGAGAGTCAGCCGGGGGGGGGGGGGGCAGCAAAATACTTTTATGGGGCCCATGATGTCATCCAAAGGAGCCCTGAAAAAAAAAGATATATAAATATAAAGATGTAACACATTTAACACCTCTATATCTGAAAGCATTCTTAATGTATAGCATTTTCTGTTATATATATTTATATATACTAAGAGAGACTAAATGTGGAAAGAATTTATTTGCAAATTATGGTGGAAAATAAGTATTTGGTCACCTACAACCAAGCAAGATTTCTGGCTCTCACAGACCTGTATCTTCTTCTTTAGGAGGCTCCTCTGTCCTCCACTCATTACCTGTATTAATGGCACCTGTTTGAACTTGTTATCAGTATAAAAGACACCTGCCCACAACCTCAAACAGTCACACTCCAAACTCCATTATGGTGAAGACCAAAGAGCTGTCGAAGGACACCAGAAACAAAATTGTAGACCTGCACCAGGCTGGGAAGACTGAATCTGCAATAGGCAAGCAGCTTGGTGTGAAGAAATCAACTGTGGGAGCAATAATTAGAAAATGGAAGACATACAAGACCACTGATAATCTCCCTCGATCTGGGGCTCCACGCAAGATCTCACCCCGTGGGGTCAAAATGATCACGAGAACGGTGAGCAAAAATCCCAGAACCATACGGGGGGACCTAGTGAATGACCTGCAGAGAGACCAACGTAACAAAGTCTACCATCAGTAACACACTACACAGCCAGGGACTCAGATCCTGCAGTGCCAGATGTGTCCCCCTGCTTAAGTCAGTACATGTCCGGGCCCGTCTGAGGTTTCCTAGAGAGCATTTGGATGATCCAGAAGAGGAATGAGAGAATGTCATATGGTCAGATGAAACCAAAGTAGAACTGTGTGGTAGAAACACAACTCATCGTGTTTGAAAGAGAGAGAATGCTGAGTTGCAACAAAAGAACACCATACCTACTGTGAAGCATGGGGGTGGCAACATCATGCTTTGGGGCTGTTTCTCTGCAAAGGGAACAGGACGACTAATCCGTGTACATGAAAGAATGAATGGGGCCATGTATCGTGAGATTTTGAGTGCAAACCTCCGCCCATCAGCAAGGGCATTGAAGATGAAACGTGGCTGGGTCTTTCAGCATGACAATGATCCCAAACACACCGCCCGGGCAACGAAGGAGTGGCTTCATAAGAAGCATTTCAAGGTCCTGGAGTGGCCTAGCCAGCCTCCAGATCTCAACCCCATAGAAAACCTTTGGAGGGAGTTGAAAGTCTGTGTTGCCCAGCAACAGCCCCAAAACATCACTGCTGTAGAGGAGATCTGCATGGAGGAATGGGCCAACATACCAGCAACAGTGTGTGACAACCTTGTGAAGACGTTTGACCTCTGTCATTGCCAACAAAGGATATATAACAAAGTATTGAGATGAACTTTTGATATTGACAAAATACTTATTTTCCACCATAATTTGCAAATAAATTCTTTCCAAATCAGACAATGTGGTTGTCTGGATTTGTTTCCACATTTTGTCTCTCATCAGTTATATCAGAGGTATACCTATGATGACAATTACAGGCCTCTCTTATCTTTTTAAGTGGGAGAACTTGCACAATTGGTGGCTGACTAAAAACTTTTTTTGCCCACATATTATATATATATATATATATATATATATATATATATATATATATATCTAGGAGATTCAAAAACTAGAGTTCTACTTTAGGTTTTAGGTTAATTCCTGTGTAAATACTTTCCTCTCAATCCTCTCTTTAACATTGGCTTATTAACCCAATTTTACTAGACGTATACATGTAATATTAATAGAGCACTACTATGCTGAAGCAAATTGAAAAACCAGATTTCATTATATACATTTCCCCAGATGGTGATCAAGCAGTACATGGTTACGAGGATAGCTTGTGTGTGGTCCTACACTTACGTGTTAAGGTTAGCTTGATAAGATGTATTGTTTATGTTCACTAATGCTTTTAACATCAGTATGAGCTGCTTAGTGTCATTTTAATCTCTCTTGTTTATTGCACAGATAAATCAAAATCTCAGTCGCTATATATATTATGCTGAGGGTAATCAGGGGTCCATAGAAGTAAAAAGAGTATATACTGGCTTGGTATTATTAAATCTAGCATAATCATTTATTTTTGTTTCTTCAGATGTTAGAGAGCTAAGTCCCATTTTGTTAAAGTGTACCTATAGTCTTTTTTTCTGTGTGCTTTCGGGGGACATTTAAATGAAGATATGTTGGTAAAGTGCTGGATCAGGATTTTGGTAGGTATTTAACTGTTGATCTAAAATATCAATAATTCCTACTAAAATCCAAATACCTACCAAAATTCTGGTAGACTGCTCACTAAGTTCCAGTGGGTCTTAAGAAGAAGTCCCAAGATTTCCAATAGTAAGTCTGGTAGAAGTTTGGTCAAGTTAAGACCAGACTAATAGTTGAGTGACAAGTTCAATTTTTATTGCTCATAAAGCCTCTTACACACGATCAGATTTCCGATGGGAATTGTGTGATAACAGGCTGTACCGTTTGTACGCTCCATCAGACAATTGTTGGCCAACTTTCCGTGGACAAATGTTGGATGGCAGGTTTATAAATTTTCCGCGGACAACGGTCTTTTGTCGGTATTTCTGAGCGTGTGTACACAAGTCCGCCGGACAAATGTCCAAAGTCGCATACTCGTAAGCAAGGACGAACCAGAAGTGGTCGGTCTTGTAATCTAGCTTTCGTAATGGAGAATTAACATTCGTGACGTGGCAAATTATGAAATCTTGAAATGCAGCGCACAATTCTCTTCTTCTTTAATGGGATAATAATGAAGCTGCTTTACTGGTGATACTGATGGAGTTCTGCCAAAGGTATTTTAAAAGGCTTTTATTTTCTAGTGATATCAAGAATAAAATTATTTTGCTTGTTTGTTTTTTTTTGGGGGGGGGCAAGTTACCACAACACCATTATCCCGTAGTTTTTAAGATCAAAGATACAACTATGTTGGTGTCCCTTGTTAATTTTACATTGTATTTTTTTAAATGTAACTGCCTACTCCCAAACTGTCATTTGAAGTAAAACACATAGCCAAGTATTATTCTCCACATTTTTTATTGTGCATTAAAAAAAGAAAGCAAATAAAATTAGACATGCTATCTGCCAATAGAACCTAACCAAAAAATGCATTCTATGCATCCAAAAATATAGAAAATATACCAAATCAAATCATTATTCAACCAAAAAATAAAATAAAAGCTTCATGCATGTGTCCTGCTTCTTAATATAGGGGCCAACAATGCCAAGAGTTGGTGAAAGCAGGGGTCCGTCATCCGGAGATACTTTTGAAAATCATCCGGATTATTCTCCTGGAGCTCCCGCGGCAAAGGCATATGACATAATTGGTCACGAATAATAAAGCAACCAACCTGTTTCTCAATTAGATTTAGGTCTGGATTTTGACTGGGCCATTCTAAAATGAATATGCTTTGATCTAAACCATTCCATTGTAGCTCTAGCTGTATGTTTTGGGTCGTTGACCTGCTGGATGATGAACCTCCTCCCCGTCTCAAGTCTTGTGCAGACTCCTACAGGTTTTCTTCTAAAATTTGTATAATGAAAGAGATATTCAGCGCTGACAGTAAACAGGACACAACAATAAACTGCTAGCAGACACTAAAGGTAAATCCAACAACACCTCAAATAAACATGTAAATCTAATTTCTACTATGTGACCTGTTTCAGGTCGAATCATTGAGGTGAGAGGCCATCCATGTGTGGTGGAGGGATTACAGTCACCGGATCAGAGATCCTTGTCTCCTATGTGTGACACTTGCACTGTCTACACAGTTTTTAGTTTAACACACACCAACTAATTATGGACATTTATTAATTGCGCAGCACTGTCTAGATTTACATGTTTCTTCTAAGATTGCCCTGTATTTGGCTCCACCCATCTTCCCATCAACTCTGACCAGCTTCCCTGTCCCTGTTGAAGAAAAGTATCCCCACAACATGATGCTGCCACCACCATGTTTTACAGTGGGGATGGTGTATTTGGGGTTATGTCCAGTGTTAAGTAAGTAAGCACAAAGACTCTCAATTTGTCCACTTGCCGACTGCCTAACCTGGAAAATATGGCATTATTTTGCAGTTTAATACTTAATGCCATAGCCCCAGCTAGATGCCATAACCCAGATATTAAAATTTTCTGCAGCTGCCACTATTTACGATAAAAGTAAACACTTTTAGAAGTGGTGGAAGGGGTTCGCCCCCCTCCCGCCACTTTCTGGTGGTTCTTGGGCTTACCTGGCTCATCGGGAAGCCAGTGAACCAATCTGGTGGTTGCGGTTGGCTGGCTTTAAAGATTAGCAGAGGAAAGATGGCCTTCGCTCATCTCTATGACCTAGGAGGCTGGGAGCGATTTTGGTCTCATCTGACCAGAGCACCTTCTTCCACATGTTTGCTGTGTCCCCCACATGGCTTCTCGCAGACTGCAAACGGAACATCTGATGGCTTCCTTTGCAACAATGGCTATCTTCTTGTGGATCTCTGCAGCTCCTCCACAGTTACCATGGGCCTCTTGGCTGCTTCTCTGATTAATGCTCTCCTTGCCCGGCCTGTCAGTTTAGGTGGATGGCCATGTCTTGGTAGGTTTACAGTTGTGCCATACTCTTTCCATTTTCTGATGATGTATTGAACAGTGCTCCATGAGATGTTCAAAGCTTGGGAATTTTTTTTATAACCTAACCCTGCTTTAAACTTCTCCACAACTTCATCCCTGACTGGTGTGTTCCTTGGCCTTCATGATGCTGTTTGTTCACTAGGGTTTTCTAACAAACCTTTGAGGGCTTCACAGAACAGCTGTATTTATACTGAGATTAAATTACACACAGGTGGACTGTATTTACTAATTAGGTGACTTCTGAAGGCAATTGGTTCCACTAGATTTTAATTAGGGGTATCAGAGTAAAGGGGGCTGAATACAAACGCATGCCACACTTTTCAGATATTTATTTGTAAAAAAAATTAAAAACCATTTATCATTTTCTTTCCACTTCACAATTATGTGCCACTTTGTGTTGGTCTATCACATAAAATCTCAATAAAATACATTTACGTTTTCGGTTGAAACATGACAAAATGTGGAAAATGTCAAGGGGTATGAATACTTTTTTCAAGGCACTGTATAGATCATAAGACTGAAATATTACCTTCATTTTGTTTCTTTAGCTGTAACCAGGGTGAGGTCATATCTGTCTACACCTGCCGGTAAAACGGAAAAGTAGCCAAATAATAAATTCTATACCTCGGGATTAACAAGAAATTAAAATGTCATTTTTCAGACTTAAACAACCTTATGCATATCAGGTATCAGCTATTATTATTTTTTCATTTTTTATTATTGCTTCAATGAAAGCCTGAGAATGTTTTTCTGTATTTTACAAAGGAGACCATTAGGAACAAGTCATGTGTCAGTATTATACAGGAAGAATATTTGTTTTTGTCCAGCGTGTGCATTTAGAACTCACTAAAGGGAAATTCAGTCTCATACCATAAATAGAGATTACAATCTTTATAAAATGTATATGGAATTTACACGGTATAGTGGAATTATTTTGTTATTGCTATCGGCAGCCTTGTTTTCTATCTGGTTCATTTTGCATCTCACTTCCTCCATCACAGGATCACAAGAGTCGGCAGGACCGGCTCCTGAATATTGTGACCACTTTGACAGCCAATCACAGTCATGTGTCACCTAATCTTTTCCGCCCCTCGACATTCAGAACTTTTTAAACGAACACCGGGGCAGGAAGGAAGGATTAAAGTGACATTAAAACATTTTTAAAAATGTCAGCATCTACTTTAATCACATACTGAGTATGCAGCTTCTTTATCTTTTAATCCTTGCCTATGTTCTAGTTTAGGATGATGCCATGACTGCTGCCCCAGGTTTCCTTTTTTCAGGGTGTCTCCTTTCTCTTGCAGCATTTTATGGAGTCACCCTTGCATGCAGGGACTAGAGCTGTGTCTCCCTACACTGTATTACTAAAAACACACAGCTCTATACCCTAGGGTTACAAGGCACTCTCCTGTTCTTCCCTCCTCCTCCTCTCTTCCTTTTCCAAACTAACAGACTGACTCCAGACTGCTCTGAACACTGTAAAACAGAGGTGTCCAAACTTTTTTCAAAGAGGGCCAAATTTATGAAGTGAACATGCGTCAGGGCCTACCATTTTGCCCGACATTTTTTGAACCATTAAAATTAAATGCAAATTAACTAATACACTGCCCAACAAGAATTCTCTTGCGTTTGTGGCTGTGTGTGGGGAAGAGTCTAAGGATGAGCTTGGGCGTGTTATTTGGCTATACCGTATTTATTGGCGTATAACACGCACAGGCATATAACACGCACCTTCACATTAAGAGGGAAGTTTCAGGAAAAAACGTACATTTTAAATAAAGAACTGTGAAACAAAATAAGGGTCAGTGCCCATCAATGCAGCCTAATCAGTGCCCATCTGCAGCCTCACCATTGCCATGAATGCAGCCTCACCACTGCCATGAATGCAGTCTCACAAGTGCCATGAATTGAATGCAGCCACTGATTGCAGCCTCACCATTGCCATGAATGCAGCCTCTGAATGCAGCCTCACCATTGCCATCACTGCAGCCTGATCCATGCCCATTTGCAGGCTTGGAGGGGACAGGGAGGGGGCAGGACGAGTGCCAACAGATTACATACAGGAGAATCTCCTGTTTACTCTGCGGCCTCTTTAACACAAAGTTCCGCCTCCGAGTAAACAGGAGATTCTCTTGTATGTAATCTGTCGGCACTCGTCCCGCCTCCTCCCTGTCCCCTCCAAGGAACAATAAATATTGTATATATCTTTTGTGGCGCCCAACAAATGCCCGAGTGCTGCGCGGTGCTTCGGGATTTGTTGGGGGGCCACAAAAGATATATGTGTATATATTCAAATTACCAGTGGGGCCGTATGAAACCGGAACACAGGCCGCAATTGGCCAGACTTTAGACATGCCTGCTGTAAAACAATTGTACATGAAAGCAAGCCATCCATTGTTTACAATCCATCCATTGTTTACAATTGTCATGCTGTGATTGGTCACAGTGATCACATGGTACTGGCAGCGGGCTGGTACACTGATCAGTCATGGGCCAGTGATGGATAGCGCCTTAGTGTGGCCTCAGGCGCTTTCTGGGAGGATGTCATATGGCATCCACCCGGTTTGACGAACGTCCCACATAAAAGATACTATATTTCTTTGATCTTAAATGTATTACAATGAGCCAGGTCAAAACTTCAAATTGATAAAACAAACATCAATCAGTACAATATTACATATAATAAACAAACAATGCTCTATAAAACAGATTGGAATGATGGCGAGAGATTAGAAAAACATCCTTAACCTCCCTGGCAGTATGATTCTTTCGGATTTTAGGTGCTGAAAGCGGTACAATTATTTTGCATGGAAATTTGGCATTTTATATTGTAGGTCTGTAATTCTTAACAATAACACACTTAAATCTGTCCAAACAAGAGTCTAGTAGACATCCCGGGTATGATAAAGTTTGAAACACAAAAACATAAATTATAATATAATAAATAAAAATAAATAATTAAAAAAATAAAAATAAATAGTAATAAAATAAATTTCCCCACGATTCACTATCGCTCAATTCTGCAAGTGTTCTAATTTACTATCACTGTTTTCTAGCTGGTCTAAAACCATTTTTGACGTAAAGGGACACTTTTTGGTTGCTATGGACAATCTCCAGTTTCCAGGCAGAAAGAACAGTATATATAATATAGAACTGCATGCAGGGCATAGGACAAAGCACTGGGGACAAAAGGGATGTGAAATAATTTCATACAGTACTGTAATCTGTAAGATTACAGTACTGTATGTGTTATGATTTTTACAGTTTTTTGAATTTGCCGCCAGGCCCCGCCCCCGTGCGTCGCGACGCTCGCAGGGAACGGAGCCTGGCACGGAGAGGCTTCGGGCAGAGGACGGAGCCCGCAGACACAGCGGGGGACATCGCAGGATCCCGGGGACAAGGTAAGTAACGCCGCACCAGGATCCTGCAATGCGATCCCGAGTGTGGCTCGGGGTTACCGCTAATGGGACTGAATTTTAACCCCGAGCCACACTCGGGAAAACCGCCAGGGGGGCTACAGCCTTGCTGTAGCTTCTCAAAATGGTGGCTAGCTCACTTCCTCTAGAGACTGCTCCCAGAATGCTCTAGTTCCTAAAAACTTTATTAACACATTCTAAGAAATTACATAATGTAGCTAAAACAAAACACCTAAGGCTATACCAGAAACGGACAGTTATGGCGCCTACACTCTGCATATAACTAGCTTGGTATACATCAAGGAAAAACCAACATATTATTTAATCACATAAATGCAGGTAAATTGAATAAAGCCCGGTGGGCAGAACAGTAGTATTTTTAATACAAAGGAACATATAACAAATAAAGAACAGTGAATCGATAAAACTCAAATCAGGAGCCGCTGCTGACCCAGGAACCGTGCAGCGGCATGACATCAGCACCAAAATCTCCGCCCTTGCGCGGTTTGTCTAATAGGATGTTATCAAGGGGTCATGTGATACATAGACTACATATTGGCCTAAATTTATGAAGAATTTGGGTTTTTGAAATGGTTTTATTGGATATGTCTTATAGTAGAAAGGAAAAAATCTTTTTTTTTGGTCTTTTTTCGTTTATAGCACAAACAATAAAAAAACACAGTGATGATTCATTACCACCAAAAGAAAGCTCTATTTTTGTGAAAAAAAATATATTAATTTCATTTCAGTACAGTGTTAAATGACCGTGTAATTACCAGTTAAAGTAACACAGTGCCAAAAAGCAAAAAGAGGCATGAAGGGGGAGTAAATCTTCCGGAGGACAAATGGTTAAAATGTTGCATATATATTACAGCAATAGCAGATCACTGATTGATTATGTTGGTTGCTAATAAAGTTGTTCTTTAAAATAAACCTTGATATTGTAACACACAATATACAGTGCTCTTACATCTTTAGTACTGCTGTGCTGATATAAAGATTTTTGCTTGCTCAGGAGATGAATACAGAACGTATGTGTTTTGGAGCCCACCCATGGAGTCTGCCCGGGGTATATCTCTATCTGATTTATGAAAGAGTCCCGCGTTTTCATCCACTTTCTTGACGACCATTCCCATTTTGTTATTCTTTCCAATTCATGCATTCAGCAATGAGGAGACCTAAAAAAAATTATTATATATGGCAGCAGACCAATTCTCAGAATTTGGATCTATAATTCACATATCATTGAGCACTTAGCAAACCGAATGTCCTGAATGTTTTCATAAGGTTTATATTTGACCCTAGATACTAATAATATAAAGTACAGACATTCCATGTTATGATAGAAGCATAGCAGATAAAAGTTAGCAGTTTGTAACTCATTAGGCCGGAAATTGAACAATGTCCTGTTTGGTGATTCACACTAAAGAGTACCTGTCATTGTAGCAAAACACAACATAACAGGACATTTCACTATGGGGCGTATTTAGAAAACAAAATACGAAACTTTCCACGCTTACCCTAAACCCCCCCTTACCCAAGCTGCTCTAGAAATATTTGAATGATATTAATAAGCTTTATATGCCATGTAAAGAACTGTTTTACATACATAATGAGCATGATTATCATCAGATTCACCAACACATTCACTACATTATGCCTCTTTTGCTGCTATACACATCTAGATTTCCCATTCTTTAGTGGTAAACCATCAAGTTTTATTAAAAAGGCAGGTGCTATTGGCACTTGCCATGATCATTTCCTTTTAATTAATATTTTTTATTTATTGACACAACAAAAAATTGCAGCTGAATACCTTTTGGACAGGCAATGTAATACATGGTGATGCAAATTACCAAAATATAAATGTATGCATTACAATCCCAACACAATGGGTTACATAGGAATCATAAACAGCTTAGCCATCGTAGGCCGATTTAGCAAAGCTGGCCATTGTCAGCTGAACCAAGGGTTAATGCTGCCTGAAGCAACTCCACTGCCTATTTTCTTGATTGGGGTTAAGCAGAAAGAGCAGTAGCAAAAAAAGAATAGGAATGAAATAGGGGAGGGATCATAAGGATCAGCACTCTGAAGTAGAAGAGTAGGGTAATGCCGCGTACACAAGATCCGAAATTCGGCCAGCAAAAGACCGATGAGAGCTTTTGGTCGGAAAATGCGACCGTGTGTATGCTCCATCGGACTTTTGCTGGCGGAATTCCCACCAGTAAAAGATTGAGAGCAGGTTCTCAATTATTAGGTCAGAAAAAGTTCCTATCCGAAAATATGATCGTCTGTACAAATTCCGACGTGCAAAATTCCTACGCATGCTTGGAAACAATTAGACGCATGCTCGGAAGCATTGAACTTGATTTTCTCGACTCGTCGTAGTGTTGTACGTCACCGCGTTCTTGACGGTTGAAAGTTCAGAGAACTTTTGTGTGACCGTGTGTATGCAGGGCAAGCTTGAGCGGAATTCCATCCACGTTTTTTCCGACGGAAAATCCGCTCGTGTGTATGCGACATAGGAGTGAGGTAGCGGAAGGTTAAGGGTAGTTGGTCCAAAAAATGGTGAAGGGGAGGGGTAGAGGAAGTAAAAAAAGCAGGGAAAAAAGTGAGGAGTGATAAGATATGAGAAAGGGTAGGGACTAGCCCCTAATCAGTTTTGAACATTCTTTAGGAATTGGCCATTTTATCCCATAGAACACATTCTGGGTTTGATGCTGCTTCTGCCTCACAACAAACATCATCTGATCATTCATTGTCCTGCAAATTAGAAATTACATAGTTACAAAGTTGGTAAGGTTGAATAAAGATAACAGTCCATCCAGTTCAACCTGTGTTGATGTGTGTAGAAAAATCATTTCCCATATCCCCGTATATTGTTTTCACTAAGATGCACGTCCAAGAGTCTTTTAAAACTATCCATACTTTCTGCAGCCACCACCAATTGTGGAAGGGAGTTGCACATCCTTACTGCCCTGACAGTGAAAAACCTCCTACACAGCTTAAAGCGGAGTTTCACTTAAAAAAAATTAAAATTAAAAGTCAGCAGCTACAAATACTGCAGCTGCTGACTTTTAATAATCGGACACTTACCTGTTTCAGGGTCCAGCGATGTGGGGGAACGAAGCCCCACTCGTCTACCCATTGGCGGCACCGGCATTGTAACTGTGGGCGCCCGGCTGTGGCTTCACAGCCGGGCACCTACTGCGCATGCGCGAGCCGCGCTCCGTGACTGGCTGTGCAATCATCTGGGACCTGCCACGTATCCCAGATGATTGCCTAGAGGGAGGGGGGAGAGCTGATCTCCCTTCCTGCACTGAGGGAAGTGATGTCAGAAGCCCAGGCGCCGAAGGAGGCAGATTACGAGGGACCCCCTAGCAACAGACATTAAAGAGGTGAGTAAAAAAAAAATTTTCTCCAAATGTTTTTTTTATTTTTTTTTCATGCACAATAATGAATATTTTTTTTGGGTGGAACTCCACTTTAAAGTTAAACCGCTCCTCTTGCAGTCTAATTGTGTGGCCTCGTGTCTTCTTACACACCCTGGGACTAAAAAGTTTCATACTTATGCTGGGATCATCGTTGAGATATTTGTATATTGCTATCATATCTCTTCTCAAGCGTCTCTTCTCCAAGGAGAATAAATTTAGCGCTTGTGGTCATTCCTCATAATTGAGGTCCTCCAGTCCCCATATTAATTTAGTCGCCCTTCCCTGGACTCTCTACAGCTCCAGCACATCCTTTCTGAGGATTGGTGACCAGAACTGGACGGAATACTCCAGATGTGGTCTGGCAGGATTATCGTTTTATCTCTGGAGTAAATTCCCTTTATAATGCATTCTAATATTCTGCTGGCTTTGGTAGCCGCAGCTTGACACTGCATGCTATTGCTCAGTCTGTCTTCTACTAGGACCCCTAGATCTTTCTCCATCCTGGAACCCCCTAGGGGTTCTCCCCCTAATGAGTAACTTGCGTTTATATTTTTACCCCCAAGTGCATTACCTTACAGTTTTCAATGTTAAACTTCATTTGCCATGCAGTAGCCCACTCCATTAATTTGTTCAGGTCCTGATTGGATAGATTGATAGAAGCGCAGCCATTGGTTCCCGCTGCTGTCAATCGAATCCAATGATGTGGGGGCAATCAGCAGGAGGGAGGGGCCAGGAGAGCAGGGACGGACGGACCAGAGAAGAGGAGGATCAGGGCTGCTCTGTGCAAAACCACTGCACAGCGCAGGTAAGTATAACATGTTTGTTATTTTTAAATGAAAAAAATCACTTTAAACTTCATGGTTTCTATTGAATATTTATATTGGTCCAGCCTGGAACAATCTAAGTCTGCATATGCATATGCTATACCTGTGGAGCCACTGTGGAAGCAAAGAATCATTATAGGATTTGGCATTATTGCAGTGACCGCTTGGTCCTCTGGGTTTTGTGCCAAGTGACTGCCCTTCTACATAGTGAACATATGGGCGTTGATTTACTAAAACTGGAGTGTGAAATCTGGTGCAGCTCTGCATAGAAACCAATGAGCTTACAGTATTTTTTTGTCCAAGCTTACAGCTGAATTTAGAAGCTGATTGGCTACCATCCACAGCTGCACCAGATGTTGCACTGTTCAGTTTTAATATATCAGCCTTATTGGATTTCTCACTTGACACAGCTGCCATTCATACCTTGCATTTCTTTCATTGACTACAAGGCATTCTCTGATTGGACAAGGTGGAGAGGCAGGACAGGAACACAGCCTTTACCTTCAATCAAATACAACCTGAACACCATTGAAAATAAAAAGGCTGAACAAGTGAACCACTGTGGTCACTATGCAGAAGGGCATCCATTCAGCACAGGACCAAGAACACCCCAATGATTACTGTAGTAGCACTACTGTAGTGATTACTGAATACTACTACAGTGATTCTCTACTTCCACAGTGATCTCATAAGTATGTAATATGTATACTTACATTGGTCCAAGCTTGACAAATTTACCTATGCAATCAAACCATACATGGGGTTTAGCCCTAAAATGATACTATAGTCATTTTTTTTTTCATTAAAAATAACAAACATGTTATACTTACCTGCTCTGTGCAGTGGTTTTGGACAGGGCAGCCCCAATCCTCCTCTTCTCGGGTCCCTCTTCGGCGCTCCTGGCTCCTCCCTCCTGTTGAGTGCCCCACAGCAAGCAGCATGCTATGGGAGGACTCGAGCCCAGCCGCAGCTCCCTGTGTCCATTCAGACATGTTGCTGTGGTCTGGCCCCGCCTCCTCTCTCTCCTCATTGGCTCACTGACTTTGATTGAGAGCTACGGGAGCCAATGGCGCTTTGTTGCCATCTCAGCCAGGGAGGGAGAGTCCTGGACAGCCGAGTGTCTCGTGCAACATCGCTGGATCAAGATGGGGCTCAGGTAAGTATTAGAAGGGCTGAGGGGTGGTGCTGCACACAGAAGGCTTTTTATCTTAATGCATAGAATGCATTAAGATAAAAAACCTTCTGCCTTTAAAACCCCTTTAAGGCAGAGATAAACTTTTTTCTTTAATGCAATTTTTCCACATATTTGGAAAAAATGTACATGCATGCAAACCTTTAAATACATCACTCATTTGTTTGTTTTTTTGCATATGCTTTGCAGGTTCTACAGGACTCAGCAATTTGTGACCTCTGGGTTAAGCTTCACTAGCCAAAAATCCCCTGAGGTCATAGACTTTTTCCTAACTCTTCCTGGGTGTGAGTATGCTGTACAGTCAATTTTGGCTGCTTCCAGTCCCTCACTGCAACTCTTGGGTCTCACCTTGTTTCAATACAGCTAACATTACCCTGTCCAGCATGCATCTAGATAAAAAGGTACATTTGTACATCAGGCATTCCCTTAATCTTCATCTTCGCCCCTTTAGTTTTCTGATAGGTTTCTCTGTGCTTGCTGGCACTCTCTATCCGCACATCTCATTTATTTAATCAGTCAGTACCTCTGCAAATGCCCCTATGATAGACATTTCCATATGTGGCAATGTAAAAAAAAAAATGTAATTTTTTTACCCAATAAGCTAGCTTGATCACTATCCACTCATTTTAGATAAGGCTTCATAGAAATGAGGAGTAAGTGTGGTGGTAGAACTTAGAAATGGGAAGGCCTGGAAAAAAAATGAAAAATTGTGAGAAAAAGAAATGTCTCCATTTTTTTCAAAGCCGTTTTCAGCTTTTTGGGGGTAAAAAGTGTGGAATATGTTCTTTTACAATGATAAATAATATATCTATGACATGATATTCAAACTATAAACCACAAAGATCTTAATGAAAGATTTATTAGACTTTATGTAAAGTCTTAAATTATTGAAAGTTCTCTCTGCTGAAGACAAGTAAATCCTGGAATACAATTCAAGTAACACTGTACTTCTCAATGCAGTTCTCAAACAAGAGACTTATGCATTTCTGACACTAGGGGGCACTGCAGTGGAAAGGTTACAGTATAGTTTGCTTGTGGGCTCCATCTTCTCCTACAGTTGGGTGACTGTTAGGATACAGTAGTGATAGTTTCTGTCCTCTCAGGCCTTAACTGACAGGTAAGCGGGTACATTTTAGTTTATCTTTATAACCTTTTAAATGATTCCTATTAATGTTCTCCACCATCAAAGCCTAGTGTTTACCTATGAATAAAAAACGAAATGCCAGGAACTCTGGAAATTCTTCTGTAATTTTTTATTATAACATGACCATTAAAATGTGACAGCTGATGCGTTTCAGCACTTAGCCTTGGTCACAGCACCCCAATGTTTACCTATAGTCTGGTCAGTATTTTTTTCCCCTCCTCTCAGTAAAATTGTGAGACCAACATCTAGAGTTTGGAAACATCTCCACAGTGCTATTTCTCCTGAGAGCAAAGCTGCCATTTGCAAATATTGTGAGAAGAAATATTCTTTTCCAAATGCTACAAGGATGACAAAACACATCCTGGCATGCCAGAGGTGCCCTAAAGACATTTAAAAATAAATTTATAGAATTAAATGATAAGGACCATAATGAAAGTGCGAGTAATTTTCCCTCCAGAGTTCTCATTCCAGAAACACTTTCTGCTACTTCAGAATCATCACAAAGTGTTTCTTCACAAGCAGCATTTTCAAGTAAGGGAGTGTTACAAAGGACAGCCTCCCAAAAATACACAATCCCTTTATTATAGATACAATGACACCTTAAAATCAGCAGAACAGGTGTGGCCTGGCGGGAGCCCAGGATAGTGTTGTCTCTCTCATACCATCATAGGACCTCATGGATGTGCGGCACCAGGGATCTTTCCTTTCTTCCTTCCATTGATCAAACTCTTGCAAGAGTCTGGATTCTGGATCAGCTTTGTCAATAACTTAAAATGCATATTGGCAGGAAGCTTTTATATTATTATGAGGGAAAGGGGGGGTGGTTAATTGTTCTCATGCATAGTTGAAATGTTTTTAACATATACAGTTATTCCATTTGTAATAAATAAAAATGACATCTCTAGTAGAACCACCCTAACACCTGGAAAGATTTAAAGTAATTGTTATTTTTTACTCCCTAAGGAACAAGTTGCATTAGCCCTCTTTGACATAGGCACCTCCTTTATCAACTCAAAGGAGTCATAAAAGAAGAGGTTTCTACAAGATAGTGAGTTTTTGATACGGCCACAGGGAAAAAACATTTGCAGGTATGCATTCAGGCACAATTTTCCCCTGTTTATTGTAGAGGGATTGCTTGAAAAAAAAATTAGAAATATAGTTCTGGACCTTCCATAAAATAGAGGGTCCTATCTGCAAACAGCCCAATCCCAAGTTTTGTGCTGCCCTAGGCCTGACTAAACTCATGCACCCCTAATTTAAATATGACCCACCCGTTCCTGTCAAGGCCACACCCCTTACCATTTAAGACCCGCCCTGAAATTTTCGAGTGGGGACAGTTCTGAGGGCCTGGGGGGGGGCAATGGATTCCCTTAATTTGCATAGATTTCCTCTCACTTCCTGTTTGGCTATAGGGCAGGAAGTGAAGGGAAATCTCTGCAATGGGAAAGGGATGGTAAAAAATAAACTGACAGGGGCTATAACCCTCCCTTATTCTATCCAAAATGAAAAAAAAAGTGTTGCCTATAGTTCTACTTTAAGCACAAATTTCTGATAATTTTTGGAGATATAACCATGCCAATGGTGCAGCAGAAAACACATAGCACAGTGAGGAAGATTTGTGGTCCAGGATGATAGGACAGTCAAAATTAGAAGCGGCGCCAATGCCCCCCCCCCCGCCCACCGTTGCGGAATGCCGCCCGCCCACATACCGGAAGCAGTGCGTCTGCTTTATGGGGGCGCTAGACTAATTTGCCTCTCAGCCCAGTCCGCCCCTAAGACTGGTGCTATTCTAATAGTGTAGCGCAAGCCAGTGGGGACCCTGTCCGTGCTGCCCCCCTGTAAAGTGCTGCCCTAGGCCTGGGCCTTGTTGGCCTAGGCCAGGATACAGCATTGAACCTGGGTCCTGGCTTCTCACTCTGGGAAGCACCAATGACATTACAATGCCTCGCTGCTGCCTTCTGGTAAGGTGGGAGCTTGAAATCCCAAGAGAATGCACACCTGCAATGCCGGTTCACCCATAGGTGAAACACTGATCCTTTCCTTGCATCACATGCTTTATTGCTGTTTACTTATCATATTGAAGAACAGGATTACCGTTACTTTTGTTTGTGTTCTCAAATGTGACATTTTGAGCAAATAAATATAAAGCAGTCCCAACTGAAGAGATTCTATCTCCAGTATCCTAGATGCAGGATTCAATTACAGAGACAGTCCTCATGGCTCCATTCACGGTGTAGTGAGCTATAAAAGACTGATACCATATGTGGCAAAGAAGCCCAGGGAAGATGTGGAAGATTTGTTTGTGAGCACTTAAACAATATGCTTGTTTGCGGATCAAAGAATTAGTAGAGTTTATAATCAAGAGCAGTTCATAGGGCTGGAGAAAAATATTGAATGTGAAAGAAAAGGGGCAATAGAAAGAAAGCTGGCTCTCATCTGAGTTCCAGATGATTATAACAAAATACTGCTATTCGTTTTGGTAATCATAGGATGCCTAGATCATGTATGTCACTTCTCCTTCCAACCTGGCTGGTAGCTAAAATGAGATGTTAACTGACATATTGTAAAGCGCTGCGTAAACTGTTGGTGCTATATAAATCCTGTATAATAATAATAATGATAATTGGACATGTGTGTTGAGTAGACAAAAGAAAATTTAGTCAGATGATCAGGAATATGAAGGACCTTAAAAGGTAACTACATGTCTAATGCACACCATTTAAGGAGCTTTTCTTAAAGTGTTTGTGAACCCAAATATGTTTGTGAACCCAAATATATATATTAGGAACGATCTTCAGGCCGGTCACGTGACTAGAGGGCGCTGTACAGCTCCGATACATGGCTACTGCAGGAGTGGCGAGGTCACATGGCCGCTCAGCCCCTCCTACAGTAGCCCTGGAAACCATCTGAGAGTCACGTGACTGGCCTGAAGATAGTGCTAAATCAGTATTTACAAGCCTCGTTTTTATAAAAGACTTATACAGTGTGCTATGCCTAACTATAATAGAGCGGCTGGCAGTGACCATATATAAAATTTTATTTGTACTAATAGGGATGGGGGGCAGAGACAGAGACACAGAGCACAGAGCTGACAGGCAGGGAGGAGGGGGTGAGGGGGAGAGAGGAGAGCTGAAAGTAGGGCTACGGATGACCAAGGGACGTATAGTGGTCAAGGCTCAGCAGCCCTGATTTTCATGGTCATCGCAGAGAGGGGAATACATGATGTGGCCGGATCAGTCAGTTTTTTTCTTACAGTTTAGAGAGGGGCAGATTACACTGTGCACTGTGCTGTTTAATCTGCTTTAAGGGACCAGGATCTCTATTTTTAGGGGGGTTAACAAACACTTTAAGTTTTATTGCCCACATTGGTATTTGTGCCACACTATGGCCCCTTATGGTCTGTTTACATCCACTTTTGATGTAAAAAAGGCCCTTCACAGCCATTTACTGGGAATTTCAGTGTGCTGTTTCTATTCTCCCCAGCTCTTAAGCAGCTGAGAACAAAGGGAATGTGAGCACCTTTAAAAAAAAAAAAAAAAACATTTTTTTTCCTTTTTTAATATCTATACACAGAGGTTTTGCCTTTCATTTCGATTTATGGAACGGGTTGTTTTACAAGGTGAGGGTTTACATATACTTCAAATGAACATCACCATGAAATTTTGTGCTGTCGCTTACAGCAGCATTTAGGATTCACACAAAGCCAGACAAAGAAGAGGGTAAACAGGACAACCGACATCACCAGACCAGTTTGGACTGAAGACCCCTAAAAAAAAAAATCTATGTAATTTTTTAAAACATTTTTATTATTTTTTTGTCAAGGGTGCTGTGATGCTTCAGTTTGTGGGTAGATTCAAAGAGGCAAATCCCAAGTCTTGAGTAATGCCGCGTACACACGGTCGGACTTTTCACCTGCAAAAGTCCGACGGACGCCGCCGGACAAAGTCCGGCGGAAAGTCCGACCGTGTGTGGTCTCCATGGTCGACCACGCCCCCTAAAACGTCACAGTCCCAGCATGCCCAGGGACTGTGACATCATATGGGGGCGGGGTCTCCGCCTATATAAGTCACAACGCAGCCCTCAGAGACCAGTCCAGCCGGAGAGAGCGTCGTGTCAACATCTGGGGGAAGAGAAGAGAAGAGAAGAGAACACAAGAAGCCAAGAAGCCAAGAAGCCAAGAAGCCCAGAAGTCCGGACCTCCGCTAGCAATAGAGCTACCTGAAGATAGCGGAGGGGCCGGCCGAAGACCTGGGACACCGGGAGAAGAGGCCGGAGAGCGGAGAAGAACCAACCGGACGCCGGGAGAAGATGAACCGGAGGGACCCCCGAAGACGGAAGAAGACCCCCCCGGAGCTGTTTAATAAATTATTTTAAAAACCTGTGTTGTGTTTTATTACTGACACTTTTTACCTAGGTAAATGGGTAGGGGTACCATGTACCCCATACTCATTTACATAGGGTGGGGGGCCGGGATCTGGGGGCCCCCTTATTAAAGGGGGCTCCCAGATTCCGATAAGCCCCCGCCCGCAGACCCCGACAACCAACGGCCAGGGTTGTCGGGAAGAGGCCCTTGTCCTCATCAACATGGGGACAAGGTGCTTTGGGGGGGGGGCGCAGGGCGCCCCCCTCCCCCAAAGCACCCACCCCCCATGTTGAGGGCATGCGGCCTGGTACGGTTCAGGAGGGGGGGGGGCGCTCGCTCGTCCCCACCCCCTTTCCTGACCGGCCAGGCTGCGTGCTCGGATCGGGGTCTGGTATGGATTTTAGGGGGACCCCACGCCGTTTTTTCGGCGTAGGGGTTCCCCTTTATAATCCATACCAGACCTAAGGGCCTGCGACGGGGCTCGCAAGGTTTCAATCTCGCCAAAAAAAGCGGCGAGATTGAATTCCTTTTCTAGTCCCGTCGTACCAAAGTTAGGTTCAAAATGAACGGACTTGTCCGTGTGTGGGAAAGTCCGTTCGTTCTGAAAGTCCGGCGGAAGTCCGGCGGGAAGACCGGATTCCGGAAAGTCCGGCCGTGTGTAGGCAAGTCCGGCCGTTCAGAAAGTCCGGCGGTAGTCCGCCGGAAGTCTGGCGGCAAGTACGTCGGACCTAGCTTTCTAGAAAGTCCGACCGTGTGTACGCGGCATAAGACTTTAAAGCCACAATTTTCTACTGATTTTCTTTCTTTTTTGATACTCTTTGGGAACTTTAACATAGAGTAATAACCTTAGAATAGTAGTAAAATTGCCTTTTAACATACTACTTTATGAGATTTATGTAACTGGCATAGAGCAGTCCTTCACATAGTTATATAACTTCAGATTTGGAATACGTTTTTGATTTTTCTTTAAGCAATTGATTAATATTGAGTACACTATACCAACTGATTCTTAAATGTTATGTAATTCTCTAAACTGAGTGATGTTTTCTATAAAAGTTGGCCCTGTCTACAGCACAACCCACAGCATAAGTTCGGAACAGCTCAGCGGTGGATAGTCTGCATTCCACGGACGTGAAGTCATCCAGTCATATTATTGTTTGATATTGTAATTTTTGAGATTATCATAGCAAATGCGGACAGATGACAGCAAGTTCCATATGTTGTGCATGCCAGACTCTCAAACATACTGTACTAATATTGAATTAGGTGGGATTTTCTCTCTTTTTTATGTAATCACTCCTAATTTATTCATCTACGGTCAACTGAAAGATTCTAAATGATCTGCCATGTAATCCTCCAAGATTTCACGATGTATGGCAGAAAATGGTCACGTAAATATTTTAGTGTGCAGAATATTCTGGCCAGACGTTAAGCTCGCTAACATGGTTGCTATTTTGGCTGGTGCCTGACAGAGAACACAGCGGGTTCCTCTACAGAAAACCAGCATGTGCCACTCTTCTGTGCACCAGTTTGTCAGGGTATCCCATCAGATAAATGTAGATAAGATGGCATGTCTGGATTCTATCAGTAAGTTCAATCAGTAAGAAAAGGTACTGTGTGTATAAAGGGATAATCCTACAATTAATGATTTCATTAAAATGTGAGTAAACTTGAGTTAGATAGGGATGAGGTTCAAGTTCACAGCTACCGTGGGTTCAAGGCAAATCCTGTGGATTCAAGGTTTGCCATCCTGACAAATTTCTGTGTAGATTTGCCCAGGAAAATTTTTTTAAAACCACAATCGACTGCATGACTTGTTGCATGCCCCATCGTGCTCCAGGTGGTGATGTCACAAGGGGGCAGGGTCTCCGGATGACGTCACCGGATGGGCACGCCCCATGGTTGCATAAGTAACGGCACACACCAGACCTAACACAACAGTGGGAGCTAGCATCGGGAGAAGACATCAGATGAAGAAAACAGCAGAAGAAGACAGCAGAGGGAGAAGAACCGGAGATTGGAGAAGACATCAGTGGGGGAGGGAAAAGAGCCGGAGAGGGGAGTAGACATCAGTGAGGGAGGGAGAAGAGCCAGAGAGGGGAGAAGACTTCACCAGAGAGGGGAGAAGACCTGAGGGAGAATAAAGGAATTAAAAACCTGTGTACTGTTTTTATTTATTTTTATACCTTTTTGGGTGAATGGGTAGGGGTACAATGTACCCCCTACTCATTCACATAGGGTGGTGGGTCGGAATCTGGGGGCCCCTTCTTAAGCCGCCTGCCCGCAGACCCCCACAACCACCGGCCAGGGTTGTGGGGAAGATTCCCTTGTCCCCATCAACATGGGGACAAGGTACTTTGGGGTAGGGGGGTGCAGATTTTGAGGGGACCCCATGCCATTTTTTTGGCATGGGAGTTCCCCTCAAAATCCTTTGGTCTGGATCTTGTGGGGGGGCCCCACGCCCTTTTTTTTCCATTTTGGCGTTGGGTTCCCCTTCAAGACCCTCAGAACACAAGTCGCACCACCCGACTTGGATGCAACTTCTTTTAAAATCAATGGGCTCTCATAGGGAACCATTGATTTTGAATAGAGGCAGAGAAATGCTGCTAAAAACTAGCGCAGCTAAATGCACATTAACGACAATGCAAAAAGCTACTAAAAGCACATTTTTACAGCGGCTTTTTCCTGGCGTTGGTAGTGGCTTTGCAGCTCATTTTTTTCGAACGCCCTGTGTGCATGAAGCCTTAAACTATGTCCAGCAGGCTTAGAAGGCTTTTTTGGGATAAGTTAGCCTCTCATTATATAAGGGGATGAGGGGCACAGAGCAGCTGTAGGGTAAGCATAGGGAAAGCTGACAAACTGCATATGGAGAGATTAGGATCAGCAAGGATACTATAATGTCATTTTGATAGCAATCTCTTTGGGCAATCAATACCTTTGCTCCTTTTTTTTGGGGGGGGGTTGTTTTTTATTTTATTTTGTGTTTGAGTTGAAGTCAGTAGTCACGTTTAGCAGTCCATTTTTTTTTTTATTCTCCATTAATAGGACATTTATTATGCTGCTGCATTGTTTTGAAATAACAAAAAAAAAGCTAAGTGCAAGAGCAGTGTGCACATAAACCACCTCACATTATATCACGTACAATCATTGCACCCTCATCCCCATAAATAAAACAAATGTTAGACCTATTGTCGCTGAATAAAATTGTTCTGTCGCTGGGCATTTTTGCACTGCTGCATCATCTGCAGTATCTTAATTCTTCTAATTTGTCTCTAGTAAATTTAACCACTTCAGCCCCGCTCACTGTATATATACGTCATTTTTTTGAAGATGGATATCTCGGTAACGGCAGCAGCTGCTGCCACAACCGAGATATCCATCTTTACAGTGAGCGATTCTGTACAAGATAATGGTGGTCTCAGCGGCGGGTTCGCCGCGAGATCACCGTTATCGGCGGCGGGAGAGGTGCCACCCCCCCTCCCGCCGCTCTCCCGCACCCTCCGCCGCTTACCGGAGCCGTCGGTAGCGGCGGAGGCGATCGGGTCCTTTCCCTGCTGAGGTATGGAGACAAGTGAGGCCAAGATGGCGCCCACCCGTCTCCATACCATGTGACGGCCGGAGCGACGTCATTACGACGGCTCCGCCCACTCTCTTAAAGGCACAAATTTTTTAAGTGTCATTTTTTTAAACGACTTTTTTTTTTTTTTTTTTTTTGCATTTTAGTCTAAATATGAGATCTGAGGACTTTTTGACCCCAGATCTCATATTTAAGAGGACCTGTCATGCTTTTTTCTAATACAAGGGATGTTTACATTCCTTGTAATAGGAATAAAAGTGATCCAAATTTTTTTTTTTTTTTAAACAGTGAAAAAATAAATAAAATAAAATAAAATAAATAATAAAAAAAAAAAAAATTTTTTTAAAGCGCCCTGTCCCGACGAGCTCGCACGCAGAAGCGAACGCATACGTGAACACGGTGGTCAAACCACACATGTGAGGTATCGCCGCGACCGGTAGAGTGAGAGCAATAATTCTAGCCCTAGACCTCCTCTGTAACGCAAAACATGCAATCTGTAGAATTTTTTAAACGTCGCCTATGGAGATTTTTAAGGGTAAAAGTTTGACGCTATTCCACGAGCGGGCGCAATTTTGAAGCGTGACATGTTGGGTATCAATTTACTTGGCGTAACATTATATTTCACAATATAAAAAAAAATTGGGCTAACTTTACTGCTGTCTTATTTTTTTTTTTTAAAAAGTGAATTGTATTCTCTAGGATGTTAGAAAAAAACAATATATAATGTTTGGGGGTTCTAAGTAATTTTCTAGCAAAAAAACCTGTTTTAAACTTGTAAACACCTAAAATCCAAAACGAGGCTGGTCTTTAAGTGGTTTAAAGTGATTGTAAAGGTATTTTTTTTAATAACAAGCATGTCATGTTTACCTGCTCTGTGCAATGGTTTTGCATAGAGCAGCCCTGATCCTCCTATTCTATTCTGGGTACCATTGGTCCCAGCTGCCCAATAAAAATCCTGCTATGGAGGCACACTTCTCACTGCAGTGTCATAAAAGGGGCATGTGTCTAAAAGACAAATGCTCCCTTCCAGCCCAGCCCTCTTAACTACAAGGAAAAAACATGGGTTTATGTGTATAAGATCCACAATCCAATGTTTTTCTCACACAGTTAAGAGGGAGAATGAGAATCTGCTGCCTGCTGAAAAGGTACTGTTATAATCAAGCGAAATCATATATTTATATGCTATATGTTATAACATAATAATTTATTATTTATTTATTTACTGTGAAATTACTGGTTCGAAGTTATAACTTCAAACTTCAGTAATTTGTCCGTTAAGCCACCTGCTTGAGTACAGATTTTGAAAATGTAGTAAATTAACTTAAAAACAATAAATAATAATTTGTTATATATTACTTATGGTAAAAAAAAACCCTTACCACCCAGGATAATTCTGACACTTCTCTCCTACATGTAAAAATCATAATTTTTTTTTGCTAGAAAATTGCTCAGAACCCCCAAACATTATATATACAGTATCTCACAAAAGTGAGTACACCCCTCACATTTTTGTAAATATTTTATTATATCTTTTCATGTGACAACAATGAAGAACTGAAACTTTGCTACAATGTAAAGTAGTGACTGTACAGCTTGTATAACAGTGTAAATTTGCTGTCCCCTCAAAATAACTCAACACACAGCCATTAATGTCTAAACTGCTGGCAACAAAAATGAGTACACCCCTAAGTGAAAATGTCCAAATTGGGCCCAAAGTGTCAATATTTTGTGTGGCCACCATTATTTTCCAGCACTGCCTTAACCCTCTTGGGCATGGAGTTCACCAGAGCTTCACAGGTTGCCTCTGGAGTCCTCTTCCACTTCTCCATGATGACATCATGGAGCTGGTGGATGTTGGAGACCTTGTGCTCCTCCACCTTCTATTTGAGGATGCCTCACAGATGCTCGATAAGGTTTAGGTCTGGAGACATGCTTGGCCAGTCCATCACTTTTACCCTCAGCTTCTTTAGCAAGGCAGTTGTTCGTCTTGGAGGTGTGTTTGGGGTCGTTATTATGTTGGAATACTGCCCTGCGGCCCAGTCTCCGATGGGAGGGGATCATCCTCTGCTTCAGTATGTCACAGTAAGTACATGTTGGCATTCATGGTTTCCTCAATGAACTGTAGCTGCCCAGTGCCAGCAGCACTCATGCAGCCCCACACCATGACACTCCCACCACCATGCTTGACTGCAGGACACACTTGTCTTTGTACTCCTCACCTGGTTGCCGCCACACACGCTTGACACCACCTGAACCAAATAAGCTTATCTTGGTCTCATCAGACCACAGGACATGGTTCCAGTAATCCATGTTCTTAGTCTGCTTGTATTCAGCAAACTGTTCTGCAGGCTTTCTTGCTCATCATCTTTAGAAGAGGCTTCCTTCTGGGACGACAGCCATGCAGATCAATTCGATGCAGTGTGCGGCTTATGGTCTGAGCACTGACAGGCTGATCTCCCACCCCTTCAACCTCTACAGCAATGCTGGCAGCACTCATACGTCTATTTCCCAAAGACAACCTCTGGGTATGACACTGAGCACATGCACTCAACTACTTTGGTCGACCATGGAGAGGCCTGTTCTGAGTGGCAACTGTCCTGTTAAACCGCTGCATGGTCTTGGCCACCGTGCTGCAGCTCAGTTTCAGGGTCTTGGCAATCTTCTTATAGCCTAGGCCATCTTTATGTAGAGCAACAATTCTTTTTTTCAGACCCTCAGAGAGTTCTTTGCCATGAGGTGCCATGTTGAACTGTCAGTGACCAGTATGAGAGAGTGAGAGTGATAACACCAAATTTAACACACCTGCTCCCCATTCACACCTAAGACCTTGTAACACTAACAAGTCACATGACACCGGGGAGGAAAAATGACTAATTGGACCCAATTTGGACATTTTCACTTAGAGGTAGGGAAGGTCCCGATGTTTATGATCGAACATAAGTTCGACTCGAACATTGAGTGTTTGTTTGTCCACAAACTAACCGAACATATGGGGCATTCTCAGCAAGTTCGAGCACAGCGGAGCTCCCCATAATACACTGCGATCTCTCTGCTGACCAGCTGCTGACTGGCCAAAGCATGCACCTGACCTGCATGCCTTGGCCAATCACAGCACGATCTACTGGGAGAGCCATGATTGACCAAAGGTGCCCTTGACCAATTATGGCTCAGGGGGCTAAGTCCATGCCCCACACCATCTAAGGCTGCTTACACGGCAGCCGTATGTAGTGTGATAACGTGGAGAGATTCAGAGAACTTGAGCTAGATTAAGCAGGTTGGTTAGTGGCGTGCAGGCAGTTTAGTATATATATATATATATATACAGTGCAGTCAGTGTAGAATATATATACAGTGCAGGCAATGTATTATTACAGTGCTGTGAAAAAGTACTTGCCCCCTTTCTGATTTTTTTTTTTTTTGCATATTTGTCACACTTAAATGATTCAGATCATCAAACAAATTTTATTATTACACAAAGATAACCCAAGTAAATACAAAATTCAGTTTTTAAATGATGGTTTCATTTGTTAAGGCAAAAAAGCTGCCCAAACCTGCCTGGCTTTATGTGAAAAAGTTATTGCCCCCTAAACCTAATAACTTGGCGGCAACAACTGCAATCAAGTGTTTGCGATAACTGCCAATGAGTCTTTCACATTGCTGTGGATCAATGTTGGCCCACTCTTCTTTGCAGAATTGTTTTAATTCAGCCACATTGGAGGGTTTTTCAGCACGAACTTTCCTATGTAAGGTCATGATACAGCATCTCAATTAGATCCAGGCTTTGACTAGGCCACTCCAAAACCTAAATTTTGCCTTGTTTGAATTTGGAGGTGGACTTGCTTTTGTGTTTCAGATCATTGTCCTGCTGCGGTCACGAACTGATGGCCAGACATTCTGGTAGAGTTAAGAATTCATGGTTTCATCAATTATGGTAAGTCTTCTAGGTCCTGAAGATGCAAAGCAGCCCCAGACCATCACGCTACCACCACCATGTCTGACTGTTAGTATGATGTTCTTGTTATAAAATGCTGTATTAGTTTTATGCCAGATGTAATGGGTAGTACACCTTCCAAAAAGTTACATTTTTGTCTCATCAGCCCACAGAATATTTGCTTAAAAGTCTTAAAAGGGGATAATCAAGATATTTTTTGGTAAATGTGAGATGAGCCTTTGTGTTCTTTTTGGTTAGCAGTGGCTTTGGCCTTGGAACTCTCTCATGGAAGCCATTTTTGGCTCAATCATGAATACTGATCTTACCTTAGGCAAGAGAGGCCTGCAGTTCTATAAATGTTGTTCTAGGTTCTTTTATGACCTCCTGGATAAGTCATCGTCATGCACTTGGAGTAATTTTTTGTAGGCCGGCCGCTCCTGGGAAGGTTCACCACTGTTCCAAGTAATCTCCATTTGTGGATAATGGCTCTCCCCGTGGTTCACTGGAGTTCCAAAGCCTTAGAAATGGCTTTTAAACCCCTCCTAGACTGATACATGTACATTACTCACTTACTTACTTTGTTTTTAATCTGTTCTTGAATTTTTTCTGTTAGCGTGCTTCACTTTGTCAGACAGCTTCTATTTATGTGATTTCTTGATTCAACAGGTCTGGCAGTAATCAGGCCTGGGTGTGGCAAGTGAAATTTAACTTTAACAGCTTTAACAGCTTTCCATAAAATTGTGGTTAATCGCAGTTCATTCATGATTTAGCATGGGAGGGGGCAATTACTTTTTCACATAGGACCAGGCAGGTTTGAACAGATTTTTTCCCTAAATAAATGAAATAATAAATGAGAAACTTCATCTTGGATTTACTCAGGTTATCTTTGTGTAATAGTAAACTTTGTTTGATGATCTGAATCATTTAAGTGTGAGAAATATGCAAAAAAAATGAAAATCAGGAAGGGGGCAAATACCGTACTTTTCACTGCACTGTATATATATATATATATATATATACACATATACAGTAGAGCCAGTGCAGAGTATATAATACAGTGCATTGAAATAGTTAAGGGGAACCCTATGTCAGAATTAAGGAAAAAAACGGCATGAGGCCCTCCAAAATTCATACCAGGCTTTTTGTGTCTGGTATAAATTTTAAGGGGAACTCCACGCCAAAATTTTTAAAAAACAGTGTGGGGTGCCCCCAAAATCCATACCAGGCTCTTCATGTCTGGCATATATTTTAATTTACATTTTACATTTTACTGTGCTTAACTGTTTATATATTACATTGGATACTGTATATTACTCTATGCATCACTGTTATTTTTGTTTTATGACAGTGTGTTTTTATGTAATACATTTTTCTACCTTTCTATCCTTTGAATTAATATTTGTATCTTGATATAAAAAAGTTTGCCCTTAAAGTCCCCTTTGTACCGGGGCATACTAGCTTTCATATATAGAAGTGGGAACAGGATACCTGTCAAAGGTATCCGTTCCCTCCCTCCCCCACCCCTCCCCCGAAAGGTGCCAAATGTGGCAATGTGGGGAGGGGACAAATCAGCGGAAGTTCCACTTTTGGGGGGGGAACTCCACTTTAAGTACGTCTTTGTATCTTGCCCTTTCTGCTATTGGTTTGCTTTTCCCATAAGCAGAGCTTGATGGTTGAGCATCAGTACCCTTTGCTTTACCTTACATGACTTTTGCCTTTTACAATGTTCTGTGTCCATTACAGATTATTCTAAAAAACATTAATATTCATTATGTCTGCTCTATATTAAGGAAAAAATACATTTAACTATCTCTTATTTGTGTGACAAATAACCCAAAGATAATATTAAAAAAGCAATAATTTTACAATGTAGCTTTAAACACTTCATGAAGTAATAGGATAAAAATCTTAAAATTAGACAATAGAAGCACATGATCTTCAAAACAGAAACAGATTTTTGTATACATTCCAGCTTTGAGTGGAAATACTGTGCAATCTATGCATGTTTTCTATTTTAAAATAAAAGAGCTCCAAAAAAAACATTTTTAGACGAAGTAATCCATTAAAGATGACTATTGTTTGTGTACAAATTAAGCACAATTCTGATAAGGTGTTTTCTTAAACATGAACATTTCAAATTCAAAGAATGTATTACACTGTTTACAAAGAAGGTAATATCCCATAATTTATTTTTTTCCCCCAAATGATTGAGTTCAGGTATTTTCAGTAAAGTGTACTGTTACTGGTCAACATTTTAGACAATCGTGCACTTTTAGCCTTGCAGCAACAAATTTGAGAAGGCCCCTTTCTTCACCAGCATGACTGTGCCCCTATGCACGAAGCCAACTCCATAAAAATGGCATGATACTTTTTAAAATCTTCGTCTATTAGATCTCTTTCACACTGAGGCAGTTTTCAGGTGTTTTAGCGCTAAAAATAGGGCCTGTAAAGGGCCTGAAAACTGCCTCTCATGTCTTCCCGGTGTGAAAGCCCGAGTGCTTTCACACTGGGGAGATGCGCTTGCAGGATGGGAAAAAAAGTCCTGCAAGCAGCGTCTTTGGGGCGGTGTAGGATCGCTTTATACAGCGCTCTTGCACCACCCCTGCCCATTGGAATGAACGGCCAGCGCTTCTGAAGCACCTGTAAAGCACTTCGGAAGCGCTGCACCATGGGCGCTTTTAACCCTTTCTTCGGCCACTAGCGGGAGTTAAAAGCAATCCGCTGGCGGGTGAAAAGCTCCGCTAAAATGACGGTAAAGCGTTGCTAAGACTAGCACCACTTTACTGCTAACGGACCCGCCACCCCAGTGTGAAAGAGGTCTTAAGGACACGTCTCAAGCAATGGTACATGCATAGAATGGTACATAGAATCAAAATAAATTCAGTGCTACCAGCAATACGTTCTGGAAAAAGGGGACATACCATATATACTCGAGTATAAGTCGTTCCGAGTATAAGTCGAGGCCCTAATTTACCACAAAAAAAATGGGAAAAACTTATTGACCCGAGTATAAGACGAGGGTGAGAAATGCACAGCTACTGTAAGTGGAAAAGAGGGTCAACAATGCCCATTTGCAGTATCACTGTGCCCATTTGCAGCCATAGGTCCCCTGAACTTCAAACTCGGTAGTTAAGGGTTCCTAGATGCCCCCAAGCTGCAGCCAAAATTTGGGGTCTCTGAACCCAAAGGGTCCCGAAATGACATTGCTGCAGATGGGCACAGTTGACCGAATTTGGGGCCCTGTATCTCGGGGCCACTTAGTGCTAAGAACCCCAAATTTGGTGTGCAAACCCAGTGGAACTAGCACCATAATATTTCCAAATCTAGGGTTTTTAGCCCCAAGTGGCCCTGAGATACAGGGCCCCAAAAAACAGTTCAGAAAATGTCAAGCACTTTTCTACAGCAGAGAATGACATTTTCCGAACCGGATTTGGGGCCCCGTATCTCAGGGCCACTTGGTGCTAGAAACCCCAGATTTGGCTATGTTGTGGTACCAGTTCCACTGGGTTTGCACACCAAATTTGGGGTTCCTAGCACCGAGTGGCCCTGAGATACTGGGCCCCAAATTCGGTTCGGAAAATGAAATTTTTTGCTGCAGAAAAGTGCTTGACTCGAGTATAAGTCGAGGTGGGCACTTTCAGCACAAAAAAATGTGCTGAAAAATTCGACTTATACTCGAGTATATACGGTAATCGTATCTGATAACTTTATTTTACATTAAACTTAATACATAAAGCAACTGCTATTGTCTATGTTCTTTGATGTCTATACTATAGCAGGTAAAGCCTTCTGTGCATTTCTGTACAGTTAATCTCTTTCAGAACAATAAAAATTAACACATTTTAGTGGAGACGAACCAGTAAAAAAAATTGGGGCAAAGGTAAAGGAGGGCATGAAAACAAGGAAGAGGGATAGAGGTAGGCAAAAGTAACAGGAGGGGGACAAAAGGGAAGAGAGGGTAATGGGGAAAGGGAGGGGGGCCTTCAGGAGTGTGGTTGTTATTCTTTTTGGAATACATTTTACTATAGAATGTGGGCCTCAAAAAAGGTGTCATATCTGCAGGGTCATCATACAGAATAAAGCTTAAATCACACGTAGGACATAATTAGGAGAGAATTGTGTTATCTGTAACAGCCTAGCCAGTATCTGATGAGGTCATGAGTATCCTCAATTTTATGGTATTCACATACTGAGAAGCTGGGGGGTGATGGAGTAATCCTGGAATCCTTAAAAGCACACTATAATCAAGGGATCAATTCTTTGCATGATTTATATAATTGATGCTTAATTGGAATTAACACAGTACCAGCATTCCTTGAAATCAAATCTAAGCCATTGATGGATATACAGTACAGTACAGTACAGGAAAAAAATTATTCATACCCCTTACAATTTTCCACATTTCGTCATGTTACAACCAAAAATGTAAATGTATTTTATTGGGATTTTATGTGATAGACCAACATAAAGTGGCACATAATTGTGAAGTGGAAGGAAAATTATAAATGGTTTTCAAAATATTTTACAAATAAACATGTAAAAAGTGCGGCGTGTATTTGTATTCTACCCCCCTGAGTCAATACTTTGTAGAGGAGACGTGGCTTGGCGCGCAACGAAGATGAACGCTCACTAGCAGAGCTCAGTGAAGAAACCTGGCCTTCAACCTGTTACCCGGTACATATCAATCTGGAAATGGGCAAAAAGCTTGACCAGACCCCGCAGACCCACTCCAGATGCAGCACGACTACCTCCTCATCCAGGAACATACCGGAGCTGTTCAAACTACAGTTGGCCTCCCGTGGCAGTATGGCAGGGAACAAAATGGCGTGGACACAGAGGGAGGAGGAGGACTTCAGCGAGGACTTGCAATCTGCAGCAGAGGACACGAGTAGGGGATACAAACAGACAGACCATCCCCTGACTTACGCTGACATGTCAGGCTTTACAGCTGACATCACATCCACCTTCTCTGCAGCCATAACGGACCTTAAATCTAACTTGCTGGTCCTAACAGAGAAATTAGCTGCAGTGGAGACAACTGGGAAACACAGGGATAGGAGCCTGCACAAGCTGGAGAACGTGGTGATATCCCACTCCTCACACTTAATAGAAGTAAACAGGCATTTAGAAGACCTGGACAACAGGGGCAGGAGGAACAACATCAAAGTAAGAGGGATCCCCGAATCTGTGGACACAGCCCAAGTCATTCCTGCCTTGCAGAGAGTGTTTAACAGCCTCTTAGAGAGACAGGAGAAAAATTGAATTAGTGTGGGCTCACAGAGCCCTCAGAGCCAAAAGGACCTGATACCGCCCCCCTAGGGACATCATTTGTTGCATGCAAAGCTTCCAACTAAAAGAAGCCATAGTGACTAAAGCATGGAGAAACAATCGCATTATTTTCAATGGGGAAACCATTATGCTGTTTGAAGGCCTCTCACAGATAACATTGAGGAACCGAAGGGCACTCCGCCCCCTGCTGGACAAGCTCAGGGAAAATGACCTGAAGTACACGTGGCACTTCCCCTTTGCCCTCATTGTCATCCAAGCAGGCAAGCAACATGTCCTATGAACTCCGGCAGATTTACCAGGCTTCTACTAATCCCTGAATCTGGACCCCATAGTTCTCCCGAAATGGTACCAAGAGAATTTGCTCTCTGAAGGAAGCCCGATCAGATCTTCTCTCTCCTCCCCTGATAAACAGGCATCAAAAAAGATGAAACACAACCGCGGCCCTAGCTCACATGGGGGGACCCCAAGTTCAAGACTGACCTTTTCCAGGCCTCTTGCGGAGGACGAGATGGGAGCCCACTCCTGGTAAGAGAGGTTTACTACACAAACCTGGGGTCACGTATGGTTTGCTCCAGTGGGCTGTGACACACAATCCTTATCTTGTTTTACAAAGATGGAGTTTTCCTGTTAAATCCTGAATGGTTCTTAGCTCACAGTGCCTCTCACATTGACTCCCACACTTTTGCATAGAGAACACTTTGCGGCACGCAAACTCACCCAGTCAGAGACCTGAGACAGTAAAGCCAGCAAAGCCAGGCACTGCTGATCTTGCTAGACTGGGAACTCCAGGGCTTTGTGAACCGGTCCCTGCTGACAAGCAAGGCCACTTGGAAAAATGGGGTTTACGAGGGAGCAGCTAGCAGCAAAGACGACAGCGTGAGAACACCTGCCCTTGCTCCACAGGGACCCTGGGCTACACATACTTTCCATAATAACCATTTTCAGGATTGATTGTTCTACAGTTATTTATTTTTTCTTATATATAAGGTTAACGCATTTACATTTCAATTAAGGTTTTACTGTTGTATTACGTTAATGGAATTTTGAGCCATTTACAGGCTGGGTTTCTTCCATTCATGGCTGTGCTATATATTTCTTATTGCATAGTTTCTCTATCATTAGGAGCCTAACATCTCCGAAGCAACTAGGTGATAGGATATTTGTTTCCAATACTCGGTTGTAGCCTAGCCACGTTACCACAGAGTGGATCTGGGAATGAGACTTCTCATCCCTGGACCCACTAACTGTTTACTTTGGTTTAGCTGAGACTTGCTAAAGTGTTCTAACAAATCTCCTTCTCTCTCTCTATCTCTCTATTCTAACTCCTCTCTTCTCCCTCTCTCACCTCCCCCCCCCCCCCCCCCCAAGTTTGCATTTTAAAAGGCTAAATTATTGATTGGCCTCAAGCTTTATCTTGCAGGCACAGATCGGATCTTCGCATACGTGAGTTCTCCAGATGGCCTACTCCTCACTGGGGCGAGGCCCCAAAGACATATCATACAATGTAAGAGGGCTGAATGTACCAGAAAAAAGGGCTACACTTTTAAGAGAACTAAAGAAAGGTAGGCCACACTTTGCTCTCCTACAAGAGACTTATTTCAAGACCAAACAGATCCCAAAACTGACAAATTCTTTCTTTAGTGAGCCATTTCATGCCACAAATGACTCCGCCAAATTGAAAGGAGTTTCGATCTTGGTTAGCAGAGAAGCCCCCTTCACTCTGACAGACCGCTTGATGGACCCGGAGGGCAGATACATCTTTCTCAAGGATAATTATGGGGGCACACCCCTTACCCTAGCAAATGTATACTTACCCAATTCAGCCCATGTAACTTTCTGTCAAAGAATGATACGGGCACTCCAGGGGGTTCTTCAATGTCCCTCCAAATCCTTTAGCTGACACGTCTTCTGGGAAGACATGCATTACGTATAAGATTCTGAAATGAATTAAATCCCTCCTACACTCAGTACAGTTATTTGACACCTGGCGATTCCTCCACCCGGACAAGAGGGACTTCACCTTTCACTCCATACCACATACCCGCTACTCCAGCATAGATTACCTGTTCATATCCCAGAGAGACCTACCCAAAGTGACGGAAGCACGGATAGGTATCCAGTCCATTTTAGACCACGCCCCTTTATCTCTGACAGTAGTTCCTATCACACCCAGGGCTAACGCACACACTTGAAGGCAAAATGCTTCTCTTCTGACGGATCCAAATCTATTACCCAAAATTACAATATCACTTAAAGACTTCTACACACTTAATGAAGTCCCAGAAGCAGACCCCTTAAAGGTATGGTAAGCACACAAGTGCTCTGTAAGGGGGGAACTGATGAAAATGGGTGCCCTACAAAAAAGACAGCAGGAAACTGAAATTAAACGATTAACGGATACAATCTCCCAACTAGAGACGAAACATAAACAATCCCTGACTGAAAAATCAGCCACAGAACTAATAGAGGCAAGGAAAGCACTGCAACAGACACTAGAAACCAAAACAAAATGCCTACTCTTCTTCAAAAAGTAGATACACTATGAGGCAGGAGATAAGTCGGGCAGATTACTCGCCAGGGCATTATGAGAACTCAATATCTCCAAGAATATCATGGGCATCAAAAGATCAGACGGCACTGTGGACATAACGACAGAGGCCATCACGGCTCATTTCCACACCCGTTACTCCAAATTGTATAATCTACCACCACAACATAGGCCCCCCAACATAACAGGTGACAGAACCCAGGCAATATAAGAATATAATCTGAACAATAGCGGACTCCCTAAACCAGGGGTCCTCAAACTTTTTAGACAGGGGGCCAGTTCACGGTCCCTCAGACTGTTGGGGGGCCGCACTATAGTTTAAAAAAATATGAACTAATTCCTATGCACACATCTTATTTGTAGTGCAAAAAAACAGGAAAAAAACAGTACAATATTTAAAATAAAGAACAATTGTAATCAATATGAACTTATCAGTATTTCACAGACTCCCCTCATTACAGAACCACTCCCAATCACATACTTTCCCCATCACAGATCCCCCCATATCAGTCCCCCACCATAGCACAGAGTCCCCCACATCACAGATCCCCACCATAGCACAGAGTCCCCCACCCTAGCACAGAGTCCCCCACATCACAGATCCCCACCCTAGCACAGAGTCCCCCACCCTAGCACATAGTCCCCCACATCAGTCCCCCACCATAGCACAGAGTCCCCCACATCACAGATCCCCACCATAGCACAGAGTCCCCCACATCAGTCCCCCACCATAGCACAGAGTCCCCCACATCAGTCCCCCACCGTAGCACAGAGTCCCCCACATCAGTCCCCCACCATAGCACAGAGTCCCCCACCATAGCACAGAGTCCCCCACCCTAGCACAGAGTCCCTCACCATAGCACAGAGTCCCCCACCATAGCACAGAGTCCCCCACCATAGCACAGAGTCCCCCACATCAGTCCCCCACCATAGCACAGAGTCCCCCACATCAGTCCCCCACCATAGCACAGATTCCCCACATCACAGATCCCCACCATAGCACAGAGTCCCCCACCATAGCACAGAGTCCCCCACATCACAGATCCCCACCATAGCACAGAGTCCCCCACATCACAGATCCCCACCATAGCACAGAGTCCGGATGCAGAGAAGGCTTTTGATAGAGTCTCCTGGGAGCAGGGGCAGACTGACCATTGAGCGACTCGGGCACTGCCCGAGGGCCCTGAGCCACTAGGGGGCCCCATCAGGGTTGTCAGCCTCAGTAAAACCAGGGACAGTATGTATAAATCTGTGTTTTTTTTACATCTGTCTGTGTATACTGTGGGTACATGTATGTGTATACTGTGTGATTGTATACTGTGTGGCCCCATAATCTCTGATTGCCTGGGGGCCCCATAATCTCCTATTGCCCGGGGGCCCCATGAGTTATCAGTCCGCCCCTGCCTGGGAGTTCATGTTCGCAACCTGTAACCACATTGGACTAAACTCCCAAATGATGACGTGGATTAGTGCTCTCTATCAAAAAACCTCAGCCAGAATAAAGATTAACGGTACCTTGTCAGACAGAATAGAAATCTCAAGATAAATCTATCTAAATCTGAGGCTATGAACATCAATTTATCTACAGCAAACCTAGTTAAGACACAAGAAAACTGCCCCTTCAAATGGGAGAGCACAGCACTTAAGTATCTAGGAGTATGGCTGACCCCTAAGCTGCCCCTGATCTACGACTCAAATTTCCCATCACTACTCCAGACGATAGAAAAAGACTTAAAACTATGGAACACTGGCTATTCTTCCTGGTTTGGGTGGGCTGCCATCGTGAAAATGGTCATCCTACCCAGGTTGTTATACCTACAATGCGCACTACCAGTTAAAATTCCCCAAAGGTTTTTCAAAAAATTACACTTAATCCTCAATCCTATTCAGTAGGTTTGCCCTACTGACCAGACCGAAGGAAATGGGGGGATGGGACTCCCCGATTTTAAGAAGTATTACCTTGCCTCACACATAACAAGAATAGTAGACTGGCACTACCATGGGGACAATAAAGACTGGGTGCCCTTAGAGACTGGTCTGAGCCCCTTCCTACTACTTTTTACCATGGAACCCAGGACTTCGACACAAACAGTTATTACAACTACACCCACTGACGAGGAACACGTTGATGGCCTGCAGAGAAGCTGCAAAACATCCTGAGGTAACCTCCTTATTTAGCCCCCTAACACCGACATATGCCTCCCACCCAGAGACACACAACTGATGTCTCCATGAGGCTTACCGAGGCTCCAACTGTGGCTAAGACACAGCGCTCATGGATCCCTCAACAGAGACTTCCCGGCGGTCCTTCTGTGCTCCTGTGACAAAGCACATGGAAGCTCCCACCCGCTCCAGCACTCTGCAAGTGCTCCAACATTCTTCACGCAAGTTTTTAGTGTTGTTTTATACTTATAGACTGAATAAATTCCTAAGCTGTATAAAGTATTGGCTTGGCGCGTCTCTCTCCTCCTTTTGCTAAACCCTATTGAGAATCTGTGGGGCATCCTCAAATGGAAGGTGGAGGAGCGCAAGGTGTCTAACATCCACCAGCTCTGTGATGTCGTCATGGAGGAGTGGAAGAGTACTCCAGTGGCAACCTGATAATCTCCGGTGAACTCCATGCCCAAGAGGGTTAAGGCAGTACTGGAAAATAATGGTGGCCAAACAAAATATTGACACTTTGGGCCCAATTTAGACATCTTCACTTAGGGGGTGTACTGACTTTTGTTTCCATCAGTTTAGACATTAATGGCTGTGTGCTGAGTTATTTTGAGGGGACAGCAAATTTACACTGTGATACAAGCTGTACACTCACTACTTTACATTGTAGCAAAGTGTCATTTCTTCAGTGTTGTCACATGAAAAGATATAATAATATAATGGCAAGCCTCATGCATGTGCTTTTTTATATAGGGGGTCACTAATGCCAAGAATTGGTGAAATCAGGGGTCCGTCATCCGGAGATAATTCTGAAAATCATCCAGATTATTCTCCTGGAGCTCCCGCAGCAAAGGCATATAACATAATTGGTCATGATTAAGCAATCATTTTTTGGTCCAAAAACTCCTCCTCCTCCTTTTCCTGGACTGGATTGGACTTGGGTCAAAGCAATAACTCCAAGCCCAATAATAGCACGTTCTCTCCTCCGATTCCGCAACATGGCTGGTTGACGAACGGCGGTTCAGAAACGAACTGAAAAGCACGAACTGAAAAGCGCGAATCAACACTCACCAAACGTCTACTAACACGCAATTAGCAGAAGGAGCCCAAAGGGTGGCGCCTGACAATTGAACTTCCTCTTTGTCGTCTCGTAGTACATCTAGTACATTACTATGTTAGTGTTTGTTGGCCAACAATTGTGCACCATTAGTATGCAAGACAAGTTCCTGGCACACGCCCTTCGTACAAAATACAATCGTGTGTATGAGCCTTTAGAGTTGGTTTGAAAGCCAGAGGCTAGTTCCTTGGCTGTATCCACCTTGAATGTGAGGTCTTGGAGAAGAGCTTCACTGAGCCAACAAAAACTTGGTTTAAAGTGAGGTTGTTAGAGTTCCAATGAGAGGGGGATAGGAGCATAATCTCACATGAGTAGTAAGTCAGTGGAAGCCTGCACAACATTATCTAGACTTTTTTGCATAATGAAGAAGTAGTTTAGAATTATATACACCTCATATGGTTAAAAAAAAAAAATTAATCATGCGTAGTGCATTGGGTAAGCATTTAAGCTTTTACTAGGTGAGAAAGATGAAGTTCATTTTTAAGTTTCTCGAGGTAGATGAACCAGAAGTGGGAGTCATAAGCAATGCTAAAATCTCTGTCCAAGAATGGCATACCCTTTGTGTGTTCTAGAATTATCTGCACTAATATTTAGGAAAGAGAGCTGGTGTGTGTCTGGTAGTGTGTGTCTGATAGTGTGACTAGAGTAAGAAGAGTGTCATCTCTTGTTTCCTTGACCCAGAAGGTAACAATCCTTATAAGGGTGGCACAGTGGTGTAGTGGTAGCACTCTCGCCTAGCAGTAAGAAGGGTCACTGGTTCGAATCCCAACCATGACACTACCTGCTTGGAGTTTGCATGTTCTCCCTGTGCCTGCGTGGGTTTCCTCCGGGTACTCCGGTTTCCTCCCACACTCCAAAGACATGCCGGTAGGTTAATTGGATCCTGTCTAAATTGTCCCTAGTATGTATGAATGTGAGTTAGGGACCTTAGATTGTAAGCTCCTTGAGGATAGGGACTGATGTGAATGTACAATGTATATGTAAAGCGCTGCGTAAATTGACGGCGCTATATAAGTACCTGAAATAAAATAAATAAATAATAAATCATCTGCCAGGTAGGTAAGTGGGATCCAATGATCCAAACTCACAATTAAAGAGGTTTTAAACCATTTAAAAAAATAAAAATCTGCCAGACAATGGCATAATGTGCTAGTATTCCTCACATACTAGCACATTATGAAATACTCACCTTAGAACTAAGCCCTCCAGTGCTGTAAAGCTTACACGTTCCCCCATCTGTCTTCCAGGTTCGCGAGCTCCGGCTATGTGTTGCCAGAGCCACGATGATGTCGCTCCTGAGCTGCCGTTAAAAGTACTGGCTCTGAATGCCCCGCACTGTAAGCCAGACCTTCAGAGCGCATGCACCGATGAATGCACTCTGAATATCTCCTAAAACTGCGCAAGTTTAGCAGATATTCACAGTACCTACAGGTAAGCCTTAGTATAGGCTTGCCTGTAGGTACAAGTGGTAGTACATCGTTTACTACCACTTTATGATACTGATCCCTTTGAAAGCAACACGAGTGACTAGTTTATTGTGGAGAAACGTAGGTGGTCTGCACAGAGCCTTGACCTCAACCCCACTGCACACCTTTGGGATGAATTGGAATGCTCAGTGCAAGCCAGGTCCTTTTGTCCAACATCAGTGCTTAGTTGATCAAATTGAAAAAAGAAACACACACAGTGTTTCTGAGTGTATATATATATATATATATATATATATATATATATAAGTTTTTAGTCCCTAGTAATTCGTATACCCCTGTAAATTATGGTGAAGGGAGTTGCATATAATCACTGTGCTAATGGTAAAGAGCCCCTTATGATTAAACATCCTTTTGTCTAATCTCAAATTTTGGCCATTTTTCTTCTTCATGGACCGTAGAGTAAACAGTTTATTACAGTTACTATAATTTTTCATATACCCGGACATTGTGATTAAAGCCCTGCTTAAGTACCCCTTCTCCAGAGTAAATAAGTGTAATCTACGTAATTTTTCTGTACAAATTAGGTGCTCCAGCCCCCTTATTTTTTTGCCCTTGGCTGAACTCATTCTAGTTCAAGGACATCCTTTCTGTGGATTGGTGACCAAAACTAAACTGCCGATTCAAGATGAGGCCAAACCAGTGTTTTGCAAAAGGGGGAACATTTTAACACATGAGAGTATTCTGTTAGCTTTGTCAGCTCCAGCATGGCATTGCATGCTATTGCTAAGTCTGTTAACTACACGTACCCCCAAAATCTTTTTCCATCACTAATTCTCCCAGAGATAGAGTATTTTGCATGTGTATTTTTAGTACTCGAGTGCATAACTTTCCATTTTCGTTATATTGAACCCTATCTATTATAAAATTGCCCATCCCCCTGTTTTTTCAATGTTGTTCTGTAATGTTGCTGCATCCTCTGCCAAATGTATTTCCCTGCATAGTTTGGAATCATCAGCAAACACTGAAATTGAGCTTTTAATTCCATCCCCTGTATCATTAATAAGCAAATTAAACAGCACTGGCTCCAAGACAAAGCCCCTGGGCACACCACCCATAACCTTAAACCATTTCAGTTTCCTATCCATGTACAGATAATTTATTCCACACCAATAAACCTTATTTTGTAAAATTAACATTTATGAGGTACAGTATTTAATCATTAAGCACAATCCAGATATACTACGTCAACTGGCCTTCCACTATCTACTGTCAGGGCCTTTTTTTTTTTCCTCCATTCGTTGCGCACATGTTTAAAGCGGAGTTCCAGTCTCTGCGCTGCGGCGAGGTACAGTGAAAGTGCACCAGTCTAATGGCCAAAAAAGATAATACATTTTGAAAAAAAAAACATTTCGATGATTAATGGCAATGTGATCAGCAAGACGGTGGGGGGTGGTCGCGGGGGTAAACTTCAAAAATTGTGTGGAATTCTGCATTAAATGGGTATTTTAGCCCAGGTGATTACTGATTACAGTGCCAGGCCTAAACATGTGCTAGCTGTGCCTGAAAAGTAAAAGATGTGCTGGAGAGAGTGAAAGAGAGAGTTATGCCGCGTACACACGAGCGGACTTTACGGCAGACTTTGTCCAGCGTACTTTGACGGACTTTACGACGGACTTTCCGAATGAACGGACTTGCCTATACACAATCAACCACAGTCCGACAGATTCGTACGTGATGACGTACGACCGGACTAAAACAAGGAAGTTCATAGCAAGTAGCCAATAGCTGCTCTAGCGTCGGTTTTTGTCTGTCGGACTAGCATACAGACGAGCGGACTTTTTGACCGGACTCGAGTCCGTCGGACAGATTTGAAACATGTTTCATTTCTAGGTCCGTCAAACTTTTGAGAAAACAAAGTCCGCTGGAGCCCACACACGATCGAATTGTCCGACAGACTTCAGTTCGCCGGACCAAGTATGCCGTAAAGTCCGGTCGTGTGTACACGGCATAACAGTCTGCAAGCAAGAGATGTGCTGGAGGAAACTGGAGTAACTGAATGTATATAGTAGTCTATAGTCCTATGAGCCTCCAGGTACTATCAGACCAAATATGGTCTCTGAACTGATGTATCCTACAAATGATCAGCTGTTAGCGTTACACATGTCTCATAACCATGCAAATGATCAAACAAAGGTATAAGTACGCTGCGCTGTCAAAATGGCAAATATGTAAAATTTAGTGCTATATTGCAAATAAAGTGATACTGTGCTCTCTCATAACATGTGGAATATATATATATATATATATATATATATATATATATATATATATATATCATCCAAAATATAAAATCAGTTATTAATATATACTTATATGCGATACGTCAATAAATAAATAAAGTGCTCCAATATACTTATACTTTTGAGTAAGCATGAGGAGGAATATCTGGTTCCTACTGCTAGTAGGATTCCAGTTATATACTATATTCCTAAAATACATAAGGATAGACACAATCCCCCTGGGTAGACCTATAGTAAGTGGGATTGACTCCCTAACATCCCGATTAGGAGAATATATAGACATACATCTCCAACCCCTTGTTAAGGAAACTCACGCTTATCTAAAGGACACCAAACATACAATACAGTTATTAAATGAGTGCACCTCTAATGAAAATTTGGTGATGGCAACTGTCGACGTGGCATCTCTCTACACCAATATAGGCCATCAAGGTGCCAAAAGGGCAGTGAAATGGGCCCTAAAAATTAATGACGGTATAGAAAAGAAGCTACGGAGAATCATATTAAGATGTTTAAGTTTCTGTTTGGAACATAACTTTTTTTGGTACCAGAACACTTTTTATTTACAGATTAAGGGCGTCACGATGGGTGCAAAATTTGCCCCAAGCGTCGCCAATTTATATATGGCCAGATGGGGGTCTGAAGGTATTTTACACAATAGAGATCCCGATATTTTACTTTATGACGATCTTTTTATCATATGGTAGGGAAATGAGGACCTCTTGGTAGAAAAACTTGAAATAATGAATAACAATGATCAGAATATCAATCTGACATGCAATGTCAGTAAAAGTATGGTACATTTCCTAGATTTGGAAATTTGTAGCACACCTCAAGGAATTGAAACAAGATACTTCATACTTCAAGATACATACTTCAAGGCGACAGATCGCAATTCATACATCCCCATTATGAGTTGTCATTTTAGACCTTGGTTGGACAACATTCCACAAAGCCAATACATTTGAATAAAGAAGAATTGCACACAGGAAGATGATTTTGAATTACAATCAAAAATGGTAACTACCATGTTTAAACAGAAAGGATACCGTTAGGGTTTCCTGGAAAAGAAGAAAAATAAAGTTAAGAATCTCAATAGGGAGGACTTACTCAAGGATAACATCAAACATATGAGTACCAACAATGATACAGGTCCCTGTATTGTTCTGGACTATAATCTACAGAATAAAGATGTTGAGAGAATTATTCATAAATATTGGAACGTCCTGAAACAGGACGTCCACCTAAAAGGAAGTTTGTCAGAAAAGCCTAAGATAATATACAAGACAGCACTGAATCTACGTGACCTACTGGTGCACAATGTGGTAGAACCCCCCCCCCCCCCCCCCCAAACCCAAACTGTTTTGGGATATGAAAGGTTTCCACAGTTGCAGTCATTGCTACAGTTGCATCAGAGTTCCAAATAATGTTAGGAAAGTAAAGGATTTTGTCAATCCACATAATAACCACACATATATCATTAGGGATTTTATCTCATGTGAACGGTTGGCGTAGTTTACGCGGTCAAATGCCCTTGTAATTTAATCTATGTGGGCAGAACTGTGAGGGCATTAAAAGAGCGTATTGAGGAGCACGTGAGGAATATTAAAAAAGGGTTTGACAAGCATTTTTTATCTGTACATTTTAGAGACAAACATAGTAAGAGTACAGAAGGTATGCAATTTTGGGGTATTGAGGCACCCAAACGTCATTGGAGGGGTTCAAATTATGTGAAGGAAATCAGCAGGAGAGAATCATGGTGGATACACCAGTTGGGTTCCCTGGCCCCTGGAGGGTTAAACAAAGATTTTGATCTTAAATGTTTTTTAAGTAATCATTAAGTATACACGGCAGTATAATTTTGCTTTGTCTCAACACCATGTCATAGTAGTAAGATCATATATAGATGAATGTTGAGACTATGGGGTATACACCATCCCCCATTGGATATATTCTTTTGCGTATGGGGATACACCGATGATATTATTATTATTATAGTATTTATAACAGTATTATTTTATCGGTTTTGGTGGATTTGCTGTGTGAGATTCTCCACAGACTTTGATTTTAATTTATATTGTTGATCTGGTCTATTCGTGTTTGTTAGCAGTATATTGTATCTAATTTTAATTATCATGTGTGGTTTTATGCATATATATGATATTTACTAAAGTATGGCTATGTATGGTACATGCATGCACTAATAACCTTAGTAGTAATTTATCCCTCGATTATCAATCATATATTAGTTTTTTAATAATAAATGTAATTCTATATTGTATTGATATATTGTATATTTATATACGGTAGTTATGTTAGCTGGTTTACGCATGGGGTGCTGATCTGATCTTCCCACGTCCGTCTTGAGTATGTTGACGCATTGTTGTCAGCGTTGAATGTTTTACTATATGTAACATGCAAAATGGGGAATCCATGGCTATTAGCCTTCACCAGTTGTATCTGTCTATTTTGAACGTAGACGTTTCTTCCATAGAATTACATGAGTTGCTTACTAGAGCGTCTCCAGGCCACAACAAAATAGCCGCGGATGAGCTATATTAACTGACAGGTTCATCGTCCAATCAAATCACCCCCTGATGAAGATACGTAATACCCCTTGTATCGACATGCGTTGGGGAAGGGGACAGGACGTAACATCACAAAACCTGTTGGGAACGATCAACACGCCACCTCGATATCAGCCACGGTTATCCGTGCGTTATTGCTATTTTAGAGTGGCGCCCTGTAAGCGCCTTTACATTGTAAGTACCCATTGTGGGGTTTTTATTTTGGTTTTAATAAATGCTTAGTACATACTGCACCATGAAGTTCTCTCTGTGTTAATATACTGAGGTAATAAGCGGAACTGCTGTGAGGAACAGAGGCACAAGTGTAATCCATCCAGGATCCCATAGAGGTTCTAAGGCGTATTTTGACCAAGCCTAATAGCAAGGTCACACGCCCTAAGGTGAGGAGCTATCACCTGGGGGGGGGGGGCACTTGTATGAGCACATAGCACTTTATCTTTTGTTCACTGAAATGCATGGATGTATTTTGGAACAATTATGGACTACCAATTTGATTATTGCACAAAGCACTGCAACAATGAATCGCATGGATGCAGCACTGAATCGCATGGATGATTTTTTTGAATATTTATCTATTATTGTTTGAACATTGCACAAGCACATTGGAATACTCATTGATCATTATTTGGACATTGCACAAGTATATTGGAGCACTTTATTTATTTATTTATTGAAATATCGCATATAAGTATATATTAATAACTGATTTTATATTTTGGATGTCATATATATATATATTCCGAATGTATATAACTGTCCCAATTGATTGCTATACAATCAGTCAATTGTTCATTTCAATGTGCATCCCATAAATTCCCTTACCCATCCAAGTTCTAATCCCTCAATAAAACAACAAAGCAAACATCTAGACTGTTCATTGTCTCCAAGGTGATTGGGAAGTGAATGCCGGGCTGGGCAGGGTGACAGGTGGGCCACGACTTTCAGCAGCCCCTATGGGGGTACTGCTACACACGTTAAAGCTTGTATGAGATTTATTGATTGGGTTGACACATACTTAAAAGCTCAGAGTACAATACTTATCATCAGCCCAGAGCTGCCAGCAGCAGTTCCCCTTCTTTACCACAAGATGCCTGCAGTGCTCTTCATTGAATGACACCCAGCATCAATCAAGCCAGAAGACTAAGGACATCCTATGAGTGCAGGGTAGGGTTGCCACATCATCCCTTTAATCCAGGACACATATTAATCAAACAGGTTCTGAGACTGATTTAATGCAGATAAGGCATCAAGTGAGTTTAATTACCACTCAGCCACAAAACCTGTGTAATTAATGTGTATCCTGGATTAAAGGGATGATGTGGCAACCCTAGTGCAGGGCTCCAGAGCCTCACCCCTAAACAAAGGCGCTGATACAGAGAGTGGCACTGGGAGAAGATCAAAGAGGAAGAGGACCCTACAAGTCACCTGACTTTCCAGAACACATCAGATAACAGTAAGAAAAAAATTTCATAATCTTGGTGGGACCTAATGGGGGAAGGTATCCTCTGGGGAGGTGGGGCACAGAGCCTAGAGCCTGGGCTTTAAACACTATTGCACTGTAATAAGTAGAAAAGCCTTTGCAGTTCGATTGGCTTGTTGCCTGGAGATTTCCAGCAAACATCAAGAGGTTAAATGTGAATTCACTGGGGCTGAGTGACTTAAGGATTCGCTTACAGTACAGGGGGTCCCCGGGTTACGAACAAGATAGGGACTGTAGGTTTGTTCTTAAGTCGAATTTGTTTGTAAGTCGGAACAGTACCTTTTTTAAGTGCAAATCTAGTCTCAGAGACAGGATGTAAACCCAAATCAACAGAGAAAGGCAACCGGATGGCAGGGGCGGCATGGTTAGTTCAAATATGTTTTGTTTCTCTTATTTTTTTACTTTATCACTTTTTTTAATTTTTATTTATTTGTAGCTTGTCTTTTACTTTTTTTTATTTTTGTATAATTTTCCTATTTTTAATATTATTTTTCTTATTCTTTACTTTTTTTATTTACTTTTTTTATTTATTTAATTATTACCGTATTTCTTATTTTTATTTTTTTTATCAATTTTTTTTTTTCACTTAACTTTATTGCTATCACACAGAAGAAAACAATTCTCTGTGTGATAGCAATTGGAGGTGACAGGTTCTCTTTATTGACCCTGTCACCTCCAAAACAGGAGTCCAGGAGCACAGCTCTCCCCTCTCACTGTTTTCATGGCGGCAGCGAGAGGTACACTGTATGGCACAGCAGGGAGATGGATGGTGAAAGTCCGAGTCTAGGCAGGCCGGCCGGCCGGCCGCGGTGCACCTGGGCGGGGCAGCGGCGCATGAAAGACCGGGGATCCTGGAGGCTTCGTAGGCCGCACTAGGCCGGACAAGGCCTTGGCCGCGACGGGCAGTTTTAGCGGCCTGTCAGGCCACCGGACCATACCAGGCCTGTGGATGGGCAGGCAGGAGGACGAAGGGGGCCCGCAGCCAAGCCAGGAATGGAGGAAAGGCTCACTCCAGCAAGGAGAGGAAGATTCGGCCAGCAGTGACGTCATTCGGGCCCCGTTCGTAAGTAGGAGTTGTTCGCAACTCGGATGTTCGTAAGTTGGGGACCCCCTGTACAGAGAATGAAGTAATGTTAAAGCGTCGCTACACTACATCTGAGCACCGCACTATTTAACTCATTTTTCATTTTCAAAGCAAATGCACCCATCCATCCATATTCCCATGCTTTATTTTACTGAGAAAACACCCCCTAGCATTTCTGGCATGTCCATCTTGAGTAAGGGCAGATGATTCATGTAGCATTTACTGGAATTCATCTCCCCTTAGCTCAGGCATGCAGGCAGGAGGGTGTGCTTATCTGAGAAAACTCCTCCTCCCCTCCCGAAGACTCCTGGGATGTATGACATAATTTGCCTAGGCCAGAAACCAGGAAGCAACTGAAGAAATGTAAAAAAACTGTTTAAAACAATGAAATATGATATACTTTCCAATCTATGTACTAATGGTAGCAACATAAGGATTACAACTAGTCAATGTTGATTGGGAGATTGAAGTACCACTTTAAGTTCACATGCCATGCTGCGCAAGGCAATATGCGTTTGTTTTTTTTTACATTTCACTACCCATGACTAGGAACAGCTTCAATTTGCTTTGTGGACATTCTGTACTTCTTTAGTAAATAATCCTCAAATGAGTCCAGATCCATGTGTACGTTTTTGGTGCCAAGTAAAATTTGCCAGTAGAAGCCGTTAATTATCATCTTTGCAATATCCTACTTACATATAACTCTTCATGGCTTGGCTCAGAATTAAATCTATAATGCTGCACAGCATAAGTAGCAGTGCTGACTATTGCAGTTCCCATAGCCTGCCAGCTAATTATAGCAGCCCTGTTTTGAAATAATTACTCCAGAATTCGCTGAGCAACAAAGGAAAAAAAAGCCAAAATCTCTGGCTAAGCCCCCCCTTTAGGGCCCCTTTACAAATGTGTGTTGGTTTAGCAATGCAGTTAACACACAGGAATATGTGCATTGCACTGCAGTTCCATTCATTCTGATTGGCATCCCCAGCACATATCTGCAGCAATTAAATATGCACCTGCACTATAATGCTCTGAAATGCACAAATCTGAGTGCATTGTGGTGCACTGCATTGCCAGAAATAGTACAAGAATGTTTTTGTGTGTGCTGAGGTGTTTTGACAGCCCTTTTAAAATGAATTGGGCTGTCTTAGCACAATGGGGGTTATTTACTAAAGGAAAATCCAAGTAAAGTCGCTGTAGATCTGAGGGAGACATGCAAGGAGAATAAAAAAAACTGCATTTTAGCTTGCACATGATTGGATGATAAAATCAGCAGAGCTTCCCCTCATTTCAGATCCACCCCTCAGATTTAGAGTGACTGTACTTCCAAGTGCACTTTCAGTGCAAAGTGGATTTGCCTTTTGTAAATAACCCCCAATGTGCCTTAAAGCAGAACTTCACTCTTTCAATCAACATTGATTATTTTTAATCCTTATCATACTTCCCAACTTTTTGAGATGGGAATGAGGGACACCTAATAGCAAAAGTATGTAGGCATAGGACACGCCCCTGCCACTCCCCCTTAACAAAGAATTGTCAGTGATAAGGGACACATGGGACTGGTATGACAGTGATAAGTGACATTGGGGATGGTATGACACTGATCAGGGACACTGTGACTGGTATGACAGTGATCAGGGATACTATGACTGGTATGACAGTGATCAGGGACACTGGGACTGGTATGACAGTGATAAGGGGTACTATGACTGGTATGACAGTGATCAGGGACACTGGGACTGGTATGACAGTGATCAGGGACACTGGGACTGGTATGACAGTGATCAGGGACACTGGGACTGGTATGACAGTGATCAGGGACACTGGGACTGGTATGACAGTGATCAGGGATACTATGACTGGTATGACAGTGATCAGGGACACTGGGACTGGTATGACAGTGATAAGGGACACTGGGACTGGTGTGACAGAGATAAGGGACACTGTGCCTGGTATGACAGAGATCAGGGACACTGGGACTGGTATGACAGAGATCAGGGACACTGTGACTGGTATGACAGAGATCAGGGACACTGTGACTGGTATGACAGTGATCAGGGACACTGGGACTGGTATGATAGTGATCAGGGACACTGTGACTGGTATAACAGTGATCAGGGACACTGGGACTGGTATGACAGTGACATACCTCCCAACTTTTTGAGATGGGAATGAGGGACACCAATCAGCAAAAGTATGCAGGCATAGGACACACCCCTTGCCACACCCCCTTAAAGGAGAACTGTACAAAAAAACAAGATTGGTTAATCCCACAAGTGCTTTTTTTTACCACTACTATTCCTTCATATTGGCTTTTGGAATTTACAAATGCCGCAATTTAGAAATCAGATGAAATTTTAGCACTGGGAAACACTTTTTGATAGATAAAAAGTTCATTTTATATACATCTATATAGATCAGACCAAAATGAGGTGGAATGAGGGACAGAGGGACATTGCTCCAAATCAGGGACAGTTTAGAGGTATGCAGTGATCAGAGACACTGGGACTTGTATGACAGTGATCAGGGACACTGGGACTGGTATGACAGTGATCAGGGACACTGGGACTGGTATGATAGTGATCAGGGACACTGGGACTGGTATGACAGTGATCAGGGACACTGGGACTGGTATGACAGTGATCAGGGACACTGGGACTGGTATGATAGTGATCAGGGACACTGGGACTGGTATGATAGTGATCAGAGACACTGGGACTGGTATGACAGTGATCAGGGACACTGGGACTGGTATGACAGTGATTAGGGACACTGGGACTGGTATGACAGTGATCAGGGACACTGGGACTGGTATGACAGTGATCAGGGACACTGGGACTGGTATGATAGTGATCAGGGACACTGGGACTGGTATGACAGTGATCAGGGACACTGGGACTGGTATGATAGTGATCAGGGACACTGGGACTGGTATGACAGTGATCAGGGACACTGGGACTGGTATGACAGTGATCAGGGACACTGGGACTGGTATGATAGTGATCAGGGACACTGGGACTGGTATGACAGTGATCAGGGACACTGGGACTGGTATGACAGTGATCAGGGACACTGGGACTGGTATGACAGTGATAAGGGGTACTATGACTGGTATGACAGTGATCAGGGACACTGGGACTGGTATGACAGTGATCAGGGACACTGGGACTGGTATGAAAGTGATCAGGGACACTGGGACTGGTATGCTAGTGATCAGGGACACTGGGACTGGTATGACAGTGATCAGGGACACTGGGACTGGTATGACAGTGATCAGGGATACTATGACTGGTATGACAGTGAACAGGGACACTGGGACTGGTATGACAGTGATCAGGGACACTGGGACTGGTATGACAGTGATCAGGGATACTATGACTGGTATGACAGTGATCAGGGATACTATGACTGGTATGACAGTGATCAGGGACACTGGGACTGGTATGACAGTGATCAGGGACACTGGGACTGGTATGATAGTGATCAGGGACACTGGGACTGGTATGACAGTGATCAGGGATACTATGACTGGTATGACAGTGAACAGGGACACTGGGACTGGTATGACAGTGATCAGGGACACTGGGACTGGTATGACAGTGATCAGGGATACTATGACTGGTATGACAGTGATCAGGGATACTATGACTGGTATGACAGTGATCAGGGACACTGGGACTGGTATGACAGTGATCAGGGACACTGGGACTGGTGTGACAGTGATCAGGGACACTGTGCCTGGTATGACAGTGATCAGGGACACTGGGACTGGTGTGACAGTGATCAGGGACACTGTGACTGGTATAACAGTGATCAGGGACACTGGGACTGGTATGATAGTGATCAGGGACACTGGGACTGGTATGATAGTGATCAGAGACACTGGGACTGGTATGACAGTGATCAGGGACACTGGGACTGGTATGACAGTGATTAGGGACACTGGGACTGGTATGACAGTGATCAGGGACACTGGGACTGGTATGACAGTGATCAGGGACACTGGGACTGGTATGATAGTGATCAGGGACACTGGGACTGGTATGACAGTGATCAGGGACACTGGGACTGGTATGATAGTGATCAGGGACACTGGGACTGGTATGACAGTGATCAGGGACACTGGGACTGGTATGATAGTGATCAGGGACACTGGGACTGGTATGACAGTGATCAGGGACACTGGGACTGGTATGATAGTGATCAGGGACACTGGGACTGGTATGATAGTGATCAGGGACACTGGGACTGGTATGACAGTGATCAGGGACACTGGGACTGGTATGATAGTGATCAGGGACACTGGGACTGGTATGACAGTGATCAGGGACACTGGGACTGGTATGACAGTGATCAGGGACACTGGGACTGGTATGACAGTGATAAGGGGTACTATGACTGGTATGACAGTGATCAGGGACACTGGGACTGGTATGACAGTGATCAGGGACACTGGGACTGGTATGACAGTGATCAGGGACACTGGGACTGGTATGATAGTGATCAGGGACACTGGGACTGGTATGACAGTGATCAGGGACACTGGGACTGGTATGATAGTGATCAGGGACACTGGGACTGGTATGACAGTGATCAGGGACACTGGGACTGGTATGATAGTGATCAGGGACACTGGGACTGGTATGACAGTGATCAGGGACACTGGGACTGGTATGATAGTGATCAGGGACACTGGGACTGGTATGACAGTGATCAGGGACACTGGGACTGGTATGAAAGTGATCAGGGACACTGGGACTGGTATGACAGTGATCAGGGACACTGGGACTGGTATGACAGTGATCAGGGACACTGGGACTGGTATGACAGTGATCAGGGACACTGGGACTGGTATGACAGTGATCAGGGACACTGGGACTGGTATGACAGTGATCAGGGACACTGGGACTGGTATGACAGTGATCAGGGACACTGGGACTGGTATGACAGTGATCAGGGACACTGGGACTGGTATGACAGTGATCAGGGACACTGGGACTGGTATGACAGTGATCAGGGACACTGGGACTGGTATGACAGTGATCAGGGACACTGGGACTGGTATGACAGTGATCAGGGACACTGGGACTGGTATGAAAGTGATCAGGGACACTGGGACTGGTATGACAGTGATCAGGGATACTATGACTGGTATGACAGTGATCAGGGACACTTAGGCAAATGATATCATACATCCCAGGAGTCTTCAGGAGGGGAGGAGGGGTTTTCTTAGCTAACTGCACCCTCCTGTCTGCATGCCTGAGCTAAGGGCAGATGGACTCCAGAAAGTAAATGCTACATTAATCATTGTCCTTTCTCAAGATGGCTATGACCAAAAATGCTAGGGAGTGTTTTTCAAAGTGATTTCCCAGCAAAATAAAGCATGGAGAACTTTGATGGATGGGGGCATTTGTATTGAATTTTTAAAATAAAATAAAGTGTTTTTGGTTTGTGGTGCTCGGATGCAGTGTCGTTTTTTAATCCATAAAAAAGCATGCATTGCCACGCTCACACATGTAAAGGGTTGTTATTGTTGCTAAGTCTGACCATCTCTTCTGGGTGAAAGGGGAGAATGGAATATATAAACTCAATGTAACACGGAACATGGAACCTACACCTCTTGCCAGACTCTTAACTGACAGGCAAAAGCAGAATGAGAATACAGCCAAGACCAGTGGTTGCTGGTGGTGATTTTTTTTTGGGGTGGGGGGGCTAGCAATGCACCCACATATCCCCCCCCCCCCCTTTCAGTCGGTTGGAGCACTTAACCCATCTATGGCGGGCCACATGGGTGGCGGGAATCACGGATGGCTTCTTCTTCCCCTGCTCCCATCCATGGACATCACGGGCGGCTTCCCCTTCTGCTGCTCAGCGGCTTCCGTCTCCTCCCTCCTCCTCGACGGTCAATCAGAACGCTTCTCCTTTCGGCCAATTGGGAAACAGGTCTCAGACCCGCTTCCTGATTGGCAGGGAAGAGATATATTGTGAAAAGAGAAGATAATCATTTGCTATTGACATACAACTGGGTGGGCTCAGTTTGCAGTGCTCTGCGCCCCGAGCCCACCCTATTTTGAAGTCTATTAGAGCCTCTGGCTCTAATCACGTGCTTCAAAAAAACACCCCCCCATTTGAAAACCATGCATCCGGCGTCCTGCATGGGGGCCGGGCGCATGGATGGGGGGCCGGCGTCTGTGCACCCTCAGTGGATGGGCCGCCCCTGGCAAAGACTATTCCTTATACAACACAAAAACTGATTTTAAACTGATCCTCCTGCAGAAGCTGTACCTGTTTATTTGTAACCCTCTCTTGTCTACAGTCTTCCAAAGTACACAGATCAAAGGCTATTTCTCAGCTTCCAGAAAGCAAAGGGTGAGGACCTGATGGCATATACTGCACAGCACAGAGCATAAAGTACTAAGTGTAATCTGAGACCTGAGTGGAGGAACAAAACACACACACCCCTCCTCTACACAGCCTCTTTGGTAAACATGCACATCTGAAGCTGTCACTGACCTGCTGTACACTGGGCGGGGGTTGGGCTGTCTCCAGGGGTTGCTTGGTGTCTGAAAAAACTGTCAGAACTGACTCATGCAGATAGCAGAGGAAGGAGAGAGCAGACAGGAACAACACTAAGTGTTATGGACTTAGACAAGTACACACTATATGAGGATATGCTTTGTTCATTTTTTCATTTCAGAGGTTTACAACCACTTTAAGTACTTCTGTATCATCAGAGCAGCCTATTTTAAAGTGGTTCTAAAGTCATAAGGTTTTTTACCTTAATGCACATCATATACCGCAGGGGGCACCAGCTCCCATTCATGACCTATGAAGGACATACCTCAGTCTTCCAAGTTACCCCTTATCATAATTAAATACCCCTCACAATACTCCCACAAATGACGTGACAAGGTGTTGGAGTAAATGGCCTTGCCGGCCTTTTATTAACAAAATATAAATCAATAAATAACATTTTAAAATAACTTTCCTTTTTAAATAACTTTTAAATAACTTTTAATAATAATTTCTCAGAACTTATTGTAGTCTGGAAGGGGAACACACCCACAGGTCACTGCGTAAAACCTCGTAAACTTTTTGGCCTCCAGTCGCTAACCCCAGACTGTGAGACAGTACCCAACCTTCTCAGTGACCTAACTCTTCCCCTTCCTGGTTAACCACTCGTAACCGGAAGGTACAAAAAACAGCCCATATTATATATGGGTACCAACCAGATTATATCACCATACCATACTCTCCTCCTCCTCACAGACCCAAACCACTGCCACCGCGCGCAAGGGGTAAAACCTTACCCTTGCGCGCACCTCCACACCTTCAAAGCCCGCTGTACTCCGTCCTGCAAACCAAGTGCCCAAAGGTCCGTGCCCACATCATTAAGGTGCACCCCATCACTCCTAAGGTACCTCCAAGTATCCACCTCCAACTCCCTGTGCCTTATAGTCACGCCCCCATTCCGCATAACAAACCTGCTAACCTCCTTATTAACCTTTACACGGGCCCTGTCAACCTTTTTATCAGACAAAGCCCAGCGCCATGACCTCCTCCCTACCATGTCTGACCATACTATCACCATCCCAGGAAATGCAGCCAGAAGGCGTAAAACATCGCATTTTATATCTCGGATGAGGTCCCTCATAGACCTAACCCCCATGTCATTCCCCCCCACATGTAGCACTAGAACATCTGGAGCCCTGTCCCACCTAGCAAACTTATGAACTTCCGACCTTACCCTGTTCCACAGCATCCCCGATAATCCAATCCACCTTACCCGTGCCTCCTGCCTTGGGATACCCAGCTGCCTACCATTCGGCCGAACGTCTGCTCGTTTGGCCCCCCAGAAAACGAATGAGTGACCCAATATCCAAACGAGGGCCACCGATTCACCTGCAAAGCAAGATTAACAAAACACCACAATAAATTACCTAACATGAACCCTGAACCCCCCTGAATTACACCAAAATACTACCCCTTTTTAACAACCTAAACTAGATGTGGGCGGATATAAAGCTTAAATCTATCTGAGTCCCACCTGCCAATGCGCTTTACTGCCTCAGAACTGAGCCCTGCCCTAGCCGCTTCCGTGACCGCACCTATACGAAAAGAGTGGGACGAATAACTGGTGGGGTCATAGCCGGCCGCGGATAAACACTTCTTGAATACGGCTATAAATTGAAATTTTGACAAGGACGATCCGTCTGCATGAATTAAAAATGACCCCGGACCTCGCGGGCGCATATCCCTAAATACTGCCACCGCTGCTACGGGGCATATGTGTGATTCCGCAATCCGGAACACCTCCAGCTGTACTCCCTTCCCCACCTGATCGGTTTTTGACCGTTTAATATAAATCCGAACTGAATCCTTCGAACACTCCAAATCCTCCCACTGAAGTCCCCCTTTTGCACGCTTAGACGGGCTGACCAATTCACTGATCCGTAACGCCCCAAAGAATGCTAGCGCGAAAGCCGCACAAAATAAAGCGCTTTCAAACTTTGAACAGCAAATCAGTTCTATCTGCCTGAATAGGACATGCAGCATGTCAAAAGACACCGGGCGCCGACCATCCCTGCCCTTGTGTGCTTTTCTATAACCTTTCACTGCTTGCCTCACCCAAAAATCTTTGGTATGGTCCCGCAGCCCTTGTAGCTTGAAAAGAAAGGCCAAACCCGCCAATTTCTTATCAATGGCAGCTGCCGAGATGCCCCGCTCAAATCCCGCATTAATAAAATACAGCAACGCCTGAGGCACTTCCCGGCTCACAGGGTCAGTTTCTAGCCTATGTAAGCAAGCCAACCATTCTTGCCATACCTTGGAGTAAGCGTCCCAAGTGGCCTTACTCACTGAGTTCTGGATCCACCTGGCCGCGTTCCCAATGCAACGGTCCACATCCAGTCCGGGCAGGTAACCCCCTGCTGCTCCGCGTCTGGTGCCAATTCCCGAAACCTGTCCCACTGAAAACGAGACAGTGCATCAGCTAAGGTGTTTTCAACTCCAGGTAAGTGCACAGCGTAGATGAAAACATTCAGTTTCAAACAACGCAATACTAAATGCCTCAACAACCTAACCACTGGCAATGACTTGGCTGACAAACGGTTAATCACTTGCACGACACCTAGGTTGTCGCAGTTGAGCCGCACTTTCAAGTTGCGAAATGATTCCCCCCATATTTCCATTGCCACTACAATTGGAAACAATTCCAGCAGGACCAGGTTCTTCAAGAACCCCGCCTCAACCCACGTTGTGGGCCAGCGTGCTGCGCTCCACTTCTTTTGCAAAATGGCCCCGTAGCCCGTAGAACCTGCCGCATCCGTAAATAATTCGAGATCCCAGTTACTGATGGGACCTGACATCCACAAAGCACGCCCATTGAATGATTCTAGGAACTCCTGCCATACCCATAAGTCCTCTCTGTGTTCCTTGTTAAGCGTCACAAAGTGAGTGGGAGCCGTGACCCCCGCGGTCGCTGCCGACAATCGTCGGCAAAAAACCCTGCCCATGGGAATTATTCGGCAAGCAAAATTTAGTTTGCCCAACAAAGATTGGAGCTGCCTCAATTGCACCTTGCGCTTGCCGATGGCCCCACCCACTTCTGCTTTGAGATTGCCCAGCTTGTCTGCCGGCAGTCGGCACTCCATATTCATGGAATCTATCTCAATTCCCAAAAAAATGATGGAGGACTTAGGGCCCTCCGTTTTTTCCGGTGCTAACGGAACCCCAAAACGTTCCGCTATGTGCTGTAAGGTCCCCAAAAGGACTGCACAAACGTTGGAACCCGCTGGGCCAACACAAAGGAAATCGTCCAGATAGTGGATCACCGATTGGATCCCTGAAACGTCCCTAACCACCCATTCTAAAAATGAGCTAAACTTTTCAAAGAAAGCGCATGAGATAGAGCATCCCATCGGAAGGCAGCGATCCACGTAGAACGCCCCATTCCATGTGCAGCCAAGCAAACGGAAACTATCCGGATGAACCGGCAAAAGCCGGAAAGCAGATTCAATATCCGCTTTTGCCAACAGTGCCCCCCGCCCATAGCGCCGCACCCATGATACTGCTGCATCAAAGGGAGTATACGACACCGCACACATTTCCGGCGCAATCGCATCGTTAACTGAAGCACCCTTCGGAAAAGAAAGATGCTGAATCAACCTAAATTTATTGGGCTCCTTCTTCGGGACAACTCCCAAAGGAGAAACCACCAATCCCGGAATCGGTGCCGAGGTAAAAGGACCGACCATGCGCCCTAATTGCACCTCTTTTTCCAGTTTACTAGCAACCACTAACGGATGCATGAGGGCCGACCGTAAATTCTTAGCTAAAGGAGGTGCCGCATCCAATGAACACGGTATTTGAAAACCATGCTCAAATCCTGAGTCTAATAACTGTGCTGCCTCTCTGTCGGGGTATCTACTGAGAAAAGGACGCATCCTTTCCACCAGCACTGGAGTCCTCCCTTTTGTTCGCAGGCTCTCCCCCACGCCCCTTTCCTCTTCTGAAGCACTTGGACAGGGCATGAGATCCCCCGCAACCCGAGCATGTGTGCTTGAACCGGCAGGTTGCACCAAACTTACAGGTGCCTTCATTAAACTGCCAACAAAAGCCCCATTTTTTGTCGGTCGGTTGTCCTGGAGCTGCGTTACCTCCGACCCCTGCCTGAAAAAACTGGTTCGGAGCCCTCGCTGCTGTCATAAGCTTCATCCATAGGCTGATGTCCTTATGATCCCAGCGAAGTGAAGGTCGGACGGCCATCCGTTGCCTAAACTGCTCGTCGTATCGCAGCCACGCCACTCCTCCGTATGTCCGGTGTGCCTCGCTAATGGCATCTAAATACACAAATAGGGCCGCGCAGTGCTCGGGGGCCTTTTCCCCAACCACGCTTGCCAGGATAGCGAACGCCTGTAACCAGTTTGAAAAAGTACGCGGAATCAGCCAATACCTGCGTTTTTCTTCATCCTCCTTCTTGCGTTCTTCAGGTTTCAATCTATCCAGATTGAATTTCTCTAACGGCAATAATGTAAATATCTCCACATATTCCCCTTTCCAAATTTTTTCCTTTACTTCTGCTTTAAGATGTGCTCCCAATGGGCCTTCGAAGCAGACGTACACTTCACTTTTTGCAGCGTCGGCCAATCTGACTGACTCTGCCTTCTTTTCCCCTGTTTTCTCCTGGCTGTCCGAGACCGAAACGCCAGTTGACGTCCCGGGCTGCTCAACCACAGCCGACCCCGTGCTATTTGCCGTTGTCTCCGCACCTCCACTAACCGCCACCGCCATACCCGGCGTACTTACCACAGCCGTCTCCTTTTCTCGAGGTGTGGCCCACGCCCGCGCTGGTGATGAACTGTCCCCCGTGGTTGAATCAAAACGCTGTACCAAATCCCGCAACCCAGCCAATAAGTCCTGCAAGCCCTTATTGCTCACCTCCTCACCTGCCCCCCTAGGTTGCGCTACGGGCGACCTGACCACACTAACACCCACTGAACTACCCTCCCCGGAAGAAACCCCCTGTCTGCCCTGCTCTAACAATTTTTCTAACAAAGAAGAAATAGCAAAAGTAGAGCTGGACTCACCGGGCTGCCCAGGACTGGGCCCAACAGCCGCCACTCCGGAATCCACCGCTGCCGAATGTCCCAGGTCCTCGTCCCTCTCCGACCCGGACAGCTCGCCTTCCGATCTGTCGCTGACCTCTTCCTGACGAACGACTGCTGGCTGCACACCAGAGGGACCCGCTCTGGCTGCCGGGGGTCTCCGCTGTTGCTCTCTTCCCACCCGCTGCGCAGCAACACCAGACCCGTGTCCTGGCCTCTTAGATGCACTTCTGTTCCTCTGACCGTACTGGGCCACTGTTGTTCTCCCTCTGCCTCTCCGCACAACCGAGACCGCGCTCCTCACGGTTCTGCCTCTGTCTGGCGTAGGGCTGCTGGCCGCCTCGACCGCCTGGCCAGCCCCCCGATTGACTGACGACGCCTGTCGGTCCGACTGACCGCTCGCAGCCCCCCGTGGCTCACCATCCGGCTGTTGCTGACATCTGCGACGCACTGAGGGGGGGGAACCGTGGGTTGCGTTGGTCTCCCCCATCCCTGCACTCCGACCTCTTCGCTGTGACCGCCGTCCGTCATCTCGTCGGGCTCCCCGAGCCTGCTGCGCACTGGGGGATGGCTGGCTCGATCGTCCTCTGTGCTGGATCTGTGGCCTCTGACCCCCAGGAGCAGGGTCAGGGCTGAAACGCTCAGGCGGCCTGGACCGGCGCGCACGTGGAGTCTCCGGCGCCCCCCCGCTCGGTGCCGCTCTGTCCTCATTTAGTATGGCTGAGACCTGAGCGTGCAGCCAGTCTGCCCCTTGAGCTGCGGCCGCCGCTCGTAGCTGCTCTAGCATCGCCGCCGCCGTTAATGCCGCCATTAGACACAGTTTTTGAGGAGAGATTTGGGAGCGTGTGCAATCTTCTTTCCCCGTCGCTCTCCACTGACGTCACTCCCCCTTCTTCTTCACTAACTTCCCTCAGGAAAACCTCCCTTGCTACAGCCACTCCCCCTTTCTTAAAGGGGAAAGCAGAGCAGCCTAATACAGCGTGCCTGTGAAGTCCACACAGGTCATGCTGTCCCTACGCTGATCCCCTGCCTTTCTCTGCTCCGGGACCCTCTTTAAAGGAGCAGGGGGCAGACTTGTTGGAGTGTCATTGGGAGGTGGCTGCCTAAACACATAAGAGACATCCTTCCCCCAACTACGTCATGAAGGGTGATGACAGTAATAACAATATGGCCTGATTTGCATACTCCTCCATTTTGGCCAGCAATCGGTGTCTGTCTCTTTAACATGCTGCCTACATCTGAGCACCAAGGGGTACAGGATCAACTGGTATTGACAGTGGTAAATCAAGCACTACACTGGGACACCCAGTAACAATGCATGTATTTTTATCCTGCACTTTTATTCAGCAAGGCAGCAAACAAACACGGTTTTCAATGCAAGAAAGCTTTGGACCATAAGTCCATAGCATAATCAACAAACAAAACAGTTGCTTGTGCAAGCTTACTAACAGAGTTCCCCCTAATAGGTTCCTTAAAACAAACAGGTAGCACTTGTACCTTTTTAGTGTTCTGTCAGCAGTCAACCTTTTTGCACAGCAGAAGGATCCCAAATGAGAGCAAGCGAGAGAATGGAAACCCTGAGCACCAGTCAGCTCGTATATATGTAGGCCTGTGGACAGCAGAGATTAATAATGAGGTCTGGCTACCAGGTAAAATGTGGACCTAGGAATAGAGGCTTTATCTCACCCAAAGCTCTACAAAGTTTACTATGCTTCAGTTTGTGAATTAATCAGAAGCCACTGAGCACAGAAAGGGCCTGGGCAATCTCTGTCCTCAGTCCCAAAGTGAGACATCAGGGGTCAGTTTAGACCCCTGATATTTCACTAAAACCCCCCAACGGGGCTCCTAAAAATAATGTTGTAAAAAAATAATAATTTATAAGACAAAAAATACAAATAAAAAATACTGACACCATCCACTGCCCTACTGTCACCAATCTCTGCCCTACTGATACCATCCTCTGCCCTACTGACATGTCCACTGCTATACTGACATCATCCACTGCCCTACTGTCACCAATCTCTGCCCTACTGATACCATCCTCTGCCCTACTGACATGTCCACTGCTATATTGACATCATCCACTGCCGTCCTGACACCAATCTCTGCCCTATTGACACCACCCTATAGACAAAGTCCACCGCCCTACTGACACTGTACCCTGCTCTACTGACAGACACCATCCACTGTCTTACTGACATCAACCTCTGCCCTAGTGACATGTCCACTGCTCTACTGACACCATCCACTGCTTTACTGACACCATCCTCTGCCCTACTGACAAAGTCCACTGCCCTACTGACACTGTCCCCTGCTCTACTGACAGACACCATCCACTGTCTCACTGATATCAACCTCTGCCCTAGTGACATGTCCACTGCTCTACTGACACCATCCGCTGCCCTACTGACAATGCTCATGTTTTAGTACATTTTAACCACTTTTCGCCCAGCCTATAGCAGAATGACGGCCAGGCGGTGGTTCAGTTATCCTGACGGGGCATCATATGACGTCCTGCTGGATAACAGCCGCCGCGTGCCCGTGGGGGCACGCTTAGCAGCGATCGGTGGTGCGATGTGTCAGTCTGACACACCGCTACACCGATCTCAGTAAAGATCCTCCGACAGAGACTCTTTACCACGTGATCAGCTGTGTCGAATCACGGCTTATCACAATGTAAACAGAAAGAGCCGTTGATCGGCTTTTCCTCTCTTGCGTCTGACAGACGCAAGTAGAGGAGAGCTGATCGCGGCTCTCCTGACAGGGGGGTCTGTGCTGATTGTTTAACAGCGCAGCCACCCCTTGAATGCCCACACTGGACCACCAGGGAAGCACCTAACATGTGGATGGCCAGGTACATCCCCCATGGCCATCCACATGTGCAAATTAATGCCCAACATATGCCAATCAGTGGCCACAAATGGGCACTGACTGACACCTCACATGTCACAAAAAAAATCAGTGATGCCCAGCAATGCCACCCATCATTGTCACCAGTGCCACCCATTAGTGTCCATCAGTGCCACCTATCAGTGCCCATCCGTGCCCATCAGTGCCCACCTATCAGTGCCCATCAGTGCCCATCCGTGCCACCTATCAGTGCCAACCATAAGTACCCATTAGTGCCACCCATAAGTACCCATCAGTGCCGCCTACGAGTACCCATCAGTGCCATCTATGAGTGCTCATCAGTGCCACCTATGAGTGCCCATCAGTGCCGCATACCAGTGCCACCTATCAGAGCCCATCAGTGCCACCTATCAGTGCCCATCAGTGCTGCCTATCAGTGCCCATCATCAGTGCCCATCAGTGCCACCTCATTGGTGCCACCTCATCGGTGCCCATCAGTGCCGCCTTATCAGTGCCCGTCCATGCAGCCATATCAGTGCCTGTCATTAAAGAAGAAAACATACTTATTTACAAAAAAATTTAACAGAAACAAAGAAAAACTTTTTTTTTTCAAATTTTTCGGTATTTTTTTATTTGTTGCTCAAAAAAATCGCAGTGGTGATCAAATACCACCAAAAGAAAACTCTATTTGTGGGAACAAAATGATAAAAATTTTGTTTGGGTACAGTGTAGCATGACCACGCAATTGTCATTCAAATTGCGACAGCGCTGAAAGCTGAAAATTGGCCTGGGCGGGAAGGTGTATAAGTGCCCGGTATTGAATTGGTAAAATGTATGTTTGAGCTTTGGGGTGCACTCCCTAATGCAATAGGCTGTGCACACCAATGACTACATGGATATAGCTGAATTTATAAATTCCTTCCTCAGCTTTTGTACTGCGACCGAATGAAACCTGACAATGTCTTAATGGTTTGTGTGTATGTGGAAATTTGCGGACCTTTGAAAATCTGACAATGTTGGCTGCCCTGGATTACAAGTCACAAATACACAGAAAACTGTCCCATATACTTTAACAAAAGAGAGGCAGACTGGTTAGAAACTAACTTTGTCAGTAATCTACTTGATAAATGTCCCCCCCAATGAGTTCTGTGCAAGGAGGACTATATTGTATTGTTACATTTTAGCCATTTAAGGTACTTTTATTTCTAATACATTATTATACATAACATTTTTTAATTACTGTCAGTAGATCCGTGCAACAAATTATGACTAAATGCTTGTTATGTCTCAATGTTGTAATTATTTTTCCAAACCTCTGTTAAAAAAATTTGAGTCCATTTTCCTACCAGTGGTGAATTCATTCCAACTCACTTTAAAGCACTGCTCAGATTATTTGGCGGTTGGCGGACCAAGAAAGAGAAGAGGGATGTCACATATTTTTTTTTTCCCTTTAAATCCAAAAGCAGCTTAAAGGAACAAAAGTAAAACAACAAGCCAAAATGTTCTGCAAAATGAGATCCTTGATTATATTGTGAAATAAATGACCGCCTGCTGTCTTTTACTAAGCTCTTTTCCACAACAGTCTCACTTGTTTGTTATGATGATTCTGATATCTTTGTTTAATAAATGCTAGCATTAGCAAAGATGTATGAAATTATATTAAAGTTTAGTAATTCTAGAAATTAGTTTGACACTGAGGTGCCTCATAGTTAGTCAAATTGAAAAAAGATACAAAGCCCATCAAGCTGGAGATCTTGTTTAAACACAATCTGCCACCAAGAAAAGAGCACTTCGACCTTTCATCAATTAAATAAACTATTTATAAGATCTGGGTTCAGATAACATGAAAGTAAGACCAGTATGGCAGAAGATGCTCAGAGTTGAATGAAATAGGCTTGCTAACGTGCAGACTTTGGAAGAACCGAGTCTTTTTACCCCAAAGGTGGACCTGGCATTGGGTAGTCTCCTCTAATCTACAATGTTCTTTGCAAATATCCAGCATAGAAAGTCTTCCATCACTAATAACCTATTTGTGGCTCCTACATTTCACATGATCTACTGATGAGAGGGAGGTGTCAAGTCAAAGCGAACCCATAGACTTTTATGTGAGGCACCTGGAATCCTGGGATGTGTAGTCCAAGGTGGCAGCCATGTAATAAAAAATTGACTTTCTGAACTACACGTTATGACTGTAAGTGGCAGGAGGAGCCTTCTGGGACTTTATATTCTTTTGCCTGGGAAAAGCCCACTTACTTGGCGCCTTACTAGAAGTTCACAGATCCAGACCAGTTGGTGAGAGCAGGAGATGGAGCCAGCCCGAATAAACCCAAAGTGAAGAGCAAGATCACTTTGTATCCAGTTGCATTGTTAGCTCTGTTGACCCTACGGAATTACCACCAAGACACCAAAGAGTTCTTCAGATTTCTTCCTTTTGACGTCCTTTTGCAGCCACCCCAACACCAGACCGAGGGAGCCCCTTCCACTGCAAGAGCTCACAGCCATCTCTGGGAGTCAGTGAGTGGATCATCAGCCCGCTTTGTTCTGTAAGCAGTAGTCAAGCCACTAAGAGCAGGACTTCCAGAGCATTTCATCAGTAAACCTGTATTCTCTATTTCACTGGCGCCAAGTCTCACCATTACCACTTCTGAATTGCGACTGTATCGTACCATCACCATTTCTGGCCCGATTTTTATTGCGCCTATCACTGACTGCATTGCAACTCTTGCCATCCAACTGCCTCATTGCTCATTTAAAGGGCCCCAACATTAGCCGGCAGAAGGTAAACTACAGAGATAGCCCCTAGCATCCATTTTACAAGTTTCACTTATTCTCCTATACTCTTTATGCTGTTCAATTTTGACTGTGTCTTCCCAGTCTGTTTAGGCCTAGTATTGCCACCATTATTGCATATTGGCAGTATAGCTCTGATATTGTTAGATTATGTTTTGTCACTGTTCATTATTGCAATTTGGCTGGTACTGCTAATGTTTATGCTGTCCTGGGTGTCCTATGCCATTTATGTCTATCCCTCACTGTTAGCCATACTGTGTACTGACCTGTGATTGCCACTTTGTTTGTACTTGCCTGGTTATCAACTTTCCAGAGTAACAAAACATTACGTTTCCCCTATTATTTGCTTTGGTGCCTGGTTTTGAGATAGCCTTAAAACTTTGCTAACAGGAATTATTTGCTGTGTTTTACTGTGTTTGCTTGTTTTCTCTCAACCTGGTGTGTCAGAGTTGCTGGGGTTTTTAGGAAGTTGGGGTCAAGAACAGAGGACCCTTCTTAACCAGCGGCTGCTTCAGGGTAGTGCTACGTTTAAATTAGCCCAGTGGGGTAGGTAGGTGATAAAACTTTCAGAAAATTCTGTTTAAATGTTTCCCTTACCTATTTAAGTTAAATCAATTGTAAGGCAATTATATATGTGTTTTTAATATATTGCATGACAATTATTTTAACAATAAAAGCATCCAGCTTAATAAAGTCTGAACTGCTTTAACGCATATTGGCTAAGAGCTCAAATATATAATATAGCAGCTCATATTTAACAAGCTGGAAGTTTTTTAAAGCATATAGAAGCACATATTGACTGTGATTTGGGGAGGCCCTCTGAAGTTCTCATATTCCATACATCACATGGACAGTAGTGCAGATAAAAATATTAAGGTCCATGTCACGCTATTCCCTTCCATTGTGGTGTGCGACTGCATGCAACCTGTGTTGCAATAAGGCAGTGCATTGAGGCCTTTTTTAATGAATTGCTTTGCTCAGATTACTTTGTGTTACCATGGTAAAATGCACATTACCACAATGTACAGGTCTGAAATGAGGCCTACAGTTTGACTATACTTTTAAATAACCTCCCTTCCATCTCCCTATCCCTTCCAGCATCCCTGACGCTGAATTTTCCTGCCTCCTAGCAGCCCTGTCACTGAACCCAACACCCCAGACACTTCCCCATTTCCACTAGCTAGCAACTCTACCACTGCATATCCCACCACTGCACCCATGCCCCTGCTTCCCCTTGTCACCCCCTTGCAGCTTGTAGAAACCAGTCTGTTCTCCATTCTCTGGGGACTCTGTGCACATTGGGGGGTAATTAACAAAGAGCTGTGCAAGCACAATGCTTGCTTGACTCTTGCAAACCTTGGAACATGGAGCAGATGACTAGCACAGCACACAGGACAAAGAATGGAGAGCTGGAGCTGCACGCTCCAATCTCTTTGCCGTCCCAGCTCAGAGCAGCGGGAGGAGGGTATTAACCCTGCGCAGTCTCTGCTCATGCTGTGTAATCATTGCACAAGTAGAGAAGGGGATGTGAACTCTCTGCTGACAGCTCTCATCCCCTACTACAAGGTCACACCTGGCAGGAATCTGCAGCAGTTTTCTATATGGAAAACTGCTTTATTCCCTCTGTTAAAGCGTTTGGTAACCCAAAAAAAAGGATCCTGCTCCTCTAAAGCATGTTATATGACACAGTGCTTGTTCTTTGTCATTTGGCCCCCTGTAACACCTAAAAAATCTGATGCTGCCAGTTTCTCCCCACCCCTCTATAAACTGACCACAGTGTATCATGGCTGCTGAGACCAGACACGGTGGTCAGTTTACGTGCCTCTGTCATTAGCAGCCTGCTATCTGCTCTACTCTCTGTTCCTGTGTCCTCCTCCCCCCTCCGCTCTCTGTCTGTGTGTGAGCTGCCCCTCCCTCTCCTGCTGCTAAGCTGTATACACCATCAGCACTGCCTCCTATTGAAGTGTTCCCCCTCTGTGAATGATTTATAAATATAAATGCTGTAAATACCTAATTTAAGAGCTGAGATTGCGATCACATGACGAGCCAGCTTTGTCCTCCTCTTCTCCAGACTAACATCAAGCAGGTAAATCTCAGCCCCGCCCACTGCATCTCTCAGAGGAGGAAAGGAGAAAGCTGGCCAGTCATGTGATCGCAATCTTGGCAGTGAAATGAGGTATTTGCAGCATTTATTTTTATAAATCACACACAGAAGGGGATACTACAATAGGAGGCAGTGCTGATGGTGTATTCAGGTCAGAGTGGCTTAACAAACACTTTAATCTGAGGGTAAGCTTGCTGACAGGACATGTATTAGAGCTGTTTTACTATATACCTCTTGTAAGTGTTTTTTAAAAAAGGGGCATTTTAATAAATTGTTTTATATGGACTTGCCTTTTTGTTGCTTGAGGAATATTCATTTTAAGAGGAGCACTTCATCCCAGGAAGGAAGGAAGGAAGGCAACCATCCCAAAAGGATCGGCAGGAGTTGTACCATATTGCCTGATATTATCAGTTGTGAATTGAGCAAGTTTTTCACCTGGTGGTGGTTCAACACTTTTCATCCAGTAGGAAGAATATTGAAGGACACAGTGGTGGAATAGATTCACTGAAACACTTTATACTTATATATTGTTTTTGATACAAAGGACATTTTTCATTAGTAGCACAAGTTTATTAGTATATATTGCTCATTAGCAATGTTTATGTCATAGCAAAGTTTATGTCATATCTAAGGCTCCGTTCACATCTAGGCGTTTTTCTGGCGTTTTTTCTGGCGTTTTTGCAGCGTTTTTGTACAGGTGTTTTAAAGTTGAAAAGGTCACCAATGTAAAAGCAGTAAAATGCCTGTAATCTGCCAAAAAAGAAGCTCGTGTGTTTTTTGAGCGATGGGTGTTTTGCTCTAGGCGACAGAAAGCTCAGATGTGAACAGGGGCCATTGAACTGAATGGGATTTGTCTTGTTGGGCATTTTTAGAGCTAAAGTTTAGAGAGGAAAAATGCCCAAAAATGCCTAGATTTTAACGGAGCCTTATAGTGTGGTGAAATCACTAACAGGTGTACAGCGGAAACTGAAGTTTTTGAGATATTAATTGTAAGTTTAATATAGTGGTACATTTCAATTTTATTTCATTTTTTCATGTGATCCTGTCAGTTTGTTATAAGGAATATAGTGTGGGAGGTAGCGCTGATTGCACTTATACACTTAGATGTAAATATATACTGTATATGTATATACTGTAACTGTATATGTACAGTGCCTTGAAAAAGTATTCATACTCCTTAGATTTTCCATAATTTGTTATGTTACAACCAAAAACATAAATGTATTTTATTTGGATTTTATGTGATAGACCAACACAAAGTGGCACATAATTGTGATGTGGAAGAAAAATGATAAATGGTTTTCAAATTTTTTTACAAATAAATATCTGAAAAATGTGGCGTGCATTTGTATTCAGCCCCCTTTACTCTGATACCCCTAACTAAAATCTAGAAGTCGTTCAGAAGTCACATAACTAGTAAATAGAGTCCATCCATCCGCCCGGGTCTAATTTAATCTCAGTATACATACAGCTGTGAAGCCCTCAGAGGTTTATTAGAGAACCTTAGTGAACAAACAGCATCACAAAGACCAAGGAACACATCAGACAGGTCAGGGATAAAGTTGTGGAGAAGTTTAAAGCAGGGTTAGGTAATTAAAAATATCCCAAGCTTTGAACATCTCACGCAGCACTGTTCAATCCATCATCTGAAAATGGAAAGAGTATGGCACAACTGCAAACCTACCAAGACATGGCCGTCCACCTAAACTAAAAGGCCGGGTAAGGAGAGCATTTATCAGAGAAGCAGCCAAGAGGCCCATGGTAACTCTGGAGGAGCTGCAGAGATCCACAGCTCAGGTCGGAGAATCTGTCCACAGGACAACTATTAGTCGTGCACTCCACAAATCTGGCCTTTATGGAAGAGTTGCAAGAAGAAAGCCATTGTTTAAAGAAAGCCATAAGAAGTCCTGTTTGCAGTTTGCAAGAAGCCATGTGGGGGGCACAGCAACTATGTGGAAGAAGGTGCTCTGCTCAGATTAGAACAAAATGAAACTTTTTGGCCTAAAAGTAAAACCCTATGTGTGGCAGAAAACTAACACTGCACATCACTGAACACACCATCTGCACCGTAAAACATGGTGGTGGCAGCATCATGGTGTGGTGATGCTTTTCTTCAGCAGGGACAGGGAAGCTGGTCAGAGGTAATGGGAAGATGGATGGAGCCAAATACAGGGCAATCTTAGAAGAAAATCTGTTATGCCGCGTACACACGGTCGGACTTTTCACCTACAAAAGTCCGACGGACGCCGCCGGACAAAGTCCGGCGGAAAGTCCGACCGTGTGTGGTCTCCATCGGACTTCCGACGGACCGTTTCGGTCGGATTTTTGCGGAAATCCGACGTACTTTAGATTTGAAGCCTGCTTCAAATCTTTACGTCGTACCTCCGCCGGACTCAGTTCCTGACGGAAAGCCCGTTCGTCTGTATGCTAGTCCGAAGGACCAGATACGACGGAGGAGCAGGTTACTGCATCTCGCGCTCGCTGCAATAGGAAAAACAAATCTTCCTATTGCGGCGAGCGCGGGGCATACCAGGCCCTTAGGTCTGGTATGGATTATAAAGGGGAACCCCTACGCCGAAAAAACGGCGTGGGGTCCCCCTAAAGTCCATACCAGACCCCGATCCGAGCACGCAGCCCGGCCGGTCAGGAAAGGGGGTGGGGACGAGCGAGCGCCCCCCCCTCCTGAACCGTACCAGGCCGCATGCCCTCAACATGGGGGGTGGGTGCTTTGGGGGAGGGGGGCGCCCTGCGCCCCCCCCCCCCAAAGCACCTTGTCCCCATGTTGATGAGGACAAGGGCCTCTTCCCGACAACCCTGGCCGTTGGTTGTCGGGGTCTGCGGGCGGGGGCTTATCGGAATCTGGGAGCCCCCTTTAATAAGGGGGCCCCCAGATCCCGGCCCCCCACCCTATGTAAATGAGTATGGGGTACATGGTACCCCTACCCATTTACCTAGGTAAAAAGTGTCAGTAATAAAACACAACACAGGTTTTTAAAATAATTTATTAAACAGCTCCGGGGGGGGGGTCTTCTTCCGTCTTCGGGGGTCCCTCCGGTTCATCTTCTCCCGGCGTCCGGTTGGTTCTTCTCCGCTCTCCGGCCTCTTCTCCCGGTGTCGCAGGTCTTCGGCCGGCCCCTCCGCTGTCTTCATGTAGCTCTATTGCGAGCGGAGGTCCGGACTTCTGGGCTTCTTGGCTTCTTGGCTTCTCTTCTCTTCTCTTCCCCCAGATGTTGACACGACGCTCTCTCCGGCTGGACTGGTCTCTGAGGGCTGCGTTGTGACTTATATAGGCGGAGACCCCGCCCCCATATGATGTCACAGTCCCTGGGCATGCTGGGACTGTGACGTTTTAGGGGGCGTGGTCGACCACGCCCCCTAAAACGTCACAGTCCCAGCATGCCCAGGGACTGTGACATCATATGGGGGCGGGGTCTCCGCCTATATAAGTCACAACGCAGCCCTCAGAGACCAGTCCAGCCGGAGAGAGCGTCGTGTCAACATCTGGGGGAAGAGAAGAGAAGAGAAGCCAAGAAGCCAAGAAGCCCAGAAGCCAAGAAGTCCGGACCTCCGCTCGCAATAGAGCTACATGAAGACAGCGGAGGGGCCGGCCGAAGACCTGCGACACCGGGAGAAGAGGCCGGAGAGCGGAGAAGAACCAACCGGACGCCGGGAGAAGATGAACCGGAGGGACCCCCGAAGACGGAAGAAGACCCCCCCCCGGAGCTGTTTAATAAATTATTTTAAAAACCTGTGTTGTGTTTTATTACTGACACTTTTTACCTAGGTAAATGGGTAGGGGTACCATGTACCCCATACTCATTTACATAGGGTGGGGGGCCGGGATCTGGGGGCCCCCTTATTAAAGGGGGCTCCCAGATTCCGATAAGCCCCCGCCCGCAGACCCCGACAACCAACGGCCAGGGTTGTCGGGAAGAGGCCCTTGTCCTCATCAACATGGGGACAAGGTGCTTTGGGGGGGGGGGCGCAGGGCGCCCCCCTCCCCCAAAGCACCCACCCCCCATGTTGAGGGCATGCGGCCTGGTACGGTTCAGGAGGGGGGGGGCGCTCGCTCGTCCCCACCCCCTTTCCTGACCGGCCGGGCTGCGTGCTCGGATCGGGGTCTGGTATGGACTTTAGGGGGACCCCACGCCGTTTTTTCGGCGTAGGGGTTCCCCTTTATAATCCATACCAGACCTAAGGGCCTGCGACGGGGCTCGCAAGGTTTCAATCTCGCCAAAAAAAGCGGCGAGATTGAATTCCTTTTCTAGTCCCGTCGTACCAAAGTCACGTTCAAAATGAACGGACTTGTCCGTGTGTGGCAAAGTCCGTTCGTTCTGAAAGTCCGGCGGAAGTCCGTCGGGAAGACCGGATTCCGGAAAGTCCGGCCGCGTGTAGGCAAGTCCGGCCGTTCAGAAAGTCCGGCGGTAGTCCGCCGGAAGTCTGGCGGCAAGTACGTCGGACCTAGCTTTCTAGAAAGTCCGACCGTGTGTACGCGGCATTAGAGTCTTCTAAAGACTTGAGACTGGAGCGGAGGTTTATCTTCCAGCAGGACAACGTCCTTAAACATACAGCCAGAGCTACAATGGAATGGTTTAGATCAAAGCATATTCAGTGGTTTTGCAAGGCCCAGTCACAGTCCAGACCTAAATCCAATTGAGAATCTGTGGCAAGAATTGAAAATTGCTGTTCATAGACGCTCTTCATCCAAGCTGACAGAGTTTGAGCTATTTTGCAAGGAGAAATGGGCAAAAATGTCGCTCTCTAGATGTGCAAAGTTGGTAGAGACATCCCCAAAAAGACTTGCAGTGAAAGTGGGTTCTACAAAGTATTAACTCGGGGGAAGAATACAAATGCACGCCACACTTTTCAGATATTTATTTGTAAAAAATTTTGAAAACCATTTATCATTTTCCTTCCACTTCACAATTATGTGCCACTTTGAGTTGGTCTATCACATAAAATCCCAATAAAATACATTTACGTTTTTGGTTGTAACATGACAAATTGTGGAAAATTTCAAGGGGTATGAATATTTTTTGAAGGCACTGTAGTTAAGCATCTATTTACCACCATTATAGCATGCTTTTTCCTTTATTTCATCAGAAGAGAGACCTGAGCTTCATATTTGCTGCCTAGATAATTCTAAGAGACTGCAAAAGTTTACGTAAGAGATTTTCCATGAAAAGCACCAGGAAGAGCTTCCCAATAAACTGGGCAGCAGTTTTATAGGGCCAGTAACTTTCCTAGACCTGATGTCTAAATATTTACATACATCTATTTCTTTTATAACCACCCACACATTGCAAACAGATTTCACGTACCTTAGAGTTTCTGATTTGCGTTCCTTGTTTAAAGGAGCAAAATATGGCCAGTTGTAAAATTAGGACAGTCTAATAGATGTAAACGTTTATTTGTGGGGTCTCCCGGTTTTGTTTCACCAAATACGAGGAACGCAAACTGCTGGTACTGTATTTCATTTCTCTGCGCCTACCATAAGATGTGTCTTCTGTCCCACCTACTATTTATTTTTCTCTTATTGCATTGAGATCTGTTGAGTATTGAGTATCTTGTTTATTTTCGCTCTGTTGTATGCTGACTTATAGTGGTGTTTTAGGGCCACTAGAACTTGTTTGTTTGAGATTTGGGGCATCCCTCTGTTTTTCCCTTCCTGCTAAGTTCCAGTTGCTACATTCCTAGCTGGATTCTCCATGTTTCTTCCATGTTCACTCAGTCAGTTCCCCATGACTAAGCTCCGGGGGGGCGGTGTAAAACATGTTGGGGGCATGGCCTGGTTGGAGTCCAGGCTGAGGCTGCCACTCCATTCATTTCAGCAGGACATCATAGATGTGCGACTTCCAGGGGTCACCCTTCCTTTCTTTACTCAGCCAGTGTTAGTCATCGCAGGGACAAGGTATAGAAAAAGACTAACAACACATCCTCTATACTGCCCTTATGTAAAGCCAAACTTCTTTGGATTCAACTTCCGTGTCTTACTGAAGAATTAAGTTGTCTGTGGATGGTGCCAAGTGAGCAAGTTGCCCTAATGTCCAGATAGACTGGATCTATGGAAGTATGGCGTGAGTTTAAAGGTTTAGAAAGTTTAGAAATTTGGAAATTAAGTAGGATCATCAATTATCATTTTTGCCTACCACCCCCCCCCCCCCTCCTCCAAATTAAGTAACACGCCCTCCCTTGCCCCTGATGAATACTTACTTGAATTTGCCAATCAGAAGGATTCTTCAGAACCTCCAGACAAAATCTTTATTTGGCTTGACCACACCATAGTCCTATAGACACATGCACCCTATGGACTTCTTTAGAGCCATTTTCTAATAGGTCGGGGGGAAGTAAAAACGGCAACTGCACTTTGCAAAAAATAATTCCAATTGAATTAATAAGAAGTGATTTATCAATAAGTAACTGCTAATTTAATATGCACAGCTCCTCCTCTCATGTGCTGGGCTATGTGTATAGAACCAGTGCTGGAACAGTAAAGACTGAGCAGAAAAATCATCTGAGAGGCATGGTTTTATTCATGGAGAATCTGGAGAGGAGGAGCGTTACAAGATCTTTAAAGATCTTAAAGTGAATCTGGACCCAAGAACAAATATGTAATATAATATACCACTTGGATGTGGTGGCTGCATTCCTTTTCTTATTTTCCCTTTATTTTCACCTCGTAATTCTGCTAGTAACACACTTCCTGTTCTAGGATGACAATGCTCATACATTGTACTTGATCTATAGAGGAGTAGCGTTATTGATGGGCGAATCTGTTAATGTTCAATTTGCAGGCATGTCTAGCAAACACAACCAAAATCTGCAAATTATAAACCTTAATGCCAACCCCATTGGCAATGAGGGGGTGAATCTTATAAAATAATTTTTTAATTTTCAAGGCAAATAGGCAAGAGTTTGTTAAACAAAGGGTATTTGGAGGTGGGCATTGCCCTGGGGGACATGTACCTAAATTTTAGAAAATACAGATCAGTGGGGAGTAGATCTTTAAAAAGGCCTTACAGTGAAACATAAAAAATGCACTATTCCCCTGGATAACATGCTTGGGGATACCTTGAACCTGCCTGTGAATTGCCATAGTCGTAGAATGTACTAAAGCAAAAGTCACATTTACAAAAAAAAAAAATCACTTTTTAATAGCCGCTAAATTACTTTTTTGTTATTAAACAGGGATGGATTCCCCTCAACATCCATAGCAGACCCTTATCCTAATGTAGACTGGATTGTAAGGTGGGACCCCACAAAAAATTGTGTGAGGTTACCCCTTAAGCATACATAGTAGCCCCTTGTTCTTAATGAGGGTCTGGTATGGATCTAGAGGGAACCTATGCAACCTCGCTAAAAAAAACTGTGTGGGGTCTCCCCGAAATGCAAACCACTGGGGGCATAGGATCCTGAGTTATATAATTTACCAAATGCTCAATATTTTGTCAGTAACCCAGGATCCCCCGCCCTGTTGTTTACATGCAGCATTAGGCTGGAAAATGTTATAGATGGTGAGAGTTAGGGACCCGTCGTGTTGGCAATCAGTGTTTTTGGGGCGATCGGCGAGTTTTGTTCTGGTAGGTTGTCGTCCTTCAGGTTTGATGTTGACCTACATCCCTGGACAACATGATTAATAGTAGATTTACACCGTATTACTTTTTTTGGGAGGGGTTGTGTGTGTTTTTTTTTTTTTTAAAGGACTTTTCAAATGTGTGCTGTATATATGCCTTTACATGCACATGAACGTTAATGGCATCCCAGTCTTATGTCCCGTACACACAATCGGACTTTTCGACAACAAAACTGTGGATTTTTGTTCGAAGGGTGTTGGCTCAAACTTGTCTTGCTTACACACGGTCACACAAATGTTGGCCAACAATTACGAACGTAGTGACTACAAGATGTACGTGATATCTCCATTCCGCTAGTTTTACAAGACCAAGAGCTTCCGGCTCCTACTTGATTCCGAGCATGCGTGGACTTTTGTCCGACGGACTTGTGTACACATGATCGGAAAGTCTGACAACAAACATTTGTTAGCGGAAAATTTGAGAACCTGCTAGCCAACATTTGTTGGCGGAAAGTATGACAACAAATGTCCGATGGAGCATAAACACAGTCTGACTTACTGCCAACAAGCTCAAATCCAACATTTGTTGTCGGAAGATCCGATCGTGTGTACATGGCATAAGGCCTCGTACACACGCTTAGATTTTCGGACGACGAACATCTGTTTTTTGTGGCATGCTAGTCTCATGTCGAAAGTGAAGAGGTTACTCACAATACGAAAATTTTTCGAACTGACGTAATCGGGGTTATTTACTAAAGGAAAATCCACTTTGCACTGCACTTAGAGTGATTGCACTTCCAAGTGCACTTGCAGTGCAAAGTGGATTTGTCTTTTCGTAAATAACCCCCAAAGTGTTGAAAAGTTTTTCATGTATTCTTTAGTTTCTGATCATGCATAGTCTTGCTTTTACGTTTTTTTGTACGAAAACTGTACTAATGAAACGAAAATCGTACGTTGAGTTCACATCTGCCGAAAAAGCGAAATCGGCTGTCGTAAGTACGGTACTAACGATCCGAAAATCGACAGACAGCTCGATGTATGAATTTTTCCATCTGCTTTTCATATCGTGTGTACGGGCCTTTAGTCTGTAGAGTTCAAAATTGAGTTGGCCCACCCTTTGCAGTTATAACAGCTTCAACTCTAAGGTCAGGCGCTGATGTTGGATAAGAAGGCTTGGCTCGCAGTCTCTGCTCTAATTTATCCCAAAGGTGTTCTATCATGGTGAGGACAGGACTCTTTGGAACAGAAAGGGGCCATCCCCAAACTGTTCCCACAAGGTTGGGAGCATGAATTTGCCCTATGAGTTCCCTTCACTGGAACTAAGGGGCCAAGCCTAACCCCTGAAAAACAACCCCACATCATAATCCCCCCCACCAAATGATTTGGACCAGTGCACAAAGCAAGGTCCATAAAGACATGGCTAGCGAGTTTGAGGTGGAGGAACTTGACTGGACTGCACAGAGTCCTGACCTCAACCTGATATAACACCTTTGGGATGAATTAGAGTGGGGGGCTGCGAGCCAGGCCTTCTCTTCCAACATCAGTGCAGGACCTCACAAATGCGCTTTTGGAAGAATGGTCAAACATTCCCATAAACACACACCTAAATCTTGTGGACAGCCTTCCCAGAAGAGTTGAAGCTGTTATAACTGCAAAGGGTGGGCCAACTCAATATTGAACTCTACGGACGAAGACTGGAATGCCATTAAAGTTCATGTGTGTGTAAAGGCAGGTGTCCCAATACTTTTGGTAATATAGTGTGTAGTGTATATATATATTGAAAATGTCCAAATTGGGCCCAAAGTGTCAATATTTTGTGTGGCCACCATTATTTTCGAGCACTGCCTTAAAACGGAGTTCCACCCAAAAGTGGAACTTCTGCTCATCTGATTCCTCCCCCCCTCCGGTGCCACAATTGGCACCTTTCAGGGGGGAGGGGGTGCAGGTATCTGCACCCACTTCCAGGAACAGACTCCCGCGGGAGTCATGCCCCCCCCTGCACCCCCCCCCCTGCTGTCTCCTGGGAAACACACAGGTCCCAGGAGATAGCAGGGACCACTTAGGACGCGCAGCGCGACTCGTGCATGCGCAGTAGGGAACCAGGAAGTGAAGCCACAACGCTTCACTTCCTTATTCCCTCACCGAGAATGGCAGCGGCAGCAGCCGAGAGCCGAGCTATTGCTCGGCTTCGGCTACCGACATCGCTGGACTCCTGGACAGGTAAGTGTCTATTTATTAAAAGTCAGCAGCTGCAGTATTTGTAGCTGCTGGCTTTTAATAATTTTTTTTCAGGTGGACTCCCTCTTTAACCCTCTTGGGCATGGAGTTCACCAGAGCTTCACAGGTTGCCATTGGAGTCCTCTTCTACTTCACCATGATGACATCACTGAGCTGGTGGATGTTGGAAACCTTGCGCTCCTCCACCTTCTGTTTTGAGGATGCCCCAAAGATGCTCAATAGGGTCTAGGTCTGGAGACATGCTTGGCCAGTCCATCACCTTTACCCTCAGCTTCTTTAGCAAGGCAGTTGTTGTCTTGGAGGTGTGCTTGGGGTCCTTATATTGGAATACTACCCTGCGGCCCAGTCTCTGAAGGGGGGGATCATGCTCTGCTTCCGTATGTTACAGTACATGTTGGCATTCATGGTTCCCTCAATGAACTGTAGCTCCCCAGTGCCAGCAGCACTTTTGCAGCCCCAGACCATGACACTCCCACCACCATTCTTGACTGTAGGCAAGACACACTTGCCTTTGTACTCCTCACCTGGTTGCCGCCACACACGCTCGACACCATCTGAACCAAATAAGTTTATCTTTGTCTCATCAGACCACAGGACATTGTAACAGTAATCCATGTCCTTAGTCTGCTTGTCTTCAGCAAACTGTTTGCGGGCTTTCTTGTGCATCATCTTTAGAAGAATCTTACTTGTGGGACGACAGCCATGCAGACCAATTTGATGCAGTGTGTGGCTTATGGTCTGAGCACTGATGGGCTGACCCCCCACCCTTTCAACCTCTGCAGCAATACTGGCAGCACTCATACATCTGCTCCCCAAAGACAACCTCTGGATATGACGCTGAGCACGTGCACTCAACTTCTTTGGTCGACCATGGAGAGGCCTGTTCTGAGTGGAACCTGTCCTGTTAAACTGCTGTATGGTCTTGGCCACCATGCTGCAGCTCATTTTCAGGAAAATTATATAAAATTACCGCGCTTCCCTACACCCCCCGAGCTGCAGTCCTAATCCTCAGGTATAAGAATCAAGTAAGTATAGCAATAAAAAGAACTGCGCTAAAAAAATAAAATAAATAGATACACAAAATAACTCAGAAAATGTATTGCATACCTCTATTAATTATATCTGTGAACCCAAGTAACAACACAATACCAATCAGATATCTTGATATATCAGAAATTATCGTGAAGCACTTAATTCAAAATAGACAAGTGACAGAAATCAAAAAGTCTGTGACAATAGAAATGGCTCAGGAAATCAACAGTCCTTAGTGCAAAACAAATCCACCGATAGTGATTGAAGACCTTTAGTGAAAAAGCATCTCGTGAACAAAATCCACCACCTATAACAATATGTGCTTACCAGAGGTAAGCTATAATGGAGCTTATGCTCGAAATCCACTCCGTGGGGACACCAACATCGATCTCGGCATAGAGGAGGATCACCCGGAACCCACCAATAGAAGGGTCGAATATTCAGCAATGGACACCCAGGGAAATAAAAAGTATATCCTCCATAGTGTGAATCCGTATAAAACAATTTATTAGAAAGATAAAAGTAGCGCACTTACTACAAATAGCGAGTAAACAGCGTATAATAACAATCAGCCGGCCGGCCTGCATACACCCGTTCACTGTAAGATGGAAACGATGACGTCAGCGCGTCTGCCTTCCGACGTACGTTTCGTCCTATTGGTTCCTATGACAACGTCCAATAGGACGAAACGTACGTCGGAAGGCAGACGCGCTGACGTCATCGTTTCCATCTTACAGTGAACGGGTGTATGCAGGCCGGCCGGCTGATTGTTATTATACGCTGTTTACTCGCTATTTGTAGTAAGTGCGCTACTTTTATCTTTCTAATAAATTGTTTTATACGGATTCACACTATGGAGGATATACTTTTTATTTCCCTGGGTGTCCATTGCTGAATATTCGACCCTTCTATTGGTGGGTTCCGGGTGATCCTCCTCTATGCCGAGATCGATGTTGGTGTCCCCACGGAGTGGATTTCGAGCATAAGCTCCATTATAGCTTACCTCTGGTAAGCACATATTGTTATAGGTGGTGGATTTTGTTCACGAGATGCTTTTTCACTAAAGGTCTTCAATCACTATCGGTGGATTTGTTTTGCACTAAGGACTGTTGATTTCCTGAGCCATTTCTATTGTCACAGACTTTTTGATTTCTGTCACTTGTCTATTTTGAATTAAGTGCTTCACGATAATTTCTGATATATCAAGATATCTGATTGGTATTGTGTTGTTACTTGGGTTCACAGATATAATTAATAGGGGTATGCAATACATTTTCTGAGTTATTTTGTGTATCTATTTATTTTATTTTTTTAGCGCAGTTCTTTTTATTGCTAAGCTCATTTTCAGGGTCTTGGCAATCTTCTTATAGCCTAGGCCATCTTTATGTAGAGCAGTGGTTCTCAACCTCTCTAGTGCCGTGACCCCTTGATAAATTTTCCCAAGTTGTGGAGACCCCCAACCATAAAATTATTTTCGTAGCGTGGGTTGTCAGCACCCAAGGCAAGACAAGTACTGTATTTATTGGCATATAACACTCACTTTTTCACCATGAATATTGACTGCAAATAGCGTGTGCGTGTTATACGCCAATACTTCAATATCAGCTGCCTCTGAGGCAACGGGGGGGGGGGGTGGGCGCGAGTGCCATCAGATTACATACAGTAAGAATCTCTTGTTTACTTGGCAGCCTCTGTAATAGGAAGTCAATAGATGGCAATGGCGAGGCTGCTGCATTGATGGCAATGGTGAGGCTGCTGCATTGATAGCAATGGTGAGGCTGCATTGATGTGGACTAATAAGGCTGCATTGATGGAACTTGTGAGGCTGCAGGTGGGCATTAATCAGGCTGCATTGATGGCAATGGTGAGGCTGCAGATGGGCACTGACCCTTATTTTGCTTCAAAGTTCCTTATTTAAAATTTAAGTTTTTTCCTGAAACTTCCTTCTTAAAATGAATGTGCGTGTTATACACCTGTGCGTGTTATATGCCGATAAATACGGTAATTTGCGCCCCTAACCCACGGACATTTAGCACTCCCTGAGTCCCTTACACTCGTACAGTATTAAAACCCCTTATGGTACATTATAGGATGTACCAGTCTTTCTATTTGTTCTCCTTTCTTTCCCTTTTATTTCTCACTATCCTAATTTCTTGTGTTCGCCCCCCCCCCCCATCCCTCTCTCTAGCTGTCTTTCTTGTTCTTTCTCTTATTCTTTCGCTCCCTTTCTCTTTGTTCCTCCCCCTCTTTTCCTCTCCCTTCCATGTATTCTCCATTTTTATTCCTTCTCTTACTCCTTGGTGGGGGGGAATGGGATAAGTGGCAGTGTTGGCGGGGAGTTCTGATCAGCCAACTTAGGTGCTCTTGATCAAGGTCAAATGCTGATCTGAGAACTGTAGTGGGGACCTTTTAATGGCAACTATAATCCCAGGTGTTACTCAATGTGTCTCTGACTTTGTGGTGTCTCGTAGCAGTGACACCTATACAGAAATCAGGAGACAGAGTCTCCTCCAGCCCCTCCCACTTCACATTCCTCACCAGTCAGCTGCCCTCTAGTCTCTGCCCCCCAGTCATGCCGTGAACTGAATGGGCGGCTGCGAAGAGACTGAGTGGGCAGCTGCGGTCTCCAGGGACAGCCCTGCTGGGCGGCCGCAAAAAGGCTGGGAGAGGTTTCAGAAACAGCCAAGGATTTGCTGACCCCTGACAAATCATAATTTGACCCCCGAGGGGGTCCCGACCCCCAGGTTGAGAACCACTGATGTAGAGCAACAATTCTTTTTTTCAGATCCTCAGAGAGTTCTTTGCCATGAGGTGCCATGAGGTTACTTTTGTGAGATACTGTATATATATATATATATATATATATATATATATATATATATATATATATATATATATATATCCTACATAAATTACTACATATCCTAACTATATAATCCTACATAAATCTGCCTACAATTAGCAGGGGTTCCCTTACTACAGAAAGTATTTCAAGAGTTCCCCCATGTTAAAAATGTTGAGAAACGCTGCTTTAACTTGTTATGTATGTTCACCTTACAGACCCTGTAATTAATAATCAAGCAGGGAGCTGAATGCAAGGCTGTGGATCTCTTCGGGTGGTGGCTTGTACAAGTTTATAACCCCTGTGCTGCTTATCCAAGCTTGAGTTTAAAACTCTTAATAAAAGCAGAACAATCCTGGCTTTCCCCCAGCAAGTCACAAGGGAAGATTTCCTGGCTACATCATCTACAGTAGATTGGATGTCAGATCAGCAGCAGACCACCAGGAAAATCAAATGCTTGTTGGGGAAAGGCAGGTGAATTCTCTGCTGGTGTTTATGGCACTGTTTCATGGGAACATTTAAAAATAAATATCACATTAAAATAAATATCTATAATTTAGGTTTTGTGTTGTGAACTGACCCAAAAAATAATTTGCCTCGGCCCATTACCATTGCATTTGCACACATCGCGCTTTTACATCTAATCACAGGTATAATTTCCTTTGGAGGAAAGCAAATTGTCTCTGGATCGGGACATTAAAAACATTTTAATGTGGCCAGAATATCTCCACACAAGCAGCTGTTATCCGTGTAAATCAAGTCTTCCACATGTGAGCAAAATCTCAGTGCTGCAGATCAGGTTTAAAGTGGAACCCCAGACTTTTGGATAGAGCGAAGTTAACATTTTAATATTCTATCATATCAACCACTGTCTTTATAGATCTCCTCTAGTTTTTTGTTGTTATGACCACACGGAGACACCATCAAATGCAGCCACTGTGCCCATCAAACGCAGCTTCTGTGCCCATCAAATGCAGCCACTGTGCCCATCAAACGCAGCTTCTGTGCCCATCAAATGCAGCCACTGTGCCATCAAACGCAGCCACTGTCCCCATCAAATGCAGCCACTGTGCCCATCAAACGCAGCCACTGTGCCCATCAAACGCAGCCACTGTCCCCATCAAACGCAGCCACTGTGCCCATCTAAAGCAACCACTGTGCCATCAAACGCAGCCACTGTGCCCATCAAATGCAGCCACTGTGCCCATCAAACGCAGCCACTGTGCCATTATACGCAGCCACTGTGCCCATCAAGCGCAGCCACTGTGCCCATCAAGCGCAGCCACTATGCCATCAAATGCAGCCACTGTGCCATCAAACGCAGCCACTGTGCCCATCAAGCGCAGCCACTGTGCCCCTCAAGCGCAGCCACTGTGCCATCAAACTCAGCCACTGTACCCATAAATTTCCGCCACTGTGCCATCAAACGCAGCTACTGTACCCATCAATTGCTGCCAGTGTGCCCATCAATTGCTGCCACTGTTCCCATCAATTGCCGCGACTGTGCCCCATCAATTGCTGCCAGTGTGCCCATCAATTGCTGCCAGTGTCCCCCATCAATTGCTGCCAGTGTGCCCATCAATTTGCCGCTACTGTGCCCCATCAATTGCTGTTACTGTGCCTCATCAATTGCCGCTACTGTGCCCCACCAAATGCTGCCAGTGTGCATCGCCCTGGAGTCGGGACTTACCTGTCTCGCAGTGGGTCACGGTGGCATCCTCCATGTCCACGCTCCTCGATGTCTCTAGTACTCTCTATCAGGCGTCCAATCACAGTGCCTGTTGTTTTAGCCAATCAGGTGACAGGTAACCAGAGCAAACAGAAAACAAAAACTCCTGCGCACAGGTGGATCACCATATAGAGATGCGTCAACACAGGCCTTGCTGCCCTCAAGGACGGGAAACCCTAGTGCAAACCGAGACAAAAGAAAAACAGGGGCGCACCAGCCTAGTGTATTAACTTTTATAAAAGGATTTATTTAAAAATGATTAAAAGAAACAACTCACAAGCAATGGATGGAAGAGGCACAACACGAAGTGTACCGACAGCCAGCATGCGACTATAGGATGAGCGATGCCTTCCAAAAATCGTAGAGAAATGCATACATATCACAACAGCTTACGCGTTTCGAAGGGAAAATCCCTTCTTCATCAGAGCTATGCAAAGATACCTCCTTCAGCATTCACTCCTTATAAATGCCTCTTTTTAAGGAGTGACTGCTTTTTGGAAGGCATCGCTCATCCTATAGTCGCATGCTGGCTGTTGGTACACTTCGTGTTGTGCCTCTTCCATCCATTGCTTGTGAGTTGTTTCTTTTAATCATTTTTAAATAAATCCTTTTATAGAAGTTAATACACTAGGCTGGTGCGCCCCTTTTTTCTGTTTTTCTTTTGTCTCGACAGGTAACGAGACCCGAGGACCTGATTGGCTGAGAGTTCCTAACATAACACTGAGTAAACAGTGAACGCACAACATTGCGCCCTCTGTTTACCATTTTGGAAGCCTATTAGAGCCTACGGCTCTAATCAGGATGCCTATTAGAGCCCACGGCTCTAATCAGGCCCTTACTAAAAAAATAAAAAATAAAAAAAAATGCTGCTGTAATTCAGCAAACAAAAAAAAGTTTTAATTACTAATAGTTTATAAAATAGAAGTGAACAAAAAAAATAGCAGGAACATATTAAATAAATGGAGAAGGAGAATAAGGAGTTAATTAAGGCTGATTAGAGCAAAATAAGGGTTAATAAGGGGTTAAACAAAGGAACATTGAATAAGAAATAATTTTTTTTTTACTTGACAGGTTGCTTTATACTGACTTCATCTGCAGATGAAACTTCATCCTTTTAATCTGCAGATGAATTAACAGAAAGATACAAAAATAAGCAATGTTTCTTTTTATCTTTCTGTTTCAAGAGGAACTGCAGTCTGCTCACATAATTTGTAATAAAAACCTCTTTCCAATTCTGAAGCTTCCCTCCAACCACTTTGCTTATTAAAATCACAGTATACATAAATATACTGTGATTTTGTACTTGCCAAATATGCTGCAGAAATTTCCCTCCACTGAGTCTGGCTGCAATCATTTTAACTGTGGGCAGCAGAAGCTGCTGCCTGTTCACTTCCTGGATTTACACAGACACACAGAGGCACACTTTCAGCTCTGCAGCTTTCATTGGCCCTCTTATGATTTATCCCCCTCCCTTCCTGGCAAACTCTCACCAGAGTGAGAGAGAGAGCTGTGCATGATGTCATAAGCCTAGGCTAATGACCAGACAAGAAACAGGTATTGGGCTGTATAAAGTATTTACTGGCAGAAAAAAAATGTTGTACAAGGGCAGAAGATTTAATAGATGGAAAGTTGAAAAAATGACTGAAAGTCTGTTTTCAGCTGAGCAATGTTGTTGATAAACATTGTCTGGCTGCTTTTTTTTTTTTTTTTGAAAGCTCCAATTGCCGGGACTTTGTTTACACTTCAGATGTCAACAGGGGAACCCCACTGACAGCTGAATGAGTCATCGGTTGTTAAGGACACGACGGCCCCGCTCCTTAACAACCGATAATTGCTGGCTTTTTTCTTTTTTACATTTCAGCTGTCAGTGGGGGAATCCCGCTGACAGTTGAAAGGACCGAGCCTGAAAGTATCAGTTTCAGGTATCAGAGCATTTGCACGAGTATGGATACTTAGTATCAGCACTTAGTAAATGCTTAGTATCAGCACTGATACCAATACCAGTATCAGTGCAACCCTAGAAATGTATGACTCTTTTTTTTTAAATCGCAGTGCACCTTTGTTACCAGATATTTTGGCACTCAATTTCACATGTACATTAGCAAAGTGTATTGGGGTGGAGTTAAAGCGGTTGCACGCCTGAACAAAAAAAACCCAAACCTGTAAGATAAAGGCATAATGAGTTAGTATGCATCGCATACTAGCTCATTATGAAATACTTACTTTAGAACAAAGCCCCCATACTGCCTCCTGGTCACCACTGAGGGAGCTGACATGTTTCCTCGGCGTTTCTGCTGGGTTCGCGGCTCGGTGGCTGTGAGTGGCCAGAGCCGCATGCGCGGGAGTCCTCCGTTCTGGCAAGGAGCTCTGATTTTCCCAGAGCAGCAATCCGATGGACCTTCAGATGCGCTGCTGATGTCAGCGGCTGCATGCAAGGTGAATATCTCCTAAACTGTACAGGTTTAGGAGATATTCACTTTACCTACAGGTAAGCCTTTTTATAGGCTTACCTGTAGGTAAAAATGACAAAGCGGGGTATACAACAGCTTTAAGATTTAACCTCCCTGGCGGTATGATTCTTTCTGATTTTAGGTGCTGAAAGCGGTACAATTATTTTGCATGGAAATTTGGCGTTTTATATTGTAGGTCTGTAATTCTTAACAATAACACACTTAAATCTGTCCAAACCAGAGTCTAGTAGATATCCCGGGTATGATAAAGTTTGAAACACAAAAACATAAATTATAATATAATTTAAAAAAAATAATAATTAAAAAAAATAAAAATAAATAGTAATAAAATAAATTTCCACACGATTCACTATCGCTCAATTCTGCAAGTGTTCTAATTTACTATCGCTGTTTTCTAGCTGGTCTAAAGCCATTTTTGAAAGGGGACACTTTTTGGTTGCTATGGACAATCTCCAGTTTCCAGGCAGAAAGAACAGTATATGCAATATAAAACTGCATGCAGGGCATGGGCCAGAGCACTGGGGACAAATGGGATGTGAAATGATTTCATACAGTACTGTAATCTGTAAGATTACAGTACTGTATGTGTTATGCTTTTTACATTTTTTTGAATTTGCCGCCAGGCTCCGCCCCCGTGCGTCGCGACGCTCGCAGGGAACGGAGCCTGGCACGGAGAGGCTTCGGAACATGACACAGCCCGCGGACACTGCGGGGGACATCGCAGGATCCCGGGGGACAAGGTAAGTAAGGAGGCACCAGGATCCTGAAATGTAATCCCGAGTGTGGCTCGGGGTTACCGCTAATGGTCCTGAATTTTAATCCCCGAGCCACACTCGGGAAAACCGCCAGGGAGGTTGATGGCACTGTGACGTGCCTGCAAAAGGGATGCACATTTGTGTGCATTGTAGGAGCACATGTGATTTCGTGAACATTCCCCGCATCTCATAAATGTGAAGCTAGTATAAAGCTGTATTGCTTTGTCCAGTGCTGTTAGTCAACAGTTTCTACCTGCTTACAGAAAGAGAAAGCAGAGTGATGACCTTATAAGTCTGCTGCTTCTTTTTCTTTGTCAAATCACAGTGTGTGGGCAGGTTGCTTAAAGCGGAGTTCCACCCAAAAATGGAACTTCCACTTTTCAGATCCCCCCCCCCTCCGGTGTCACATTTGGCACCTTTCAGGGGGGAGCAGATACCTGTATAATCCAGGTATTTGCTCCCACTTCCAGGCATAGATAGCCGTAGTATCCGCGGATATCTCTGCTATATCCAACACCTCCTCCGCCGCCCCCCCCCCCCCCCCGCTGTCTTCTGGGAGACACACAGGTCCCAGAAGACAGCAGGGACCAGTGGAATCGCACAGCGCGAAGCACGCATACGTGACGCACGCATGCGCGTTTTTGAACCAGACTGTGAAGCCGCAAGGCTTCACTTCCTGATTCCCTTATCAAAGATGGCGGTGCCTCCACCCAAGAGCCGAGGGACAGATCGGCTTCGGGTGCCAACATCGCGGGCGCCCTGGACAGGTAAGTGTCCATATTTTAAAAGTCAGCAGCTGCAGTATTTGTAGCTGCTGACTTTTTTTTTTTTTAAATTTTGCGGAACTCCGATTTAACAGAGAAAAAAAAAAAAAACTAAAAAAAGTGAAAAAAAAGTAAGGTCACTAACCTGATCATTTTTTTCTAAATCACAAAACAGGCTAAAGGCAACTACAAATCTTTCCCCAGGTAAATGTGTTAATAGCTACATGTATCTCAACTGTGTATTTTGGATGATTTCCTTCAGTTCAGCTTTAAATTGTAACTTTTTTTTTTTTTCCTTGTTACTCATTAATAAAACAACAAAACACACATATTAATGACTTCCATAAGGATTTATAGTGTGTCTTTCTCTGTGCACATGACTATAGAACAACAGTCTAGTCCACTACACTCATAAAACACATCACCACGCACGTCTCTAATTGGAGCGCTGCCCGACCGTCTAGACTCCAGAACATCGGTGGCCAGTTAATGTGAGGTTAAATGGGCTGAGAAAGAGATATTTCTCATAACACTGGTCTGGAACCCAGCCAGTAATACAATAACTTTAATAACCACTGGATAAAACAAATATCTCAGGTCACCAGAAGATCCTGCACTCCTGAACTGCTGCAGTAATATCAGTATATTTTTACATCACCTCCAATAATATTATCATTTTATGATGGCTGCCAGGAAAAGGAATTAAACAGGGAATAACAAGAAATTTGTTTGGGAACTTTTCTGTTGGGTAACGTTTAGATCAGCCAGAGTGGAGGAGTTAATATCTATAACAAAACACAATTAATAAAGATGAATAAAATCATAATAATCAGCTCTGTGATATAGATAGATGTCTTGCGAGCTACCAATGAAGAGTGTCCAAGGAGTGTTTAAAATGTAAGAGAACCAATGCACAGCCGCTAAGCATATTCACACTCCCATAATCTGTGTATAAAATATTAAAAATAAACAAGTTCAGCGCTATGTGATATATCACTCACTCAGGTGAAAATATATATATATAATTGCCGTGGGCAATGCGTGAGTGAATGTTGGAGCAACTTGAATTCCCAAACAAAGAATATAAATGGTATAACATATATAAATTAAATACTTGTTGTCAAGCAAGTGCACAATGAAATAAATATAAAAAAAATTGGTGAACATCAAAATTGTAAAAATTCTTAATTTCAGTAAGTCCACAGTGAGAGAAAAAAAAAAAAAAAAAATAATATATATATATATATATATATATATATATATATATATATATATATATATAGTAGACCTGAAGTGTGCCCTGGTCTGCTGGACGGTATGCCAAGAGAAGGGCGCATACCCTAAGAAAGTAAATGGATGTTTCTGTAGAGAAATTGTTTTAAGAGAAGTACCCTGAGAAGGGGAATGGGTGGGTGGGTACCGCGCAGGGGCGGACTGATAACTCATGGGGCCCCCGGGCAATAGAAGATTATGGGGCCCCCAGGCAATCAGAGATTATGGGGCCACACAGTATACACACACACAGTATACAATCACACAGTATACACATACATATACACACAGTATACACAGACAGATGTAAAAAAAACACAGATTTATACATACTGTCCCTGGATTTACTGAGGCTGGCAACCCTGATGGGGCCCCCTAGTGGCTCAGGGCCCTTGGGCAGTGCTCGAGTCGCTCAATGGTCAGTCCGCCCCTGGTACCGCGCACAGAAACCGACACAAACCATCATGGCTGGTCTGCTAAATACCCCCCGGGCTCCTCCCATAATTTCAGGCCACCATACTGGCCTTCCTATTTATGGTCGGAGCCCTCTGTCCAGAGAGATATGAACCACATAAACACGTCATAAAGTAGACGTGAAGTGTGCCCTGGTCTGCTGGACGGTATGCCAAGAGAAGGGCGCATACCCTAAGAAAGTAAATGGATGTTTCTGTAGAGAAATTGTTTTAAGAGAAGTACCCTGAGAAGGGGAATGGGTGGGTGGGTACCGCACACAGGAACCGACACAAACCATCATGGCTGGTCTGCTAAATACCCCCCGGGCTCCTCCCATAATTTCAGGCCACCATACTGGCCTTCCTATTTATGGTCGGAGCCCTCTGTCCAGAGAGATATGAACCACATAAACACGTCACAAGACTAACAACATAAAGTAGACCTGAAGTGTGTCCTGGTCTGCTGGACGGTATGCCAAGAGAAGGGTGCAAAAGACTCGGTTAGGGAGGTCATTATTTATTTAAGTTTAATAACATACTACAGGGTAGGGATGAGCTTCGTGTTCGAGTCGAACCCATGTTCGACTCGAACATCGGCTGTTCGGTCGTTCGCCGAATTGCGAACGATATGGGCCGTTCGCGCCAAATTCGTGTGGCGCGTCACGGCCCATAATTCACTGCGGCATCGCAGTGCATTGCTGGCTGATGATTGGCCAAGCATGCACTATGACCCGCATGCTTGGCCAATCACAGCGCCGTCAGTAGAGAGAGCTGTAATTGGCCAAAGCCAGGGTGGCTTTGGCCAATTATGGCTCAGGGGATTTAGTACACACCCCACACTATATAAGGCCGCCTGCACGGCGGCCCTGTGTAGTGTGTGTTCCGGTGTGCTGAGAGATAGAGAGAGAGAGAGACAGTGTCATTTGATTTGAGTTAGATAGATTAGGCAGAACAGTCAGTCAGTTAGCTGCACTTACAGTGTATTGTGTATATATATGCATCCCAGGTGTTGCATATATATATATACACTGTATTCAGTTTAGCTAGATCCGTTCCTGTTATCTTCTATCTAGACTATTTACATTTAGTGCAGTGTGTCCTGCTCACAGTGTTCAGCTAGATCCGTTCCTGCTATTTACATTCAGTGCAGTGCGTCCTGCTCACAGTGTTCAGCTAGATCCGTTCCTGGTATTTACATTTAGTGCAGTGCGTCCTGCTCACAGTGTTCAGCTAGATCCGTTCCTGCTATTTACATTCAGTGCAGTGCGTCCTGCTCACAGTGTTCAGCTAGATCCGTTCCTGGTATTTACATTTAGTGCAGTGCGTCCTGCTCACAGTGTTCAGCTAGATCCGTTCCTGCTATTTACATTCAGTGCAGTGCGTCCTGCTCACAGTGTTCAGCTAGATCCGTTCCTGCTATTTACATTCAGTGCAGTGCGTCCTGCTCACAGTGTTCAGCTAGATCCGTTCCTGGTATTTACATTTAGTGCAGTGCGTCCTGCTCACAGTGTTCAGCTAGATCCGTTCCTGCTATTTACATTCAGTGCAGTGCGTCCTGCTCACAGTGTTCAGCTAGATCCGTTCCTGGTATTTACATTTAGTGCAGTGCGTCCTGCTCACAGTGTTCAGCTAGATCCGTTCCTGCTATTTACATTCAGTGCAGTGCGTCCTGCTCACAGTGTTCAGCTAGATCCGTTCCTGCTATTTACATTCAGTGCAGTGCGTCCTGCTCACAGTGTTCAGCTAGATCCGTTCCTGGTATTTACATTTAGTGCAGTGCGTCCTGCTCACAGTGTTCAGCTAGATCCGTTCCTGCTATTTACATTCAGTGCAGTGCATCCTGCTCACAGTGTTCAGCTAGATCCGTTCCTGGTATTTACATTTAGTGCAGTGCGTTGTGCTCACAGTGTTCAGCTACATCCGTTCCTGCTATTTACATTCAGTGCAGTGCGTCCTGCTCACAGTGTTCAGCTAGATCCGTTCCTGCTATTTACATTCAGTGCAGTGCGTCCTGCTCACAGTGTTCAGCTAGATCCGTTCCTGCTATTTACATTCAGTGCAGTGCGTCCTGCTCACAGTGTTCAGCTAGATCCGTTCCTGGTATTTACATTTAGTGCAGTGCGTCCTGCTCACAGTGTTCAGCTACATCCGTTCCTGCTATTTACATTCAGTGCAGTGCGTCCTGCTCACAGTGTTCAGCTAGATCCGTTCCTGCTATTTACATTCAGTGCAGTGCGTCCTGCTCACAGTGTTCAGCTAGATCCGTTCCTGCTATTTACATTCAGTGCAGTGCGTCCTGCTCACAGTGTTCATCTAGATCCGTTCCTGGTATTTACATTTAGTGCAGTGCGTCCTGCTCACAGTGTTCAGCTAGATCCGTTCCTGCTATTTACATTCAGTGCAGTGCGTCCTGCTCACAGTGTTCAGCTAGATCCGTTCCTGTTATCTTCCTACTGACAGGCAGGCTTGTCTGGTTACAGTATATAAAGCTACCTGAAGAAAATTACAGGTGTTCTTTTTGATCCTATTAGTACCACGGTCAGGCAGCTAGACTATTTACATTTAGTACAGTGTGTCCTGCTCACAGTGTTCAGCTAGATCCGTTCCTGTTATCTTCCTACTGACAGGCAGGCTTGTCTGGTTACAGTATATAAAGCTACCTGAAGAAAATTACAGGTGTTCTTTTTGATCCTATTAGTACCACGGTCAGGCAGCTAGACTATTTACATTTAGTACAGTGTGTCCTGCTCACAGTGTTCAGCTAGATCCGTTCCTGTTATCTTCCTACTGACAGGCAGGCTTGTCTGGTTACAGTATATAAAGCTACCTTAAGAAAATTACAGGTGTTCTTTTTGATCCTATTAGTACCACGGTCAGGCAGCTAGACTATTTACATTTAGTACAGTGCGTCCTGCTCACAGTGTTCAGCTAGATCCGTTCCTGTTATCTTCCTACTGACAGGCAGGCTTGTCTGGTTACAGTATATAAAGCTACCTGAAGAAAATTACAGGTGTTCTTTTTGATCCTATTAGTACCACGGTCAGGCAGCTAGACTATTTACATTTAGTACAGTGTGTCCTGCTCACAGTGTTCAGCTAGATCCGTTCCTGTTATCTTCCTACTGACAGGCAGGCTTGTCTGGTTACAGTATATAAAGCTACCTTAAGAAAATTACAGGTGTTCTTTTTGATCCTATTAGTACCACGGTCAGGCAGCTAGACTATTTACATTTAGTACAGTGCGTCCTGCTCACAGTGTTCAGCTAGATCTGTTCTTGCTATTTACATTCAGTGCAGTGCGTCCTGCTCACAGTGTTCAGCTAGATCCGTTCCTGGTATTTACATTTAGTGCAGTGCGTCCTGCTCACAGTGTTCAGCTAGATCCGTTCCTGCTATTTACATTTAGTGCAGTGCGTCCTGCTCACAGTGTTCAGCTAGATCCGTTCCTGCTATATACATTTAGTGCAGTACGTCCTGCTCACAGTGTTCAGCTAGATCCGTTCCTGTTATCTTCCTACTGACAGGCAGGCTTGTCTGGTTACAGTATATAAAGCTACCTTAAGAAAATTACAGGTGTTCTATTTGATCCTATTAGTACCACGGTCAGGCAGCTAGACTATTTACATTTAGTACAGTGCGTCCTGCTCACAGTGTTCAGCTAGATCCGTTCCTGTTATCTTCCTACTGACAGGCAGGCTTGTCTGGTTACAGTATATAAAGCTACCTTAAGAAAATTACAGGTGTTCTATCCCAGCTTAGTGCAGCTACAGGCCATTAGTATGTCTGGAAGGCCAAGAAGGAGAGGCAGACAGTCACAAGCCAATAAGAGAGGGCAAGCAGGCTCTGTGTCTAGTGCTGGTCGTGGAGACGGTGCATCCTCATCAGCACGTGGCCATGGGACACGCTTGGCCTTTTTTTCGGCAGCTGGCCGTGTTGAGCCGCAACATGCGGAAGACTTGGTCGAGTGGATGACCAAGCCGTCCTCATCCTCCTCATCCTCTCTCACCCATGCCCAGGGTGCTTTGTCTGGCAAAGCAGCGGCCTCTTCCCTCAGCTCAATGTCATCAGTGACTCCTTCCCTAGCTCCACCATGTCCTCATGAGGATTCCCTCGAACTGTTTGACCACAGTGTTGGGTACATGCTCCAGGAGGATGCCCAGCGTTTGGAAGGCTCTGATGATGATACTGAGCTCAATGAAGGCAGTAACATGAGCACGGACAGAGGGGGTGCCCAAGAAGGACAGCAATCTGGCAGTCATGCTCCCCCTGCTGCAGCATACTGCCAGGTTTGCTCCAGTGATGAGGAGGGAGGGGATGATGAGGTCACTGACTCAACGTGGGTGCCTGATAGGAGAGAGGAGGAGGAGGAGGAGGAGGAGGAGGTGGCACATCACCAACTAGGCAGGATGCCCTCCAGGGGCCAGCCTAAGGGCAGCACATTGACTGCATCACACCCCAAAGCTCCACATGTGCAGGGCGCTGCAGTCTCTGCGCGTTATTCAAAAAGTTCTTTGGTGTGGGCCTTTTTTGAGACGAGTGCATCAGATCGCACCGCTGCTATTTGCAACATATGTCTCAAGCGTATCTCGCGTGGCCAAAACATCTCCCGCTTGGGTACCACATGCTTGACCAGACATATGTTGACCTGCCATGCAGTTCGTTGGCAAGCGTATCTAAAAGACCCACACCAAAGAACAAAGACGATCTCTCCTTGCTCCTCATCAGCTGAGATTTCCAACCCCACTAGACCTTCAGTCCTCTCTGAGACCTGCAGTGAGAGGAATGAAGGTGTAGAATTAGGTGTGTCACAGCCAAGTACTTGTGGGCAATCTGCTTTTGGTACACCGACGTCAGATTGTACCAGGCAAATTTCCCTGCCCCAGCTGCTGCACCGCCGAAAGAAGTTTGCTCCCAGCCATCCACATGCCCAGCGGTTGAATGCTAGCTTGGCAAAATTGCTAGCACTTCAACTGCTGCCTTTTCAGTTGGTAGACTCTGCCCCCTTCCGTGAGTTTGTGGAATGTGCGGTTCCTCAGTGGCAGGTACCCAAACGCCACTTTTTCTCACGGAAGGCGATTCCGGCTCTCTACCGGCATGTGGAAGGCAATGTCCATGCCTCGCTGGACAGGGCGGTCAGCGGTAAGGTGCATATTACCGCTGACTCATGGTCCAGCAGGCATGGACAGGGACGTTACTTAAGTTTCACGGCGCATTGGGTGACTCTGCTGGCAGCTGGGAAGGATGCAGGACAAGGTGCAGTAGTGTTGGAGGTTGTTCCGCCACCACGCCTCCAAAATGCTGATTGTGACACACCTCTCTCCTCCACCCCCTCCTCTTCTTCTTCCTCCATGGCCTCTTCCTCGGAACCAGCGGTGCTCCGTAGGCGTTCAAGGGGCTACGCAAGTACGCAGGCCAAAAGATGCCATGCGGTGCTTGAGCTGGTGTGCTTGGGGGACAGGAGCCACACTGGGGCAGAGGTTCTGTCAGCTCTGCAGGGGCAGGTTCAGAGGTGGTTGACGCCACGCCAACTTAAGGCAGGAATGGTGGTTTGCGACAATGGCACCAACCTCCTCTCTGCCCTCCGACAGGGACAACTGACCCATGTGCCCTGTTTGGCTCACGTCCTTAACTTGGTGGTGCAGCGGTTCTTGGGCAGGTACCCGGGCTTACAGGATGTCCTGAGGCAGGCCAGGAAAGTCTCTGTGCATTTCCGCCGGTCATATAATGCCAGTGCTCGGCTGACGGACCTCCAAAAGGAGTTTAACCTGCCCAAGAACCGCCTAATCTGTGACATGCCCACCAGGTGGAACTCGACGTTGGCCATGCTGCAGCGGCTGCACACGCAGCAGAGGGCCATCAATGAGTACCTGTGCGACTATGGCACCAGGACAGGGTCAGGGGACCTTGGTTTTTTTTCCCCACGCCAGTGGGCCATGATCAGGGATGCATGCACTGTCCTGTCACCATTCGAGGAGGCCACGAGGATGGTGAGCACTGACAGTGCATGCATCAGTGACACTGTCCCCCTTGTCCACCTGTTGGAGCACACGCTGCGTGGAATAATGGACAGGGCACTTGAGGCAGAACAGAGGCAGGAAGAGGAGGACTTCCTTAGCTCTCAAGGCCCCCTTTATCCAGACAGTGTTCCTGCGTGCCCGCCGATCACACAGGAAGAGGACGAGGAGGAGGAGGAGGAGGAGGAGGAAGATTGTGTCAGTATGGAGGTGGAGCCTGGCACTCAGCATCAGCAGTCTTTAAGGGATCAGTCCCAAGGAACACATGGACTTGTACGTGGCTGGGAGGAGGTGGCTGCGGACGTTGTTGTCCTTAGTGACCCAGAGGACTCCGGACCGAATGCCTCAGCAAACCTACGCTGCATGGCCTCCCTGATCCTGCAAAGCCTGCGTAAGGATCCTCGTATTCGTGGTATCAAGGAGAAGGACCAATACTGGCTGGCAACCCTCCTTGATCCACGTTACAAGGGTAAGGTTGCGGACCTTATCTTGCCATCGCAGAGGGAGCAGAGGATGAAACATCTTCGGGAGGCCTTGCAGAAAGGTCTGTGCAACGCGTTCCCAGAGACTGGGAGGTTACAAACTCCTGTTTCTGGACAACGTGTTGCTGAGGCTTCGGTCAGTCAAAGAAGGAGCGGTGGAGAAGGTGGCCGTCTGACCGATGCGTTCAGACAATTTTTTGGTCCGCAGCCCCAAGGTATGATCGGTTCCAGCAACCATCGCCAGCGTCTGTTTTACATGGTGCAGGAATACCTAGGGGCAAGATCAGACTTGGACACCTTTCCCACCGAAAATCCTCTGGGTTACTGGGTCTTGAGGATTGATCACTGGCCAGAGCTTGCACAGTATGCAATTGAGCTACTGGCCTGTCCTGCATCCAGCGTTCTTTCGGAACGCACATTCAGTGCTGCTGGAGGCGTGGTAACCGATCACAGGGTGCGTCTGTCCACCGACTCGGTCGATCGGCTGACCTTCATAAAAATGAATCAGTCTTGGATCACCACCAGCTACCAAGCACCTGATGCAGATGTAACCGAATAATTTTTTTTGAAATCTCAGATCCCTTCAAAGACTGCCTATGCTGATGCTGAGTGACTATCCCTGAGTAATTATCCTCTTCCTCCTCAATCATCACGCTGATAGCTTGTAAGAACATTTTTGGTTCTGGGCGCCACCACCAGTGCCTAAGGCACAATTTTTCAGCCCCTGTTTAACAGGGGCGTGTAATTACAATTTTTGATGTAATACTTTGCAGCAGGGCTCGTTCCTGCGTTCCAACTAGAGTGTCTGTGAGGGGTTGCAGTGTTGTGGCACCAGCACCAGTGCCTAAGACCCAATTTTTCAGCCCCTGTCTAACAGGGGCGTGTAATTACAATTTTTGATGCAATACTTTGCAGCAGGGCTTGTTCCTGCGTTTCAACTAGAGTGTCTGTGAGGGGTTGCAGTGTTGTGGCACCAGCACCAGTGCCTAAGACCCAATTTTTCTGCCCCTGTCTAACAGGGGCGTGTAATTACAATTTTTGATGCAATACTTTGCAGCAGGGCTCGTTCCTGCGTTCCAACTAGAGTGTCTGTGAGGGGTTGCAGTGTTGTGGCACCAGCACCAGTGCCTAAGGCCCAATTTTTCTGCCCCTGTCTAACAGGGGCGTGTAATTACAATTTTAGATGCAATACTTTGCAGCAGGGCTCGTTCCTGCGTTCCAACTAGAGTGTCTGTGAGGGGTTGCAGTGTTGTGGCACCAGCACCAGTGCCTAAGGCCTAATTTTTCAGCTCCTGTTCAACAGGGGCATGTAATTACAATTCTTGATCTAATATTTCACAGCAGGGCCCTGTGAGGGCTTACAGTGTTTTGGCCACAGCAACACCTAAGGCCCAAATTTCTGCTGAGTATATAGGGCAGGACCCTACTTTCAAACATCTAACTTACAAACGACTCCTACTTGCAAACGGAAGGAGACAACAGGAAGTGAGATGAAATCTACCCCTAAGGAAGGGAAATTCTCTCCTGTAAGAGTTAATATGGGAAAACAATTTCTCCTTTCCACTGATGCTTTCCAATCCTTGTTCCACAAAAAAACCCAAATTTTCAAAAAACATTTTTCATTGGGACAAAAAAGTGAGGTGAAATCTTCTGAAGAGGAGGAAAGACGCAAAACAAATGTCACAGGGGTGATAACCCTTCCCTATGTTTTCCAAAAAGCTTAGAAAAGATTTTTTGGCTGGAGCTAAACACATTAAAAATGTTCAAAATTACAAACAGATTCTACTTAACAACAAACCTACAGTCCCTGTCTTGTTTGCACCGCCTGAATACTGCTGTTCAGAGTATATAGGGACCTTTCCTTATTTTAATTTGGGTGCGGGGTTCCCCTTAATATCCATACAAGACCCAAAGGGCCTGGTAATGGACTGGGGGGTACCCATGCCGTTTGTCTCACTGATTTTCATCCATATTGCCATGACCCGACATGACATTAAACCCGCAAGCAGTTTTAAATGAGATTTTTTCCTTTAAAAATGACATTTGGTGCAGGGACTGTTCTAAACATGGGAAACACGCGTCACTTTACAGGCATACTATAGACACCCCCCAGGTACGATATTTAAAGGAATATTTCACTTTTTTTTTTTTTACTTTAAGCATCATTAAAATCACTGCTCCCGAAAAAACGGCCGTTTTTAAAAGTTTTTTTTGCATTGATACATGTCCCCTGGGGTAGGACCCGGGTCCCCAAACCCTTTTTAGGACAATACCATGCAAATTAGCCTTTAAAATGAGCACTTTTGATTTCGAACGTTCGAGTCCCATAGACGTCAATGGGGTTCTAACGTTCGTGCGAACTTGCGGTCCGTTCGCGGGTTCTGGTGCGAACCGAACCGGGGGGTGTTCGGCTCATCCCTACTACAGGGCAAGCTTGCTGAAGGCTCGTAACATTTCTTCTTGCGGATAGGGGATGTATCGAGCAAAGCAAGTGGATTTCCACCTGCCCATTTTCTTGATGACGTGGTCTGGGATCCCATTTTGTGAGGCTTCTGATGCTGCTCCAATGCGGAAAGAATGTCCAGAAAATCGGCCGGGGTCAAGGCCTAAGTTGCACAAAAGAAGCCTGACGTGTCTAGCGAACTGGTTGCTACTTAGAGGGCTAGAACGGAACGGTAGTAATGGCTGTCCTCCGAGAGGTCGGAGAGATGAGCCACTAACTGTTCTAGAATGGCCACGGGGCACCAGGCGTTGCAAGTCTGGAAAAGTTTGATATCTACCCGGGACCGGACTGTTGTGTTTTGGACACCATAAGGTGCAGGATGAAGTAACTCTTGTGGCGTGTCTGGCGTCTACGTAACATCTTACAACTGGGGCTGGTGACTGAATTCGCTGGGGCGTAAGAAGCCGTAGAAAGCCAGGTAGATGGCTGCTTGAATGACGAGGCTGGATAATAACCCAAAGGGGAACGTGACAGGATGGTAGAGATGTCTCGGAATATGGTGCTGGTCACAGGTAGGTTTTTACTACTGATTTGGGGTTGTTGCCTGTGAATACCGCGCAGGATGGTCTTGACCGCATGGGCGGCGAACAAAGATGGTTTGGTAGGATCTTGTAAGGAGATGAAATGCTGGATGCCAGGTAAGTAGAGACTAATGGTATTGTGTGCCAATGCCAACTGTGTGTGGCAGTATGATGTGAAGGCCAGGATGTGATGGAGATCTCCTGATACTGCCCCGGGGTTTGAGGCTAGGAACCTGTCATAGATCTTTCAGGCAGTACGGTAGGCCTTTAGGGTGTTGTGAGATAATGATAGATTAATAAGGCAAGTAGCATCATGAAGGTGTTGTTTCAATCCAAGGTTAGCTGCGACCAATGTGGGATAAGAGACATGGTCGGGTCGGTTCCAGGTCCCTGCGAAAAGAATGACGCAAAGTTAAAACAGGGTAGTGCATCGGCCGGAGTATTGCATTTGCCTGGGATGTAGACGCAGAGGACAATAAATTGGTGCTGTGGGGATAGTTGCGCCAGCCTGTGCAGGAAGGTCATGATGGCCAGCGACTTGGACCTGCTTTTATTTACAATACTGGATGTGGCTTGGTTGTCTGTGGCAAACATCACTGTTTGTTCTGCCCAGGTGCTGCCCCAGACTTGAGCTGCTGCAACAATGGGGTAGAGCTTGAACAAAGAGGAGAACTGACTGAACCCAGGAATCAAGAGGATTTCTGGTGGCCATGGCCCTGCAAACCAAAGATGGCCAAAAATTGCTGCGAAGCCTGTGGAGGCTGCGGCGTCCGTGACTACCTCAGGTGAAGAGGTACCCCTACCAGTTCCAAACTCAAACATAACAGTCCTTTCAGCTTCACTACAACTGCCTCTTGTCGTTCTTCAACACTGAGATCCTGGTCTCTCACTAGACCCACTGATTCACTGACTCTGAATCCCTTGAGTTCCTCCAAGGTCTTGCGGTGGTATCCCCTCAAGTGTCACTCACGCTTCCCTGCTGGGCCTCCAGCTTGGCACTCCAGATACTTCTCAAGCCTCAACCCTGCTAACCTGCGAGGTCTCTGACTCGACTCACAAGGCTGCTCCACAAGCGTCTCCTCCGTGAGTTTGGTCCCTGACTTAATCACTGCCTGAAGTTTCCTGATTCTCTACTGTGCCCTTTCGGTGAGAATCTGGTTACGGTACTTGCTTCAGTTACTCACTGTGGTCCCTGGTAAAGGTGGTTGGACCCTTTGTGGCAACAGCTTCCCTTCTACCTCTTACCACCGACAGGTTCTCCGTCCGGCAGAACCGTCACTTCTGGTTGGACTGCAAGCCACAATCCCAACCCTGCGCTGCTCTCTTTTACTTCTGGATAGGCCCTCACACAGCCTAGCAGCCATATGCCCCCAGGATAGGCCCAATCTCCGGCCTAGCAGTCTGGGGCGTACGACACATGTCCACCCAGACAGCCGTCCAGGTGGCACAGAACACAGATCACCTGACCTCACCCGAATATATAGGCTCTCCCAAGGGATTCACGAAAACCCCTGCTCATTGGCTGAGATACCCCATATACTCATAACCTGACCTTGGGTTGCCCTTCTCATATCTAGTACCACCAAGTACCCGGCCACATAGTGGTAGAAGAGAAAAGTGCAACAAGGCCAAACTTAGGGAGAAATCAATAGATCTCTATCAATCGACCAAAATAACTACTCCTGGCAAGTAAATTTGTGAGGAGCTCCCTGACTAAACCTCAGGGTGCTACACTATTGAGGTCAGCCTTCTATACCACACCATACTATATGTTATGTTATTTCTTTTGATATGTGCTATACGGTTTGCAGCATGTTTTTATGATGGTTTGATTTCATATGTATGTACCCCTTATGAGATGTTTTGTCATCCATGATATAATAAACATACGTTTTCCAACAATGTACTACTTCTTTAGCCATACATATATGCTTCATCTAAAGTCACAACCTTCTTTCTTTATACTGTTTTTGGCTTCAGGCATTTTTTTCTGCAGCCAGTAAACTCCCCAGCATGTTATCCTATATGTCCAGGCACACATAGGGGGTTATTTACGAAAGGAAAATCCACTTTGCACTACAAGTGCACTTGGAAGTGCAGTCGCTGTAGATCCGAGGGGGACATGCACGGAAAATTAAAAAACAGCATTTTAGCTTGCACATGATTGGATGATAAAATCAGCAGAGCTTCCCCTCATTTCAGAGCTTCCCCTTAGATTTAGAGCGACTGCACCTCCAAGTGCACTTGCAGTGCAAAGTGGATTTGCCTTTTGTAAATAACCCCCATAGGCTGTTATCAGCATTTTTCGGCAGCTGTGTTTTCTGGATAAAATTTAAAAAAAACAGAACTAGTGGGATTTAAAAGGAGTTTTTCAGCTGTAAAAATGCTCTAACTCTGAAAAGGGCTGAAAAAGTGTCTATTGGGTGTTTATGATCATCTTTGAGTCATAAACTATTGTGGGAGTATAGTTGTGCTAAAAAAAAAAAAACGCAAACGCTAAAAAATGCAAATGCAAAAACGCTAAAAAACATGGCAAAACTCCTTTTCTAAACACGGCCTTCTACAGCTATAGCACTTGTGCCTATTTAAGTGGCGCTGAGGTTCCTAAGCAGCGTTCTTAAATAGTTAGCCTCTCCCACCACCCACCGCTATTTGAGAACGCTGGACAAAGCAGACCTCTATCTCCATAACCTGCACAACTCTTGCCTTCTGTGAACACTGCAGACAAAACATCTGCAGCCCCCTTGTCAAGCATCCCTGTGCCTCCTCTACTCTATCTTTACAAAAGACTGAGGCACAAAAACCCAACCATGCCTCCTCTGCAACTGTTGTAAAAGTGAGCCCGCAGTCTCCCTCAGGCACCAGCTAGTTCAGATGAGGTTACAACAGTAAAAGCTGCCAACTTGTGATTGACAGCAGCTTGGGAGTATCACCGGTCATTCACAAAATCACAAGCTAACAGCAAAGTACCCTGGGAGCTACTACATTTATCAGGGATAGACTAGCGTAGTAGCTGCCAGGGTTTGCTGTTGTTGGTTTGTGTTTTTGTCAATGCTGGACACTGCTCCCTAGGCGCTGTTATTTACACAACACAAGCCAACAGCTGTAATCTCCACTAGACTAGATGGCAGCTGTGGGAGATAGCAGTCTCAATTGTTTAACAGTGGCAGAGGAGGCATGGCTGCAGAATGGTGGCTTCAGTGCTGTCTGTGCATTCCTCACAGTAATGCCCATAATTTGGGCTTCTGCCTGGGGTGGACCTACAGTCAGCACTGACAGTACATAAAAATGGTGTCTTATTTCTAAATCACACCAACTTCAGTTGAGAGTTCTTCTTTAATCGTACAACCATGCAATCTGGTAGAATTTGAGCCTGAACCCAGAAACTACCATAATACTGTACTGTCAATTCATCAAAGTTTTTTTTTTATTGAAATAATCTTACATTTTTCTGGAAGCAATGTTAATGTATAATTAAGTAATCTTGTATTATATTGTTTGGCTACATTATGTGCTTAAAGTGATTGCTACCCTAGCATTTCATATTCCTGATATGTGCCTGCTGTACCATTTACTTGTATGAGAAAGTATCCTGTTCTCTTTGTAATGTTTATTTTGTGTGAAATCCCTGGTGTTCCTGCCAGTCCCTCTGCTTTCCTATTAAAAAATGACCACATTAAGCAGGGGAACACAGTGTGGTCTGTTTTCTAGCTCTGCTGGGAACTCAGTCTGCTCTCCTCCAATGATCAGACATGTCCTGAGACACCCCACCTGCATAGCCTCTCACTGGGAAGCTCAGTGTACTGTTGATTCTCCTCCCCCAGCTCTTATGCAGCTATGAACAGAGAGAATGTAATCTATACACAAATGTTTTGCCTTACATTTCAGTTTTAAACGGAATGGGTTGTTTTCCAAGGTATTTGTTTACAATCACTTTAATTTACCAAAGGAGTAGAGAGTGGTCACTTTGCTTACTGAATAAAAATAAGCTATGTTCACTGAGAATACCCAAACGTGTGCAAGCAGATATTTTGTTTGTACGCGATTGGATGTTTGAAGTAAATGCAGTTTCATTTTGTTGAATAATCAAATTGAACATTTACTTTGTCTTGTAAAAATCCACTGCTATGGGTTTGATTTACTGAAGTAATAAAGATTGTTCACAAAATGAATGTTCACTTTGGAAAGTGAATGCTCACTTTTTTTTTTCATTTGTAATGCATGTGACTGCATATTCAGTTTAAATATGCACTACCTTCACCTTATTCAACAACCTAGGTATCTATTAACCTTGTATGTACAAAGTCTATATTATTTTAGTATGTCAAACCCAAAGATTTAGGCAGCGTTAAAAAGATAGGACTAAAAGTCCAGCTGAAGCTTCTATATTACTGTAATGCAGCCAGGTTGGATATGATTGTACACTAATAAATATATTTGCCTTTTTTTTAGGGCAGCATGGGTTAAAACATAGCTCCCAACTGTCCCTGATTTCAAGGGACTGTCCCTGATTTGAAGCAATGTCCCTCTGTCCCTCATTCCTCCTCATTTGTCCCTCATTTTGGTCTGATCTATAGAGTTTGTATATAAAATGCACTTTTTATCAAAAAGTGTTTTCTAGCACTAAACCTTTCATCTGATTTCTAAATTGCTGCATTTGTAAATTCCAAAAGCCAATATAAAGAAACAGTAGTGGTAAAAAAAAGCACTTGTGGGATTAACCAATCTTGTTTTTTCGTACAATTCTCCTTTAAGGGGGCGTGGCAAGGGGTCTGCCCTATGCCTGCATACTTTTGCTGATAGCTGTCCCTCATTCCCATCTCAAAAAAAGTTGGGAGTTATGGTTAAAATACCCTGTGATATTAGCATGTTATTGTTTCTGACCTCTGTGAAACACAGCTCAATAGCCTGAGCTGCCAGTGGTCTCACACCTTCCTGCGCCAACATACATGCCCTTTGCCCGGTGCTCAATGAACAACATGCCCCCTGCCCAGTGCTCCAATGAATGCTCCCCCTATCCAGTGCTGCAACGATCATGCTCCAGCAAACACACCCCTTGCCCAGGGCTCCAATGAGCACTCTCCCTGTCCAGTACTCCAGTGAACATGCCCCCTGCTTAGTGCTCCAATGAACAGGCATATTCCCCAGTACTAACCAACTCAAATCTCATATCCTGAACACATTGAAATTCTTGATTAGGAAAAGGACTTTGCCTGGTGAATGGGGTGTTGGAGTGCAAATGTGAGTATGGGGGGGTTGGAGTACAAAGGGGAGCGTTCTCACTGCCTGCAAACGGATCACCAAGGATTTCTCTTGCCAACCACCCCCCTCAAAAAAAAAAAAAAAAAAAAACAGTTTTGGCTTTAGATACACTTCAGTATTTCAGTGCATTCAGGTGTTTTTAATTTTTTAATGTTGCCTTTTCCCATACATTAAATTGACAAGAAGATAACAATTTTCCTAAACATATGACACTCAACATCAACTTGGAGTCTCCTTTGAACTTTCTCCGAGAACTTTTAAACGACACAAATGGCATCTTATAAAAAGGTATCAAGCTGATTAAGCTGCTGTTGCAAAGAACATTTGACTAAATAAGGAGAAAGAGCAGAATCGCTTTTTTTCTGAGGCCAGGGATCGCTCATAAAATAAATGTAACCATATTCTGCAGAGCTGGGGAAATCTGGAACACACTAGAGGCCTGATAGAAAACATTCTAGCTGGAGTTAGAGAAGGTTCTGCTACAGGTTGAATCAATAGCCCAGTCCATAGCTTTCTGTCCTATAGAGAGCTGCAAAGGTTGCTGGGAAAATAAACTATCCTCAGCTTTAAACATTGTAACCAAGATGAATATACAGCCAGTTCACATGTGCTTCTGTGTTCCTTAAGAATACAGTTCTTCTTAACTTGGTACGTAATTCTATATGGAATAATGTTTTCCTTTTCTCACCTTCCCTACATACCTTCTTCAGATGTACGCTCTCATTATTTAATGTTCAACTTTCGCTCTTTGCCCCCAAGCTGTCTCGTATCATCATGAACTGTATGTGTCATGATTTTCATGGAGAGCAGAAGTTCATCACATCATAGGGAAGAATAGCAGAGCAACCTTTGCAGGAAAAAAGTCCCGCCTGGCCAATTCTTTCCTATGGTTGGTCCACACGCACAGTGGTTCTCCAGGAAAGTACAAAGTCGGCCATAGGATCAAATTGAGTGCACACAGCAAGAACTGGACACAGTCGGGCTTTTTCCCGCAAAAGCAATGTGTTGCCAGGCAGATCCAGATATCAGGATTGGGACTGAAGGGTAAGTATTTAGGTAGGTGGCTGCCACTCAAGGGGGAAACTTTTAAAGGACTAAACATTTAAAGCCCAACTCCGGGCAAATAAAAAACAATTTTCCTTGCAGTGGGGCTGTGCCTGCAAGGGTTAAAATGTTACTAAACCCACAACAGTAAAATCAGTCTGTATATGCAGTAAAGCATGCTTGTTATACTCACTGTGGTACTTAAGGGGTTAATCCTCTGCATTGGGTAAAAAGGTTGTTTGATCCTGTATGCACAGATCTTGCCCTTCTTGCATTGCCCCGAAAACATGTCCTGAAAAGACAGAGTTACTGGAGTCAGGCTGCACATGCTCAGTTTGGTGTGTATTTCTAGAGAGTTTTGTTTTCTTGGGAGAGTGCATGTGATCAGCACAGGGCCAATCAGCACTGTCCAGACAGGGGGTCAGGGGTCCTGCATCCTGAATAGGACAGCCAGTGCAGTATAATAACTCCTCCTACAAGCTTTGATAAAAGTCACAAGACTACTATATACTGCTGATTAGAAAAGGTATTTAGCAGTATATATGATTGCATTTCCATGTTCTGTGTACTGTGGGAGACCAGATAAAGTGAATGTAGGGTCCTGGGTTTAGTAACATTTTAATTGCTAATTTTTGTCTACAGGAGAAAAAATGTACTTGCCTGATTTTGCTTTCCTCCCCACAGCTAGACCTGTCAGATTCCACCATGTCTGCACCACCATTCTCCACCGGTTTTGGGTCCTGACATTATCAGGATCAGAGCAGGGACCTGCTCCGGAAGTGAGGATACTAAGGGATAGGTCACCACTGGATCATGGAGGAGCGCCACCTGCTGGAGGAATGGAGGAACAGGTAAGTAAAACTGTTTCTCCACCCCCCTGGACAAAATGAGCTATCAACCCTTGGAGTGCTCGCACAACCCCACTGCACGGGATCATTTTTTATTTGCCTGGAGTTAGGTTTTAAACCTTAACGCCTAAAGTAGAATTCAAGGCAAAACCCCTACTATTAAAAATACTCTCTCCCCACTCCTAATACCTATCCTGACTAATCTGTGTATAGGCAGGTGTCTACTGGATGTGTTGCTAGTGAGAGTTAGCTTCCCAGGCTAGGGAAGGGGTAAACTTTGGGACATTTAGTATCCCAGGCTTTTTTGGTTCTGCACTCCACCCTGGTTTACATATAAAGAGGAGGAAGACCAGGCTCAGAGGAGGGCCAGCAGGACTGCATAGGAAAAAAGAGGGTCCAGATCACGAGGAAAGATGTAGCCTGGAGCAATGTCCAACTTCCACCCTTAAGGGATTCTTCACTAATGGACTCTGCCAGTCTTGGACTAACTCCTAAATAGATGTTCCTGGGCAGCCCTAGCTGGAGTAGTTAGTGAGGAGAACTGAGTATGGATTGTGACCTGTAAATGCGAATGTTGCAGAAATCTTCAGTAAAGTTTCTTAAACTGTCCAAATGCCTGGTGTGAAGTCATTGAAAGGGCTGCCTAGTTGGAACGTGGGATATCAGAAAAGCAGAGCCTGCAAAGCACACACAAGGTACAAGAGCAAAGCCACTACAAAGGGTTAACTCAGCAGAAGAGTCAGAACAGGAAAGTAGTTGCCACAGGTGACCATGGACTGGTGAGAGTGTATAGCAGACAGTCAATAAGGGTGGTAACTGGCGTAGGTGACAGGGCCTCTGGTAGCGAGGGGAGTCTGTGCCCTGCCTCCTTCCCTAGTAGTCTGTTGGGATCCTACCCACGGTACAGAGACCTCATGTACCTGGCCGCATGGTACGGGAGAGAGAAGAAGTGAATTGAGTGCACGCATGAGTTCTGCGCTGGGTGCACAGTGGGATCCCATTCTGTCACTGGGAGTGAGGTGGCAGAGTTACGCTGGACTGGTGGAGAGGGCAGGGGCTCTGCGGTGTCCCTCCTAAATGCAACATTTATCAAGCTAAGGTGTGTAGTAACATGGGACAGTATGTTGTTGCAGGGAAACTCTGTACATCACACAACTACACATGGTGTACAGTTCATCTCTAAGCTGGGGTTCTGCCATAATGTTGACTTTCACATAAACCAGTCCCGCCTGGTCTCGGGCATTAATGAACACACACACAAGAGGAGAGAAGAGGCACCCCCATTCACATGCAGGGTGAGCGGCCCCGCCAATATGTGTAAGGAAAAACTGTATACTTACCTACAGTATATTCCAGCCACTCTGGTCACATGATCCGGCTCCCCTCCTCTGACAGCCAGCGGTGGCTGCAGGGGAAAGGAGGGAGCACCCACAATGGATGGGCCATAGGAGCCTATGGGTGCTGTCACTACTTTCAGCTGTTGTCGAGTGCTCCCCTCTCTCCCCTGCAGCCAGCACTGGCTGTCAGAGGGGAGCCAGATCATGTGACTAGAGTGGCTTGAAAATAGCTAAGTATACAGTTATCAAGAAAAAAAAGGAGTAGCCCCTGCAAGTCGCATATCTAAGTGGTCCTGGAGAGGTGAATGGAGTGGCAACCAGGCCACTCCCCCAGCACGTTTCACTCTGCCCCTGGAGCTTAGTTATGGGGACCACAGGCCATAGTATATAGTTGTCAAACTGGAGTTAATCAGAATACAGTGGAACCTCAGATTGCGATTAACGCGGTTAATGAGCGTTTCGCAATACGAGCACTTTATTTTGAAAAATCCTAACTCGGTTTGCGAGTGTTGTTTTGCAAAACAAGCAGGATTCAGGCCAAAGCAGTGTGCAGTACCGCGTTTGGCCTGAGGTGGGGGGGCGCAGGAGCCGAGCAGAGCCGAACTGCGCCGATCGTAGCTATTCGGAGTGGTTCAGATATGCTCAGAAAGACTAGGAAATATTACCTTCCCGAGCCTTTCTGAGGTTTGCCGAGGTCAGCAGAGCTGTCCTCGGGCCTTTCCTGGCTGTTTCCGAGGCTCTCCGGCACCCCCCACCTTTTACCGCATGCAGTATTGCATGCCAATGAAATCAATGCGGAACAAATTCTTTTAATTTCCATTGATTTCAATGGGAAAACTCGCTTTGATATGCGAGTACTTTGGATTACGAGCATACTCCTGGAATGGAGTATGCTCGTAATCCGAGGTTCCACTGTAGTTGTTAGGAGGGGGGGTGGGAGGGAGCATTTTTAAGAGTAGTTAGGTTTTACCTGGAATTCTACTTGAAGAGTAAGTCAGCTTTTCTTAAAGAGGAGTTCTGCTCACCCCTTTAAAAATTAAAAGTCAGCAGCTATATATACTGTAGCTGCTGAATTTTAACATTAGGACACTTACCTGTTACGGAGTCCAGCGATGTCGGCACTGCAGCCGATGTTTACATTGGGTGCTGCCGACCGCCATTGTGGTAAGGGAACCCGGCAGTGTAGCCTTTCGGCTTCACAGCCTGGTCCCTACTGCACATGTGGGAAGCTTTTTTATCTGGCCCGGCAGAAGGGAAGGAAGGAGGAAGGAGGAGGGGGGCCGAATGCTGACATACTTCGCCGCAGCCCCATCTCCCGGAAGTGGGGACAGGGTACCTGTAAAAAACAGGTCCCCCCCCCCCCCCCCGATAGGTGCCAAATGTGGCACAGGAGGGGGGAGGAATCAGATAAGCAAAAATTCCACTTTTGGGTGGAATTCCACTTTAAGAAAAAAACAATCCCCTCTGGGTGATCAATGTACATTTCAGGGATTTAAACTAATTTTGCTGCAAATTCCTCCATGTTTCTTCTATGAAGAAATATCTGTTTCACCATGGCTATTGGATACTGATTCTGAATGAGAAGGTCTGGTTCACTATAATCAACCTGTGCACTCTAGTGTTCTGATGAGAAAAGTTGCAGTGTCTGCATCCCTTTAGAAGTAATGATGATGGATCACCGTAAATGATCACTGTGATTCTGAATGTGACAGTGGCTGCAGGGCAGAGGAACCTCTGCCCATTATCACTGGGGGGTGATGCCCAACAGGTTGAAAGAAAAACGAATAATCCGATTCCTACATTCACACATTCGATGTGGATGGGGAATCCCTTCCTGTTGTTTTATTGTGCTCTGATGGTGGGAAGCTTTCCCAGCCTTCAGGATACAATGATCAGTGCTGCCGGATATAGCGAGTGGCACTAATTGATGAGGGAATCAAGTCAGTTTTTTTTTTTTATTCAACTTACTGGTTGAACAAAAAAAAAACATACTCATCTATGGCCAGCCTAATGCTGTGTTGCAGGGCTGTGTGCAGTCAGAGGAAAGCCCCACCCATCACCTGGGAAAGCAAAGGGAGCAATAACACTGTTGCTGTGCAGCCTGAGAAAAGACAAGACCTGCTTGGTGGAACTACTGTATGACTTGTGGGGAATGAAATCTCCAGGGAGGCTGGGCCTGTATAGCAGATTGGTCTTGGAACTACAGATCCCAACACCTTACAGATGCCACCTTAGAAGTCAGTGAGAGGCAGCTGGTCGAGCCATACAGTATTGCTCACTCATGGCACCATACCGGCACCTATATTAAGGTTCGGAAGAACTTAATATTGAGCACTTAAAGGTCAAGTCTGAGCCACAATGCATTGGACAGTAGAGGAGGGTTTGCCAAAGACTGCTGGACCATTATTCTTGTATTACCTCTAATGTCACGTACACACGACCGGTTTTGCTGTTGGAATAAGCTCCGAAGGTTTCTCAGACGGAACTCCAGTGGAATTCCATTCAAGCGGTCTTGCCTACACACGGTCAAACCAAAGTCCGACCGTCCAGAACACGGTGACGTATAGCACGTACGATGGGACTAGAAAAAGGAAGTTCAATAGCCAGTAGCCAATAGCTTCCGTCTTGTACTTGCTTCACAGCATGCGTCGTTTTTGGTACGTCAGAACAGCATACAGACTAGCGGTTTTCATGATAGGAATTGGTTCCGTCGGAAATATTTAGAACATGTTCCAATTCTAGGTCCGTCAGAATTTTCGAAAAAAAAGTCAGATGAGGCATACACACGATCGGAATAGACAATGAAAAGATTCCGTCTGACTTTTTCTGTTGGACATTCCGCCCGTGTGTACGCGGCTTTAGACAGGCCCTCCCATAGCACAGGCATAAGAGGTACAGTCACCGGTCCTCTTGTTTATTACCAAGTGTTTGTTATTTTGCAACAGTGTCACATATTTGTTGAACTGTTTATTACCATGTTCCATTCTTTGATAGTTGAATTATTGTGCATTGTTACAATAAATATCTACCCTTCAACCCTGGTGCCAGAGTCGTGGGCACTGAGAACAGAGAATCCGAGATATTTGGGGTAAGCAATACACAGATCAAATTCAGGTACCGATATGTAAGAGTGTATTAATGATTACAAGGCTTAAATCATTAGTGTTTTGTATATGTGCCTTGAGTTCAGTTTTATTGTGAGCTCTGTTTATTTCCCTGCTACCAGATTTTCATAGAGCATCTAACAACTAACAAGGTCGATAGGAGGCCAGTAGGAGTGTACTACATGAAGCCCATATAGCTTGCATCCCATATGCTGCCATCTTCCCCATTTCTTATGGAGCAGTGTCTCCTTTCTTCAGGCTTTGGCCAGCCACTGATATTGTAACTCCTCACACATCCTTGCACACAGTTGAGCTCACGGCAGCTTACAGATACTAATGCTGGCCATACATGGCTCGAGGTTAGGCCAATTTCTGCTGAATTAGGTAAAACTGAGCTCCTCAACCAGCTCGTCAAACTTGGATCAGAAATTCCAAGAAGCTGGATGGCAAATTCTCAGCTGAACAGTGATTGCAGCCAATCAAATGCAGTCACTTTTTGGGTATTTTGAATAATCAGAAGTCAATATTCCTTCATCCACACTATTTAGCATGGATGATGGAATCCATTGATCTTTCTCCAGCTTGGACCAATGTAAGTATTCATATTGCATACCTGTGGGACCACTGGGGAAGTGAAGAATCACTCAGTGGTGTCACTAGGGTTGGTGTCACCTGGTGCAGTAAAATATGTGTCACCCCCCCTCCCCCCTCAGAATTATTTTCCTGTGTTCTGAAAGTGCGGCAAAGATGCAGCATGCAAGACTTTTGGTGCGCTTTCAGAAAATGCAGAAAACAACGCGTAACCTACTAGAATTTATAGTAGGGCAGCTATAACTGCAGGTAAAACGTAGAAAAACCCCCTTTTTATTACACAGCCCCCTGCACCTCTGGACCCCTGCACATTACACAGTCCCCACACCTCTGCACCCCTTTACATTACACAGCCCCCACACCTCTGGATCCCTTTACATTACACAGCCCTGCACCTCTGGACCCCTTTACATTACACAGCCCCGCACCTCTGGACCCGTTTGCATTACACAGCCCTGCACCTTTGGACCCCTTTACATTACACAGCCCCCACACCTCTGGACCCCTTTACATTACACAGCCCCCGCACCTCTGGACCCCTTTACATTACACAGCCCTGCACCTCTGGGCCTCTGCACATTACACAGCCCCCCACCTCTAAACCCCTGCACATTACACAGCCCCCACACACACCTCTGGACCCCTGCACATTACAAAACCCCCCACACACACCTCTGGACCCCTGTACATTACACAGCCCCCCCAGCAGCTCTGCTCCTTCCTACCTTACTCAGGTATGCAGAGCGGCAGACAGAGCAGCACTGAACAGAGGGCGGGAGCTGCTGGAGTTAATTTTTCCTACAGTGTTAACAAGCTAATGACTGGTTGCTAGGACCAACTAGCAACCAATCACCTGCTGGTTAACTTGGAAAGTTAACTCCAGCAGTTTCCGTCCTCTATTCAGCACTGCTCTGTCTCTCTCCTGCTGTACAGAAGTGTTTTTATCTTCTTGCTGTGTTAGTGAATCACAGAGGCAATCTGGCAGCCGGCCCTGGGTGTCACCCCTCTACCGGGTGTCACCCAGGTGCGATCCACACCCCCCAATCCCCCATAGCGACGCCACTGGAATCACTGTAATAGTTGGCGTGATCATTGCGGTCTACTGGGACCTGTGCCGAGCAGCTGCCTACTGCCCATAAGGGTTCATTATACTGACTGTGGTGATCAATGTAGCTGCACCAACTACAAGTGATTTTCTGCTTCCACGGTGCTTTCACGGATATGGAATATGTATGCTTACATTGGTTCCAGAATTGAAGCAAAGTAACTGTGCAATAAAATCCATTCCTGGCGTACAGCTTTATAATGACTACCTGAAGTGTTAAAGTGGTGAGCCAAGGAGTATGCACAGAAAATTGCTAGACGTTTTTGGCAAATCAGAAGTACATCCTCAAGCAATTTTATTTTTCAAACTTCAGTTCCCCTTTAAGAGGACCTGTTGTTTGTCCCTGCATGACCAAAGATCAGGTTTACTTTAAAATATAACATTTCTATTCCATGCAAGGAAAATAACATTTTTAGCTTCATGTTATGATTATTCGTAGCTTTCACATTTCTCGACTGCAGCTCTGGATTAGGAAAGGAATTAGAAGATAAGGTCTAGGGGCATATTCATGGCTCACATCTGGGGAGTTACGTAACTGATAAACTATGAGGAATCCAGCTTTGGACTGTTTTTGTACAGCAGATGGAGCAGCTGCATGGTACATACAGTACAGCAGAATCCATTGATCTGTGATACTGCAGCTTTGGTAATCCCTTCAGCAAGATCACTTTTTTAAATGAGAGAAACCTAGCCGACTCTCTAAATTAGATGACAGAATGGCCACATTGTACGAAATTATCTTTCAAAAAGTTTATTAATTTTTTTGCTTTTAATCATTTTGATTTTAGTGTTGAGAAATTTTCTTCAGAGCTTTATAGAGAACACTAAATCAATCACAGCCTGCACCAAAGATGCTTGGAATCAAATCTGTCTACTTAAAGCAGAACTAAATGCTCTTGATCAACATGAACTAGTTGTAATCCTTATGCTGCTAGCATTGTAAATATATAGGAAGCAGGCCTGTACTGGCCATCGGGACTACAGGGAGTTTCCCGGTGGGCCGATGGCTCAGTGGGCTGGTTTCAGTGACAGCCTGTCAAAGTAATGGCTTTCTTGGTTCGTCCTCAACTTCACACAGTGATGTGAGAAAGATGAGAAAAATACAGAGGAGAATAAGTGAAATAGTAAAAGAGGTTAGTGAGGGCTCCTTATGTTATGCTACTTATGTTTTTTTGCACAATTGCGTAAAGTTTATATACTGTTTTTGTGCTTGTTTGCACAAATAAAGTGGGCCGGTCTGGATAAAGTCCAGGGCCAAATTTTTATCCCAGTCCAGCCCTGATAGGAAGGTACAATATATTGTACTCACTTGTTCTAAACTTTTTTTTTTATACATTTCTTTAGTTTCTTCGGTTTCTGGCCTAGCCAAAAATGATACCATACATCCCAGGAGTCTTCATATACCTCCCAACATTTTGAGATGGGAATGAGGGACACCTACTAATAAATGTATGTAGCATAGGACACGCCCCCTGCCACACCCCCTTAAAGGAGAATTAACCAAAAGAAAAGGTTAATTGAATCCACAATGACTTTTTTTTTACCACTTCTATTCCTTTATATTGGCTTTTAAAATTTACAAATGCAGCAATTTAAAAATTGGACGAAAGGTTTAGTACTGGGAAACACTTTTTGAAAGATGAAAAGTGAATTTTATATACAACTATATAGATCAGACAAAAATGAGGGACAAATGAGGAGGAATGAGGGACAGAGGGGCATTGCCCCAAATCAGGGACAGTCCCTCCAAATAGAGTTGCCACCTCATTCCTTTAAACCCGAACACATATTAATTACACAGGTTCTGTGGCTGATTAAGGTAGTAATTAAACTCACTTGTTGCCTTATCTGCATTTAATTAGCCTCAGAACCTGTGTAATTCATATGTGTTCGAATTTAAAGGGATGAGGTGGCAACTCTACCTCCAAATCAGGGACAGTTGGGAACTATGGTCTTTCCCCCGGCCCTAAACTGGGGCTACCATGTAAATGTTGTTTTTGGCTAGGCTGTAGGCAGCTCAGACTGATTGCATAGTTTGTATTTGGGCTTTCCCTTAGTTCACTTGGGTTGTGTAACCTGCACAAGTCCAGAACATTGCTCACTCATTGGTATCTTTATTGAAACATTAAAATAACATCACAGGTATGACAGGAACATTAAAAAGTGACACGTTTCACGCTAAATTCAGTGTTTACTCAAACCTCAAACATTTTTTCGTCAAGGCTTAATTGAACAAGCTGAAGTTAGAAGATTGCCTATTGTGCAGAGCTGCACCAGATGTCGCACTCTCCAGTTTTAGATCAACCCCATTATGTTTACTTTTTAACCAGTCAGGGAGGCTGTCATGACTGGAGGAAGTAAGTAAGCAGCTGGGGGGAATTTTTTTTGTTTTTTTTTAAAGGAATTTTTTATTAGTTTTTCATAAACAAAAAACAAGTGTACATCACATACAGGATTTAACCACTTCACCCCCAGAAAGATTTGCCCTCTTAATGACCAGGCCATTTTTAGCGATACGGCACTGCTTCGATTTAACTGACAATTGCGCGGTCTTGTGACGTTGTACCCAAACAAAATTGTCGTCCTTTTTTTCCCACAAATAGAGCTTTCTTTTGGTGGTATTTTGATCACCCTTGCGGTTTTTATTTTTTGCGCTTTAAACAAAAAAAAAAGCGACAATTTTGTAAAATAAAAACAATATTTTTTACTTTTTGCTATAATATCCCTCCAAAAATATAAAAAAACATATTTCTTCCTCAGTTTAGGCTGACATGTATTCTTCTACATATTTCTGGTAAAAAAAAAAATTGCAATAAGCATATATTAATTGGTTTGTGCAAGTAAAAGCGTCTACAAAATAGGGGATATATTTATGGCATTTTTATTATTATTTTTTTTTTTTTACTAGTAATGGCGGCGATCTGCGATTTATAGCGGGACTGCGACATTGCGGCAGACAGTTTGGACACTTTTGACACTTTTTTGGGACCATTAAAAGGGTTGTATGCATTAAGGTGAAAAAACTTCTGACACTAACTGGCCCCCCAGCCCCCCCGTTTTACTCACCTGAGCCTGTTCGTTTCCTCGGCGGAGACACGCTGTACCTCTCTGCCCGGGGTTCTCGGCTCTTGATTGGAAAGATTGATAGCAGGCGCCCACATCAAATCCAATGATGCGGGCGCCGGGGGGGGCAGAGTCCAGCATTCTGTGTCTATAGATGCAAATGCTGGACTCAGGAGCGCGCCCGCAAGGTAGCCCCCCTACCGGGAGGGCGCTTCTCCCAGGGGGTTTACTGATGCGAGGAGGAGCCGCGAGAGCTGCAGGGGGACCCCAGAAGATGATGATGGGGGCCACACTGTGCAAAACGAACTGCACAGTGGAGGTAAGTATCACATGTTTGTTGTTTTAAAAAAAAAAAAAAAAAACGACAGTTTACAATCACTTTAACATTTATATAGCGATCAGAGCTAAAAATATCCACTGATTACTGTATAAATGTCATTGGCAGGTAATTTGTTAACACTAGGGGGCGATCCAGGGGTTGAATGTGGGTCCTAGGGAGTGATTCTGACTGTGGGGGGATGGGACTGCCTGAAGGATGAGACCGATCGCTGTTCATACTTAGTATGAACAACAGATCTGTCTCCTCTCTCCTGAGAGAATGGAGATCTGTCTGTTTACATTGACAGACCTCCGTTCTGTCTCTCTCAGGCTGGATTCACACCTATGCATTTTTAGTGCATTTTGCAGATTTGCACTACAGAACAAGTTCCATAGGAAACCATGTTAAATGGACTGTACTGCAAACCTGCGAAATGCAAAAAGCACTAAAAATGCATAGGTGTGAATCCAGCCTCAGGAGTGATTGCAGGTGCCCATCGTTGTGTGCGCCCCCTAGTGGCCTAAGGCTGGATTCACACCTATGCATTTGTAGTGCTTTTTGCATTTTGCAGATTTGCACTACAGTCAATTTAACATTGTTTCCTATGGAACACGTTCTGTAGGGCAAATCTGCAAAATGCAAGAAGCACTAAAAATTCATAGGTGTGAATCCAGCCTTAAAGCGGCAGACGTACACCTGCGGTGATTTGCCCAGGGGAGCCAACGTGCTGCAGTATAACTGTGTTGGCTGGTCCTCTAGTGGTTAATGGGTACCCATTTATGGTACTTAATATATCAATTCAATATAGTAAAGTACCAGCCAATCATATATATACAATAACATCATATACGATTCTATTGTATAAGCCTGGGGGAATGGTTAGTTTAGACTAGTTTTTTTGTTTGGTTTTTTTTATCGTATTTATTTAATTGAAAGTATAATAAGTACAGCAAGCATTGCCAATAAACACTCATAATCAGAAAACGTAAAGAAATAAGGTATAATATGATATAATATGCAGACCCTAAAAATCTTATTAACAAGTAATGGTTAAATCCCCTAACCAAAGGAATGAAGCCTGTCACCACCTATGCAGGTTGCAGTTTGCATATTCCAGGTGCATTTTGCATTTTTTAGGCCTGATTCACACCTATGCATTTTTAGTGCTTTTTGCATTTTGCAGATTTGCACTACAGTCCATTTAACATGGTTTCCTATGGAGCACATTCTGTAGTGCAAATCAGCAAAATTCAAAAAGCACTAAAAATGCATAGAAGTGAATCAGGCCTAAATACACATTTTTGATCCATTTAAGTCTATGGAACCAAAAACCAGAAAAAAGTCCCTGGCCCTTTCCATAAAATGCACAGATGTGAACTATATCCATGGGAAACCATATTAAATGGACTGTAGCATGTTTCTATAAAACTGAAAACGCACTAAAAATGCATAGGTGTGAACTAGGCCTAATAGATACACACTGTGTTAGACTAGTTAAAGTGCAGCTAAGAACTTCTGTATTAGGCCTGATTCACACCTATGCATTTTTTGTGCTTTTTGCATTTTGCAGATTTGCACTACAGTCCATTTAACATGGTTTCCTATGGAACACGTTCTGTAGTGCAAATCTGCAAAATGCAAAAAGCAGTAAAAATGCATAGGTGTGAATCAGGCCTAAGGCTCGATTCATACCTATGCATGTTGCTTTTGAGCGTTTTTGGAGTGGTTTTTTTTCATGCTCGCCACGTTTTTGAGCAGCGTTTTTGTAGCGTTTTTACAGCGTTTTTGCAGCGTTTTGCTTTTTTTTTTTTTACAGGCTTTTTTTAGACTGTATACAGTCTAAAAAAAATTTTAAAAAACGCTGCAAAAACGGTGCACTTGCGTTTTTGATGCTTGTCCATTGAATTCTATTACATGCAAAATGCTGCATTTTGCATGAAAAAAAGTCCCTGACCCTTTCCAAAAATGCAGAGGTACAAAAAGGCATTGATGTGAACATGTTCCATAGGAACCCATGTTAAAATTCCCATGCATTTCTGCAAAATGCACAATGCATCAAAAAACGCGCTAGTGTGAATGGAGCCTAAGGCTAGATTCACTCCTATGCATTTTTGGTGCTTTTTGCAATTTGCATATTTGCACTACAGCCCATTTAACATGGTTTCATATGGAACACGTTCTGTAGTGCACATCTGAAAAATGCAAAAAGCACTAAAAATGCATAGGTGTGAATCCAGCCTGATGGTCTAAACCAGTTCCAAATCTATTTACTATGTTAAAGTCTCCATAGCGCTGCTGGAACATAGCTTTGTATACAATCTGTGGCTGATGCTGCACACAGTTTATACAGCACTCCCAGTGGGCACTACTGCTAGTAAAGGAAATAGTTGGACCAGTTTGGTCCAAATTAACTTTTTAAAGTCATAGTAAACCTAGAGTTAAGCCTCATACACACGATCAGATTGTTGGCCAACAAAGCCTCAGACTTTTGTCCGAAGGGCGTGTGCCACTCTTAAGCGCCACCCTTTGGGCACGGACTTGTGTACAGACGATAGGAAAACCGCTGTCCGCCGAAAAATTTACTAGCCTGCCATCCAACATTTGTTGGTGGAAAGTTGGACAACAATTGTCTGTTGGAGCGTACTAACGGTTGGATTTTACGCCAACAGTCTGTCATCACACAATTCCCTGCCGAACATCCGAAGATCGTGTGTACAAGGCTTTAGGCTTTAATCACAGGCCTTTTAGCGAAAAACATAAAAAACTTCCTTTACCCTCCCAGGCAGAGCCAAATCCTCGTTCATTTGTGTCTAACACACTCTCCTTCCCAGACACTGCAGCTCAAGGTAGGAGGGATTCAGCGACATAGACAGTGATGTCAATTCGCAGAGCAGTGGTCTAGGTGAGTTCTGGTGCTGAATGACAAGTTAGAGGCTTATCAGTCAGCCTGCTGAACAGGGGCGTTGCTAGGGGGTGGCTTTTGGGGCTATAGCCCGGAATCTGAGGCCAATAGCCCCAAGTCTCTGCAGGGGTCCCCAAGGGGAGGGGAGGCTCTCTGGGGACCCTTATGTAAGTGGGGGGACTCTCTGGGGACCCTGATGTAAGGGAGAGGCTCTCTGGGGACCCTGATTTTAAGGCCTAGGCTCTCCAGGGACCCAGATTTAAGGGGAGGCTCTCTGGGGACCCTAATGTAAGGGGGCCTCTCTGGGAACCCTAATGTAAGTAGGGGGGGCCCTCTGGGTACCCTGATGGAAGGGGGAGGCTCTCTGAGGACTCTGATGTAAGGAGGAGGCTCTCTGGGGACCCTGATGTAAGCGGGGGGCTCTCTGGGGATATATATACACCCACACGTATATTACTGTATATACATGTGTATGCCCGCCCAAGCGTATGACTTTCTTTACTACGCTGCTATGGTCTCTAGCCCCAGATCTTTTGTAGACCTAGCAACACCCCTGCTGCTGAAGATGTTGATACAATCACCAGACACGTGACAATGTTTTTTGTATTATGCAACAGAAATTCAGAACCAGAATCCTGGCTTTATCAGGATAAATCTCCTGTTACCATATAAATGTTCTCAGAACAAAGCTGCCAAACCAAGCTTATTAACACGTGTAGTGTTTCTGGGCCTCCCCAGCAGTGTCTGCCTCTTCCTTCATGGATCCCAGTCTTTGTACTGGGAATTTAATGTGTTTTGTTCCCCGGAATCCCTGGCATGCCGGCATTGTGGTAATGTCTCTAACTCACAGGGATTATCAGAGTTTTCACAGGTCCAATTTTATATAATCTCTCTGCTTCACATTCCACTTTTTAGAAAGAATAAAATATTAGGAGAGAACGGCAACCACCAGATGCAGTACAGGACAGTTTGACAGATTCAAGGAATATGATAAAATATTTCGAGGCTGTAAGAGATTATTTGATCATTTCCATATATTGTACTGTTGACATACATCACATGTATGGTTTTTTTTTTGGCTTTTTTTTTTTTTTAGGTTCTTCAGCCTGTAAACAGAAATGTAAAAGTCAGCAGCTACAAAAATGGTAGCTACTGACTTTTAAAAAACAGGCACATACCCATCCAAGGATCTAGCAATGTCCTCACCTGAGCCGGCTCTTTGCCAGTCTTTGGGTGCAGGCGCCAACATTCTAATGCCCCGTACACACGGTCGGATTTTCCGACGAAAAATGTGTGATAGGACCTTGTTGTCAGAAATTCCGACCGTGTGTGGGCTCCATCACACATTTTCCATCGGATTTTCCGACACACAAAGTTTGAGAGCTTGCTATAAAATTTTCCGACAACAAAATCCGTTGTCGGAAATTCCGATCGTGTGTACACAAATCCGACGGACAAAGTGCCACGCATGCTCAGAATAAATAAAGAGATGAAAGCTATTGGCCACTGCCCCGTTTATAGTCCCGACGTACGTGTTTTACGTCACCGCGTTCAGAATGATCGGATTTTCCGACAACTTTGTGTGACCGTGTGTATGCAAGACAAGTTTGAGCCAACATCCGTCGGAAAAAATCCTAGGATTTTGTTGTCGGAATGTCCGATCAATGTCCGACCGTGTGTACGGGGCATAACTGTGGGCTGTGAACTAAGCTTTTGGTTTGGCGCTCCTTCCATGTATTCATATGGGCTGTGATTGATAGACAGGATTCACATTCTGTATGCGAGAGGGAATGACAAGTGGGCAAAGCTGGCCACACACTATTAAAATTTTCAATTTAAGAATGTTTGTTTATATTTCTCAGCTAGCTGCCATAACCCCGGTATTTTCTTGCCCTGGGGGCGAATCTGCGTCTAATAAAAGTGGTCCCAGCGCCGGATTCACCACTTTTATAGACGGTGGGAAGGGTGCCCCTCCTGCCACTTCCCAGTCGTCTCCGGACTTACCAGACCTTTCGGTTAGCCCAGAGCCAATCTAATCCTCTGTGGCTGGGCAGGAAACCGAGTGAGGGCAAGATGGCCCCGGGATCGGCTCTATGCCCTTGCAGAAACGGAGCAACGTCTGACATCACTTCCGCTTTCTGGCCTTAAAGAGTTGATTTTTTTCATCTCTTAAATTTTTTTTTTTCCTTTTAAATGTAAATGTGAGAGCTGAGGTCTTTTCGACCCCAGATCTCACAATAAAGAGGCCCTGTCCTGCTTATTTCTATTACAAGGGATGTTTACATTCCCTGTAACTGGAATAAAACTGATCATTTTTTTTTAAAGGGACAGTGTAAAAATATAAAGTAAAATAAATAAGATTTTTTTTTTTTTAAAGCGCCCCGTCCCTCCGAGCTCGCGCGCAAAAATGAGAGCATACGTAAGTCGCGCCCACATATGTAAACAGTGTTCAAACTACACATGTTAGGTATCGCCGTGATCATTAGAGTGAGAGCAATAATTCTAGCACAAGTCCCTCTCTGTAACTCTAAACTGGTAACCTGTAAAAAGTTTTAAAACGTCACCTATGAACAATATTTAAGTACCATAGTTTGTCGCCATTCCACGAGTGTGCGCAATTTTAAAGCATAACATGGTAGGTATCTATTTACTCAGCGTAACATCATCTTTCACAAAATACAAAAAAATAGGGCTGTTTTGTTTTGGGTTTTTTTATTCAAAAAAGTGTATTTTTTTTCCAAAAAAATTGTGTTTGTAAGACCACTGCACAAATACGGTGTGACATAAAATTTTGCAACGATTGCCATTTTATTCTCTAGGGTCTCTGCTAAAATATGTATTATATATATAATGTTTGGGGTTTCTAAGTAATTTTCTAGCAAAAAATACTAATTTAAACTTAGAGGCAAAAAAATGGACAGAGTTCAGCTCCAAAAGACCTTATTCCTGATATGGTACCAACATCCCAAAACATATAAAGAACAAAAATAAAGAGTAGGGGACTTTAAAGGTACATCTAGTATAGAGAAAATTCTATGTATACCCAAAACTCAGAGAAAGTTATATAAAAATTCATTTATTACAGAAAATTGATAAAAAGTAGAGAGTACAGTATAGGACACAGTCATAGATATATACACATTTGCCTATTATTGACAGTGAAACAAACTGTAGTCACATACAAAGAACTAGTGCATCCACAGAATTCGACGTGTTTTGCCGGTGTGGCTTCATCAGGAAAAAAGGGGAAGCTTTATCTAGTGACCATAAAAACGTACATTTTTTCACAGCTATAGGTGTATAGAGAAAGAATAGAAAAAATATATGAAATATTATTCAATATTAATATATGACAATTTTGTTAAACAAAACATAAACATTTACATAAACATAAACATAAACATAGTCATGTTTATGTAAATGTTTATGTTTTGTTTAACAAAATTGCACAGACATCGCATGTGATGTGAAAAGCAATGCGGTGTGAATCACATGCGATGTCTGGCATCGCACTAGTGTGAACCGGGCCTTAAAGTGGTTAAAAACAAGACATACCTGTGCTCAAATCCCAGTAGTTTGTTAATGTATATAATCTATCAGGTGCTAAAGTGACCACATGTTAAGTTTACAAATTCTGGATAGACCCTCTGCACACTGTTATACACCCTTTCCAGAAAAGTATGCAATGAAAAACAGGGATTTTTAGTTCACACATATTACAATACATTTTTAAGCTGACCCACTGCGTCAAAGTAATCCCTCTCATGGTCAGTCTCGGGCCCGGACTGGCCATAGGGCACACCGGGCATTTGCCCGGTGGGCCGCGGCCTCTGGGCTGCATTTTTTTTGGAAGAGCGGCTTCTTCATGACTGGGCTGCACAGCGGGAGGTAAGCGGCGACCGCGGTCCACACTGGATTAACACAGACCGCGGCCGCTGCTCACCTCCCACTATACGGGCATTCCTAAAGCAGGGCTGGCGCCAACACATTTACGAGGTGCAGAAGGCTCCTGTGACATGCAGGAAGTGCCTGCACTGGACAGACTCCACGTGGGCCGGCCGCGCTGAAGGTATAGCTACAATGAAGGAGACGGCGGCGGCCTCTCTCCAAACACCGGCCAGGACACTGTGATGGGAGGAAGGTGAGCACACTGTTCCAGTGCATTACATCCCGCTCTGTAGTGGCAGGGAAAGGGAGTGGATTGGGGCTTTCTACTTTACTGGTATGGGGCTGTCTATTACTGGTATGGGGCTGTCTATTATTACTGGTATGGGGCTGTCTATTACTGGTATGGGGCTGTCTATTATTACTGGTATGGGGCTGTCTATTATTACTGGTATGGGGCTGTCTATTATTACTGGTATGGGGCTGTCTATTATTACTGGTATGGGGCTGTCTATTATTACTGGTATGGGGCTGTCTATTATTACTGGTATGGGGCTGTCTATTACTGGTATTGGGCTGTCTATTATTACTGGTATTGGGCTGTCTATTATTACTGGTATGGGGCTGTCTATTATTACTGGTATGGGGCTGTCTATATACTGGTATGGGGCTGTCTATTATTACTGGTATGGGGCTGTCTATTATTACTGGTATGGGGCTGTCTATTATTACTGGTATGGGGCTGTCTATTATTACTGGTATTGGGCTGTCTATTATTACTGGTATTGGGCTGTCTATTATTACTGGTATGGGGCTGTCTATTATTACTGGTATGGGGCTGTCTATTATTACTGGCATGGGGCTGTCTATTACTGGTATGGGGCTGTCTATTATACTGGCATATTTTGACTAAAGTCACTGACATTTTGCACTCGATATTCAGCAGCTACAAAGAAAAAGTGTTGCCGTGGTTCGAACAGTTGCTGCCATTAATTGTCTATTACTGGTATGGGGCTGTCTATTATTACTGGCATGGGGCTGTCTATTATTACTGGTATGGGGTTGTCTATTATTACTGGTATGGGGGTGTCTATTATTACTGGCATGGGGCTGTCTATTATTACTGGTATGGGGCTGTCTATATACTGGTATGGGGCTGTCTATATACTGGTATGGGGCTGTCTATTATTACTGATATGGGGCTGTCTATATACTGGTATGGGGCTGTCTATATACTGGTATGGGGCTGTCTATTATTACTGGTATGGGGCTGTCTATTATTACTGGTATGGGGCTGTCTATATACTGGTATGGGGCTGTCTATTATTACTGATATGGGGCTGTCTATATACTGGTATGGGGCTGTCTATATACTGGTATGGGGCTGTCTATATACTGGTATGGAGCTGTCTATTATTACTGGTATGGGGCTGTCTATTATTACTGGTATGGGGCTGTCTATTACTGGTATGGGGCTGTCTATATACTGGTATGGGGCTATCTATTATTACTGGTATGGGGCTGTCTATTACTGGTATGGGGCTGTCTATATACTGGTATGGGGCTGTCTATTATTACTGGTATGGGGCTGTCTATTACTGGTATGGGGCTGTCTATATACTGGTATGGGGCTGTCTATTATTACTGGTATGGGGCTGTCTATTACTGGTATGGGGCTGTCTATATACTGGTATGGGGCTGTCTATTATTACTGGTATGGGGCGGTCTATTACTGGTATGGGGCTGTCTATATACTGGTATGGGGCTGTCTATTATTACTGGTATGGGGCTGTCTATTACTGGTATGGGGCTGTCTATTACTGGTATGGGGCTGTCTATATACTGGTATGGGGCTGTCTGTGTACTGGTATGGGGCTGTCTGTGTACTGGTCTGGGGCTGTCTGTTTACTGGTCTGGGGCCGTGTCTTTGCTGGTCTGGGGATGTCTCTTTGCTGTATTGGCATGTCTCTCAGAATGAATATCTGGTCACTAACCACCCCACGAACGCCCGCCCCGCATCTCCGCCCTACTTCCCCCAGGGATTGGGCTGCCCAGTTTAAAATGCCCGGGCCTATTTTTTGTCCCAGTCCAGGCCTGGTCAGTCCTACTCTGCCACTGCAAATGCTACAGTGGACACTATGCCAACATGGGGCAAACAGACACAAGGTGTGGGAGAGCTACAAGGTTCAGGTCTGGTCACTGACCTGCATTTCAACAAAAACAAGACAACAGTGTGCAGAGAGTTCATCCAGAATTTGTACATTTTTTTAAAACGCGGCCGCACGGAAATCGCATTGTGTTTTTGCACCATGCAATTTCCATAGATGGGAATCCACACCACATTTTTCAATGCCATTAAGAGTTAATGCATTTTAAATGCAGTATGGCATGTTGTGAGTGGTTGCATGAGGGTGCAGGAATGTGTGCGATTTACATGCAGTCCAGCACTCGCATATGTGCACCTAGCCTTCGATTGCATAACTTCTGCAAATTTGTATAAACTGAGAAAATGAAATCATGTTAAAGAAAATCCTACAATAAAATACTCACAATCATTATTAAAATTTCCCATGGAGGTGGCAGAGAAAGAGACATGACATCCTGAAAGGAAGATAAATGGAACATTCAGAGCAATGTTTGGTACAGACTGCAGGTGAAGAAAAGTTACATTGTGGATTTATAGTCAAACATACATTTACTTCACTACCCAATGGAGCATAAAACAAGTTACTGACTGTCCGTCTCAGCCCTGTGCTTCCAGGAAGACATGTAGCTTAGCTCTGTGTAAACTAGGCTGCGTTTAGGGGAGATTTCTTTTTCCGTAGTTAGGAAGGTATTACTGTCTCAGTTAAACCTCCCTATACCTTACTGGAAGGGGAACTACAGGCAGTAGGAACTAGGTCCAGTTTTTTAATAGTAGAAAAAAAACTTTTATATTCCTTTTTCATTACTTATATACAGTGCCTTGCAAAAGTATTCACCCCCTTGGCTTTTTACCTATTTTGTTACATTACAGCCTTTAGTTCAATGTTTTTTTAATCTGATATATATGTGCTGGATCAGAACACAATAGTCTAAGTTGGTGAAGTAAAATTAGAAAAATATATACATAAAACTATTTTTCAGAAATAAAAAACTGATATTTGGCATGTGCGTATGTATTCCCCCCCTTTGTTATGAAGTCCATAAAAAGCTCTGGTGCAACCAATTACCTTCAGAAGTCACATAATTAGTGAAATGATGTCCACCTGTGTGCAATCTAAGTCTCACATGATCTGTCATTACATATACACACCTTTTTGAAAGGCCCCAGAGGCTGCAATACCTAAGCAAGAGGCACCACTACCAAAAACTGTCATGAAGACCAAGGAACTCTCCAAACAAGTAAGGACCAATGTTGTTGAGAAGAAGTCAGGGTTAGGTTATAAAAAAATATCCAAATCTTTGATGATCCCTAGGAGCACCATCAAGTCTATCATAACCAAATGGAAAGAACATGGCCCAACAGCATACCTGCCAAGAGACGGCTGCACACCAAAACTCACGGACCGGGGAAGGAGGGAATTATTCAGAAAGGCAGCACAGAGACCTGAGGTAACCCTGGAGGAGTTGCAGAGTTCCACAGCAGAGACTGGAGTATCTGTACATAGGACGATAATAAGCCGTATGCTCCATATAGTTGGGCTTTATGGCAGAGTGGCCAGAAGAAAGCCATTACTTTCAGCAAAAAACAACATGGCACGTTTTGAGTTTGGGAAAAGGTATGTGGGAGACTCCCAAAATGTATGGAGGAAGGTGCTGTGGTCTGATGAGACTAAAATTTAACTTTTTGGCCATCAAAGAAAACGCTATGTTTGGCGCAAACCCAACACATCACATCACCCAAAGAATACCATCCCCACAGTGAAACATGGTGGTGGCAGCATCATGCTGTGGGGATGTTTTTCAGCAGTCGGGACTGGGAAACTGGTCAGAGTTGAGGGAAAGATGGATGGTGCTAAATACAGGGATAATCTTGAGCAAAACCTGTACCACTCTGTGTGTGATTTGAGGATAGGACGGAGATTCACCTTCCAGCAGGACAATGACCCCAAACACACTGCTAAAGCAACACTTGAGTGGTTTAAGGGGAAACATGTAAATGTGTTGGAATGGCCTAGTCAAAGCCCAGACCTCAATCCAATAGAAAATCTGTGGTCAGACTTAAAGATTGCTGTTCACAAGCGCAAACCATCCAACTTGAAGGAGCTGGAGCAGTTTTGCAAGGAGAAAGGGGGAAAAATTCCAGTGGTAAGATGTGGCAAGCTCATAGAGACTTACCAAAAGCGACTTGGAGCTGTGATAGCCGCAAAAGGTGGTGCTACAAAGTATTGACTTTAGGGGGTGAATAGTTATGCACATTGACTTTTTCTGTTATTTTGTCCTATTTGTTGTTTGCTTCACAATAAAAATAAAACATCTTCAAAGTTGTGGGCATGTTCTGCAAATTAAATGATGCAAATCCTCAAACAATCCATGTTAATTCCAGGTTGTGAGGCAACAAAACACGAAAAATGCCAAGGGGGGGGGGGGTGAATACTTTTGCAAGGCACTGTATATGTAGCAGTACCCCCGTAGGGGCTGCTGATTGTTGTGGTCTGTCTGTCACCCTGCCCAGCCAGGCACACAGTCGTAAGGCATCCAGAGACATGAAACAGTCCAAGCATTTTGTTTTGTTTTTTTTTTTTTGTATTTTATTGGGGGAATTCAACTTGGATGGGGATAGGGTAGATATGAGGTGTCCAGTTGATCAAGAAGATTTTTTGAAAATATTGTGTGTTCAAAAAGTTCACCCTTAAATTCCCTTTGTACCGATGGGTACTTATTCTTTATATATAAAAATACAAAGTAGGGACTGAAACTATATACACTCTTTGTATATACAACTTCTGCTCTTCCTCAAGCACATCACTTGAATACTGATCTCACGCTTCAGCACATCACACGCTTGCAGATTATCACTCCAGGGACCGGCTAGCACTAAATGCAGGTCTGACACGGGCTCAGCCAGGCCTGAAGCAGATGCCCTTTGCAGGCAGACCCTGTAGGCCCTTTTGGTGTAGCAAAAATGAAAGTAGTCCCAATGCTAGCTGTCCCACATGGCTACTGATCCCAGCACCACTTTTTCAGGCCCTGCCAGCCCTTCTGGCTGCAGCTGCCTCTCTCCACTGCCTGTGACCCCACAGTCCACTCCAATGGCTCTGCCCCCATCCCAGACTGCACTCCCCCAGTCCTCTCAGGCGTGCCTCCCCAGTCCACCTGACGGTGTGTCACTCACCAACCCTCCTATCTGTGACCTGTTGTTCCTCCCTAAAGACTTGCCTAGCAGTGCTCTTCTGGTGTCCTCTCCTTGCTCCCGTGCCTCCTGTACGGGACACTTCCTTGGGTTGGGAGAAGGTCCTGTCCACACCTGAGCCTAGGACCACGTTCACCCCCCCCCCAGACTGGGGAGCTCCCTCCAAGGCCATGACAGGCAAGCACTCCATATCCAACTTCAACCTCCCCAGCTAGGCTGGCCCTGAGTATTTAAGGAGGCCTGCCCCCTGCCAATCCAAGTTGGGGATTGGTCAGGGCTCCTTAGAATACACCAGACAGCTCCACCTCTCCTGTCCTCCTTCCTTTCGAGAAGATTCCAACAAGTTCTGGAAAGAAGTGGGAGGTCTCAGTGATGCTGCCTGTGAGTCACCCAGCTCTGCCTGAGTCACTCCCAGGAAGAAAAGAACAGCTGCACACCACAGGAACATTCCAACGATTTTATTCCAAAAATAACAAATAACAGCCAAAAAGACAGAGTGTCTGAACCAAGGAGGTGACGCGTGCGTTTCTCACACTGACCTCAGTGCTGCTTCAAAGAAGAAAAGAAGAAGCACTGAGGTCAGTGTGAAACGCACGCGCCACCTCCTGGGTTCGGACACTTTGTCTTTGTTGGCTTTTTGGAATAAAATTGTGGGATTGTTCCTGTGGTGTGCAGCCGTTCTTTTCTTCCTAACGATCATCCGTGGCGAGCCATGGCTTGCACCCAGCACATCCGGACTATAGTGATTGCTCACCTGGAGCGACATCTTCCTTGTTTGAATCTTCTGAGTCACTCCCAACCCAGATCAAACAAACAGCCAAACCTGGACTTTACCTACACTACAGAAAAAAAACTAACAACTGTAGCAGCCTTACCATGCTAGAGGGTGCTATATATAAATAGTTTTTCTGGGGGTTTTTTATAACTAAATATTTAATTACAGACCATAGTGGGCTTTTTCATGGCCAGTTTACATAAGTGCATTGCAGTAACAATCGTGTATTAACATGCAGCATTAGGTCCTTAATGTCCATTCCACTCATTTTGAAGTGGTTTCCAACACTCCCCATATTTAACATACCAGCAGAATTTTTTACAATGTAGTGCACCTCCACACATATAGTACACATTTGTGCATTGTGATATGCTAAAAGGCCAGTGTGTTGTGTTGTGGTGCCTATGTGCATTTGAGTGGTGCTACAGTGGCATACCAACACACTTTGTGTCATGTACTAACATAACATAACAGTACCGGGACAAATTCAACTAGAGGACAGGGCAAACATCCTGAACTGTGCCCCCCAAAATGTATGAGCATTATTTGTCAGCAAAAATTCTCCCCCCTCCCGAAAAACATAGGGCACTAATCTGCATGATTACCCCCTAACCATAAATTCTCCCTCCTCCCAGTAGAAATCAGCCCCCCCTGCTTAAATCCCTCCTCCTAGCACAAATCCCTGCCCCCTCCATACCCCCAGCACAAATGCCCCCCCCTCCAAAAAAAAAAAATCACCCCTTCCAGCACGAATCCCCTACCTCTCAAGTTTCCCCTGCAAGAATAAATTCTCCCACTCCTACTCTAAATCCCGTTTAGCACAAATATCCCCTCCAAGCACAAGCACTCCCCACAAATCCCCCTCCCCAAAAAAAATCTCCTCCTAGCACAAATCCTCAGACCCCCCCCCCCTCTACCATATCACCTCTAGCAAAAAATCAACCCTACTAGCACAAATACTTTTCTCCTATCCCCCTCCCAAATCACCACTCATAGCACACAAATATTACCAATTGCTTCCCCCCAAATTTCTCCTCCCAACACAAATCCCCTACCCCCTCGTTTTCCTTACAGTGCCTCCCCACCTTTCACCTTACAAGATACCACAGTGCCCAGGGCTGACGTCTCTCTTACCCACCCCTTGTCCCTGCCTTGATATGACATATTGCTATGCTACAATGCACTTGATTAGGCCTAGCACTAGCTACTTACTTTCTGACAGTCGTTTCCTAACTGAAACTCCCTACAGGGCCTTATGAGCTGGAAACACATCCTACTATAGGCATGTTTTGTACAGCAATATACCTTATTACAGGCTATTCAGAGCCTTGAAAATGCAGAAGTGGCAGAAAAAGTTGCCATTTTTTCTTCAAGCCTAATCCGAACACTTTAGAAGCATACAGTAATTTTTTATTTATTTTTTTTAGTATACACTATAGAATTGTAACAGACCTTTGACACCATTGGGTGTGTTACAGGTCAAAGAGAATAGTAATGTGGTGCACATAGTGCCCCCTCACCCTCCTGTCAGGCACTGTTCTGAGCCATATTCCTGTCTGAATAATGTGTCCGGGTTTTAGGTGGACTGAAACCCGGACTCATGATTTAAAACGCAGATTGTCTGGGTGAATCCCGGACAGGTGGCAACCCTAGGCAGAAAACTAATTCACAGAATCTGCTGCTTGAATGTGGTAAATATAGAATTTCCATATGCAGTATTGAATATTTACAGTACCAGTTCTGATATTGTAGGGGTTTCGCTCAAGTGTAGTGCTTTTCTTTGAGTTCATACTTGCCAAGGAAGTACATTTTCAGGGCTTGTGGCACACTTTTATTCACCTTCTTCCTACCAGCTGGACGCATACATGGAGTCTCTCGGCGGGTGGGCCTTAACGCGAAGAGGCTGCATATCTGCGTACCTAGATAAATAGAGCTGTGCCGAGAGAGCACCCTGTGTGCTCCTGGCTCAGTTACCGGTCGCTAACGGAAAGCTCACGATCTCTACTTGCCTTCAGGAGCTTTCCAAACATGTGACCGCTGTAACAGCCAATCACAGTGGTTACATGGTCAGAAACTCCACCCCGCCTCTCAGCATCTGAAACCCCTAAAGGCACCAAGGGGTTAAAAGAAAAGTTGGACCATGACTCACAGGGTTACCCTCGCAGAAGTTTTCCGCATCAAAACAAAATGCCAAAATGTACATATTCGCCAGCACACCAAGAATCTCCAATCGCCATCCAAAGTTTTTTATTGCAAAGAGATCACATCACAAGGACAAGTGCAATGTTAAGTCATGCCTGACGAAGGAGTCCTGCGTAACTCTAAAAAGTTGCACTTGTCTTTGTGATGTGATCTCTTTGCAATAAAAACCTTTGAACGGTGATTGAAGATCCTTGGTGTGCTGGCGAATATGAGCACTTTCTTGATGTTTTAAGGATCCAGCTGGTAATCGCTACAGCATAAAAGAAAACAGCACAAAGGGGAGCCGACTGGATCACCCTAATCCAGAGTTGTATAAGGAGGACCAACCACGGTATACTGATATAGAAAAACTTTATTGAAAAATAAGCCAAATTTAGCAAAGTATATGGCCATGTAGGCCATCACCCTCCAAACACCAAAATTTTTTAAACAAAACTGAAAGTACAACCTTAAAACCGCACCAGACAGCGCCCAACGCTCATGCTCATGCAACAAACAGACCATTACCGTTGACCAAGCATCTCAGGAGGGCTAGCAGGGCTATAGAGCAGAGACCATGGATTCAGGAAAATATATGTCCACTTTAGGGCTTGTGTACATCACTGCCAAACCTGATATTATCTGTTTTGTCACCTGAATCCATCAGTATCTCAGTACATAGCCGGGGGGGGGGGGATTTAGATGGCTGAAAGCTAATCACTGTGCTCAATTTTCCATAGCTTCTGACTGGTACACCTGTGGGGACATCCAGTACAAAGTGCCATGGATAAGTGGATCACCAGCCTTAATGTGTATCACTTCGTCTGAAATATTGCCTTTCATTAATGTACTCATATAAGACCGTTTAAATGAAAGCAGTCCTTTCACACAAATCCATAACCGGCCAGGTTATGTGAATGGTTATATGCCGTCCCACTGGTGGCTCCAAATATTGGACTAGTTAATTATAATCTGTGAATGCAATGAGGTGGTTTTTGGCCTTTGGCTAGTTTTTACATCTCAAACCATCATTAAAGTCCAGCAAGTTCAAACCGTAGTATAACTGAGGGTGTGCACATATGAGCCAACCGACCACCGTGGCCACAAGCCAGGTTCAGAACAGCGGTAGTGACAGGTACTCTAGCCAAGCTCTAATGTTTAGCAATGAAAAGTGATCATGGCACACAGTCCTGTTATGTAACTCAGAACACTGTTTCCAGAGCTTATTGATTAGGGGGGCTAATCGCTAGAGCATCCACCATTGATGAGCCTTGTTTACCAGGAACGTGTGCAAAAGAAATATAGACAAGAATGAATCACAGCCAGCCTTTTGATTATAAAAGCTGTGCACACCTGCCTGGTAAGACTTGGACACAGGGTTGGAAGCTTCATCCCTCCCAAAGCTCTTGGAAGTCTCTAGACTCAAGAACCCAATCTGGGAGTTACCAATCCTGGAGAAAACTGCAAAACCAGTTTTTTCCCATGCAGAATAGCCATCCTGGAGCCCCTCAGCCTGCATTAGTGACAACCCTGCATGACACATACCTCTTTCCCTACTGTGGCAGGGCATAGCCCTGTCACACTGCCAAAAAAGAAATACAATTTTTTGCGTTTTTTATTCCAAACATAAATAAAATGTATACTAAAAGCCAAGTCGGCGTTTCGTGAACTCAAAGCATTCTACTAAAAGTTCAGCACTGAGTGCCAGATTTCAGCTATCTCTTCTCTTCAGCTCTCGGAATAACTTCATACAAGAATGTTCAAGGTGATCTTGGAAGCTTATGATGAATAAATGTTATTTCTATCTCAGGGTGCTAAATGGATAACACAGCTCACAGGCACCTCATGTTTAAAAGTTTTTGCCAGTTATTTCAACAGTTTTTTAAATTAATTGACATTTAGTGTCTTCGGATCAAACATTTGTCTTTCACAAAGTAAACTTACCCGTGACGTGTTGAACACACTAAGCCATTAACACCAATTTCTACAGCAGAGCATTATCCCAGATGCAGAAACTTAAGACCATTTAATGAGAAGCAATAGCATAATTTAAGTTGGTGTGCAGTTATTACTACAAAGCTTGCTTAAAAGTAATTTTATGCCTTTTCACACATTGACATTCTTGTTGCATCATAATTTCATGGTGATCATTTCATGTACAGATGTTAGGTGTTGCTTTTTTGTTAGATAGCATATGTACAGTATCTCACAAAAGTGAGTACACCCCTCACATTTTTGTAAATATTTTTATGATATCTTTTCAAGTGACAACACTGAAGAAATGACACTTTGCTACAATGTATAGTGAGTGCACAGCTTGTATTACAGTGTAAATTTGCTGTCCCCTTAAATGACCTCAACACACAGCCATTAATGTCTAAACCGCCGGCAACAAAAGTGAGTACACCCCTAAGTGAAAATGTCCAAATTGGGCTTAAAGTGTCAATATTTTGTGTGGCCACCCTTATTTTCCAGCACTGCCTTAACCCTCATGGGCATGGAGTTCACCAGAGCAGGTTGCCACTGGAGTCCTCTTCCACTCCTCCATGATAACATCACGGAGCTGGTGGATGTTAGAGACCTTGTGCTCCTCCACCTTCCATTTGAGGATGCCCCACAGATGCTCAATAGGGTTTAGGTCTGGAGACATGCTTAGCCAGTCCATCACCTTTACCCTCAGCTTCTTTAGCAAGGCAGTGGACATCTTTGAGGTGTGTTTGGGGTCATTATCATGTTGGAATACTGCCCTGCAGCCCAGTCACCGAAGGGAGGGGATCATGCTCTGCTTCAGTATGTCACAGTACATGTTGGCATTCATGGTTCCCTCAATGAACTGTAGCTCCCCAGTGCTGGCAGCACTCATGCAGCCCCAGACCATGACACTCCCACCACCATGCTTGACTGTAGGCAAGACACACTTGTCTTTGTACTCCTCACCTGGTTGCCGCCACACGCTTGACACCATCTGAACCAAATAAGTTTATCTTGGTCTCATCAGACCACAGGACATGGTTCCAGTAATTCATGTCCTTAGTCTGCTTGTCTTCAGCATACTGTTTGCGGGCTTTCTTGTGCATCATCTTTAGAAGAGGCTTCCTTCTGGGACGACAGCCATGCAGACCAATTTGATGATTTCATGCAGTGTGCGGCGTATGGTCTGAGCACTGACAGGCTGACCCCCCACCCCTTCAATCTCCGCAGCAATGCTGGCAGCACTGATACCTTTTTTTCCCAAAGACAACCTCTTCATATGACGCTGAGCACGTGCACTCAACTTCTTTGGTCCACCATGGCAAGGCCTGTTCTGGATGGAACCTGTCCTGTTAAACCACTGTATAGTCTTATGAGCTGCAGCTCAGTTTCAGGGTCTTGGCAATCTTCTTATAGCCTAGGCCCTAGACCTAGGCCTACTTGATGTAGAGCAACAATTCTTTTTTCAGATCCTCCTCAGAGAGTTCTTTGCCATGAGGTGCCATGTTGAACTTCCAGTGACCAGTATGAGAGAGTGAGAGCGATAACACCAAATTTAACACATCTGCTTCCCATGCACACCTGAGACCTTGTAACACTAACCAGTCACATAACACTGGGGAGGGAAAATGGTTAATTGAGACTAATTTAGACATTTTCACTTAAGGGTGTACTCACTTTTGTGAGATACTGTATATAAAATAGCAAAAATGACTATATATGAAAAAAAGTGAAAATAAAACAATATACAAAAATATAGCTATACATTCCGGGTGGATTCTAATTTGTAGAGACTGTGTCAGTGATGATGTAATGTTAAAAAAGCATTCACAGACTGCAAACCACAGTTCAACAAAAAAAACCTATTGCATATAGAGGAATTAGTAGCAAAAAATGATAACAAGAAGATAATCAAACTATTTGAGAAAAAGATCTGTATCTATGATTTAATCTTAAGGGAATTCTAGTCTGTAGCTTAAAAACCCTTCTAACTTCTTTCTCTAATAAGATGTGATGGTCAGAGGGTTGCCGGGACCTCTCTCACTGTCTTGTAGTCCTGGGCACAGCTCTCTTCTATCTATCTGTTGAAGTATGAAAAAAAGTGAATAAGGCCTCATGCACACTGGACATTTTTGGACATTTTTACAGCTCCTGTTTTTGGCTTCAGACGTTTTTTTTCTACGGTCAATAAACATGTTATCCTATGTGTCCATGCACACATAGGCTGTTATCAACTGTTTTTGGCTGGGGCATTTTTTGGCTGTAAAAAAAAAAAAAAAACCTCAAGACTAGTGGGTTCTGAGAGGAGTTTTTTTTAGCTGTAAAGACGATTTAACATAAAAAAACCGCAGATAAATGCTCAAAAACGCGGCTCACCAGCGGTTTTTAATGTTTTTGATCCCATTGGAAAAAAAAAAAAAAGACGCTAAAAAACATTGAAAAACTCACTGCAAAGCTACTGGTGTTTTTATAACGTTATTATAATGTCTAGTTTGCATGAGGCCTAATTTACATGACCAGTAGATGAATAGGGGGAGGGGGCAAAAACTTATCTCGCACAGGTGTCTTAGTCAACCCCTGACAATGTTAACTGCAACAGCATTCTAATTCCTGCCCCTGAGAGGGTTGACCCACTAGCTGGAAAAATCTGACAGCACAGTTTTTAGACACTACTTCTAGCTCCAATGGGTTAGGCCATCCCACCAATGAAGAGTCAGACCAGGCTCTTGCTGTAGGACTGTCCATGTCACTTTGACTTCAAGTAGCCATCACAAGAGCTGCCCCCTCTTTCTCTGTTTTCAGCAGACAAAGTGGCCTTAAAAAGACCCCCATTTCCACCCAAAATCAAGTTAGGGATGCTCTGCGGCATCAGGCAAGCACACAAACTGACAGATCCTACATTGCCATGGCAACAGAAACTATCTCTTGGTTTGTACTTGAATTGAATTGACTTGAACTTGAATTTTTTCAGGTCATTCGTTATGATCGCAATTTGTAAATTCGTAAATTTAAAAATTCAAAAATAAAAAAGATAATCTGAAAATTAGAAAGAATAACAAACTAACTAACTAATAAAAACTAACTATTAAATTATAGGTATTTGAATTTCCTTTCAAATTTGGCTGTTAGTGAAAGTAACAAATACGAATTTATCCAAAGTTACGAATTATTTGAAATAACGAATGCCGTATCTAAACAAATGGAACTGAACAAATTAATAATAAATAATAATAATAATAATAATAATAAAACGTTTTTATTATTATTATTGCTATTTACTATTATTAATTTGTTAAGTTCTATTGGTTTAGATATGGCATTTGTTATTTCGGATAATTTATAACTTCGGATAAATTCACATTCGTTACACTCACGAACAGACAAATTTGAAAGGAAATTCCAATACCTATAATTTAATAGATAGTAATAGTTAAGTTTTTATTAGTTAGTTATTATTTCAGATTTTCAAATTTTCAGGTTTTTGAATTTACGAATATTAGGAAAAATTTGTGAATTGGGTTTTCATTAATTTGGATATTTCCGAATTAACAAATTTGTTGAATTTGGAACTAAACAAATTGCACATGGTAGGTGCATAGAAGGAAACCGACTTTCTCGTCTTCTACCATGTCACCCTACTGAGATGGCTGCTTTGCTCATACAATGGCCAAGTTTCATGTACATAATGACAATAAATGTACCCAATACAGATCTGTGAAGTTTTTCTGGATGTTTGTGTTCCTGTATGGACGACTGAGCCTCATTTGTTCCAGTGATGCTTTGACATGTAAAGTGTTGCAGAGACAGGAAATGAGGAGAAATCTCCCCAGGGGAAATAAAACAATAACATCTAACAGAGGTTCCAATCCTTCCCCACTATAGTAGAACATATTTTTTTTGCTGTTTTGTGCTGTCTGTTTAAAAGACTTATGCCGCGTACACACGATCGGATTTTCCGACGGGAAATGTTGGATGTGAGCTTGTTGGCGGTAAGCCCAACCGTGTGTATGCTCCATCGGACATTTGTTGACGGACTTTCCGCCAACAAATGTTGGCTAGCATGTTCTCAAATTTTCTACCAACAAATGTGTGTTGTCGGACTTTCCGATTGTGTGTACACAAGTCGGTCAGACAAAAGTCTAAAGTACAAGCATGCATGCTCAGAAGCAGAAGCGGTCGGTCTTGTAAACTAGCTTTCGTAATGGAGAATTAACTTTCGTGACGTGGCAAATTATGAAATCTCCAAATGCAGTGCACAATTCTCTTCTTCTTTAATGGGATAATAATGAAGCTGATTTGCTGGTGATACTGATGGAGTTATTGGAAACTAATTTTCAAAGGCTTTTTTTTTCTAGTGATATCAAGAATAATATTATTATGGCTTTTTTTTTTTTTTTTTTTGAGCAAGTTACCACAACACCATTATCCCGTAGTTTTTAAGATCAAAGATACAACTATGTTGGTGTCCCTTGTTAATTTTACATTGTATTTTTTTAAATGTAACTGTCTACTCCCAAACTGTCATTTGTAAAACACGTTTGTAAACACGTTGGTAAAACATTTGTAAAAAAGTAAAACACATAGCCAAGTCATATTCTACACAATTTTTTTATTGTGCATTAAAAAAACAAAACAAATAAAATTAGACATGCTATCTGCCAATAGAACTTAACCAAAAAGTGTATTCTATGCATCCAAAAATGTAGAAAATATACCAAATCAAATTGTTATTCAACCAAAAGAAAATGTCAAAGCAATAACTCCAAGGCCAATAATACACGTTATCTCCTCCGATTCCACAACATGTCTGGTTGACGAACGGCCTTTCAGAAACAAACTGAAAAACACGAAAAGAAAAGCGTGAATAAACACTCATCAAACTTCTACTAACACTAAATTAACAGAAGGAGCCCAAAAGTTGGCGCAAAAGAGCTGAAAAACCACGTAGTACGTCTAGTACGTCACTACGTTCAAAATTGTTGGCCAACATTTGTGTGACCGTGTGTGTGCAAGACAAGTTTGAGCCAACACCCTTTGGACAAAATTCCACGGTTTTGTTATCAGAAAGTCTGATCGTGTGTACGTGGCATTATTCTCAGCCAGTAACAGGAACACAGAAAGTGAGAGGAAATCTCTTAAAATAGGGTCCAGCAATCCACTCAATACAAAGAAAAAAAAAAAAAAGCTTAGGTCAGTGATAGGCTATTACTCTTCTTACATAAAGTGTCATGAAATACTCATTGCAAGCTTTTATTTATTGCATCCTACAAGAAGATGGATGGTGAAAACATCCACAGCTGAAACAGAGGATATCCTGGTCCACAGGTTAAATGTTCTGCCCATATTTTATCATATTTATGAACAGTATCATTCAACAAATATGTGACCTCTAGATTACCAATAATGAAGTGCTTACGGCTGTCACCGCCATATGTGTAATGCCATCATGTTTTATAGAATAAATATTGCCCTTTTCACACTGGAAACATGACACGGATTGTAATCGGCCAACTGCTTTGATCCCATTGCCAGAAATCTTCTAGTCGGATCTGTAACAAAAGAACCTTTTGTGTTTTACCTTGCCCATGTCTATGAGTCATTGCTTTGTAATGTTGATAATTGGAAATCATCATACCTATAGCGTAATCAAATTTGGCAATTGTTAGCTAGGTATTGTTATTCTGCTGACATGTTGCCTAGGGGTGTCCTTGGTTATGAATATTTATGACTGTTGCAGTAAAATGAACTTTAGATTACATTATAATCTTAGAAGGGGTAAAGAGAAACTTCATCAAAAATGATTTCCTTGTTTAGCTTGAGGAAGGTGGGTCAGTCTTTAGTGCCTCCAGGGACCTTAGATGGAAAATGTCACTACCTTAGTCAAGTCCTTTTAGCCAAACTATTGAAGATACCAACCCAAGTATCCTCCTTATATTAAATTGGAGAATCAACTAGAGGCAGCAGGGCATAGAAATTCTGCTTGTGTCTCCTGACCATACCAGACCATTGCCATACAACCTTGAAAGCAAGTGTGGCCGGTGGTAAACGTACAAATTCCAAGTCAGGTAAAAAGTTATATTGTAGAAAAGGTTCAAACACAACTGATTGAGGTCTGGCGTGTAGGCACACCCATCTGGAGTCACTTCCGAACAGTGACAGCGGTCTGAAGACTTGAAGATGCCGACAACTTTTGCCATGAGGAGCAGAGTGCAACCTGGCCAGCCCACGTCAAAACTGGAGGCTTCCTGAAGACAGGTAGACATAGTCCCTGCACTGTCCCTACTCCTCTGGAGTGTTGTACATCACCGTGTTCTTAACGGTCGAAAGTTCAGCGAACTTTTGTGTAACCGTGGTGTGTATGCAAGGCAAGCTTGAGCAGAATCCCGTCGGAAAAGCCATCATATCTTTTTCCAACCAAAATTCCAATCATGTGTATGCGGCATTAGTCTCTTGACTATATGTGCATAAAAGTGTCCTCACGTTTTGCACCACTGTGTTCAACACGTGTCAATTGAAACAATCTTCCAAAACTATATTCAGTGAACCTAAGTAGCATTATATATAGTATTCAGACCCCCTTAAATTTTTCACTCTTTGTTATATTGCAGCCATTTGCTAAAATCATTTAAGATCATTTATTTTCCTCATTAATGTACACACAGCACCCCATATTGACATAAAAACACAGAATTGTTGACATTTTTGCAGATTTATTAAAAAAGAAAAACTGAAATATCACATGGTCCTAAGTATTCAGACCCAGTAATTAGTAGAAGCACCCTTCTGATCTAATACAGCCATGAGTCTTTTTGGGAAGATGCAACAAGTTTTTCACACCTGGATTTGGGGATCCTCTGCCATTCCTCCTTGCAGATCCTCTCCAGTTCTGTCAGTTTGGATGGTAAACGTTGGTGGACAGCCATTTTAGCCATTTTTAGGTCTCTTCAGAGATGCTCAATTGGGTTTAAGTCAGGGCTCTGGCTGGGCCATTCAAGAACAGTCACAGAGTTGTTGTGAAGCCACTCCTTCATTATTTTAGCTGTGTGCTTAGGGTCATTGTCTTGTTGGAAGGTAAATGTGAGGCCAGTCTGAGGTCCTGAGCACTCTGTAGAAGGTTTTCATCCAGGATATCCCTGTACTTTGCCGTATTCATCTTTCCCTCAATTGCAACCAGTCGTCCTGTCCCTGCAGCTGAAAAACACCCCCATAGTATGATGCTGCCACCACCATGCTTCACTGTTGGGACTGTATTGGACAGGTGATGAGCAGTGCCTGGTTTTCTCCACACATACCGCTTAGAATTAAGGCCAAAAAGTTCTATCTTGGTCTCATCAGACCAGAGAATCTTATTTCTCACCATCTTGGAGTCCTTCGGGTGTTTTTGTTTTTTTTTAGCAAACTCCATGCGAGCTTTCATGTGTCTTGCACTGAGGAGAGGCTTCCGTCTGACCACTCTGCCATAAAGCCCTGACTGGTGGAGGGCTGCAGTGATGGTTGACTTTCTACAACTTTCTCCCATCTCCCAACTGCATCTCTGGAGCTCAGCCACAGTGATCTTTGGGTTCTTCTTTACCTCTCTCACCAAGGCTCTACTCCCCGATAGCTCAGTTTGGCCAGACAGCCAGCTCTAGGAAGGGTTCTGGTCATCCCAAACGTCTTCCATTTAAGGATTATGGAGGCCACTGTGCTCTTAGGAACCTTAAGTGCAGCAGAATTTTTTTGTAACCTTGGCCAGATATGTGCCTTGCCACAATTCTGTCTCTGAGCTCTTCAGGCAGTTTATTTGACCTCATGATTCTTATTTGCTCTGACATGCACTGTGAGCTGTAAGATCTTATATAGACAGGTGTGTGGCTTTCCTAATCAAGTCCAATCAATATAATCAAACACAGCTGGACTCAAATGAAGGTGTAGAACCATCTCAAGGATGGTCAGAAGAAATGGACAGCACCTGAGTTAAATATATGAGTGTCTTTCTGTTAAAAAAAAAATATATATGAGTGTCACAGCAAAGGGTCTGAATACTTAGGACCATGTGATATTTCAGTTTTTCTTTTTTAATAAATTTGCAAAAATGTCAACAATTCTGTGTTTTTCTGTCAATATGGGGTGCTGTGTGTACATTAATGAGGGAAGAAAAATAAACTTAAATTGTTTTAGCAAATGGCTGCAATATAACAAAGAGTAAAAAATGTAAGGGGGTCTGAATACTTTCCGTCCCCACTGTATATATTGGCACACCCTCCATAACTGGGGTTCCTAAAAATGTTTTGGTTGATCTCAAACTAACACAAAGGCATATTTTGACACCTGCTTTTCTCAGCAACATTGTTACCTTTATACTTACATAAATTTGTCAGGTTCTGTTTAATCTGTATAGCACTGATGCCTTGAAGCAAGGTTTTCCAGAAACAATGAAATGTCTAATAAAGTTCAGTTGGAAGTTAAGAGCGTCATTTAACAATGAATATTTTTCAACACAAAGCAATAGATAACTTTTAGTCTAAGATGAAGAAATGGAAACCAGATTTGGGGTTTGGAGCATTTCTTATGTCTTCTTTTTATTTGTTTTCTGTACCTAGAAACATTGTCTAAAGAAGAAAAATTCCGACTTTGGTTTAATTCAAAATAAAAAATGCTGTAAGTGTGGAAAGAAATGTGTTTAGTGCTTTTCTGTTATATATTTACAGTACATCACATATTTTCCTTCTACAAGCCATACTGGAGGAACTTTTTGATTTGGCATGGCAATGTATTTATGAAGAGGCTGTGGGAAAATACCTCGGTGGTTCCCCAGCAGAAGCACCTGAAATTGGAAGAGTACCTTGTGGCTAGGGAGAAAAATGTTACCAGGAATTTAATTTTGGCTGGCACACCATGGAGATGTGGCGTAGAAAACTGAGGAGGAGTATAGGGGGCCTATTCTTTAGATTATTTAGCTCAGTGGTTGGCTTGGTGTAGTTCCATAAAGAGCTACTGTGCATCTCCAAACCCACATGGTGTTATTGTTAGTCCTTCAGTATAAAGTCCCTTTCAGAGATGGCTCCTCCCTGCTGTGGATACTTGACCATTCCTTTCCCATGCTAAAAGTGTTTAAGGATTGGGCTATGGGTAACGATTGCCCTTTTGATGCCTACCCAATAATGTTGGTTAGAGTATTGAGAACTACTTTACTTTGAGCCTAGCAGAGACGTGTAGGCTCCAATATGTAGGCTCCAATAGCATTAAGCGGGCGCTCCCCTCTGGGGGAATGCAGGGACTGCTCCCTGTTTGGACAACCTTTACGCAATCCCTCATATGGAGGAGGATGAAATGTTTTCCCCCTCAAGCCTGTTCGCAACCATTTCAGGTTCATGCCCTCATCACTCAGAATGCTAAACTCTATTACATAAAGTTAACATTGTTATGAAGACACCAAGTGTACCATTTATTCTACTGTATAAGGGGGAATTACTCTTGGGCAGATACTTTGTCTGGGGACAGAGCAGGGCACAGTCTACATGTAAAGTAGGTTCAAAGAAGGTGGCCCTAAGTTCTTGTCTGGTCAAGTATGGAGTCTCTGGTAGAGCCCATGCTGGGGAACTGCAAGATCGCAAGAGAGAAGACTGAACCAAGTACTGAAAGTGTTAATATTTCTGTATGAATTTCTTGCTATGCAACATAAAGTAAATCACATGTTCTTTTTTATGTTTTTTTCTAGAAACATACTACAAAAATAACAAAAATGTAGGATTTTCTCTTATGCTAAATTCCCTAGAAACATCTCTCTGCAGATTATAGAATGATTAAATCATCACGAAGCTGCAGGGTCTTCTCTTATCTTCAATGATGAATATTCAATTGTAGGGTAGTCAGAGACATAAGAACATAACAGTCTCATCACAGTGATTAGAATAGAGGAGAATGCATTTATGTGAGAGATGGAAAATACAAGAAAATTCTTGTTTCATACACATTGCTAGGATAAGTCATATTTTTATAGTGTGACTGTATAGACAAAAAAAACATACATAGATAATTACCTGTCTGGCAGGCAGAAAGTGAAATCATCACTCTTGAACAGCTTCGGTCACTGCTGAGTCTTCCAAAAGAGTAAGATAGCTTTCCATAGCTGAACACTGTGGTTGTTCAGCAACTATTGAGACAATAAACATATTGGTAAAAGTATATTACACAAAAAATATATAACAAAGTTGCGCCACCAGCAACACACAAATAAATTCTGAAAAAAAGTAACAGCAGCCAGCATCAACGATGATTTGAATTGTGAAAAAGTGCAAGAAATATATAATGCAGCGCTAAAGGAATATGTCAACCCTAAACACACTAAAAATGTGTTCATAACGTTTAACATAAGAGAGGGATCTCATATGAGCATTGCACAGTTGCATATACTAAAAAAAAAATAAATAAGTATCATATGTGAAGTCTTATCTACCATGCATACCTGTTATTTGTGCTATTTAAGGAGGATTGCACCGATTTATTTTTCATAAAGAGACTATATTGATTGCTTCTATGAAACATCTAGAAACTTAATTACATGCTGAACCACTGAGTTGTCTTACCTGAATTAGATGAACTTCTTGGTGTAATCACTTGATGGACTTTTCTTGTGTTTTTTTTTTTTTTAGTAATATATGCGACTGTGCAATGCTCATATGAGATCCCTCTCTTATGTTAAACGTTATGAACACGTTTTTAGTTATTCACTTTTAGTTCTATATTCATGAATTCACTTGGTGAATATTCTCCCCAAGAGTGTTTTTGGGTTGATATATTCCTTTAGCGCTGCATTATATATTTCTTTCAAAACTATATTACAGCTTACAGAATACAGTGGTTAGCATTATGTAATGTTGAATATCTTGTATAGAGTACAACGGTCTAAACAGGACATATAGATTGTATATGCAGCAGTCAGGATTATACCATGTTGAATATCATAATGGCCCATATGTAGCACCCCTGCTCTTGGGGTGATGTGGAATGACCCACTTAGCAGTGTGAAAGGCTAACATTTCCATCTCAGGGTTGGATCCTTGTCATATGGTGAGGTGGGATGTAAGCTGGACTCCAGTCACTTTAGTCTTTTTACCATTTATTGCTGAACTAAATTTTAGAAAAGAGTGTTAGGGGTGTAGGGTAACCCAAAAGAGTACAACATAGGACAGGTATTCTGATGGTAGGAGGCATCTTGGTAATAGTTGTGAGATCAACCAGACAAATCTATAACCCTGTACAAGTAGTCAAAGCCTTTCTTAAGTTGCAGTGGATCTCATTCCAGTCAATCTGGTTTGTGGCCCTGTAGTAAATGTAAGACATACCTTGATCTGTGGGCAATGATTTCTTCTTGCAAAGTCCAGCAGTAGGTTCTACCCAGCGCCTCTGCAATACTCTTCAACAAAAGAATTCCTTGCAGATGCTCCTGCCAGGCAGACATCTATTAACACAGACCTCTATAGATAAACACCCTCCAGCAGGGCAACCCCCAGCTGAGGCAAGATCCACAAAAGAAAGAACCCTCTACACTGACATTCAAGGCAGAAACTCGAGCGGGAAAGAACCTTCTGAAAAGATGCTCCAAATATGTATCATCTACACAAGCCATACCAAGGAACAAATGCTTTGGTTGGGTCACACAAATATTCATACCTCAGAGATTGTTCTTCCTACATTGGCTACTGGAACATCCTCAACAGCAGCAGACAGAAGAAACACAGTAAGTTTGGGAGAACCAGCAAAGTCTAGACAAAGTAAACTAAGCTGAGGCTGGTTACAGATTAGCTGTGCACACTAAATTTAATTAGGAATGGCCCAGCTTAGGACAGGGTCTCTACACCCCCACCCACCCATAAAAATGTCTTTGCCCTCATAGGCCAAGCTAAAAAATACTCTTTTTCCCACAATTTGGGTATATTGCTGTCAACTACCTGGTAGAGATCGAGCTGGAGAGGGGGTTTCTCTTGTACCTCTTGTCCAACACCTATGGAGGTGATGACACAGAGTGGCACAAGGGCCAGTGTAACAGGCATCACCAACTAATGTTTGCAGGATGCAGATGACTGCAGATTAACAGGCAGGAACCAGGAATGTAAACATGGTGACACTTGATTGTCAGAAAGGAGCGTAGTCGGGACACAAGCCAAAGGGTCATCAACAGCCTGGCAGCGATGTACGGGAGCATCAGGCAGGAGCAGAGTCAGGATTCAAGCCTAGATCAGTACACAGATGGGCAGCAAGGTACAGGGGCACAAGACAGGAGCAGAGTCAAAGCACAAGCCAAAGTCACAGCAGGCAAGCAGAAATCCATAGACAAATCAGGGGCAAGCCAAGTCATTCAAGGGTAGGCAGCTGCTATACCTGCCTACCCTTGTATGACTTGGCTTGCCCCTGACTTGTCTCTGGATTTCACGGCTCGGGTAAAGCAGGAACTACTGTACCATTCAGCAAAATAATCATGTCATAGTCCAGCTCAAATAGACTGTGTGGCACCAGTACCGGGCATGCGGGTCAACGTGCAGGTGTGCATGCAGGTGCGCACATTTAGTTTTGCACACACACTAATACCTTATGCTTGTGCGTGCCAATGCCGTTTTGTAGTGAACCTTTGCTCAGAATTATGAGCATGTACATGAGCATGTAATAGCCTTCTGGTTACAACATGTACTGAACTTCTCCTACAATTGCTGTACAAGGAACAGGTGAACTGAGTAAAACAACTATAATGGCTACAATATCCCATCTGAAAGTTTATATGAAATGTAACAGGTACAGGCAATAGTAGTTCCACAGTGCAATATAGGAAATCACAAAGCAGAGTCAGCCAAGCAGTGACAGGTATTCTTCAAATGTCATCTAAGTAGCACAAGTCAAAGCCTGTACTATATGAACACGGCTGCCAGGATGGGGATCCCAAAAAATATTTTGGATGATCTCAAAATGACATGCAGACACATTTTAGTAACAGAATTGTTACTTTATACATCTGACAGGTTCTCTTTAAATAAGTGTATCTGCATTGTGCTGTCAGCTCAGGCAAAGATGTCATGAAGTAAGGTTTTCTAAGAACAATGAAATGGCTTAGTGAATTAAGTGCATTGTTTAACACACAAATATTGTTCAACACAAGACCATAGACACATTTTAGTCTACGATGAAGAAATGAAAACCAGAAAATAGAGAAGACTTTCTGAAAGAATGATAATCATTTTGTGAAATAAGGTTTTGCCTAGAGCATTTCCTATGTCTTCTTTTTATTAGTTTTCTAGTACCTAGAAACATTGTCTAAAGAAGAAAAATTTCCAGCTCTGGTTTAATTATCGATGATAAAAGATGTAAGTGTGGAAAAAAATATGTTTGGTGCGTTTCCTTTTATGTGTTTACATCAAAGATTTTCCTTCTTTAAGTCAGGCAATATTGTTTAAAATATATAAAAAGTACTCAAGCCCAAAATGGGTCAATATCCAGTATAATAAATGAATATCTCATACCAGGGCCAAAACTAGGGGGGCCAGGGGGGTATGTGCCCCAGGTGCCAACTTCAGAGGGGCGCTGTCCGCCCTAGGAGCCAAAATTGGGAGCGTTAGAATGGATGACTGTCTGTAGGTGCCAGCTGACACAAGCTGGGATTTAGCTATGGGAGGTTGGATCGGACTGGATTTATATTGTCACTGTCTGTGTGTGTCACAGACTCGATGACCTGAGCTGAGCTGCAACTGCATTCAGAGAGCTGCTGAACTTATACCACCAGGCGGCTGCTCGGTGTGACAGTGAGCCCGCAATGCACTACCGCTGATCGCAGGGAAGGGGGACCCGGCATCCGGTCCCCAGCTGCTGCCTGGGGATTTAGCCTGCTGGCTGCTGTGCTGCCTTCTTGAAGAGATCTGTCTGGGACCCCGGGAAAATGAGAATCGCCCTTGCTAAAGGGATCCAGGCAGGAGACAGCAGTACCCAGGGGTTGACGCAGTGACACTGTCTGTGTCTTGAAGGGATCCGGACTCCGGACCCCAAGGCAGAATTAACTGCCCAGCTTGTGGTCGACTGACTCGGCTCTGGAATCTATAGAGTTGGGATCTGAGTTCTGTTTGTTCTTGGGTGGGGTTTATCAGAATGGGGAATGGGGTGAATTAGGAGTGGTGAGGTTATCAGAATGGGGTATTGGGGGTTTATCGGAATGGGGGGGGGGTTACCCAAAAGGGGAATGGGGGTTTGATCAGATGCCCATAGGACCACCTGGTCCACCACTACTATAGCTAAATCTGTAAGATCTGGAGAGACAAATTTATGATTCCAGAAAAGACCCATAGGGCAGTGGCTTTCATACAAGTTTTTTTCTGGATTACAGGGTGTGTAAAGGAGAGTACTCCATCCTTGTTTTTGCATGTTTCAAGGACTTTACACACTGGTCTGCTTCTGCAGTCTAAGCACTGAAAGTATCTCTATAATTGATCCAGTTGTTGTGAGATAGCTTAACTTACATGGATTGATTTACTAAAGGTTTATAGACTGTGCACTTTGCAAAGTGCACTTGCATCCTGCAAGTGCAGTTTCTCCAGAGCTTAGTAATGAGTGGGAAGCTCTGCTGACTTCCATCATCTCATCATGTGCAAGCAAAAATGCTGTTATTTTTATTTTCCTTGGATGTGATTGGGTATTCTTTGCAAAGTGAAGCTTTACCTCCTTTACTAAGCTTTGGAGCAACTGCACTTGCAGAGTGCAACTGCACTTTGCAAAGTGCACAATCTATTTGCCTTTAGTAAATCAACTCCACATGTACTCCGTCTCAGTAGCTTGGTAGACAGTGACTCAATCTTGCTGATCGTAGAAAGCTCTAATCCAAAAACCTGTTTGCAGATTATTACAGATGAACATCAGATAGGACAAAAAATCATAGTATGTTTAGCTCCAGCAATAACACGTGCTCAGAACATCAACTAAAGACACACTAAAAAAGGGTGGTGCTTTATAGATCATCTCCTAGCTATGGAGGGAGGAAGGGAAAAAACTATTTAAAGGCATGTATAACATGATAAATATATGTAGCGATGGTAGATTTATGATCTACCATCTGATAGGTAAATTTAGTGAATTGCTCGTTAGGGGAGTTACATTTGCCTCTGTTCCAGCTTGGCTGGCGTTGCATGTGGTTCCACAATGAGCCGGTGGGTGTCGCTGTTACCATTGGCTGGTGTTATAAGGGCAACATGTCGAAGCGTATGGGTGCTCCTCTGTCCCGGAGACAACTCGGTGGAGGTGGTCCTCCGAAGTTGCATTCTGGGAGAGGGTATTTATGGGACAGACGCCCTGTTTTGGGGTTCGTTTTACAGCTACCTGCTGGCCCTCCTGGCCGACAGGTATGCGTTAGAGTGCTACCTCGTGGTCCTCCTTTCTGGAGGCCCGCACCGCCGCGGTGCGTGGGTGGGCCCAGAAGCATGTCTGGGGCCTACCACAGCAACCGAGGAATGGTCCTGAGCTGTCTATCCAGAGTGAAGAAGCTGGACAACCGAGAAGATCCCAGGGGAGGACCCGTCATGGAAGGATCTTGCAGAGTGCTGGTCTGGAGAGGGGCCTGGTGACTCGGTTGGAGGACGTATCCTAAAGTAGTTCTACAGCATAGTACTGCCGGGTTGGCTTAGAGGTCCAAGTACTGTGTCTGACATTCCCTGCAAAATTTAATACATTCTGTGGCAGAGGATCGTACAGGTTTATTTCAAGCAAGTCTGTGGCAGAGACTTTTGTTCCTGCTACGTACTGGCTGCTAGGCAAGTGAGAGAGGCCTATCCAGGCGAGCAAAGATTGTGTCCCACAAGGGGATTGCATCCGATTACAATATTCAACTTTAAAGGACGTTCTCAAGAATCCTAGAGAAAGGTATTTGAGCTTCCCTGCAGCTTCCCTATTGCCTCTTTCCTGTTACTTCCTTCGTTACTTGGTTCAATAAAGCATTGAAAACGTACTCAAGTGTTGGTGCTTTTATCGTCCAGAGGTAAACTCAACGGAACCCTAGACCCGGTGCCAGTGAAACAGGGGTGTCGAGAGTGAAGGTAACAAGCCCGCTTAAACCAGCAGCTCCACCGAGAGTTAGTGCTACATCTATATAATAACATAGCTCCCAACCGTCCCTGATTTCGAGGGACGAAATCAGGGACGGAGCAATGTCCCTCTGTCCCTCATTCCCCCTCATTTGTTCCTCATTTTGGTCTGATCTATATAGATGTATATAAAATTCACTTTTTATCTTTCATAAAGTGTTTCCCAGTGCTAAACCTTTCATCCAATTTCTAAAATGCTGCATTTGTACATTTTAAAAGCCAATATAAAGGAATAGTAGTGGTAAAAAAAGCCCTTGTGGATTTAATTAACCTTTTTTTTTGGTTAATTTTTCTTTAAGGGGGTGTGGAAGGGGCTTGCCCTAGGCCTACATACGCTTGGTAGTAGGTGTCCCTCATTCTCATCTCAAAATGTTGGGAGGTATGTAATAACTATTTCGGGTCTTAGAATTGCCGACTGCTGAGAAACTAAGTAGAGAAATTGATGGACGTCCTTGAGGAACCTCTTCAACTGTAGGGACTGCACTGGGCACCAACACCAATGCCATATTGTACAGGTTTGCAATAGTTGTTTATGAGGTGGAAAGCTCCTAAAGCATAACTAAACCCAAAAACAAATATATAATATATTGCAACTTTCTAGTCATTAGAAGTGGTGGCCCCATTTGTGTGTTTTGTTTTGTTTTTTTCCTTTGTTTTAACAAATGATCCCACCAGTAACACACTTCCTGTCCAAGAATGAGTTGTGTTGCCACCCTACACTTCTCCCATAAATTAGACTACACAGCCTTTCCCTAGCTCGTATCCAGAAGAGATCCTACACTTTCCCCCCTTGTCAGGAACCTTTCCTTAGCACTATTACTGTCCCTCACAGACAGGATACCTGTCCCTACTCTACTGACTTGCCAAAAATCAACATCATCGAATCAGAACGCTTCCTCAGTGACCCAGGAAACCATAGAGGAACCATGTTCCTCCTGACTTCCTCTCCATCTGCAATGCAGCTGTGAATAGCGCCACCTGCAGTGGAAAAAGCAGACTGCCCTTGCCTACAGGCTATTTCACCTGCCACATATAAATGCTTAACAACAGGCTGCTAGAGAAACCTTTGCTACCCTTAGTAGCCACTTGTGTCTTCACACTGTATGAACTTCTTGTACTGATGTCTTCATACCCCAAAGTGTTTAATTCCCCCGAGCTGCAGACTACTTTGCACCCCTTTAGTAACTTCAGACTAGGCAAAGTTTCAAACATTTTACTTAAAGAATATGTTAACATGATGACAACAACAATTGACAGTCCAAGATAAAGTGCAAACATTTCCTAATGTCCCCAACTTCAGGCTTGTGGCTGCCCCAGGATACCTGTTTAAGCAAAGTTGTATTTTGACTGTGTCCATGTCTTGAATTTAGCTCCAGCGTTGGCAGGACACAGGTCATTCAAACTCAAGAGGTCCGGCTGTACTGTCCTATTGCAGTAATCCTCTACTGCCTTCCCCTGAAATGCTGCCAGGTTCTACCCCTGGCTGCACTACAGGGGAGTGGTTCTAGCACATGCACCCCTTCAATCTGCTTTCCAGGGCCCCTGTGTGCCCCTTTCCCCCGCAGAGCCCTTCCAATTAATTAATCTTTGCAACTGAGGCTGCAAAGAAATGGACCGACAAAATCTATGTCCTCACAGTCACTTCATACCGGAGAGGAAGGAGGGGCCCTGTCAGGTAGGCTATATGGGGCCCCGTGATTTCCAACAGCAGCCCTGCAAGGTCATGGTGTATATGGCCTGCTGGCCTTCACGTTTTTTTTGTTTTGTTTTTTTTTGCACAGTGTTTGCAGATTTTATATGGACTTTATTTAAATAGATATGTCAATTTAGGATGCTTTCATCATATGTTTAACCACTTGCTGACCAGCTCACGTACAGTTGTGCTCATAAGTTTACATACCCTGGCAGAATTTATGATTTCTTGGCCATTTTTCAGAGAATATGAATGATAACACAAAATATTTTTTTCACTCGTGGTTAACGTTTGGCTGAAACCATTTATTATCAATCAACTGTGTTTACTCTTTTTAATTCATAATGGCAACAGAAACTACCCAAATGACCCTGATCAAAAGTTAATATACCCTGGTGATTTTGGCCTGATAACATGCACACAAGTTGACACAAAGGGGTTTGAATGGCTATTAAAAGTAACTATCCTCACCTGTGATCTGTTTGCTTGTAATTAGTGTGTGTGTATAAAAGGTCAATGATTTTCTGGACTCCTGACAGATCCTTGCATCTTTCATCCAGTGCTGCACTGACGTTTATGGATTCTGAGTCATGGGGAAAGCAAAAGAATTGTCAAAGGATCTGTGGGAAAAGGTAGTTGCACTGTATAAAACAGGAAAGGGATATAAAAAGATATCCAAGGAATTGAGAATGCCAATCAGCAGTGTTCAAACTCTAATCAAGAAGTGTAAAATGAGGGGTTCTGTTGAAACCAAACCACGGTCAGGTAGACTAACTAAAATTTCAGCCACAACTGCCAGTAAAATTGTTCGGGATGCAAAGAAAACCCACAAATAACTTCAGGTGAAATACAGGACTCTCCGAAACATGTGTTGTGGCTGTTTCAAGATGCACAATAAGGAGGCACTTGAGGAAAGATGGGCTGCATGGTCAAGTCGCCAGAAGAAAGACATTACTATGCAAATGCCACAAAGTATCCCGCTTACAATACGCCAAACAGCACAGAGACAAGCCTCCAACCATCTGGCACAAAGTCATTTGAAGTGATGAGACCAAAATTGAGATTTTTGGCCACAGCCATAAACGCTACATTTAGAGAGTCAACAAGGCCTATGATGAAAGGTACACCAGTCCTACTGTGAAACACAGAAGTGGATCCAGGCGCGGATCTGGGGGGGCAACGGGGCAATTGCCCCCTCCGAGAAATGCGGGTGAGTGAGTGGACGGGCGGCTCCGCGGGTGAGAGAGCAGGTGGGTGGCTCCGTGGGTGGGTGGATGAGAGAGCAGGCGAGCAGCTGGACGGCTTGGTGTGTGAGCGGGCTGCTGTCCAATCAGGGAGCTGGGGGTGGGGGAGCAGAGAGATGACATCATCTCTCACCGCCCCGCGCTCGTCCTGCAGTTCCGCCCTCACTGTGCAGGCAGCCACGGGCAGCAGAGAGATTACATAATTTCTCTGCTGCCTGACTGGTAATCTGCTGCCTGACTCTGGGAAACAGCAAGAGACCACCTTATCAGGAAAGTGACACAGCAAGTGACAATTGTATCAGGCAAGTGAGTGACAATCCGCAACGTTTGGCAGATGACGTGGTAAGTGACAATCCGCAACGTGTGACAGGTGATGTGGCAAGTGAAAATCTGCATCTGGTGACAGGCGATGTGCCAAGTGACAATCCGCAATGTGTGGCAGGTGACGTGGCAAGTGACAATCCGCAGCTGGTGGCAAGCAACGTGGCAAGCCCAAGAATTTACAGGAACTGGAGGCTTTTTGCCAAGAGGAATGGGCAGCTTTACCATCTGAGAAGATAAAGAGCATCATGCACAAATACCACAAAAAACTTCAAGCTGTCATTGATGTTAAAGGGGGCAATACATGGTATTAAGAACTGGGGTATGTAAACTTTTGATCAGGGTCATTTGGGTAGTTTCTGTTGCCATTATGATTTTAAAAGAGTAAACACAGTTGATTGATAATAAATGGCTTCAGCCAAACACTAACCATGAGTGAAAGAAATGTTTTTGTGTCATCATTCATATTCTCTGAAAAATGGCCAAGAAATCATAAATTCTGCCAGGGTATGTAAACTTATGAGCACAACTGTACATGTACTGCTGCAGGTTGGCAGCACTGCGCGAATCGCCGTAGATGTACGTCGCTCCTTTAGGAGCCATAGTAGGCTGCACGGCAGGGGGACCTGATGCGTGTGGCCGGCGGCCATAATGTCCGCAGGTCACCCGCAATCGCAGGCATGAGAGCCAGAATGGGATCTGTGTATGTAAACACACAAATCCCTGTTCTGACAGGGGAGGAGAGACAGATCTGCTGTTACTAGTGATCAGAAACAGCAATCTGTCTCCTCCTCCAGCCAGTCCCATCCCCCCACAGTTAGAAACACACATAAGAGAACACATTTAACCCCTTATTTGCCCCCTAGTGTTAACCCCTTCCTTGCCAGTGACATTTACACAGTAATCAGTGCATTTTTATAGCATTAATCGCTGTATAAATGTCAATGGTTCCAAAAGAGTGTCAAAAGTATCCGATCTGTCCAACGCAATGCCGCAGTCCCGCTAAAAATCGCAGATCGCCGCCATTACTAGTAAAAAAAAATGACTAATAAAAATGCCATAAATATATCCCCTATTTTGTAGACGCTATAACTTTTGCACAAACAAATCAATATACGCTTATTGCTATTTTTTTTACCAAAAATATGTAGAAGAATACATATTGGCCTAAACTGATGAAGAAATTGTTTTTTTTAATTTTTGGATATTTATTATAGCAAAAAGTAAAAAATAGTTTGTTTTTTTTTTCAAAATTTGTCGCTCTTTTTTTGTTTATAGCGCAAAAAAAACAGAGATCAAATACCACAAAAAGAAAGCTCTATTTGTGGGGGGAAAAAGGACGTCAATTTTGTTTGGGTACAACGTCTCAAGACCGCGCAATTATCAGTTAAAGCGACGCAGTGCCGTATCGCAAAAAATGGCCTGGTCATTAAGGGGGCAAATCCTTCCGGGGCTGAAGTGGTTAATGCACTTTTATCCTGTCTCTTATGTGATTTATCAACTTATACCTAGCACAAGGACAGCGCACTTTTTATTGTTTGGTTGGAGCTTGTTACACATCATACTTGGATTGGTGTTTTAGATGCTGCTGTCTGTTCTAATTGAGTTTTTATTGCATTTGTTTCATTTCGTTTTTTGTCACCAAGGTTTACAGTTTTTTTGCAAGCGCACGAACATTATCTTGGGTTTAGTACCCTCTACCTGCCTACATGCAGATGATTTAGCATAGGTATAAGGAGGGGGGAGGGTACAGTTTTAAGAGTAGTTAGAGTTAAGCTGGAATTCTTTTAATGCCACGGCCGGACTTGCCAACAGGCTAAACCCCTGATGGAAAGATTTAGAACATAAAATTCAATAGTATTTTATTATACAAGGAATACAAAAAACCAAAAACATAAACATTTTAAAACATTGCAGTATATTGCAAAGCAGTAGCTGGTACTCTCTCACACATAGATCAAAGCAGCATATAAGACATCAAACAAGTGTAGCTCTACATGTTTCGCAATTGAATGCTTCTTCAGGAGCCTGTTTGAGTCATCTGTGATAGGAAAAGAAAGAGAGAAGACAATTAGAGTTCATCCTTTATAGATCAAGCTGAGATCAAATTTATTCAGATGTAGCAAGGAAAAAAAATGAATATGATATGCCAAACAAAGATCTTCTTGGTGGACAGTGACCATTATTGCAACCATTATTTCTCCCTGTATGGACCAAAATCCAGTAACCTCTCAATAGAGCTGGGTCTCATTCATCAAAATATAATCCATATGCTCTTACATCATGTCATGGCAAACAATCAGATTCTGATGAAATTTTTACCTAAATCTGGCCATAGATGGAGAGAATTTAAAAAAAAATTCTCAGGAAAAGTCTAATGCCGCGTACACACGTGCGAACTTTTCGACCGGACAAATTTGAAACATGTTCCAAATCTAAAGTCCGTCAGATTTTGGACCGAAAAAGTCTGCTGCAGGTCCGATGAATCCCACACACGGTCGGATTGTCCGCCGGATTCGGTCCGTCGTACCAGTGCGGTCAAAAAGTCCGCCCGTGTGTACACGACATTAGGAAAATTTATACAAAATTTTCAGAACATTCAAATGTCGTTCGAAAGATATAATTTTATTTGGACATTTGATTTTGAAATGAATGGACTTTACCGAACAAAAATCACATACACTGTTAAAAAAAATTTCATCCTGCTCCCTCAAATTTTCTCATCACTGCCATCAATAATGAACATCTATTTTCTAATAATTAGAAAAACAAACATACTTTCTCATTCTTTTTTTAAGAATTTTTGTTTGAAATTCTACCCATATATGGCTTTTTTGTGAAAACACTAATGTATCAGGAATCTTCTCATCTGTAGACAGTATGAGGAAAAACTTTACAATTTTATAAAACATTCTACAATTGTATCGTATGAAGACATTATTCTCAGCACTGTACAATAATAGCACCATAATATCCTTCTATACTGCAATTCCATGCAGTGTGAGTTTTCTTTATACATCCTATACTTTCTCACATTACTAAAACAAATCCCATGTAAATTATGTCTTGTGGTCATGTAATACTTAACTGGACAATTACACTATCATTTCTCTGGAACAAGGTGAATCACACATTTTTTAAGTGGTTTTCCTAGAAACATCCCTCTGCAGACTACACAATGATTAAATCATCACAGAGCTGCAGGGTCTTCTTCTTTCTTCAAAGATTAACTTTTTGTAGGATAGTCAGAGACATAACAGTTTAATGGCCTCATTAAAGTGACTACAACAGAGCAGAACAAATTTATGTGACTGTGGCAAAAATGACACAGGGTTCTTAAGGACACAGATTGATGGATTGAAGGACTTGTCAGAGAGTTCACCTCGGCAGGCAGGGTGCTCGCGGTGGTGGGCGTCAGGGCGCGTTGGTGCGTGTTGGCGCGCGTGTTCCTGCGGGTCCTGTTGCGTGCGTTCCTTGCAGCTCCGGTATGCGTGTCCCGGTCAGATCTGTTGTGTATGCCGGTGTGCGGGGGCGCGCGCGCGGGCGTGTGTGGGGGCGCGTGCCTGTGCGTGCCGGTGCGCGCGCGCGTGCTCCGTTTGGCGCCAAACTGCCCATTTAAGCCGGCCTGCCTCTGTGATCAGTGCTGCCTGATCAACAGCTTTGCCGTCTGTAGTACCTGTACCTGAACCTGTGCCTATACTCTCCAGATCTCCTGATGACCCGGCTTGCTTCCTGAACCTCCCTCTGAACTCAGCCTGCACCCGACCTTTGGCCTGTCTGACTATTCCTTTGCCTGCTCCATTGTACCTCGTTGCCTGCTTGTTGCCGAACCCAGCCTGTCTCCTGACCATCCTGCTCAGTCCCATTGCCTGTGTTCCAGCCTGCACCTGCTGCTAAAGACTGCTCTTCCATATACATCTGGACTTCAGTTCACAGGCTCTCATACCACTCCGCACTCCTGTGCTTCCTGTTTACCTTACCAGGGGCCGCGAGTCGGACGCGTAATGGAGCCTACCCTCTGCCCAAGCGGACTCACCGGTCTGGTAAGTAGGAGTCTGATAGGACTCCAGAAGATCTGTTCTGAGCATCGAAAACATTTTTTTCATTTTTTCTCAGAGTTTCTATAACTCCTGGATCGGAGTCCAGAGGCTTCGAAGAGCTTTGGGAGGGAAGACACCTCTAACAGTGGCGGCTGACCCATCGGTCGGGTCACCCGCGCCTCGCGCCACCCCCTCCCGCCCCCCAGGCTGGTCACCCGTGCTTACCCCATCTAGGTTGGGCAGCAGTCCTCCAGGTGGCGGCTTTCCCCTGCTTTCCTGTGTGTCTCCTCCGTGCGCTGTGCATCTCCTCCCTCCTCCTCCTAGGCGCCAATCGAATCGCCTCTCCGTTCGGGCCAATCACAAGATGGGTCTCAGGACCCACTTCCTGATTGCTCGGGAGGAAAATCAGTGTGACAGTAGCGAATATTCATTCGCTATTGTCACACATTTGGGTGAGCTTGGAGCGCAGTGCTCTGCGCCCCAAGCTCACCCATTTTCAAAGCCTATTAGAGTCACTGGCTCTAATCACATGCTTAAAAAAAATATATAGAACCCCATTGGAATCCGGATGTAGATTAGGGGGCTGGACGCATGGATGGGGGGGGGCGGTGCCCGTGCTCTCCGTATGGATGGGCCGCCACTGGCCTCTAACCTAGTGTCCAGATTTTATTCAGAATCAGCAGGCTGTGTGTGTGCAGCCTTTATAATCTAGCCATAGTCCAGGGCTCTATCCATCGGGAGATCCTCTGCCCAGGACAGGGCAAGAGTACAGAGTGAGCTCAGTGAGTGCAGCAGGGAGCTGTGAGAAGTACAGAGATGTATGCTAGCACAGCGGTGCTGTGTGATGGTTGAGGGGACCAACAAAAGGTCTGGGGTTAAGGCCCCAGCAATGGTGCTGCAAAGCAAGCCAGGAAACCTCTGCAAGGTCAACCACTTATTTTGAGGAAGTTTTTACTTTCGTTTTAAATAAAAGTGGTCCATTAAGTTCCTGGATGGCATGAATTTACTGGAAAGTGCTGCTACCATTCAATGAATTCCCCAAACATCACAATAGATAGCACTGGCCTAACAACAGCCATAGCAGTCTACATGGCTTTTATGAGTCCTGGAAGGTGGAAGGGAGCCCCATTAAGGGGCATTCTTGAGGAAAATCTATGTGCATGTGGAGATAGTACCTTATCATTAGGGATTGATGAGGTTGCTTTTGACTCTGAGCCTGTACCTGTACCTTCTGTGATAATTCCAAGCAAGAACAGCTGACGTCGGACGTACAAGATAAGAATTTAGAGTTGTCACTAGTCACTAATCCCGTTTTCAGGCTATGCAGTAAAGAGAATCTGTTTAGATCCAGAGCTTTTGGTCACCCTAATCAAACTTGCATGCCTAACGCAGTATTCCATCCTAAGGCTTTAAAAAATTCCAGTGTCTCCTCTGGTAAAAACTGATAATACAGTTGTTTGTAGTTCTAAAAAAAATCCACAGTTGGAAGTTTGTATTTGGGTTATAGCATAATTGTTGTGGGAGTACTAAAAAGTATGATTACAGATAAGCTCCAGGTTCAGTCCAAACCCATGTTCAGACCGAATTTTGCTTGTTTAGAGGTTTGGCCAATGGAAGTAAAACATTTAGCAGTGATATTACTACTGCTGCTTAAGGTAACAGCTTCCAACTTAGGCTGGATGTTAGGGAGCTGGCATCCACCGATGACCCAAAAACAAGTAATTTATTACCACCCTTCCCATTCAGCGACCGGGCAGGGATTTCCAGCTGACAGGTAAATATAAATAAAAGGGTGTAAAAAAAATGGTCAATAATAATGATGCTCATTATTTTTGCTACTAAAACGCTTGTTTTTTTTCCTACTACTAGACCACCTCTTTCAGTGCTTGTTTGATGTGGCATTAGGGCTTGTTTTGGTGTGCTACAATACAGGTGTTTAAGGGGCGGGGGGTAGGGCAATAGGTTGGTCATCATGTCCTCCATGTTTCCCTTCTCTCGTTGGGCACTAGGCGAGGGTCACATGTCAGACGTTGAACGGGGTCACTAACCTTTGCACATGGGGTAACACTTCCCCCGAAAACATGTTTACCAATGCCCGGGACCAGGCGGGTGCCACGGTTGTGGAAAGAGTGAAATATTAAAGTGGCTTCCCAATTCAAAGATGAGCCACATATGTGTAGTAGTTCCTCCTTGGGCTTCTTCGTACCATGTCCTACACTCTTGTATTGATATATGTGTGTTGAATTCGGAAGGACCCACTCGCTACCGGAGCAACTGTCACCTAACAGGTACCATGCCAAAATTGATTGCTGTTTCTCCTTGCGATTACTCATGAACTTCTGCCATAGTGATGTTACACATAGCCCAAATTGTGGTTATGGACCCATGCTCTTTTATAATATGCCATGTCCTCACATGCACCTCTTGAATAACTTCAGACCAGGCTCTGAGAAGAAGAATCAACATTTACTGTAAACTTGGAAAAACATGCATAGCATGCAATAACATTCTTTTCTTAACTGAACCTAACTGTAGCTGCTCCTGGTTACCTGCACAGGTGAAGTCTCTTTGAGAAAAGTCCATGTTTGGCTATACTCTAATAGGAGCTTGTTGTCGGAAATTCCGACCGTGTGTAGGCTCCATCGGACATTTTCCGTCGGAATTTCCGTCACACAAAATTTGAGATCTGGATCTCAAATTTTCCGACAACAAAATCCGTTGTCGTAAATTTCAATCGTATGTACACAATTCCAACACACAAAGTTCCATGCATGCTCGGAATCAAGCAGAAGAGCCGCACTGGCTATTGAACTTCATTTTTCTCAGCTCGTCGTACGTGTTGTACGTCACCGCGTTCTTGACTTTCAGAATTTCTGACAAGATTTGTGTGACCATGTGTATGCAAGACAAGTTTGAGCCAACATCCGTCGGAAAAAATCCATTGATTTTGTTGTCGGAATATCTGATCGTGTGTACGGGGCATTACAGGGAAGTCCATGTTCCAGGGTTCTTCTGTCAAATTGGCATTCCAGAGTGGACATCAAAGCTGATGCTCAATGTTTTATTTTTTTTTTTTAAATTGTGGCTGTGTCTGTACAATATTGTTTGTGCCACTGTGGACAAAGATACATAGGTAGGCAAGTTGAAAAAGACGCCAAGTCCATCTAGTTCAACCAATAAAAAAAAAATCCAAAAAAATCATACAATTCCATATACACAATCCTATACCCACAGTTGATCCAGAGGAAGGCAAAAAACCCAGCAAAGTATGATCCAATTTGCTACAGCAGGGGAAAAAATTCCTTCCTGATTCCCTGAGAGGCAATTGCATTTTCCCTTGATCAACTTACCTATAAATGTTAGTACCAAGTTATATTATGTACATTTAGGAAAGAATACAGGCGTTTTTTAAAGGAATCTACTGAGCTGGCCAGAACCCCTTCTGGAGGGAGTCTATTCCACATTTTCACAGCTCTTACTATGAAGAAACCTTTCCGTATTTGGAGATGAAATCCTCTGTCCTCTGTGATGGCATCAAAGTGAATAACTCAACACAAAGTTCACTATATGGACCACTTACCGTATGTATTTAGAAATGTTGATCATATCCCCCTCTTAATCTCTTCTCAAGAGAGAATAAATTCAGTTCCTCTAATCTTTCCTCATAGCTGAGCTCCTCCATGCCTCTTATCGTGTTTTGCTTGCCCTTCTCTGCACTTTTTCCAGTTCCCTGATATCCTTTTTGTGAACTGGCACCCAAAACTGAACTGCATATTCCAGATAAGGTCTTACTAATGATTTGTAAAGGGGCATAATGATATCTCTCTCTCTCTGGAATCCATACCTCTCTTAAGACAAGAAAGAAGTTTGCTTGCTTTGGAAACCACAGCTTGGCATTGCATGCTATTATAAAGCTTATGATCCACCAAAACCCCAGATCCTTCTCCACTATGAATCCCCCCATTTGTACTCCCCCTAGTATGTATGATGCATGCATATTCTTAGCCCCCAAGTGCATAACTTTACATTCATCAATATTAAACCTCATTTGCCACATAGTTGCTCAATTAAACAGTGCATTGAGGTCGGCTTGTATATTGGAGACATCCAATAAGGATGTTATTCCACTGCATCTGCAAAGACTGAAAAGGTACTTTTAATTGCAGACCCTATATCATTTATAAAGATATAAAAAAGTAGGGGTCCCAACACTGAACTTTGGGGCACACCACTAATAACCTTAGACCGTTCAGAGTAAGAATCATTAACCACTACTCTCTGAATATGGTCTTTTAGCCAGTTTTCTGTCCATTTACAAATTGATCTTTCCAAGCATGTAGACTTTACCTTACACATGAGCCGTGTGTGGGGCACTGTGTCAAACGCTTTTGAAAAATCCAAGTATACCACGTCCACAGCCACCCCTCTGTCCAAGGTTTTACTTACTTCCTCATAAAAAGAAATCAGATTTGTTTGACAACTTCTGTCCTTCATGAATCCATGCTGTCTGTTGCTTAACATATTTTTTTCTAGCAAGAACTCATCTGTGTGGTCTTTTATTAAACTCTCCAGTATCTTCCTGACTATAGAAGTTAAACTAACAGGTCTATAGTTACTTGGTAAAGACTTTGATCCCTTTTTAAATATAGGAATCACATTGGCCCTACGCCAATCCAGTGGTACTATTCCAGTCATTAGCAAATCCCTAAATATTTAAAACAGTGGCTTTGAATTGACAGAGCTCAATTCTTTTAGGATCTGTGGGTGAATGCCACCTGGTCCAAGTGCTTTATCCACCTTTATTCTGTTCAAATATTTCTGGACCATATCACTTTTCATCCACTTTTGTGGATCATTTGGGCCTGTGCCAATACTATGGACATGAGCTCCCCCATGCTTCTTTGTATACACAGAGCTGAAGAAAGTATTAAATAGATTTGCCTTCTCTTTGTCACCCACTCCAGATTATTTTGTAAAGGGCCTACATGCTCAAATCTGACCTTTTTACTATTAATACATTTGAAGAATTTTGGGGGTTTGTCCTACTATATTTTGGAATCTGTTGTTCGTTTTGAATTTTTCCATAATTTTTATAAATTATGTTATATTCTTGGTAACATTTAAAAGATTATAGTGTTCCTTCATTTTTATATTTTTAAAAACCTCTTTTCTTATTATTTATAGCTTTTTAAACGTTGGCTGTGAGCCACATAGGTTTTATTTTGAAGAATTCCCATTTCTGTTCTGTGTTCATCGATGCCAATATTCCCTCCCAGTCTAATGCCCCGTACACACGATCGGACATTCCGACAACAAAATCCATTGATTTTTTCCGACGGATGTTGGCTCAAACTTGTCTTGCATACACACGGTCACACAAATGTTGTTGGAAATTCCGAATATCAAGAACCCGGTGACGTACAACACCTACGATGAGCCGAGAAAAATTAAGTTCAATAGCCAGTGAGGCTCTTCTTCTTGATTCCGAGCATGCCTGGAATTTTGTGCGTCGGAATTGTGTATACACGATCTGAATTTACGACAACGGATTTTGTTGTCGGAAAATTTGAGATCCAGATCTCAAATTTTGTGCGACGGAAATTCTAAATGGAAAATGTCCGATGGAGCCTACGCACGGTCGGAATTTCCGACAACAAGCTCCCATCGAACATTTTCCGTCTGCAAATTCCGACCTTGTGTATGGGGCATAAGTCTTGAAGAGTAGCCCTAAACCTTGGAAAATTTGCTCTCTTAAAGTTAAGTGTTTTTATATTTCCCGTATGTGTTTGTTGTTTACAGCTAACATTAAAGTGGTTGTTAAGCCACTCTGACCCCTTTATACTATGTCTCCTAATGACGGGTCCCCCTGTGTGTGTGATTTATAAAAAAAAATGTAGTCTATACATTATTTGCGAGCGCCACTTGGGGCTCACGTGACCGGCTGGCTCTCTCCTCTCCCCACCTGACAGCTAGAGTGGGAAGAGCCGAGATTCCCCCCTGCTGACATCAGACATCAGAGGGGAGGAGGAGAGGGGGAAAGAGCCGGCCTGTCATGTGAGCACCAAGCGCTGCTAGTCAATAAGTTAGACTGCATTTTTTTAATAAATTACACACACAGGGGCACCTGTCATTAGGAGACAGAGTGAATAGTATAAAGAGGTCCGCGTTATTTCAGCAGCAGGAGGTAGGGGAGGGGGAAGAGGACAGAGGAGGACAGGAGAGAGCAGATAGCAGTGTGATGACAGAGGCACATAAACTGACCACGGTGTCAGGGCTCAGCAGCCATGATTAACCATGATCAGTTTACAGAGGGAAGGGTAGAAACTGTCAGGATCAGCCAGGTATTTCAGGTGATACAGGGGGCCAAATTACACAGCAAAAGTACTGGGCTGTATAACATGCTTTAAGGTAACATAACATGATTTTTTTTTGTTAACAGACGCTTTAAATGAAATCACGTTATGGTCACTGCTACCCAGATGTTCTTTTATATGAATATTGGTAATAAGCTCTGCATGGTTTGAGATTACCAGGTCCAGCAGAGCGTCATTCCTAGTTGGGGCTTCTATGAACTGGACCAGAAAAGTGTCTTGTAATAGGTTTGTATATTTTTGCCCTTTAACTGTTCCAGCAGTGTTATTACTCCAGTCAATTTCCGGGTAGTTAAAATCTCCCATTATTATCACTGTCCCAGCCCTTTCAGCCCTTTCTATCTGTGCAAGGAGCTGAGTCTCCACCTCCTCATTAACACTGAGAGGTCTATAACAAACTTCAATGATAACCTTTGTAGCACACACACCCATATACATTTCAACCCATAATGCTTCAGACTCGTCACACTCTCCATCCACTAGGACATGTTTCTGGTTGTATCAGTACACTATGAACTGCACCTCTGTGGACATAGTTCTGGTTTTATAAGGTTGCATCTCGTTTCTGGTTGTGTCAGTATGCTACTGATTGTGTCTCTGTAAACATGTCTCTGCTTGACATTTATTAATGGTTATTTAGTGCTAAAATATTTATTATGTTTTTCTTGTTCTTTATGTAATGGGTGCCCCACATCTCCCATGGCCTTGTCAAGCTGGCCGCCGCCTAGTACGCAGGCTCTACTGAGGGAGAAAGAGCCTGTCAGTGTCTGCGGGGGATTTCTTCCCTCTCCCTTTTAGAGTCAATGCGAGCGGCGCTCACACAGGCATCCACCTGTTCTCTGCTCCCTCCCCTGTGTTCCTATTGGCAGGAGGAGAGGGAGCCAATCGGGGGGAGCCAATAACAGGAACCAATGAGAAGGACTTTAACAACAGCAGCAGCAACTGCAAAGGATCCTTTGACATGTAGTCCTCATCGAAAACAGCCCCATAGCCTTGTTTGGGGGGCAGAAACTACAAGAGCCAGCATGCTCTGGGGAAAAAGAACAAAAAGATCTCCATCTTGTTTTCCTGAGGAAATTCAGTCACCATGAGGCAGGAGAAGAGACTGGACCCAGGGAAGAAGTGTTGCCTCCCGGGACAGTTCCCCAGCTTGTTTACAATTCCACAGCCAGTCGGGGACATCCAGCCTGAGAGAGGGGAATCCCAGGTGCATATCCAGGTGCACCTGCACCAACGGCGTGAAGTGTTCCAGTGTGAGGTGACCAGTGAGGTCACCAGAAGAGCCTGCCTGTTCCAGGACATTCGTTTGGGCCTTGACCGCAGGATTGATGAGAGGACATCTGCAGAAACAAGGACACTGCACATAGACAAAGCTGACTCCCTTTTGCATACACTAACCAGAACCTGGGTCTCATTGATGCTCTATTAAACAGTCACAGTGTCCGCCTTGTTATTTGGATGCTGTCAGCATACCACACTTAGCCAATTATTAGCCAAAAAATTTGTTTGTGTGCACCAACTAAAGAGGCTAGCCAAAGATCCAAGGCTTCATCCTTCTTCCAAGGGACTAAAGTTACTGGTGCCATACGGGCATGCACACACATGTCCAAGGCTTTGTATATGTAGTGGGTGTGCGGGATAGTTTACCTTGGGAGTTAAGCCATTGAATGTTGAATTTGAATTCAGTGTTTGTCAGAGGTCTGACATAGGAGAGGGTCATTCCTCTGCACTCCTCCTGCCTGGAGAGAAAATTCATGTAGAGGTAACCAAATGTGATATAGAGTTGCCATTGCTGAGGTGTTTGCCTCTGCTCTTGGGCTTATTCTTAGGTTTGGAATCCCCTGAAAGCAGCCTGAATATAACATTGAGCTATATTTCTCTTGGTCTTAGTTATTACCGTTTTTAGTTGTTTCACTATATATATATATATATATATATATATATATATATATATATATATATATATATATATATATATATATATATTGTTACTGTCTGTAACTTTTCAACAGAAAACCTTATAGTAAAGGCAATTTCTGTGTTTTATCATAATGTGTGTGTTTCTCATTGGTCCTTGCACTTATACGATTGCCAGGTGTGCCAGAGGGGCTGAGACTGTTATTGGGTCGAGAGGCAGAGTACGCAACAAACATACTCAAAAGGCTCCTGCGGGGGTAGCGCTACATTTATTAAACAAAAAAAAAGGAACATTTAAGATGTGTGAATGTGTGCGTGTGTTTTGGGAGGTGGGAGTATCCAAAGCAGTCATGAAAGTACCTGACCTGGGGGGAAACAAGTGTACATTTTGCACTGAGCCTTGGACTTTCTCATGCAGCATTTCCCCAGTCTCTGACTGCCCTCTATAGCAGGTTCCCAGTCTTTAAATGTCTCTTGTAACATGACCACAGTCTCTGACTGTCTCCTGATGCATATTCCTGGTCTCTAAATGTGTAATGTAGCACAACTGTCACTTGCAGCATATCCCTAGTCTCCCAATGTCTCCTCTAGCATGACCCCAGTCTCTTCAAGGACTAAATCCTCCTATCCTTTTCAGACAAGGAAGCTACCATCTTAGCCTCTGTTTAATCTGAAGCTGCCAGGCTGCTGCACAAGTGATTAGTTATGACACTAGCCATTTGATGGTTTGACAGTTTGGTTGAGATCACAAGTAGTGTAACAGTTAGCATTCCTGGCATGCCGTGAATGTAACTATTTACTTTAAAGTGGTGTTCCGGCCAAAATGATACTTTTTAAATAAAAATATCCCTATAATACACAAGCTTAATGTATTCTAGTAAAGTTAGTCTGTAAACTAAGGTCTGTTTTGTTAGTTTATATCAGTAGTTTATTATTTTATAAACTTACAGCAGGCCGTGGCCATCTTAAGTGTGGGCATCTGAAGCCAGACTGTATTTCTTCCTGGATCTCATCCTTGCAGATCTCGCACATGCTCTGTGCAGCACAAGCAGCGTAATAGGTTTCAGGTCAGGTTTCCATAGCAACGGCAGTGTCAGAGGAAGTTGCCGTCCCTACCCAGAAGGCATTGCAAACAGGAAATGATGCGATGGGCCACGGCTAGGGAGGAGAAAGTGAAAAATGAATAGAGCAGATATACAGTAGGTGCTGAGAAAAAAAATGTAAAAATACACAATTCGTTTACAGTGCACAGTTTAGTGAGGGATGCTGAAGAGTTGTAAAATTGGGTGGAACTCCACTTTAAACAGTTAAAGTAGAATCCTGTGCAGTGGGGCTTTGTCCCTTGTCCCCCCCCCCCCGTGCCTCAGCAGTTTTTAAAATGGACTGTTCCGAAAGTCAGCAAGCTCACAGCATGCTCCATCGACAGAAACAAGCCACCAATTGACTGTGGGGGAGTGTGGTTTTCTGGAGGATTGGCAGATCAGGCAAGTATACATTTTGTGCTCACCCCCTAGAAAAAACGAGCAGTTGACCCATGCAGTGCTGACACAGCCCCACTGTATGGGAAAAAAAATTGCCGCAGTTGGCCTTAAACCAGGGGTCTCAAACTGGTGGCCCTCCAGCCATGAGGCATTGCAAGGCTGACAGTTACAAGCAGGGCTTTTTTTTCAGCGGGAACGTGGTGGAACGCAGTTCCGGCACCTCCATCAATGAATGTATGTAATGGCAAGGGGTGCTGGAGGTTCTATTGATGTTGGCTACTGGGGAATCAATTGTTGCTGGGGGTGATCCATTTTTGTGGGGGGGTGGTCTATTGTTGCTGGGGGTCTATTGCTGCTGGTGGAGGATCTGTTGCTGCTGGGGGGGTCTTATGTTGCTGGGAGGGTCAATCATTGCTGTGAGGGATACATTGTTGAGGGAGGGGTCTATTCATGCTAGTTGTTGGGAGTCTAATGTTGCTGGGGTAGATCTACTGTTGCTGGGGGGGGGGGCATTGTTGCTAGCTATAGTAAATCTATTTTTCTGTCTTTCTTGTTGTCGTTAACAAATTCCATGCAAATTATTTAGCACCACAAAATAATACTTGCTTCTGTATTCTCTAAATGTGGCGGTACTGGGGGGGTGGACAGGGAGTGGAACCAAGGAACGGTGATTACAGGGCAGAGACAAGGGGTTACTTGGAAGAGGGAAGTTCCTGCACCTATTCTCTGAGAAAAAAATGTTGGCCAACAATTATGAACGTAGTGACGTACTAGACATACTATGTGGTTTTTCAGTTCTATAGCGCCACACTTTGGGCTCCTTCTGCTAATTTTGTGTTAGCAGAAGTTTGGTGAGTGTCGATTCGTGCTTTTCAGTTCGTTTCTGAACGGCCGTTCATCAAGCAGCCATGTTGCAGGATCAGAGGAGATAACGTGTTATTTATTATTGGCCTTGGAGTTATTGCTTTGACATCACTTTTTTGGTTGAATAATGATTTGATTTTGTATATTTTCTATATTTTTGGATGCATAGAATGCACTTTTTGGTTAAGTTCTATTGGCAGATAGCATGTCTAATTTTATTTGTTTTCTTTTTTTAATGCACAATAAAAAAATTGTGGAGAATAATACTTGGCTATGAGTTTTACTTCAAATGACAGTTTGGGAGTAGGCAGTTACATTTTAAAAAATACAATGTAAAATTGACAAGGGACACCAACATAGTTGTATCTTTGATCTTAAAAACTACGGGATAATGGTGTTGTGGTAACTTGCACAAATAAAAAAAAAAAAAAAGCATAATAATATTATTCTTGATATCACTAGAAAAAAAAAGCCTTTGAAAATTTGTTTGCAATAACTCCATCAGTATCACCAGCAAAGCAGCTTCATTATTATCCCATTAACCCCTTCCCGCCGAGCGTATGCAGATGTGTGTACTCGGCTTTCCGGGGTTATACCGGGATGATGCCCGCAGCTGCAGGCATCATCCCAGTACCGTTTTTTACAGCAGGATATTGGCTTTCCTGGTATAACAATCGATGCGGCTAAAAGCGTCCCCCCTTCCCGCCGCCTTCTGCTGCTCTTACCGGGCCTCCCTTTCCATTGGGAGGCCCGATGACCAATCGGATGCCTCCGGCGGCTGGGGGCGGGCTGGTACGAAGCCGTGGGCGGCTTCGTTCCAGCCTCCTAATCGTAAAAACGGAAGCGACGTCATGACGTCACTTCCCGTTTACTTGGCTGCCAATGGCGCCGGTTTTAAAAAAATACACAGTATTCAGAATCGCCGAAAATGGCGATCTGAATACTTTGAAGTGCAAAGGAGGGATCGGGGGTCTTTTAGACCCCTGATCTCTCCATAAAGAGTACCTGTCACCACCTATTACTGTCACAAGGGATGTTTACATTCCTTGTGACAGCAATAAAAGTCATCAAAAAAAAATTTTTTAAACACAATTTATAAATATAATAATAAATAAAATAAATAAGAAAAAAATTTTTTTTTTTTAAAGCGCCCCCGTCCCCGCGAGCTCGCGCAGCAAAGAAAACGCATATGGAAGTCGCGCCCGCATATTCAAACAGTATTTAAATCAGACATATGAGGTATCGCCGCGATTGTCAGAGCGAGAGCAATAATTCTAGCACTAGACCTCCTCTGTAACTGTAACCTGGTAACCGTAAAAAATTTAAAGCGTCGCCTATGGAATTTCTTAGGTACCGTAGTTTGTCGCCATTCCACGAGTGCGTGCAATTATAAAGCGTGACATGTTTGGTATCTATTTACTCAGCGTAACATCATCTTTTACATTATACAAAAAAATTGGGGTAACTTTACTGTTTGGTTTTTTAAAAAGTCATGAAAGTGTCCCTTTTCCCAAAAATTTGCGTTTAAAACACCGCTGCACAAATACCGTGCGATATAAAATATTGCCATTTTATTCTCTAGATTCTCTGCTAAAAAAAAATATATATATATATATATATATATATATATAATGTTTGGGGGCTCTAAGTAATTTTCTAGCAAAAAATAGGGATTTTAACTTGTACACACCAAATTTCAAAAATAGGCTTAGTCATGAAGAAGAGAATTGTGCGCTGCATTTGAAGATTATATAATTTGCCACGTCACGAATGTTCATTCTCCATTACAAACGCTAGTTTACAAGACCGACCGCTTCTGCTTCCGAGCATGCGTGCTTGTACTTTGGAATTTTGTCTGACGGACTTGTGTACACACGATCGGAAAATCCGACAACAGACATTTGATGGTGGAAAATTTGAAAGCAAACTAGCCAACAACAAATCCGACAACAAATGTCTGATGGAGCGTACACACAGTCGGACTTTCCGCAAACAAGCTCACATCCAACATTTCCCGTCAGAAAGTCCGATTGTGCGTACGCGGCATTAGAGTACCGCTCTATTCAGATACATTTCTGATGTAAACACTGCTGCCCTATATAGCGTAGTAATCATTCTTCAATGACTGACCCTATAAACCTGGAGTTGCTGAATGATTTTGAAAATAACATTTGTTAGTAGTTGGGGGGGATTACAACATATTCCTGACAGAGATAGATTAGAGGATGGAAATGACTCACTCTGGGAAAAGACACAATTTCCTTGGTAATAATATTCAGCAGGACAATAAATTATAGGATAACATACTATCAAAGTGACATTGTTTCAAAAAAACAAATCAATTAACAGTTTTCATTTGATGTAAGCATTGATAAAGGTGGATTATCACGTTAGCCAAGTCTGCCAGAATTAAAGATGAAGATCTACACATCTCCAAACACATTGTCCAATAACCTTCCTAAAGTATCTTTCTGACCCTGTATGTTTTTATGCAACAAAAGTTTAAATCTGAACTCTGGGCACAAAAACTTTCGTTTAAATACATTGCTCAATATTAATAATGAATATAAACCCACAAATGCTTTTGCTAACACAACTATTACCTTACAAAAACATCAGTGATATCATCACATGTGCTGTACATAGCCTGTGCAGGGAGCAGAGCTGTGGGAGGGGCCCAACAGGCTCCACCCACTACAGGCTGCCTGCAGAAAACTACAGGAGGGGGCGGAGACAAGACCAGTCACCCTGCACAAGGAGGAAGAGCAACAGTGACCGGTCTTTATTACAGGAAGTTCCTGCACAGGAGTAAAGTTTCACACTGGATTACTGCACAGATCTGAAAGGAATACACAAAGTACACCAAAATGTAATAAGAATACACATGACTCTTGCATTTAGACGACATTTGCTTATCTTGGACTTCAGCTTTAAAGTGGTTGAAGATTTTTTACATACAGTATACCCAGTGAAGTGACTGGCACACAGTGATGAAACAAATTATCCTACATAAGTTGCACCTGTTTATCTGTAGCCCCCTCTCCTCCAGATCCATTCAAAGTACACAGATCAAAGGCTATTTCTCAGCAGTAGAAGGCAGGGGGCGGGGATCTGGCCCCACACACTGCACAGCATAGAGCACAGAGCATAGAGCACAGAGCTTCAATGTAATCTGAGAGCTGAGTGGAGGGAATGGACACCCTCCCCCCCCTCCAGACAGATATATAGGGAAACATGCACAGCTGAGGGTGTCAGTCATCTGCTGTGTGTTTGTTTAACTTGACAAAGGGTTTATCATTCTGTCCATCTGGGTCTGAGATTTACACAGCTCTGCAAGGTAGTACAACCATATCCTACCCCTTAACCGCTTGGCATCCGCGCTATAGCCGAATGACGGCTACAGCGCGGACCTGAATTCCCGGGAGGCCGTCATATGACGGCCTCCCCTGTGCACGTGCCCTGCGCGTGCTCTGCAGGGTGCGCGTGGAGCATGCTGTGATCACCGAGTCACTGAGACTCGAGTGATCACCGATCTGTGTAAGGGGCCGGTCCCGGCCCCTTACCATGTGATCAGCTGTCAGCCAATGACAGCTGATCACATGATCAAAACAAAAGCTCTGTGATCGTTTTTTTTTTTCTCCTCGCGCTGACAGTGCGAGGAGAAAAAAAAGCCGATCACCGGCTCAGCAGCAAGGGACATCGGTCCCGAAGAGGAGGAGGCAATAATGCCTCATATGTGCCCCAATTGTGCCAACAGTACCCACTGACAGTGCAACCTGACATTGCCACATCACAGTGCCCACAGTGCCCACCAGTGCCACGTATCAATGCCCATAAGTGCCACCTATCAATGCCTACAAGTGCCACCTATCAATGCCCACCATTGCCACCTAACAATGCCCACCAGTGGTGCCAATCAGTGCCACCTAGCAGTGTACAAGATCAGTGCCCATTATTGCCACCAATCAGTGCCCATCACTGCCACCCATCAGTGCCCATCACTGCCACCTATCAGTGCCCATTGGTGCCGCCTCATCAGCGTACATCAATGAAGGAGAAAAATTACCCTTTTAAAAAAATTTATAACAAAATATAAAAAAAAATATATTTTTTTTTTTAAAAATTCGGTCTTTTTAAATTTTTTTAACAAAAAATAAAAACCGCAGAGGTGATCAAATTCCACCAAAAGAAAGCTCTATTTGTGGGGAAAAAATGATAAAAATTTCATTTGAGTACAGTGTTGCATGACTGCGCAATTGTCATTCAAAGTGCGTCAGCGCTGAAAGCTGAAAATTGGTCTGGATAGGAGGGGGGTTTAGGTGCTCGGTAGGGATGAGCCGAACACCCCCCGGTTCGGTTCGCACCAGAACCCGCGAACGGACCGCAAGTTCGCACGAACGTTAGAACCCCATTGACGTCTATGGGACTCGAACGTTCGAAATCAAAAGTGCTCATTTTAAAGGCTAATTTGCATGGTATTGTCCTAAAAAGGGTTTGGGGACCCGGGTCCTACCCCAGGGGACATGTATCAATGCAAAAAAAACTTTTAAAAACGGCCGTTTTTTCGGGAGCAGTGATTTTAATGATGCTTAAAGTAAAAAAAAAAAAGTGAAATATTCCTTTAAATATCGTACCTGGGGGGTGTCTATAGTATGCCTGTAAAGTGACGCGTGTTTCCCATGTTTAGAACAGTCCCTGCACCAAATGTCATTTTTAAAGGAAAAAATCTCATTTAAAACTGCTTGCGGGTTTAATGTCATGTCGGGTCATGGCAATATGGATGAAAATCAGTGAGACAAACGGCATGGGTACCCCCCAGTCCATTACCAGGCCCTTTGGGTCTTGTATGGATATTAAGGGGAACCCCGCACCCAAATTAAAATAAGGAAAGGTCCCTATATACTCTGAACAGCAGTATACAGGCGGTGCAAACAAGACAGGGACTGTAGGTTTGTTGTTAAGTAGAATCTGTTTGTAATTTTGAACATTTTTAATGTGTTTAGCTCCAGCCAAAAAATCTTTTCTAAGCTTTTTGGAAAACATAGGGAAGGGTTATCACCCCTGTGACATTTGTTTTGCGTCTTTCCTCCTCTTCAGAAGATTTCACCTCACTTTTTTGTCCCAATGAAAAATGTTTTTTGAAAATTTGTGTTTTTTTGTGGAACAAGGATTGGAAAGCATCAGTGGAAAGGAAAAATTGTTTTCCCATATTAACTCTTACAGGAGAGAATTTCCCTTCCTTAGGGGTAGATTTCATCTCACTTCCTGTTGTCTCCTTCCGTTTGCAAGTAGGAGTCGTTTGTAAGTTAGATGTTTGAAAGTAGGGTCCTGCCCTATATACTCAGCAGAAATTTGGGCCTTAGGTGTTGCTGTGGCCAAAACACTGTAAGCCCTCACAGGGCCCTGCTGTGAAATATTAGATCAAGAATTGTAATTACATGCCCCTGTTGAACAGGAGCTGAAAAATTAGGCCTTAGGCACTGGTGCTGGTGCCACAACACTGCAACCCCTCACAGACACTCTAGTTGGAACGCAGGAACGAGCCCTGCTGCAAAGTATTGCATCAAAAATTGTAATTACACGCCCCTGTTAGACAGGGGCAGAAAAATTGGGTCTTAGGCACTGGTGCTGGTGCCACAACACTGCAACCCCTCACAGACACTCTAGTTGAAACGCAGGAACAAGCCCTGCTGCAAAGTATTGCATCAAAAATTGTAATTACACGCCCCTGTTAGACAGGGGCTGAAAAATTGGGTCTTAGGCACTGGTGCTGGTGCCACAACACTGCAACCCCTCACAGACACTCTAGTTGGAATGCAGGAACAAGCCCTGCTGCAAAGTATTGCATCAAAAATTGTAATTACACGCCCCTGTTAGACAGGGGCTGAAAAATTGGGTCTTAGGCACTGGTGCTGGTGCCACAACACTGCAACCCCTCACAGACACTCTAGTTGGAATGCAGGAACGAGCCCTGCTGCAAAGTATTACATCAAAAATTGTAATTACACGCCCCTGTTAAACAGGGGCTGAAAAATTGTGCCTTAGGCACTGGTGGTGGCGCCCAGAACCAAAAATGTTCTTACAAGCTATCAGCGTGATGATTGAGGAGGAAGAGGATAATTACTCAGGGATAGTCACTCAGCATCAGCATAGGCAGTCTTTGAAGGGATCTGAGATTTCAAAAAAAATTATTCGGTTACATCTGCATCAGGTGCTTGGTAGCTGGTGGTGATCCAAGACTGATTCATTTTTATGAAGGTCAGCCGATCGACCGAGTCGGTGGACAGACGCACCCTGTGATCGGTTACCACGCCTCCAGCAGCACTGAATGTGCGTTCCGAAAGAACGCTGGATGCAGGACAGGCCAGTAGCTCAATTGCATACTGTGCAAGCTCTGGCCAGTGATCCATCCTCAAGACCCAGTAACCCAGAGGATTTTCGGTGGGAAAGGTGTCCAAGTCTGATCTTGCCCCTAGGTATTCCTGCACCATGTAAAACAGACGCTGGCGATGGTTGCTGGAACCGATCATACCTTGGGGCTGCGGACCAAAAAATTGTCTGAACGCATCGGTCAGACGGCCACCTTCTCCACCGCTCCTTCTTTGACTGACCGAAGCCTCAGCAACACGTTGTCCAGAAACAGGAGTTTGTAACCTCCCAGTCTCTGGGAACGCGTTGCACAGACCTTTCTGCAAGGCCTCCCGAAGATGTTTCATCCTCTGCTCCCTCTGCGATGGCAAGATAAGGTCCGCAACCTTACCCTTGTAACGTGGATCAAGGAGGGTTGCCAGCCAGTATTGGTCCTTCTCCTTGATACCACGAATACGAGGATCCTTACGCAGGCTTTGCAGGATCAGGGAGGCCATGCAGCGTAGGTTTGCTGAGGCATTCGGTCCGGAGTCCTCTGGGTCACTAAGGACAACAACGTCCGCAGCCACCTCCTCCCAGCCACGTACAAGTCCATGTGTTCCTTGGGACTGATCCCTTAAAGACTGCTGATGCTGAGTGCCAGGCTCCACCTCCATACTGACACAATCTTCCTCCTCCTCCTCCTCCTCCTCCTCGTCCTCTTCCTGTGTGATCGGCGGGCACGCAGGAACACTGTCTGGATAAAGGGGGCCTTGAGAGCTAAGGAAGTCCTCCTCTTCCTGCCTCTGTTCTGCCTCAAGTGCCCTGTCCATTATTCCACGCAGCGTGTGCTCCAACAGGTGGACAAGGGGGACAGTGTCACTGATGCATGCACTGTCAGTGCTCACCATCCTCGTGGCCTCCTCGAATGGTGACAGGACAGTGCATGCATCCCTGATCATGGCCCACTGGCGTGGGGAAAAAAAACCAAGGTCCCCTGACCCTGTCCTGGTGCCATAGTCGCACAGGTACTCATTGATGGCCCTCTGCTGCGTGTGCAGCCGCTGCAGCATGGCCAACGTCGAGTTCCACCTGGTGGGCATGTCACAGATTAGGCGGTTCTTGGGCAGGTTAAACTCCTTTTGGAGGTCCGTCAGCCGAGCACTGGCATTATATGACCGGCGGAAATGCACACAGACTTTCCTGGCCTGCCTCAGGACATCCTGTAAGCCCGGGTACCTGCCCAAGAACCGCTGCACCACCAAGTTAAGGACGTGAGCCAAACAGGGCACATGGGTCAGTTGTCCCTGTCGGAGGGCAGAGAGGAGGTTGGTGCCATTGTCGCAAACCACCATTCCTGCCTTAAGTTGGCGTGGCGTCAACCACCTCTGAACCTGCCCCTGCAGAGCTGACAGAACCTCTGCCCCAGTGTGGCTCCTGTCCCCCAAGCACACCAGCTCAAGCACCGCATGGCATCTTTTGGCCTGCGTACTTGCGTAGCCCCTTGAACGCCTACGGAGCACCGCTGGTTCCGAGGAAGAGGCCATGGAGGAAGAAGAAGAGGAGGGGGTGGAGGAGAGAGGTGTGTCACAATCAGCATTTTGGAGGCGTGGTGGCGGAACAACCTCCAACACTACTGCACCTTGTCCTGCATCCTTCCCAGCTGCCAGCAGAGTCACCCAATGCGCCGTGAAACTTAAGTAACGTCCCTGTCCATGCCTGCTGGACCATGAGTCAGCGGTAATATGCACCTTACCGCTGACCGCCCTGTCCAGCGAGGCATGGACATTGCCTTCCACATGCCGGTAGAGAGCCGGAATCGCCTTCCGTGAGAAAAAGTGGCGTTTGGGTACCTGCCACTGAGGAACCGCACATTCCACAAACTCACGGAAGGGGGCAGAGTCTACCAACTGAAAAGGCAGCAGTTGAAGTGCTAGCAATTTTGCCAAGCTAGCATTCAACCGCTGGGCATGTGGATGGCTGGGAGCAAACTTCTTTCGGCGGTGCAGCAGCTGGGGCAGGGAAATTTGCCTGGTACAATCTGACGTCGGTGTACCAAAAGCAGATTGCCCATAAGTACTTGGCTGTGACACACCTAATTCTACACCTTCATTCCTCTCACTGCAGGTCGCAGAGAGGACTGAAGGTCTAGTGGGGTTGGAAATCTCAGCTGATGAGGAGCAAGGAGAGATCGTCTTTGTTCTTTGGTGTGGGTCTTTTAGATACGCTTGCCAACGAACTGCATGGCAGGTCAACATATGTCTGGTCAAGCATGTGGTACCCAAGCGGGAGATGTTTTGGCCACGCGAGATACGCTTGAGACATATATTGCAAATAGCAGCGGTGCGATCTGATGCACTCGTCTCAAAAAAGGCCCACACCAAAGAACTTTTTGAATAACGCGCAGAGACTGCAGCGCCCTGCACATGTGGAGCTTTGGGGTGTGATGCAGTCAATGTGCTGCCCTTAGGCTGGCCCCTGGAGGGCATCCTGCCTAGTTGGTGATGTGCCACCTCCTCCTCCTCCTCCTCCTCCTCCTCCTCCTCTCTCCTATCAGGCACCCACGTTGAGTCAGTGACCTCATCATCCCCTCCCTCCTCATCACTGGAGCAAACCTGGCAGTATGCTGCAGCAGGGGGAGCATGACTGCCAGATTGCTGTCCTTCTTGGGCACCCCCTCTGTCCGTGCTCATGTTACTGCCTTCATTGAGCTCAGTATCATCATCAGAGCCTTCCAAACGCTGGGCATCCTCCTGGAGCATGTACCCAACACTGTGGTCAAACAGTTCGAGGGAATCCTCAGGAGGACATGGTGGGGCTAGGGAAGGAGTCACTGATGACATTGAGCTGAGGGAAGAGGCCGCTGCTTTGCCAGACAAAGCACCCTGGGCATGGGTGAGAGAGGATGAGGAGGATGAGGACGGCTTGGTCATCCACTCGACCAAGTCTTCCGCATGTTGCGGCTCAACACGGCCAGCTGCCGAAAAAAAGGCCAAGCGTGTCCCATGGCCACGTGCTGATGAGGATGCACCGTCTCCACGACCAGCACTAGACACAGAGCCTGCTTGCCCTCTCTTATTGGCTTGTGACTGTCTGCCTCTCCTTCTTGGCCTTCCAGACATACTAATGGCCTGTAGCTGCACTAAGCTGGGATAGAACACCTGTAATTTTCTTCAGGTAGCTTTATATACTGTAACCAGACAAGCCTGCCTGTCAGTAGGAAGATAACAGGAACGGATCTAGCTGAACACTGTGAGCAGGACGTACTGCACTAAATGTATATAGCAGGAACGGATCTAGCTGAACACTGTGAGCAGGACGCACTGCACTGAATGTAAACAGCAGGAACGGATGTAGCTAAACACTGTGAGCAGGACGCACTGCACTGAATGTAAATAGCAGGAACGGATCTAGCTGAACACTGTGAGCAGGACGCACTGCACTGAATGTAAACAGCAGGAACGGATCTAGCTGAACACTGTGAGCAGGACGCACTGCACTGAATGTAAATAGCAGGAACGGATCTAGCTGAACACTGTGAGCAGGACGCACTGCACTGAATGTAAATAGCAGGAACGGATCTAGCTGAACACTGTGAGCAGGACGCACTGCACTGAATGTAAACAGCAGGAACGGATGTAGCTAAACACTGTGAGCAGGACGCACTGCACTGAATGTAAATAGCAGGAACGGATCTAGCTGAACACTGTGAGCAGGACGCACTGCACTGAATGTAAATAACAGGAACGGATCTAGCTGAACACTGTGAGCAGGACACACTGTACTAAATGTAAATAGTCTAGCTGCCTGACCGTGGTACTAATAGGATCAAAAAGAACACCTGTAATTTTCTTCAGGTAGCTTTATATACTGTAACCAGACAAGCCTGCCTGTCAGTAGGAAGATAACAGGAACGGATCTAGCTGAACACTGTGAGCAGGACGTACTGCACTAAATGTATATAGCAGGAACGGATCTAGCTGAACACTGTGAGCAGGACGCACTGCACTGAATGTAAATAGCAGGAACGGATCTAGCTGAACACTGTGAGCAGGACGCACTGCACTGAATGTAAATAGCAGGAACGGATCTAGCTGAACACTGTGAGCAGGACGCACTGCACTGAATGTAAATAACAGGAACGGATCTAGCTAAACACTGTGAGCAGGACACACTGTACTAAATGTAAATAGTCTAGCTGCCTGACCGTGGTACTAATAGGATCAAAAAGAACACCTGTAATTTTCTTCAGGTAGCTTTATATACTGTAACCAGACAAGCCTGCCTGTCAGTAGGAAGATAACAGGAACGGATCTAGCTGAACACTGTGAGCAGGACGTACTGCACTAAATGTATATAGCAGGAACGGATCTAGCTGAACACTGTGAGCAGGACGCACTGCACTGAATGTAAATAGCAGGAACGGATCTAGCTGAACACTGTGAGCAGGACGCACTGCACTGAATGTAAATAGCAGGAACGGATCTAGCTGAACACTGTGAGCAGGACGCACTGCACTGAATGTAAATAACAGGAACGGATCTAGCTGAACACTGTGAGCAGGACACACTGTACTAAATGTAAATAGTCTAGCTGCCTGACCGTGGTACTAATAGGATCAAAAAGAACACCTGTAATTTTCTTCAGGTAGCTTTATATACTGTAACCAGACAAGCCTGCCTGTCAGTAGGAAGATAACAGGAACGGATCTAGCTGAACACTGTGAGCAGGACGTACTGCACTAAATGTATATAGCAGGAACGGATCTAGCTGAACACTGTGAGCAGGACGCACTGCACTGAATGTAAATAGCAGGAACGGATCTAGCTGAACACTGTGAGCAGGACGCACTGCACTGAATGTAAATAGCAGGAACGGATCTAGCTGAACACTGTGAGCAGGACGCACTGCACTGAATGTAAACAGCAGGAACGGATGTAGCTAAACACTGTGAGCAGGACGCACTGCACTGAATGTAAATAGCAGGAACGGATCTAGCTGAACACTGTGAGCAGGACGCACTGCACTGAATGTAAATAGCAGGAACGGATCTAGCTGAACACTGTGAGCAGCACGCACTGCACTGAATGTAAATAGCAGGAACGGATCTAGCTGAACACTGTGAGCAGGACGCACTGCACTGAATGTAAATAGCAGGAACGGATCTAGCTGAACACTGTGAGCAGGACGCACTGCACTAAATGTAAATACCAGGAACGGATCTAGCTGAACACTGTGAGCAGGACGCACTGCACTGAATGTAAATAGCAGGAACGGATCTAGCTGAACACTGTGAGCAGGACGCACTGCACTGAATGTAAATAGCAGGAACGGATCTAGCTGAACACTGTGAGCAGCACGCACTGCACTGAATGTAAATAGCAGGAACGGATCTAGCTGAACACTGTGAGCAGGAAGCACTGTACTGAATGTAAATAGCAGGAACGGATCTAGCTGAACACTGTGAGCAGGACACACTGCACTGAATGTAAATAGTCTAGATAGAAGATAACAGGAACGGATCTAGCTAAACTGAATACAGTGTATATATATATATGCAACACCTGGGATGCATATATATACACAATACACTGTAAGTGCAGCTAACTGACTGACTGTTCTGCCTAATCTATCTAACTCAAATCAAATGACACTGTCTCTCTCTCTCTCTATCGCTCAGCACACCGGAACACACACTACACAGGGCCGCCGTGCAGGCGGCCTTATATAGTGTGGGGTGTGTACTAAATCCCTGAGCCATAATTGGCCAAAGCCACCCTGGCTTTGGCCAATTACAGCTCTCTCTACTGACGGCGCTGTGATTGGCCAAGCATGCGGGTCATAGTGCATGCTTGGCCAATCATCAGCCAGCAATGCACTGCGATGCCGCAGTGAATTATGGGCCGTGACGCGCCACACGAATTTGGCGCGAACGGCCCATATCGTTCGCAATTCGACGGACGGTCGAACAGCCGATGTTCGAGTCGAACATGGGTTCGACTCGAACACGAAGCTCATCCCTAGTGCTCGGTAAGCAAGTGGTTAAGGAGCCGCAAGTATACTGTGATCGCTCACCTTGCACAGCCAAGCATACTGAATTTCCACAGGCACTCAGAGTCAGAGAACAGTCCGTGACTTTGTTTTTTGTTTTTTATTTCTTGAGGGATAATAACTTGGATAGGGATTGGAGATTATGGGATGCCCACTTGACTTCAGAACAACTTCAGGGACAACTCTTTCTATATACTGTCCTTTATACAGTCTCTATATAAACTCTACTTCTTCCTCCAGCACTTACTTGCTTGCAGCAACCCAGCTGGTATACCATAAAGATCTGACAAATCAGATTAGAGCAAAAGCCTGTTATAAGCAGGAACCTGAGGCCCCTTGCAAGTGTAGCAAAATTTAAGTGTGCACCTTACATTCCTCCAGTAGCTACTGATTCCAGCACCACCTCCTCAGGCACTGCCAACCTGCCTGGCTGAAGGTGCCCCTTTCACTAGCCCTCCTGGCCAACCTCCTTTCACAGTCCTCCCAGACTGACACTCTCTCTACAGTCCTGCAGACTGACACTCACCAGCTTACCTGGTTGACTCTCAGGGGATATCCCAGATGTGCTGACCTGCCCCCGCTGTCCTCTCTCTTCTTGCTCCCATGCCTCCAGGACAGGTTTCCGTTGAATGTTTTAGGTGGAATCTTCCAGCACCCAAGGCCCAGACCCGAGGTCACCCCCCACCAGACTAAGGGGGTACCCTCAAGGGCCACCAACAGCCTCCTCAGCACTTCATCTCCATCTTCCACCCGACTGCCCCTGCTGGCATGACTCATGTCTATTTATGAGGTGGCCTGCCCCCTTCCAGCCCCTTCTTGCTGGGGATTGGTTGAAGACTCTTTACTCCCACCCCCCAGCTCTGGAATTTTCTACCAACTTCCAGACCAGGAAGAAGTACCAGATAGAACTGTCAGTTGAGTCATCCAGCCCCTGAGTCACTAAACCCTGACCCAGATTCACAACCCAGGCCTGGCTCTCAGCCAGGCTAAATTTTCCTACACTAATAACTAAACCTATGTATACCTAGCACACTAGCTAGAGCAGGGATAGGCAACCTCGGCCCTCTAGCTGTTTTGAAAACAAATCCCATCATGCCTCTGCCTCTAAGAGTCATACCTGTGATTGTCAGGGTCTTGCAATGTCTTATGGGACTTGTAGTTTCACCACAGCTGGAGGGCTGAGGTTGCCCATACCCTAAGCTAGAGGGTGCTATACTTACAAGGCCTGATTTTTTTTTTTCTGCTGCAGTTAGGTATCATTTACAGGTCTTGTGCTTCCCCCAAGCCCTAAAGTGGACAATGAGGGCGGAAGCAGCAGAATTATGAGCTACGCTCTCTATCATTATGTTCTAGCCTCCAATTAGCATGCTCCTTGTTGGCACATCAGCTCTACAGCACAACTGATTGTCTCTGTGTGCTGTTTCTCCCTTGCCAAGTCTGATCTCTGCTGTACAGTAGATTGCAGAGCTCAAACTTGGCAAGGGAGAAACAGCACACAGAGACAATCAGTTGTGCTGTAGAGCTGTGCTAGTGTGCTTCAACCCACGGTCAAAGGAAAGAAAATTGCTAATTTCTTTCATCAACACAGTCAATGTTGATGGGGCAATCCCTCCCGCTGGGGTATTGTTTGCTGACAGCAGGAGGTTTCCCCATTGTCATAATACAATGAACACTGCCGGTGGTTATAGCAGCTTGCAGTGATTGCATGAAAAAAAAAAAAAAACAACAGGCTGGCTGTACTGAATTCAACCAATAGATGAACTTTAGCACACCTAGCCTGCCCATAGATGGATCAAAATTCAGCCAGTTCCTGCTGAACCGAATGAATTTCAGGCAGTCTATGGCCGGATTTAGTCTTGTCTATATTCCCATCGCACACATTCCTGGAAACAAGGCTCATCAGTAGCGGGTGCTGTAGCAACTACTAGCTTGATACTGGAAACTTCACAGATAAATGCACATATTGGCCAGCACACCAAGGACCCTCAAATATCGTCCAAAGGCTTTTATTGCAGAAAGATCACATCACAAGAACAAGTGCAGGGTTTTGGAGCCGCGCAGGACCCCTTTGTCAGGCATGTTTCAGAGACGCGCAGGTCCCCTTCGTCAGGCATATTTCGGAGCCGCGCAGGTCCCCTTCGTCAGGCATGTTTCAGAGCCGCACAGGACCCCTTCGTCAGGCATGTTTCGGAGCCGCGCAGGACCCCTTCGTCAGGTATGTTTCGGAGCCGCGCAGGACCCCTTCGTCAGGTATGTTTCAGAGCCGCACAGGACCCCTTCGTCAGGTATGTTTCAGAGCCGCACAGGACCCCTTCGTCAGGTATGTTTCAGAGCCGCACAGGACCCCTTCGTCAGGTATGTTTCAGAGCCGCACAGGACCCCTTTGTCAGGCATGTTTCGGAGCCGCTCAGGACCCCTTCGTCAGGTATGTTTCAGAGCCGCACAGGACCCCTTTGTCAGGCATATTTCAGAGCCGCGCAAGTCCCCTTCCTCAGGCATGTTTCGGAGCCGCACAGGACCCCTTCGTCAGGCATGTTTCGGAGCCGCTCAGGACCTCTTCGTCAGGCATGTTTCGAAGCCGCTCAGGACCTCTTCGTCAGGCATGTTTTGGAGCCGCTCAGGAACCCTTTGTCAGGCATGTTTCAGAGCCGCTCAGGACCCCTTCATCAGGCATGTTTTGGAGCCGCTCAGGGACCCTTCGTCAGGCATGTTTCGGAGCCGCTCAGCACCCCTTTGTCAGGCATGTTTCGGAGCCGCTCAGGACCCCTTCGTCAGGCATGTTTCGGAGCCGCTCAGGACCCCTTCGTCAGGCATGTTTCGGAGCCGCTCAGGACCCCTTCGTCAGGCATGTTTTGGAGCCGCTCAGGAACCCTTCCTCAGGCATGTTTCGGAGCTGCTCAGGACCCCTTCGTCAGGCATGTTTTGGAGCCGCCCAGGAACCCTGCATCAGGCATGTTTCTGAGCCGCTCAGGACCCCTTCGTCAGGCATGTTTCAGAGCCGCTCAGGAACCCTGCATCAGGCATGTTTCGGAGCCACTCAGAACCTCTTCGTTAGGCATGTTTCGTAGCCGCTCAGGACCCCTTCGTCAGGCATGTTTCGTAGCCGATCAGGACCCCTTCGTCAGGCATGTTTCTGAGCCGCTCAGGACATCTTCGTCAGGCATGTTTCATAGCCGCTCAGGAACCCTGCATCAGGCATGTTTCGGAGCCGCTCAGGACCCCTTCGTCAGGCATGTTTCGGAGCTGCTCAGGAACCCTTCGTCAGGCATGTTTTGGAGCTGCTCAGGACCCCTTCATCAGGCATGTTTCGGAGCCGCTCAGGAACCCTTCGTCAGGCATGTTTCGGAGCCGCTCAGGACCCCTTCGTCAGTCATGTGCCTAAAGAAGGGGTCCTGTGCTGCTATGAAATGTTGGACTTGTTCTTGTGAAGTGATGTTTCTGCAATAAAAGCCTTTGGACGATATTTGAGGATCCTTGGTGTGCTGGCGAATATGTGCATTTTTTTATGGCTGGATTTAGACTGCTTGTATTAAATAGAAAATGAATTTAATTGTGTATTAATGAGTACAGATCTGCATTCATTTGTGTGTTTCATATCTGTCTGAAGTTCCCAAGCCACAGTTAGGAAAAAAATTCAAGCTTTCAAAGATGTGTGCTGGATAATATATTGTGACAATTTTTGAAGCTTTCCATTTGCTTTTGTATTAGAACCAGACAATCCACAGCAAACAATTTTATTATTTCCCTTTATTGAGACAAAATGAAATTAATATTAGTGCAAAAATCATACGAAAATGCTCTTTGAATGGCAACGCAGTGGTTGCTGTTTTTAGAGTTTATTGAGCCATTTTCAATTATTTTCCATTACTGAGAGACATTATGATTAATATATATTTTAGAGATGCTTTTTTTATTGTTTTATACAAAAAAAAAACAGCTTTAGATCAAAATGCAACAAGCAAAAAAATTGAACAATAGAATACAGATCATTTTTTTCCTAACTGGATACATACAATGTATATAGTACATGTGAATGAATTATAGAAAACGGGTAAAAGCAATAATAAACCTGCAAACAAGAGAGAACAGAGGTAATATTAATATTGAACAGACTGTGCAAACAAAAGTGGTAGACACTTGGTTCACAGGATCTCAGTGGAAGTAAATGTAAGAGGAGAGTAATACCATGGACCTCAAATTTTAACAGAACTTCAGTGGAGAGCCAACTATTAAAGTAGGTAAGGTACAGTGGTAAAACTGAATTAAGGTGGTTCTAAAGCCTAAGGCTGGGTTCACACTAGTGTGAATTGGATGTGTTTTTTCTCCGCATTCAATTCGCATGATAGGAAATTGTGACCGGCTCTCTATGGAGCTGGTTCACATATCTCCGGGGCGGCTGTGGAGCAGATTGCAGACGTCCTGTGCAACTTAGGGCCAAATTCAGGCAAAAATTCGGCCCTGATTAGTCCCTGAAACGGAGAACAGGGATGCACCGGCCCCTCTGCTGTGACCCGCAAGTGGCTTAGATAAACTCAGCCTAAAGGTTTTTTACCTTTTTACCCTAATGCATTATGTGCATTAAGATAAAAAAAAGTCAGTGTCACAGAATCCCCCCCCCATACTTACCTGAGCCCAGTCCCAATCCAGCGTTGTGCTTGGGAGCAAAGTCTCTCCCGGCTCTGTTCCTCCTCACTGGACAGATTGATAGCAGCAAAAGCAATTGGCTCCCACTCCTGCCAATCAAATGCTGTGGCAGGGGGGCTGGCCTGAGTCGACCAGTCTGTGTCAGCCCACATGAGCCCACATGAGTGCCCCCCAAAGGAAAGAAAAAAAAATGATAAGGTTTCTTGTATGATGCAAAAAGGATTTTAACGGCACAGCAGGAGACAGAACCATATATTAAAACGATATTTTATACTTTACTACACATAGTAAAAAACACAGGACATGTAAAAAACTGCTAAGAACATTTGGAACAGTGTCCACTCGACTAAAAATCTCACCCCCCTCTCATAACATAGGGCATGACTGTCTATATTGAGATAAATATAACGCATATCATCATAGTCAAGATGTTCTTGTCACTTCTCATTTGTCAACTCGTTTTGCTTGTATAATAGCTTCTTCAGGACCATATACATTAGAGGGTGTGACACTAATTACATTAAACATATAAATAAACATTAGAGATTTAAAGGATATGTAAAGGTTCATTTAAAAAAAGCAAAAAAAAAACAAACATGTTATACTTATCACCTCTGTGCAGTTGGTTTTGCACAGAGTGGCCCCGATTCTCCGCTACTGGGGTCCCTCAGTGGTGCTCTTGTCTCCTCCTCTTCTCGAGTGCCCCATATGGTGAGCTGCTCTCCCTTGGGGCATTCGTGCGGGCACGCTCCTGTGTCCTGCTGCTGCATTCATTGACATAGACAGCAGGACTTGGCCCCGCCCCCGGCTCCCGCATCATTTGATTTGATTGACAGCAGTGGGAGCCAATGGCTGCGCTGCTATCAATCTACCCAATCAGAACCCCAGACAGCAGCTGGAGCTGGTGTGCTAGTCCCCGTCACTGGAAAGAATGGGTTCAGGTAAGTAAAAAGAGGGCTCTGCGTCACAGGAGGTTTTTCACCATAATGCATAGAATGCATTAAGGTGAAAAACCTTAAGGGTTTACAACCCCTTTAGGATTCATCATAATACAAACATCATACATACACATTAGTTACAGATTAAAGACTGCATTGCTCATACAGATATGGCGGTGCTCAGTGGGGTCCAAGGCAATCAGTCCTTAGGGAAGGCACAGGGGACCCAGGTACAACCAACCCAGAGGTGGGTAAAGTACATCCTATGGGGGCGGAAGAGGAGCTAGGAGCGAGGGCGAGGGACCCAAGAAGAAGAGGATCAGGGTTTTAGTTTTGCACAGAGCAGGCATGTACAACATGTTTATTATTTTATTCGAAAAAAAAGGAACGTTTAATATTACTTTAATCAATTACTCCCATTTACATAGCGAGAGGGGAAAGGACACTTCTATGTAATGTGAAAAGATTTTTTGGCATAGAAATACAATGAAGGTAACAATATCTAGGGAAGCTGGAGGACATCCACCAATCTCCGTTCATGTTGTGAGTTCTGTCTGTCTTCTGGCCGTCTCTTCCCACAGCTCCCTGGATTCCTTACATGCTTTGCAGCTTCTCCTCTGCTGTTTACTTTCCATTTCTAAGAACTACATATCCCATGGTACCTTGCTGCCTGTAAGCAGGGATTCCTATACTGACTCCGCCTCCTGAAACTCCTCTCACCAGCTCTGTAGTTCAGAAGGCCGGTGTTTCTTCACATTCGGCTACTCATGACATTTTGCTACCCGCTGGAGTGCGCATGCACGACGCTGCCATATGCATTCCAACACTGTTGTAAGACACCGCTTTGCCACAGGGCCCCTCGCGGGCTCGCTTCACTCGCTTTGGGCACGGCCTCCCTTCGCCGGCAAAATTACAATCTAACTCTATGTCCACTTGGATGGTGGGGCTTGAACCTGGACTCAGGGGTGTGGCCACAAAATTGGAACGCATATGGCGGTGTCGCGCATGCGCAGTCCAGCAGGTAGCCTAATGTGATGGCTCTCCATATGTGACGAAACACCGGAAGCAAATGTGTAGGGATCTTTATTAAGTACATTTACAAATATTAGGAGTTTATTTAGAGTAGCCTAGAAATAATTGAAATGCAATGTAAAAATACATTTGAAGGTTTTGGTCATAGATATGTTTTGATTTGAAAACAGCCTTAGCTGTTTTTTTTTTATTTGCCCAGATTTTTTTTTTTTTTTACATTGTAATCATGATAGGTCCTGTCAAATAATAACTCAATTAACAACTTCTGCCCCGGAAGGATTAACCCCCTTAATGACCAGGCCATTTTTTGTGATACGCCACTGCACGGTTGCGCGACAATATAACCAAACTAAATTTATGTCCTTTTTTATCCACAAATAGAGCTTTCTTTTGGTGGTATTTGATCACCTCTGCAGTTTTTATTTTTTGCACTTTAAACAAAAAAAAGAGCGACAATTTTGAAAAAAAAACAATATTTTTTACTTTTTACTATAATAAATATCCCAAAAAAATTTTTTTTAATTATTTCTTCATCTTTTTAGGCCAATATGTTTTTTTCTACATATTTTAGCTATAAGCGTATATTGATTGGTTTGTGCAAAAGTTATAGCGTCTACAAAATAGGGATATATTTATGGCATTTTTATTATTATTATTATTTTTTTTACTAATAATGGCGGTGAGCAGCGATTTTTAGCAGGACTGTGACATTGCGGCGGACAGATTGGACACTTTTAACACTTTTTTGGCACCAGTGACATTATTACAGGGATCAGAGCTTAAAAAAAAAGCCACCAATTACTATATAAATGACATTGGCAGGGAAGTGGTTAACACTAGGGGGAGATCAAGGGGTTAAGTGTTCCCTATGGAGGTGTTTCTAACTGTGGTGGGAGGGGACTGACTGGAGGAGTAGAGAGATCGCTGTTCCTAATCACTAGGAACAGCAGATCTTTCCTCCCCTGTCAGAACAGGGATCTGTCTATTTAGAGTGACAGATCCTCATTCTGGCTCTCTGTGGAGCAATCGCGGTTGGCCAGCGGACATCACGGCCGCCAGCCAAGTGCATTGGCTCCAGTGACGCGCACCTGCTATAGCTATTGAAGGGACCGCCGTACCGGTACAGCCATTCGCGCAGCCGAGCCAACCTGCCACAGTAAAACTGTGGCGGCTGGTCAGCAAGCGGTTAAAGAATATGTAAACCGAAGACAGAGATGTAAATTTACCATGACCTGCTTCTGCTCTTAGCATGGCTTTCATGGACAGTCTCAGTGACAGCGTACCTTGGCAGCTCATATTTTGCTGTGGAGTTGATTTTTGACAATAGCCTTGGCATACATACAACAGTAGCATTCCAATCTGATTCATTTTCAGGTCGCTTTAGCAGCAGCACATGCGGTACTTTCTCATCAAACAGTTATAAGGCTGCTTTGACTGGTTGATTGACCAGAAGTGTGCTGTGGTTGTCCTTTTTGTTGTTGGAAAATCTCTATCATGCTTCCTTTAAGAAATAACAGACTGCAGAAAATAGAGCAGTGTAAAGTCGCGTACACACGGGCGAGCTTTTCAACCGGACTGGTGCGACAGACTTTCAACGGACTTTTGATGGACTTCCGACTGACTTTTTAACGAACGGACTTGCCTACACACGATCACACCGTGATGACGTACACCGGACTAAAATAAGGAAGTTGATAGCCAGTAGCCAATAGCTGCCCTAGCGTCGGTTTTTGTCCGTTGAACTAGCATACAGAGGAGCGGATTTCTGGGTCCGGCGGAGTTACGGCGTAAAGATTTGAATCATGTTCCAAATCTAAAGTCCGTCAGATTTTCGACTGGAAAAGTCCACTGACGGTCCGGTGAAGCGCACACACGATCGGATTGTCCGCCGGACTCGGTCCGTCGGACCACACGGTCGAAAATCCCGACCGTGTGTATGCTGCATAAGACAGAGTTCACACCATTTAGGTGTGACTGATGGTACATGCATTTCCCCACATACCTGCATGGCACGTGGAGGACAGCTCATTTATTTCAATGGGTTGCACTAGGCACGTAAATTACCCAAGTACCTGACCCTTTTGCAAAATCATGCTGCGACACCAAGTGTTTTGGCACATGTGAAAACGAGCACATCAGCAGATGCATCAGCAGGGCCGCTGATAGAAATCACGGGGCCCCGTACAGTCTACCTGATGGGGCCCCCTTCAGCCTTGCCCCTGGTCCCTCCTTCAGCCCCACCCCTGGTCCCTCCTTCAGCCCCACCCTGGCCCCTCCCCAGACCCCACCTTGAAACAAAGTGCAAGTTTGTCTTCAAATGATATCTATCTTTCTCCAGCCATTTATAAGTTTGATTATCCAAAAGAAATACTGTGATGATACAAAAGATGGTCAGAGACTGCAAACACTGTACAGGAGATGGTCAGAGACTGCAGACACGATACAAGAGATTAATGCAGCCTCACCAGTGCCCATCATTGCAGCCACACCGTGCCCATCTGCAGCCTCACTGTGCCTATTTCAGCCTCATCAGTGCACATCAATGCAGCCTCACTGTGCCATCAATGCAGCCTCACTGTGCCCATCTGCAGCCTCCTCGGTGCCATCAATGCAGCCTCACTGTGCCATCTGCAGCCTCACTGTGCCCATCTGCAGCCTCATCAGTGCCATCAATGGAGCCTCACCGTGCCCATCTGCAGCCTCACTGTGCCCATCTGCAGCCTCATCAGTGCCATCAATGCAGCCTTACTGTGCCATCTGCAGCCTCACTGTGCCCATCTGCAGCCTCATTGGTGCCATCAATGCAGCCTCACTGTGCCATATGCAGCCTCACTGTACCCAACTGCAGCCTTACTGTGCCTATCCGCAGCCTCACTGTGCCCATCTGCAACCTCACTGTGCCCATCTGCAGCCTCACTGTGCCCATTTGCAGCCTCACTGCGCCATCTGCAGCCTCACTGTGCCCATCTACAGCCTCACTGTGCCATCTGCAGCCTCACTGTGCTCATCTGCAAGTTCACTGTGCTGAACTGCAGCCTCACTGTACCCATCTGCAGCCTCGTCAGCACCCTGATTACACAGAACGGGTAGCTCCTGCTGTGTTATGGAGCTGGGGTCTGAACTGTTCGGCGGCCGTCCACTCACTATAACAAAGCCCCGCCTCCTAGACCATGATAGACAGAACACTGATCCAATTTCCTGGCATTGGATCAGTGTTCTTTCTATCATGTTTTAGGAGGCGGGGCTGTGTTAGAGTGAGTGGACAGCCGCCGAACAGTTCAGACCCCAGCTCCATAACACAGCGGGAGATTCCCTATGAATGAGTGGAGAGAGATAAATCACTCCGCCAGGGAAGGCTGGCCGGGACTTGAGCCAGCATTGACATGCGGTCGGCCGCGGAGGTGACCTTCCACCTAAAACACAAGAAAAAGTCCCTCCTACACACCCATAAGAACATCTACAGAGGGACCCAGAAAGTTAAAAAAAAGCCCGCAAATAAGTCGGAGCAGAGAGGGGGGGCAGACTGGGCGCTTGTAGGAGAATTTTCTTTTTATTCTGCATGCATTCTGCTGTCAGATTGCCCAGGCTCCCTTGTTGGCTGGGCCCGGTAGAACAGAGCCAGTTGTACTGGCTTATCAGCGGCCCTGTGCATCGGGGTGCCATTAAGAACTGATGGAATTACCATGCGACTCCTAAAGGGTGGCGCATTTCTGTGCAGGTTGGGAAAGCGTTTGATTTTGCACGTGTTCCCGATATGCACAGGATGTAAACATAGCCTTGAATTGTCCAGCAACACGACAATTATAGCAAAGCTAGGCCAAATTTCTAGAGACAAAGAACACAGGTTGGGGCTTTACTACAAGAATTAAAGTGTCACTAAACCCACATCATAAAAAACTATCAATAAATGGTGTGTTACATGCTGTTCATACTCACCCAGTCACTATTCCAGCCCTCAAATTTTCCACTCGCCTACTCGCATTTTGCGAGTAGAAAATGAGGGCTGGCGAGCGTGGGCTGCCTCGGAGCGGGGGGGGGGGGGGGGCGAGCACCCCACCATTTGAATTGCTGTGTGTTCCCCGCATGCGCTGTCACCTACAGCCCCGCCTCCTAGCCTGGGTACTTTGATAGACAGATCACATGTCCAATGCCGGGACGTTTGACGTGTATGAAAGTCCCTGGGCCAGGAGGCGGGGCTGTATGTGACAGCAAGTGGAGGAAACACACGGCAATTCAAATGAAAGCTGTTACAGCAATGTTCCTCGGCGCTCTGATGATCCGGCTGGCAATCCTCTTGGCATCAGGCTGGCATCAGGTAGACTGTACGGGGCCCCGTGATTTCTATCAGTGGCCCTGCCGATGCATCTGCTGATGTGCTCGTTTTCACATGTGCCAAAACACTTGGTGTCGCAGCATGATTTTGCAAAAGGGTCAGGTACTTGGGTAATTTACCTGCCTAGTGCAACCCATTGAAATGAAGTTCTCTTCCCCTGCACTGGGGAGGCTGCATTGATGGACACAGGTAGGCTGCATTGATGGACACAAGTCAGGCTGTATTGATGGACACAGGTCAGCCTGCATTGATGGACACAGGTAGGCTGCATTGATGGACACACAGGTAGACTGCACTGATGGGCACAGGTAGGCTGTATTGATGGGCACAGGTCAGGCTGCATTGTTGGACACATGTAGGCTGCATTGATGGACACAGGTAGGCTGCATTGTTGGACACAGGCTGCATTGTTGAGCACAGGTGAAGCGGCATTGATGGACACAGATAGGCTGCACTGTTGGGCACAGCTAGGCTGCATTGTTGGGCACAGGTGAAACGGCATTGATAGACACAGGTAGGTTGCATTGTTGGCCACAGGTGAAGCGGTATTAATGGACACAGGTAGGCTGCATTGTTGGGCACAGGTGAAGTGGAATTGATGGACACATGTACGCGGCATTGTTGGGCACAGGTTAAGCGGCATTGATGGACACAGGTAGGCTGCATTGTTGGGCACAGGTGAAGCGGCATTGATGGACACAGGTAGGCTGCATTGTTGGGCACAGGTGAAGCGGCATTGATGGACACAGGTACGCGGCATTGTTGGGCACAGGTTAAGCGGCATTGATGGACACAGGTAGGCTGCATTGTTGGGCACAGGTTAAGCGGTATTGATGGACACAGGTAGGCTGCATTGTTGGGCACAGGTGAAGCAGCATTGATGGACACAGGTGGGCTGCATTGTTGGGCACTGATAAAGTTGTTGTTAATATTTATTTTTGTAACTTAATTCTGCATAAAGCATTTAAGTGTTATTTCATGAGATAATTTATGAGGGCGTGTTTAGGGTTGGAATTAGGGCCAGGGCAGGGTAGGGGTTGCAACCAGGGTGGGGCAACCGGTGGCGAGTAACCCTTAAGGCCTGACACTAAACCCACATCATAAAAAAACTATCAATAAATGGTGTATTACATGCTGTTCATACTCAGTCGCTATTCCAGCCCTCAAATTTTCCACTTGCTTACTCGCATTTTGCGAGTGGAAAATGAGGGCTGGCGAGCGTGGGCTGGCGAGTGTGGGCTGCCTCGGAGCGGGGGGGAGAGCACCACTGGCAGGCGAATTGAATGGGAGCTCTTCTCCCAGTGAACGCTCCGGGGAAGAGAGAAGAGGGCAGGCGGGCGGATCATCAGAGCACAGAGGAACACCGCTGTGACAGCTTTCAATTAAATAGCAAAAAGTAAACAATTTTGTTTTGTTTTTTTCAAAATTGTTGCCATTTTTTTGTTTATAGCGCAAAAAATAAAAAACTGCAGAGGTGATCAAATACCACCAAAAGAAAGCTCTATTTGTGGAAAAAAAAGACATACATTTTGTTTGGGTACAACGTCGCACAACCGTGCAATTGTCAGTTAAAACGATGCAGGGCTGTATCGCAAAAAAGGGTCTGGTCATTAAGGGGGCTAAGATATGCCTCTTTTAATCATCAACCATGTGAGTTGCTAAATGTTGTACCTTCATTTAACCGCTTCAGCCCCAGAAGATTTTACCCCCTTCCTGACCAGAGCACTTTTTGCGATTCGGTATTGCATCAATTTAACTGACAATTGCATGGTCATGCGATTTTGCACCCAAACAAAATTGACATTCTTTTTTTGCCACAAAAAGAGCTTTCTTTTGGTGGTATTTGATCATCTCTGCGTTTTTTATTTTTTGCGCTATAAAAAAAAAAGCGTCAATTTTGAAAAAAACGCATTATTTTTGACTTTTTGCTATAATAAATATCCCCCAAAAATATATAAAAAATTTTTTTTCCCTCAGTTTAGGCCGATATGTATTCTTCTACATATTTTTGGTAAAAAAAAATTCGCAATTAGCGTATATTGATTGGTTTGCACAAAAGTTATAGCGTCTACAAAATAGGGGATATTTTATAGCATTTTTATTTTTAATTTTTTTTTATTAGTAATGGCGGCAATCTGCGATTTTTATCGGAACCGCGACATTATGGCGGACACATCAGACACTTTTGACACTATTTTGGGACAATTGTCATTTTTTGCATACAGCAATCAGTGCTAGAAAAATGCACTGACTACTGTGTAAATGACACTGGCAGTGAAGGGGTTAACCACAGAGGCGGCTCTCTAATTAGGCAAATTAGGCGGTCGCCTAAGGCCTCGCACTCACAGGGGCCTCGCGGCCGCCTAATTTGCCTGTTCTCAATCACTGAAGTTGACGTCGGCGGCTCCGCCTACCCCCACTGGGACTCAGTGGCTTAGGAGCTGACAGACAAATCAGATACTGCCCACAGCCTGAGGAATAGCTGCCTCATCACAGAGCGTCCCAGGCTGTGGGGCCTCATGTGTAAGTTTTGCCTAAGGCCTCACAAAGCCTAGAGCCGCCTCTGGTTAACCACTAGGGGGGATGAAGGGGTTAAGTGTGTAATAGGGAGTGATTCTAACTGTGGGGGGATGGGCTTGAAGTCACATGACAGCAATCACTGCTCCCGATGACGGGGAGCAGTGATCTCTGTCATGACACAAGCCAGAACGGGGAAATGCCTTGTTTACATAGGCACTTCCCCATTCTGAGGCTCCGTGACACGATCGCCGGGAGACCGGTGGACATTAAGTCCACCGGTCCGACAGGCACAGTCGCGGTGCGCACGGCGGGCACACGCACGCCTGCTATCCCCGGCTCTTAAAGGAGACATACAGGTATGCCCATTTGCCCACCGCTGCCATTGTGCCAACAAATATTTGCGTGCAGCGGTCGGCAAGTGGTTAATGTAACCATATTGCTACACTTAGAGGCACCTCTCTTCTCTTTTATACTCTTCAGCTCCTGCTGGATTTTGCTTCTAATCCCCTTGTGGAGGCTTTCATTTGTGGATGGACATTTTATGGTTACACAACCTATCACATTGCTATAATCTTTTTATACGGACTATAAACTGAAGGACTTATGAATAAATGGTTGTGGAATCAATCGTCTGAGTTTCCATTATTTCTTATGGGAAAATTTGCTTTGATATTATTATTATACGGGATTTATATAGCGCCGACAGTTTACGCAGCGCTTTACAACATTAGGGCAGACAATACAAGTACAATACAATTCAATACAGGAGGAATCAGATGGCCCTGCTCGTTAGAGCTTACAATCTAGGAGGGAGGGTCAAGTTATACAAAAGGGTAATAGCTGTGGGGGATGAGCTAATGGAGAAAATAATGCAGTTGTTAGATGGAGGCAGGATAGGCTTCTCTGAAGAGGAAAGTTTTCAGGGATTGCCTAAAGGTGGATACATTTGGAGACAGTCTGACAGATTGGGGTAGCGAATTCCAGAGGATGGGCGAGGCTCAGGAGAAGTCCTGGAGGCGGATATGGGAGGAGGTGATGAGGGAGCTAGAGAGCAGGAGGTCCTGGGAGGAACGGAGAGGGCGATTAGGTTGGTATTTTGAGACTGGGCGAGTGATGTAGCTGGGGGCAGAGTTGTGGATGGCTTTGTAACTTATTGTTAGTATTTTTAATTTAATTTGTTGGGTGAGTGGTAGCCAATGGAGGGATTGGCAGAGAGGGGTAGCAGACACTGAGCGGTTTGTAAGGTGGAGGAGTCTGGCAGCAGCATTCATGGTGGACTGAAGGGGAGATAGTCTATTTAAAGACAAGCCAATGAGGAGGGAGTTGCAGTAGTCGAGGCGAGAGATGACCAGGGAGTGAATCAGGAGCTTTGTGGTTTCATTGGTTAGAAAGTGACGTAGTTTAGAGATGTTGCGGAGGTTGAGGCGGCAAGCTTTGGAAAGTGATTGGATGTGGGGCCGAAAGGAGAGTTCAGAATCCAGGATAACACCTAGCACCCTGGCATGTGGGGATGGGTGGATGGGTGGATGGGTGGATGGTTGTGCCATTGCTCTTGACAGAGAAGTCAGGGGAAGAGGCACGTGGGGGAGGAAACATTATAAGCTCGGTTTTGGAGTTGAGTTTGAGGAAGTGGTGTGACATCCATACAGATATGTCGGTTAGTAAGTTAGTGATGCGTGAGGAGACTGATGGAGTGAGTTGAGGGGTGGAGAGATAGATTTGTGTGTCGTCAGCATAGAAATGATATTAAAAGCCATGAGAGGCTATCAGCTGACCCAGGGAAGAGGTGTCCCAGTTTAAATTCCCTCATCCCTTGAGGTTTTAGTCCCATGCTGTGTCCCGGTATCTCAGTGTGAATTTCTGTTGCTAATGCTGCCCAGCTCTGCCCTATTGTTGTGTACAGATGAGTCACCTGCAGACCCTGTATTTACATGTAAATGTAAGTATCACCTATACTGAATGCTGCCCACTGGGGAGATCAAGGGGCATGCTTGAAAGTCCTGCCTACAACTGTGGTCATTAAGCCTACCATTAGCCAGTTCTGCAAAGGTAAGCAAATTAGTGGGGGTGGGGGGGTAGTGTGGGGTGTGCAGAGGTAGGCAGAGAAGGAATTACAGTTTGGGGTGCACAGGTAAGCAAGGAGAGGATGTATGAAGGTAAGGAAGGTAAGTGCAAAGATGAGCAGAGGAGGCAGGTAGAGTTAAAGGGGAGGGGGATTGGAGTGGAGAGGATGGGGGAGGTTTGAGGTGCAGAGGTTAGCATGGGTTTTAGGATGCAAAGGTGTACTGACAGGGTGGATAAAGACATAGGTCACAAGTAGGGCAGCCCAATTATTTCAATGGCCTGCTCTATGTGCTACAAATGTGGAAGAAAGTCCTGAATCCTTTTTCAAAATTACATGGTGCCAAGGCACATGTCAGCAGATGCCTGAGGGCGTCATTAACAATTAGGGGCACTGCTGTGTATCTGCTAAAGGGCAGCACGTTTCTGTGGTGTCAGGAAAGTGATTTTGCATGCATTCCCAACACACACAAATGTGAACGCAGGCTAAATGTCTCAGTTACATTGGTGGTCAGTGTAAATCTTCTCATTACATTGGTGCTTGGTGTAGAATCCTCTCAATCACACTAGTGACCAGTGTGAATGTCCCCCTTTAATTGGTGGTCAGTGTAAATCCATCCTTACATTGGTGGTTACTGTGAATGCATCTATTACATTGGTGGTCAGTGTAAACCCCTATTACATTGGTGGCCAGTGTTGAAACTCCTCTTTATATTGGTAGTCGGTAAAAAAAAAAAATCAGCATTGCCATTGATCACAACCTCCCCTCCCCCCAGCACTGGATCCCAGGAGTCCTAGGATCCCTAGGAGTTTTCTGTCTATTAATGGGTCCCCTCATCTCCCCAGTCCATGGTGTGCAGGCAGTGAGGAGATGATGTGCTGTAACCTCTAGCAACCAATCAGTAAGCAGTAATGATGTGCAGTAACCTCTAGCAACCAATCAGTGAGCAGTATTGATGAACAGTAATCTCTAGCAACCAATCAACCAGCAGAAATCATGTGCTGTAACCCCTAGCAACTAATCAGTGAGCCATAATTTATGCAGTAACCTCTAGCAACCAGTCAGTGAGCAGTAATGATACACCGTAACCTCTGGCAACCAATCGCAATCGCTGCCTGATCTGATTCAGTAAACGGATTTTGAGTTTAGCTGCTATTTATTGTATGTCTCTCAGAGTAGATGGAGAGTAAAACTGCATGGGGGGGGGTCTAGAAATTTTTTTCCAGGGTCCAATCAATATTAAAGACAGCCCTGTGTATTGTGTATATATAGTAACACTAAGTTGTCGCAGCAACTTCATTTGAAACAATGAAGATTTGTTACCTCTAAGAGATTATTAAAATTGAAAATTTGATAATAATTGTAAGATGTAAACAGCTCTAAGAATCTTTAGAAAGAAAAGGTTGCTTAGCAGGTTGTCAGTGGATATGGATTTAAAGATGTCTATAGATCCCCTTTAATGAAATCATTTATTATAGAATGGTTCAGGTTTTAGGATCTCTGCGCTCCGGCAATACTGTCACAGCTCTCTATAATTTTTCATTGAAAGCCAGAACCACATCTGCCAATAGAGCTAAAGCATTTGGAGACATATAAAGTACAAGAAACAAAAGTTCAGCATTGCTAAAACGTGCTATATCAAAAGCAGAAAAACTGGATTCCGGTAATGTGCTCTGGTAAAAGAAAAACTTGGAGCAGTGAAATATAATTGTCTCCATTTAGCGGTAAGCATGGAACCATACTGCCATCTAGAGGTCAGAAAGGAAATAGTATTGAGTTATTTAACCAAAGTACTGTACAGTAAAACCTTGGATTGCGAGCATAATTCATTCCGGAAACATGCTTGCAATCCAAAGCACTTGTATATCAAATCAAATTTCCCTATAAAAAATAATGGAAACTCAGATGATTCGTTCCACAACCATTTATTCATAAGTCCTTCAGTTTATAGCCCATATAAAAAGATTATAGCAATGCACATAAAATGTCCATCCACAAATGGAAGCCTCCACAAGGGGATTAGAAGCAAAATCCAGCAGGCGCTACAGAGTATAAAAGAAGAAGAGAGGCGCCTCCAAGTGAAGCAATATGGTTATAATTAATGAAGGCACAACATTTAGCAACTCACATGGTTTATGATTAAAACAGGATGCCTGCATACTTAGATGTGCCTGTTTTAATCGTCAAACATGTGACTTGCTAAATGTTGTACCTTCATTAAATTTAACCATATTGCTACACTTAGAGGCGCCTCTCTTCTGTTTTATACTCGGTTGTAACGCTACTTGTATATCAAGACATCGCTTGAAAAGCAAGTCAAAATTTATGTAAAAATTTTGCTTGTCTTGCAAATCGCTTTCAAACCAAATGACTCTCAAACCAAGGTTTTACTGTATGTGGACTTTTCGATGTGCCCCCTACTCATGTTCAGACGATAAATAAATCGGATCACAATTTTCTCTTAGCATGTGTCTCTTGCGATGAATACAACTTTTTGTAATCTTTGAAAAATGAATAAATGTTGACTAAGTACCTCTCTGATTAAAAACAATAAAAATGGGAACTATTGCTGCTGAATTATTATTATTATTATTATACGGGATTTATATAGCGCCAACAGTTTGCACAGCTCTTTACAACATAAGGGCAGAAAGTACAATTACAATACAATTGAATACAGTGGGAATCAGAGGGCCCTACATTGCAAGCAGATATACATAACACACCACTAATCATTTCCCAGATTGGAAGGATATATTTGCTTACTAATACTAGCCTTGAGTGAAGAAGCTATTGCTGGTCTCTGCTGCCATCTAGTGGCCGTTCTATTAGTTATGCTGACTTTGTAAGAGGTGAAAGTGAATGTGTACATTTTTTTTTATGATAGCAAAAGTATTACGGTGCATGAAAGCGATAACATTAAATAGACACTGGGGTTGATTAACGAAAGGCAAAAAAGACTGTGCACTTTACAAAGTGCAGTTGCTCCAGAACTTAGTAAATGAGCAGAAACTCTGCTAACTTCCATCATCCAATCATGTGCAGGCAAAAATGCTGTTTTTTTTTTCCTTGCACATGATTGGGTAGTGGTACAAAGTGAAGCCTTACCTCATTTGCTAAGCTCTGGAGCAACTGCACTTGCAGAGGGCACCGTCTATTTGTCTTTAATAGGTCAACCCCAGTGCCTGCAGCTCTGAATGGACTAGTGACAACTAGTGATGGAGCAGCTGGGAGAAGCCATGGCAGGGAGAAGAATCAAACGATCGTTCTTCCATGAGGCTTTCACTGGACACAACATTTGCTTATGCATGTCATCATCGTGTGCTCAGGTTTGAATTGCCCAGGTTCATACCTCCCATCATTTTGAGATGGGAATGAGGGACACCTACTAGCAAAGGTATGTAGGCATAGGACACGCCCCTTGCCACACCCCCTTAAAGGAGAATTAACCAAAAAAAAGTTTAATTAAATCCACAAGTGCTTTTTTTTTAACCACTACTATTCCTTTATATTGGCTTTTAAAATTTACAAATGTAGCAATTTAGAAATTGGATAAAAGGTTTAGCACTGAGAAACACATTTTGAAAGATAAAAAGTACATTTTATATACAACTTTATAGATCAGACCAAAATGAGGGACAAATGAGGAGGAAAGAGGGACAGAGGGACATTGCTCCAAATCAGGGACCGTCCCTCGAAATCAGGGACAGTTGAGAGCTATGCAGGTTTGTGACAGGTTTATGTTAAAATAGTATATTAACAAATAAAGGAATGGATTAGTAAACCTATTTTCATTGATCTGGTTTGAATCCTGGCCAAGACACTACAGTATCTGCATGGAGTTTGTATGTTTGTGCTTGCTTGGATTTCCTCCCACACTCCAAAGACTGGCTGGAAGCTTACTTGGCTCCTGTCTAAACCTGGCACTAGTGCATGTATGTATGTGAGATAGAGGCCTTAGACTGTAAGCTCCTTGGGCAAGGATTGATGTGAATGTACAGCACTAGATACATTGTTGGCATTATATGGCAACCTGTAATAATAAAGTAATATTGTAATATAGTTTTTCCTTGTTTTTTTATTTCTGTAGTGTGACACGTGAATACAATTTATAATTACAATCGCTGTTCTTCTGTACAGAACTCAGACTGTTTGACCTTTTCTGGAGGATTTGAAATGCTTCATTCATTTCAAAGGCTCTCTGAACCTTCATGCACATTATGTTCTAATACCAATCTTAATAATGATCTTTCTGTACTCTACGCTTTTTTTCTAATTGTCTAAACACAGCAAAGACCATTATTTACTCTGTTTAATCGTTCTCTTCATCTTTGGACTTCATTCTACAAGGACCAATGGAACATTTGTGGCCCCTTAAAGTGGTTGTAAACCTCAGACATGAAATATGAACAAAGCATATTCCTCTATAGTGTGTACTTGTCTCGATTAAAAGTACTAAGTGTCATTTATGTCTGCTGCTTCATTCCTCTGCACTCCGCATGAGTCACTTCTGACAAATTTTTCGTGATACCAAGAAAAAAAAAGGTGACAAGGAAGGGAAATTCAGCTGATTGACAGCTTCAGCTCTGTTCCTGTGTGCTGTGGGAAGGGGGTGTGTTCTTTCCCTCCAATCAGCTCTCAGACCTCTCCTCACTGAGTTCTGCAGAGTGTAACTTCATCTCTCCGCCCCCTTTTTTATGACGGCTCAGACAAGTTTATCAATTCTGGACTTTAAATGGATATAGAGAAAAGAAGACTGTAGATAAACAGGTACAAATTATGTAGGAGGATTTGTTTCATCTCTGTGTATCACCTGGGGCCAGACACTTCACTGGGTATATGTAAGGGTTTATGACCACTTTAAGCCCAACCCCTAATACTTACCTGAGCCTGGGACTCCCCCTCCTAATTGGCTGAAGCACAGCAGCAGTCGCCATTGGCTCCCGCTGCTGTCAAAGTCAGTCAGCCAATAAGAAGAGGGGGGGTGGGGCCAAGAAGCAATTCCCTGTCTGAATTGACACATAGAGCACCGGCTTGGGTGCCCCCATAGCAAGCTGCTTGCTGTGGGGGCACTCGGCAGGGGGGAGGGGGAGGAGCGCCGGTGAGGGACCTGAGAAGAGAAGGATCTGGGCAGCTCTGTGTAAAACCACTGCACAGAGCAGGTAAGAATGGCATGTTTGTTATTAACAAAAAAAAATGAGACTTTAATATCACTTTAGGGCTTTTTCACTACCTAATTTAAAAAAAATGTAAAGATTTGAATGTCCATAGCCTGGTCACAGTTCTACTTTTGGAAAAACCTCAACATAACTATAGGAATGAAGAGGGAGGAAAAGTGGGAAAGGAGGAAACAAATAAGGGAAATAGGAGATAGGAGACTGTGTTGTCATCCCCAGGATGGGGGTAAGGGGGGGTGCAGTAGCGGGGAAGTCTTGCTGTGAACTTCAAGATTCTGCCACATGATGGCACTGATTAGGACTCCCCAAGGATGGGGTCCGAGGCATTGCTCAGGAGAAATTGGTGTATTCAATAGACGGTTTGTTCTGAATCCAGAGGAACCGTGGTCTTCTAAAGTTTTCAGATTTGTCCTTTAAAGCTGCTATTAAATCTTTTATATGCATAAGATCAATTAGGGCTGGACGAAGGCTTTTTCAGTGTCAGTGGAAAGAAGGAGTAAGGCCTTTGGTGCCTTTGAGCAAGCATGTGCGAGTAGGTCCGAATCACGTTGTCTTGGGATTTTCCTGAAGGTATGAACCCAGTTTGATCCATATGGATAATTCTGTAGAGAAGAAGTGTAAGATGATTTGCAATAACTTTGTTGAAAAGTTTTATGTCACAGTTAAGTAGCGAGCTGGTGCAGTTAGTAAGTCCCTTCCCACTTATTGGTATTACTAAAATATGGGCATGTGAAGTTTCCATGAGGAAGTTATGGCCTTCAGAGAAGGTATTGAAAGAGGTTAGGAAATGAGAGTTTAAGGTGGGGAGGAGACATTTGTAGTAGGAGGCCATCCAGACTAGGGGCTTTGCCTGTTTCCATCTCGCCAATTGCCATTGGAAGTTCAGTGCTGCTAATCAGAGTGTTGAGACTTTTGATTTCCTCCTTTGACACAGTAGGAGGTGCTGCATTCTCTTAATAGGACCTAGAGCTGCACGATTAATCGTTAAAAGATCGCAATCTCGATTCGACCCCCCCTACACAATCTTAATCCAGCATTTACACGATTCATGCAAAAAATGCAGAGCAGTTCCCTTGCTCAAAGCTGTCAAAAAAAAGTAGTCGGCACTGTTTATCAACAACATTGCTCAGCGCTCAAAGAGACAGATAAAAGGAAACATTGTATATTTCTGTTTTTCACTTACAGATCAAAGGGATCAACTTTGGTCTGCAGATGAAGTCAGTTTAAAGCAACCTTGTCAAGTAAAAAAAAATATATGTTTTTTATTAAATTGTTCCTCAGTTTAACCCCTTATGAATGCTTAATTTACTCTAATCAGCCTTATTACCTCCTTATTCTCCTTCTCCATTTAATTATTATTTTCCTGCTGATTTTTTTTTTTATCTACTTCTATTTTATAAACTATTAATAATTAAGACTTTTTTTTTGTTTGCTTTGTTCATTTATATTTTTACACCTTTAAAGTGGTTGTAAACCCTGTTACACCACTTTTACCTACAGGTAAGCCTATAATAAGGCTTACCTGTAGGTACCGTGAATATCTCCTAAACTTGCACAGTTTAAGAGATATTCACTGTATTCGCACGTGCCGGCACACTGAAGAACCGGCCCGCTCATGCCCTGACCGGTGGCTCCCGCGCGCATGCACGGGAGTGACATCATCGCGGCTCCGGCCAATCACAGCGCCAGAGCCCGCAAACCCAGAAATAACTCCGGGAGACCTGTCGCTGGTCACAGCAGTTTGCGAGGACTGCTGCAACAGCTTCGATCTAAGGAAAGTATTTCATAATGAGCTAGTATGGGATGCATACTAGCTCATTATGCCTTTGTCTTGCAGGGTTGTTTTTTTTCTGTGTTTACAACCACTTTACTATATATTACCCCGTTATACATTGAAAAAAATCACAAAAAAAGTATTTCATTTGCAAAATAACATTCAATGCTTTGTACCCTTGCTGACAGCTGAAGTGTAAACAAAAAATTTGCGGTAGGTATCGGTAATTGGTATCGGTGAGTACTAAAAACAAAAAGACCCTAATATAACTTAATGGTATTTTTTTATTTCTTTACACATTGGATTCTTTTTCATTACATTTCTTTAAATTTGATTGAAGTATAAAGTATTGTGTCTTATTTAATTGTCATCTTTTTTCATAACCTAATGTTCAGGGGTTTTAATGATAATGGTTGTAGAGAGATCAGTAATAATCAGGATTGTATCTGTAATTTTACATGTGGCATGGGTTACGTCACCTGTACATGTTTTTATGTGAGATATGCAAGTGATGCATTTTGGAGTTCATAATATGTTAGCTAAGGGGCAACTACATCTCTTCATGTATTCATAGAATGTGTGTTTGCATCTGGACCTAAGTGCAGTAAGTCTAATGCCGTGTACACACGGCCGGACTTTTCGACCGAACTGGTCTGACGGAACGAATCCGTTGGACAATTCGATCGTGTGTGGGCTTCATCGGACCTTTTCTGTCGAAAAATCTGTCAGACTTTAGAAATAGAACATGTTTCAAACCTTTCCGATGGACTCTAGTTCGATCGAAAAATCCATTCGTCTGTATGCTAGTCCGACGGACAAAAAAAGGACGCTAGGGCAGCTATTGGCTACTGGCTATCAACTTCCTTATTTTAGTCCGGTCGTACTTCATCACGTTCGAAACGATCGGACTTTGGTGTGATCGTGTGTAGGCAAGTCCATTTTGTTGGAACTCCATCGAAAAGTCCTTCGGGGTTCAGTCCGACGAAAAGTCTGGTCGTGTGTACACGGAATAAGGGGCCTGTGGGTGTTATGTTGGGGTTTGAGCTTGCATATCACATTGATTTGCTATCTCTTTATATCTTGTTGATGATTTGTCCATGACATCCTTTCTCATTCTAATGTTTGGTAAAAGGACAATTTGACCACATCTGTCTGATTTACATATTGCAAGTTTTTCTTTAAATAACATTTATGAATGAATATGTGAAGGCTTTAGTAGCTTATCAGATTAGAGCAGTGGTTGCCAACCTTACGGAAATCACGGAGCACTAAACTCACAATTTTGAATCCTGCGGACCACTAACGTTGATTTGCAGCAAAACCCATTGAGACCACCAAAATTTTCTGCAAATGTTGATTTGCAGCAGAACCCATGTGGACCACCAAAATATTCACGGACCACTGGTTAGGGACCATTGGATTAGAGGATATTTACAATAAACATGGTATGATAGGATGCTACAGTTTTACTACAAGCCGATTTCCTACTCATTCATCCCACAGAGGCCAACTACCAGATGTCATTGTGGTACCTCGATTTGCCTAATGTGGCAGTTCACATGTCATCTGGCTGCACAGCAACATACATGTAAAGCACAAACTCTTGGTGGATGACATTTAATTTGCTAAAGCATTGTATCCTAAACAACTGCCACGTTTTTTTGTTTTTGTCTTCTTTTAGAAAATACTTGTTTTACTTTTATACTTTTGTTTCATTCTTTGTTGCATTGCAGTGCTGCTGATCACCAGCATGTGTGCAGCCACTTCCTACATGTACTGCCTGGCCATTTTCATTACAGGTTTTCTGATGAGTGTCATTAAAATAGTCTCCACTGCCTTAAAAAAAAAAATAGTCTCCACTGAAAGTACTCATGACAGGGTGAGAATGCAAGAAAGTAACTGAGAGACAGGGACAGAGCGTTGTCACCCCCATATCAAGAAGTACCTGAACAAGCAAAACCTTCATGGCCAAATTACAAAGTATTATTTTTTTAAATAAAAGATTAATAAGTTTCAAAATTAAGAAAAGATTAAAATGACATGTTCACATATACTTTAAGTTAAGGACTTCTGTATCTTTACAAGCTCCTCCTAAAACGGCAATATTAGCCAAGGATGAACTCAATCTTTAGATGTACAAATACAAATTTACGGCATTATTGCTCTACTGATTATGTTGGTACTACTTAAAATAACTATTATATCATGCTGCTTTTGTCCAAGAACATTGTGAACATTTTTTACATTTCTTTTTCTTTTTCTTTTTATGGCAACAGTCTAATAATAACACAGGGGACAAGAAAAGAAACACATTGCACGATTTGTCAACAAAAGCCGACAGCAAAACGTCTGTCTATTTCCTTATCTGCGATAAAATGTAATCTACAAGCAAAGCTTATTCAGGAAGGGGCCAGCAAACGTTGGAAAAGATCTTCATATTTTTCAGTAATAGACATTAGTTATGCCTATCATGCCTTGTGGTTTTTTTTTTCTGTATCAGGCTGCCACCTAGTGGTAGAAAAGCTAATTTTTCCTTGCACAAGCGATGCTCAGTTCTCTGTAGAGGCTGCTGCAATATATCCGATGACTTGTTACATAATCTATGTTTAAAACTAACAATTGGCAGCGTTTTCATTGCTAGAATTTAATTAACATTGGAGAAGAAGAAACACAAGATGCCTAATTAGAGGTTATGCAACTAAGCACGTGGTCTGCATCAGACAAAAATCGCATTGTCTAAATGAAAAGCATCCCCAGCAAAAATGATAGGTATTACATGAGACAACACATGTTGGAACAAATGAAAATGGGAAGATGGCGATGGTTGGAACTGAAATTACTTATTTTGTCTGCTTATAAGTAGCTAGCAGTATTATCTTCCATCACTGACATGGTGTGTTTGATTGTATCACTAGAGGCCCTGCTTCATTGCCTTTGGATGATAGTAGTGCTACTGGCAGGTCAGGAATGGCTGATGGCTGGTCAACCAAATCATCAAAGTCAAGCAGACTGTCAGGTATCTTGCAGGCACACACAGATTCTTTTCCATTTAATAAAGGTAATAGATTCTATTATATATTGTATAATAGATACAAGATACATTGTGCTGCCTGCTCTCAGACAGGATCTTTAGCTTCAAAACCCTAATAAAGTGTCAAAAATCTGATTCAAAAAATAGAAATTCCATTCAAGTATGTGTTCTTAACTCAGAAAAAGTACCTTCTGTTTCTGCCAGCCTCTTCCAAATCTCCTAAGTCCTTTTTTTTTCTTGTTGCTGTGACCTGACTTACTATTAGAGGGGGTCCATAAGGGGTGCAGGGGTGTCGCCCCCCCCCTAATCTCTATGCGCTGGCCCCTAATCCCCATGCAGGGCCCCAGACACAGAGAGTTCTACAGGTTTTTTTTTAGAAGCACATGATTAGAGCCAGAGGCTATAATTGGCTTCAAGAAGGTTGGGCTCGGGGCACAGAGCACTGCGCCCTGAGCCCACCCACTTGTGACAGTAGCGAATCAACATTCGCTATTTTATTCCTGCTTCTCCTCCTGGCCAATCAGGACAGGAAGTGGGTCCTGAGACCAGATTGGCTGGAAGGAGAGGCGACCAGATTGGCTGGGAGGAAAAGCCGGGGAAGCTGCCTAAGCCGCCCGCAAACCTGGATGGGGTAAGTGCAGGTCTGGTCGGCTTTGCAAGTGGGCAGTGGGGTTTGTTTGCTGCCCCCCCCCCCAAAAAAAATGGAGCACCAGCCGCCACTGATAGCCACCCTCTCTTGCTCGCCCCCACTGTGGGATTATGGGATTTGTAGCGTGCATAGAGCAGTACACATCACCTCAACTAACGTGCATTGCTCATTGCGAATAAACGTGAGAGGGAAGAGGAGGGTTCAGAAGCTCACAGAGGACGTAACTGCTGCAAATAAATAATGGCGACTAAGAATTTAATGTAAATATTAGTATTGTTGTGGAAACAGGAGAGCGCACACAAGTATAGAACGCAAACTCCTCCAGTCCAAATATATTTAGAGACAGGAACTTTGAATTTCTCCAGAGGGTAGCATTTATTGGAGCCAAAAATAGATGACAAAGTCCAAAGTACTTGCAAAATGATACAGTATAAAGAGCAGAAACCTTCAGCCTAGATTCATACTGGTGAGTGCCGAACAGCGCATGCGATTCCTACAGGAACAGGTATTGCTGTGCACATTACATGCAATGTCTGTGCGGTGCAATTTTGTGTGGCTCAAATTGCATTGTATCCTCACCAAAATGGTGCGGGACCCTTTTTATTCCCCACACCTGAATCGCATTGCATAGGTGTTCATGTGTTTTGCAATATGTTTCAGGGTGTCTTTAATTTAACACTGACACTCTCAGCAGATCACACGGTAACCGTGCGATTGATATGCACTGCGATGCGGGGAAACGCAGAGGTTCTTATGCGTTTCCCACATTGCATTAGTGTGAACCAGGGCTCAGAGTCCCACTTTCCCATCATAGCAAGTATATGGACACTCCACCCATCCAGCATATATGTCAAAACTATATTAGTCACCTAGGTGGATTCCATGCATGCAATAATGTATATTCCATTTAGGTTTGATCATTCCTCCAGAAAATACTTTCTCGGTAATTAAAATCTTTCCTTTTCATACAGTCTTTTTCCTTATTTACTAAGATGTAAAGGCAGCTGATTGCTGATGAAACACTATTGATTTTGGTGTTAATCAAGATGAAAAGACCCTACCTACAGTTGACAATTAAATCCAGGCATAGATCAATCAAAATCCATCCAGTTCTGCAAATTTCGATCCATCTATGGGCAGGCTGGTTGTACTGAAGTCCATCTATCAATCAAATGCAATCACTGCCAGCAGCTTTAGACTTTAGCAATGTTCATTGGCAGGGAAAACCTCCTACTGTCAGATTACAATAGCGCAGGGGGAGGGATTCACCCATCAACACTGACTATGTTGATGGTAGAATCAAACAATATTCTTTCCTTCAACCCGTGGTTGAAGAAAAGATGATTGTATAATCTCTGGTCAACCTTAAGCCTAGTACAAACTATCAATTTTTGTACACCCAACTCAGCGGGCCAAACAAAAAAAACTGAAGAGCTCAGAGGAGACAAAAAAAAAAATATATATATATACTGTATTTATCGGCGTATAACACGCACCCCAAGTTTAGGAGGGAATTATAAGGAAAAAAATGCTTTAAGGAACAAAACTTACATTTAAATGCCCATCAATGCAGCCTTGCACAGCGTCCATCTGCATGCTTGTCCAGTGTCATTTGCAGCCTTGCAGTCATTTGCAGCCTTGCAGTCAGCAGCCTTGGTGTCATTTGCAGCCTTATCAGTGTCCATTTGCAGCCTTGCAGCTTTGCCAGTGGCGATCTGAAGCTTTTCTGTGTCCTTTTGCAGCCTTGCCCAGGCTGCAGTTAAACTGCAGTGACATGTCAGTGTCACTGCAGTTTGAAAATGGCGCCGCAGGTGCCGAAATACACAGAGCCGGTCCTCGGCTCTTCTCGATGGCTCTCGTTCACTTTCGGCCACTTTCGGCTCCACTCGTAGTCCCGCCTGGGATGGGGGTGACTGTGAGCGGAGCTAGCCGAACCTAGCCGAGTACACTCGGCTAGGTTCGGGCGGCGCTCGAGTGAAGCCGAAAGTGGGCGAGAAGATGTTGTATTTCGACGCCAGCGGCGCCATTTTCAAATCGCGGTCGGCGATCGCTCTCAGTCAGCGGGGGATCGCAGGGGATCGGCGTATAACACGCACCCGCGATTTTCCCCTATGCCCCCTATGCCGATAAATACAGTGTGTATATATATATATATATATAGTGTATATATATATATATATATACACTATATTGTCAAAAGTATTGGGATGATAATTATTCCTTGTGCCAACAGAAAAGAAAGCATGTAGTGGAATGAAAGTATTGCTAATTCTTCTCAGAGTAATAATGTGTATCCCACCTAGTATCAAGCCACGTGAAATGTTAAGGAAATACACCATACACACGTGCCCTCCTGTTGGCACATAGACTAATTCCATTCATATTGAATTTTATGGATCATTTAATGCACTGTTTGATTGCATATTGATACTTCAGTGCAGAAACACATTTTGGTTTTATAATGCTTTCACCTGCACGGGCAAAGCATGACTTCTCTTTAAATTTATTTCAGATATACACTATATTGTCAAAAGTATTGGAACACCTGCCTTTACACGCACATGAACTTTAATGGCCTCCCAGTCTTAGTCTGTAGAGTTCAATTTTGAGTTGGCCCACCCTTTGCAGCTTTAATGCCGCGTACACACGGTCGGACTTTCTAGAAAGCTAGGTCCGACCTACTTGCCGTCAGACTTCCGGCGGACTACCGCCGGACTTTCTGAACGGCCGGACTTGCCTACACACGGCCGGACTTTCCGGAATCCGGTCTTCCCGACGGACTTCCAGAACGAACGGACTTTCCCACACACGGACAAGTCCGTTCATTTTGAACGTGACTTTGGTACGACGGGACTAGAAAAGGAATTCAATCTCGCCGCTTTTTTTGGCGAGATTGAAACCTTGCGAGCCCCGTCGCAGGCCCTTAGGTCTGGTATGGATTATAAAGGGGAACCCCTACGCCGAAAAAACGGCGTGGGGTCCCCCTAAAATCCATACCAGACCCCGATCCGAGCACGCAGCCTGGCCGGTCAGGAAAGGGGGTGGGGACGAGCGAGCGCCCCCCCCTCCTGAACCGTACCAGGCCGCATGCCCTCAACATGGGGGGTGGGTGCTTTGGGGGAGGGGGGCGCCCTGCGCCCCCCCCCCCCCAAAGCACCTTGTCCCCATGTTGATGAGGACAAGGGCCTCTTCCCGACAACCCTGGCCGTTGGTTGTCGGGGTCTGCGGGCGGGGGCTTATCGGAATCTGGGAGCCCCCTTTAATAAGGGGGCCCCCAGATCCCGGCCCCCCACCCTATGTAAATGAGTATGGGGTACATGGTACCCCTACCCATTTACCTAGGTAAAAAGTGTCAGTAATAAAACACAACACAGGTTTTTAAAATAATTTATTAAACAGCTCCGGGGGGGTCTTCTTCCGTCTTCGGGGGTCCCTCCGGTTCATCTTCTCCCGGCGTCCGGTTGGTTCTTCTCCGCTCTCCGGCCTCTTCTCCCGGTGTCCCAGGTCTTCGGCCGGCCCCTCCGCTATCTTCAGGTAGCTCTATTGCCAGCGGAGGTCCGGACTTCTGGGCTTCTTGGCTTCTTGTGTTCTCTTCTCTTCTCTTCCCCCAGATGTTGACACGACGCTCTCTCCGGCTGGACTGGTCTCTGAGGGCTGCGTTGTGACTTATATAGGCGGAGACCCCGCCCCCATATGATGTCACAGTCCCTGGGCATGCTGGGACTGTGACGTTTTAGGGGACGTGGTCGACCACGCCCCCTAAAACGTCACAGTCCCACTGGCTGCGTGCTCGGATCGGGGTCTGGTATGGATTTTAGGGGGACCCCACGCCGTTTTTTCGGCGTAGGGGTTCCCCTTTATAATCCATACCAGACCTAAGGGCCTGGTATGCCCCACGCTCGCCGCAATAGGAAGATTTGTTTTTCCTATTGCAGCGAGCGCGAGATGCAGTAACCTGCTCCTCCGTCGTATCTGGTCCTTCGGACTAGCATACAGACGAACGGGCTTTCCGTCAGGAACTGAGTCCGGCGGAGGTACGACGTAAAGATTTGAAGCAGGCTTCAAATCTAAAGTACGTCAGATTTCCGCAAAAATCCGACCGAAACGGTCCGTCGGAATTCCGATGGAGGCCACACACGGTCGGACTTTCCGCCGGACTTTGTCCGGCGGCGTCCGTCGGACTTTTGCAGGTGAAAAGTCCGACCGTGTGTACGCGGCATAACTCTTCTGGGAAGGCTGTCCACAAGGTTTAGGAGTGTGTCTATGGGAATGTTTGACCATTCCTCCAGAAGCTCATTTGAGTGAGGTCAGGCACTGATGTTGGGTGAGAAGACTGGCTCATCCATGTCTTTATGGACTTTGCTTTGTACACTGGTCAAAATCATTTGGTGGAGGGGGGATTATGGTGTGGGGTTGCTTTTCGGGGGTTGGGCTTGGCCCGTTAGTTCCAGTGAAAGGAACTCTTAAGGCGTCAGCATACCAAGACATTTTGGACAATTTCATGTTCCCTACATTGTGGGAACAGTTTGGAGATGGCCCCATCCTGACCTCAACCTCAGAACACCTATGGGATAAATTAGAGCGGAGGCTTCGAGCCAGGCCTGACCTCACAAATGTGCTTCTGGAAGAATGGTCAAACATTCCCATAGACACACTCCTAAACCTTGTGGACAGCCTTCCCAGAAGAGTCGAAGCTGTTATAGCTGCAAAGGTTGGCCAACTCAGTATTGAACCCTACGGACTAAGACTGGGATGCCATTAAAGTTAATGTGCGTGTAAAGGCAGGTTTCACAATACAATGTATATTACAATATATATATATATATATATATATATATATATATATATATATATATATATATATATATATATACATTTATGTGGTAATTATATAAGCTATTTTTTAGTCAACCAACATAGAGTTATCCTTTAAGGTTTATCAATATAAGTGGTGCTCACAGATTGGTCCAGTCAACATGGGCCGAGTCCATATAACAACAAGGACAGGAAATTAAGTAGTAATGGGTCCCAAGGACAGAATCAGCTGTCTGCAGGGAACATCTGATTTCTGGGGTTGGGTCCAATTAGCTGTGAATACAGGTTGGTCAATCCAATTTGCTCTTGACTGCGCATCCAACTCTTTTGGTTGTATGGGTGATCTAGGGCAGTGGTTCTCATCCTCAGTCCTCAAGTACCCCCAACAGGCAATGTTTGCAGGTTTTTCCTTTATCTTGCACAGGTGCTTTAAATCAGAGTCAATGGCTTGGTATTTTGGACAGCTATTTTATCTAAAAGAAATTCCCAAAACTTGGCCTTTTGGGGGTACTCGAGGACTGAGGTTGAGAACCACTGATCTAGGAAACACATTGGGGTTGATTTTCTAAAACCAAATAGACTATTCACTTTCCAAGAGCAGTTGCACTTTGCAAGGGAATCTTCCCTAGAGCTTAGTGAATGAGGGGAAGGTTTGCTGACATCCACCATCTAATCACTTGCAAGAAAAAGTGCAGTTCTCTTTATTTTCCTTGCTCGTGCTTGGGTATTCTTTTCAAAGTTAAATTGCACCTCATTCATTACTAAGCTCTGGGGAAAATTCCCTTGCAAAATGAACAGCCTATTTTCCTTTAGTATTCAACCTCATTGAGTCTACTCTGAATCTTACATAAGTAAACATATAAGATTGGTCTTTTTTAAAGCACCAAAAAAAATAAGAATGCGTGGGACGTTTCTTGAGTTCATTGTCCTTAACTACAAGGGAAAACAAAATAATTTATTCTACAATGTAAATCCTAATAGTCTCTGGCAGGACTGGCGTAAATGTCTGTTTTTTAATAATATTCTCTCTGTCAACAGAACAATGGAAAGAGAATGACTCATTGCCCCAGGTACTCTTTTCTGAATGTTATTACTTTGACTGTCCGCAATCTAGCTTGGCAGCAGGTATCTGAGAAATGCCGATTATGCCAATGTAAGCATTTTTCTGGTAAGTCAAGGAACATGTGCTTTATGCATATTTAAGCCCCCTTAGCATAGTTGAGATTCCAGATGCCTGGCAGTTGACAACCAGAGGTAGCGGCGAGGTTGAGGGTACAGCTCCCACTTCTGAGAAGAGATAGGAGGATTGCAGGGATACGGAGGTTCACTTAGCAATGATTATACACACACAGAAAAATTTATTTCACAGTTTAAACTCCTTAGAGTACCGCAATCTCTCACATAATTCACATACCTTTCTCAATTTCAAGCAAACCTAATGTTTGTTTGAATACCTAATTTCTTATCCCTCCCCCTTCCCCAGCTGTAGAAACTTGTGCCTAACAAGCCAACCAGAGGCTGCAATTCCTGTAAAATGATGGAACTGACCTGACCCCTGGGCTGGGGTTGAACAGAGTGAGGGTTAGGTACGTATATGAAAGGGGATTCTAAAGAACCCTTTAAAAAGTGTCCACTTTAAGAACGCATGGGCCCAAAAAACTGTTAGGTATGCACCATATACAGTGGGTAAAATAAGTATTGAACACATCACCATTTTTCTAGTTAAATATATTTCTATAGGTGCTATTGGCATGAAATTTTCACCACATGTCGGTAACAACCCATGCAATCCATACATACAAAGAAACCAAAACAAATAAGTTCAGAAATTAAGTTATGTGTTATAAAATGGAATGACACAAGGAAAAAGTATTGAACAAGCTAACTGAAATGTATTTAATACTTTGTTGATAATGACAGCTTCAAGGCGGCTCCTGTATGGAGAAACTAGTCGCATGCACTGTTTAGGTGTAATTTTGGCCCATTCCTCCACACAAACAGTCTTCAAATCCTGAAGGTTCTGTGGTCTGTTTCTATGAACTCTGATCTTTAGTTCTTTCTATAGATTTTCTATTGGATTCAAGTCAGGTGATTGGCTGGGCCATTCTAGCAGCTTTATTTACTTTCTTTCCTCTGCTTTGTGTTTGGGATCATTGTCTTGCTGAAATGTCCACCCTCGTTTCATCTTCATCATTCTGGTAGATGGCAGCAGATTTTTATCAAGAATGCTTGGTAAATTTTTCCATTTATCCTTCCTTTAATAAAATGGAGTTTGCCAGTACTGTATGCTGAAAAACAGTCCCCCATGATGTTCCCACCTCCAAACTTCACTGTTAGTATGGGGGGTGTTCTTGGGGTGATATGCAGTGCCATTTGACCTCCAAACATGGTGTGTATTATGATGGTTATAAGTGCAGTGCTAAGTAGAAGTGGTCATATAAGACAAGACCGTGAGATGTCAAAAAAGTAAAAACTTAAGAGTGAAAATCTTTGGATCAGTTTTTCTCTTTGCTGAATGATAATGATCAAGGCATATCCATGTCCTATGAATCCAGCAGGGAGAGAATTCATTTTTTGGATTTGGAAATGGAAATTCCTGAGCGCCAGTTCAAATTTAAAACATATTTAAAACCCACAGATCGTAATGGTTTCACACCTCTGGACAGTTGTCACCAACCAGATCGTGGTTACGGTCATAGTCCCAGGCAGCCAGTTTTTGCTAATGCGCAGGAATTGTACCGATACTGATACTTTCAAATCACAGGCCATGGTTTTAAGGCAGAGATTTCTGGACAAAGGTTATGATCAGTTTGATGTTGACCTGAAGTTGCAAAATATCCTTAAAGTGGACAGAGGTTCTTTAGTGGCAGACAAACCATGCCAAAGTCTTGATGAATCTTTCAAATGATCAATGTTAAAAACTTACTCTGTACAACATAAGCAAATTAAGTCCAAATTTAATAAACATTGGAGCGTACTAAAAAGCGATCGAGTCTTAGGTGCCCTCTTGCCAGACCAGGCTAAAGTTGTCTATAGGGGAGCTCCCTCTTTACAGGGTAAAATTGCTCCTAATATTATCAATCCACATGTCACAGCTTCCTTTTTCAATAATTTGGTAGGTTACTACCCATGTAAAAAAAATGTGGTGTCTGTCAGTACAACACACGTGGCAGAGGAAAAACTACAGAATTTAGATCAACTACTACCAATCGAATGTATCTAATCAAACATTTTTGCACCTGCGCCACTAAGAATGTTGTATACTTGCTCCCTTGCCCTTGTGGCAAACAATATGTGGGCCGTAACATTAAGACATTTACAGCAAGGGTAAACGAACACATAGTCAAGATCAAAAAGGGCGATACTAAACATACCGTACCTAAACATTATATACAATTTCACAATAGCAATCCTAGAGGTACAGAGTTTCTGGTCATAGACAAATATATTCCCCCTTGGAGGGGAGGTGCTATGACCAGGGGAGTTTCACGCCTCAAAACCTTCTGGATCTATGAGTTGCAGTCCTACTCCCCATACGGAATGAATGTGGAGTGGGACATTAATGCCTTTATCAATAAGGCTTAATGCAACTCATTTATTGCCTTTCAGGAATCCCGGGTTTGAATATTAAAATCAATTAATTTTGAAAGGAATATACTTTTTAATCTTAATTTTTTATCATTTTTTATCATTTTTTTATAATAATTATTCTATCCTTTATCTAATGGTGTACTTGTAAAAACCATGTCATTGTACATCCACTATGTAATTTTGTCTAATAACCACATATTTCATATACTTGTCATTTATGTATTGAAATGTATTCATGTTAGTACCCCAGTTTCAGCATCAACTCTGTGAAGGTGTATTGTTTTTTTTTTGATTGGACACCTTGTCAATGACACTGTGACTTTCTGTTTTCATTTTTATTTTTGTCTCTATATTTTACTTATATATATGTATTTTTCTCATTTTGTTGCTAAAGATAGGTGGTGTCACTATCTTAGCAAACACCGGCAGTGCCTAGCCAATGATATGACAGATGCGGGCCATCCCCGCCTTTCCATAGCAAGGTTTGACCCGCTGACATCTATGTCTCTGGGCATACTGACATAGTAGCGGATGGCTGGTCATTCACTCGTGAACGAGTGTTAGTTGCCATTAAGCACTGCCAACGTCATGTCCGGCGGAGACTGACCATCTTAAAGTGAGGCTTGACACGCACACTTGATTTCTATAGGACGATGGTCAGATGACCCTGTCCGCACATGCGCTGACCCGCTTTTCATAGCGAGGCTTGAGTTGCACACGCGGATGCCATTTTTGAGTATCAGGAAGTGATTACATTTTCATGCTAATTCGGTACAGGTTTGTATTCTGTTATTGGGGTGCAACATCTATTTAAATGCAATGGCCATGGCATGTCTACACCCCGGATGATGTCTCCTTAGACGAAACGCATTGGGCCGAAATTTGCTGATGTCATTGCATGAACTTACAGTCTGTTTTACAAGTGCTTTTTATTTGCTCAAATGTGAGTGTTCCTCTATTTTTAATAAATATCCATTGTTATGTGGATTTACACTGGCTGCATCTTGTGAACACACGGGAAAGAATTGATCAACCCACCTCTGAGTTTTTCTTCTTTGTTGGGAGCCATTTGAATGACAGTGTGACCATCATCCGTTGGTGCCATTAGTTGAAGACGTGGATGTCCGTCTTATTGGTGCCGTTTCACCAGTAGCCCTAATGACTCAGAAGGCGTATGCCTTGTTGAGTCTATTAGGTCTGATAAGCCTTCCAAACGTTGATGATGGTTTTGCTTCTATCATCCACTCTTCACAATTGTCCTTTCACTGATATCCTAAGGTGGCTCTCCACTTACCAGGATCTACAGCAATTTTCAACTGCCATCGGTGGACTTATTCCCTTGCTATCACGTTGTGGACCCTTCTAAGTGGATGTGCACATTTGTTTTTAAAAGTGTATAATGTTTATGTTTATACATTTAATATTTTTTCACTCTTAAGTTTTTACTTTTTTGCCATCACATGGTCTTATCCTACATGACCGCTTCTACTTAGTGTTGCACTTATACCCATTATCTTACTTGCAATCGTCTTTTGCTGTGCTGGCTGCTGATTCCATTTTTCAGGTGACAGCATGGTATTTTCTACTCTTACATGGTGCGTATTATGGCATCCAAAGAGTTTAATTTTGGTATCATCTGACCAGACTATATTTTCTCCACTATTTCACAGGCTTGACTAAATGTTGTGCAGCAAACTTTAAACAAGCTTCAACATGCTTTTTCTTCAGCAATGGAGTCTTGCGTGGTGAGCATGCATACAGGCCACGGCGGTTGAGTGCATTACTTATTGTTTTCTTTGAAACAATTGTACCTATAATTCCAGCTCTTGCTGAAGCTCTCCAAAAGTGGTCCTTGGCTCTTGGACAACTCTTCTGATAATTGTTTTCACTCTTCTGTCAGAAATTGTGTGAGGAGCACCTGGTCGTGGCTGGTTTATGGTGAAATTATGTTCTTTCCACTCTTGGATTATGGCCCCAACAGTGCTCACTGGATCATTTATAAGTTTAGAAATCCTTCCCTAACCAATGCCATCAGTATGTTTTGCAACAATAAGGTTGCAAAGGTCTTGAGAGAGCTCTTTGCTTTTACCCATCATGAGATGTTTTTTGTGTGACACATTGGTAATGGGCTACCTTTACAGGCCATCAGTTGAGACTGAACCAGCTGATACTAATTTGCACTGACAAGGGGCAGGATTGCTTTCTAATTACTGATAGATTTCACCTGGTATCTTGACTTTCCATGCATTTTTGCACCTTCCTTTCTTCATGTGTTCAATACTTTTTCCCAGTGTCATTATATTTTATTACTGTATTTGTTTTGGTTTTGTTGTATGTATGTATTGCATGGGTTGTTACCGACATGTGGCGAGACATTTAATGCCAATAGCACCTTTAGAAACATATTTACCTAGAAAAATGGTGACGTGTTCAATACTCATTTTACCTACTGTATTTGGTGCACAGAACACTGATTTATGGAATGCACCAAATAATTGTTCAAGTTGAACGGGAAGGTGCAACTATTATCCAATCTCAAAGTGTGACATGACAAAATCTTTGTCTTTGTGAAGAAGATGGGAGTTGCACTCCATTGTTAGCTCATCTTTACACTTTATTCTGTTGACAATAAATCATATTCTACCCTTGTAAACAAGCCCATGAGGGTGAAACGTGATTAGTGACTGTCAACAGAATAAAGTATCAAGGTGAGCTTACTTTCAACTTCTTATATTCTTATTTTGGAGTGAAGACATACTACAGGAGCTGGCACCCAGGTGAATATTAGTAGTTGGAGGATTGGAACAGTTTGTGAATGTTGCCAAATAATACATTTTTCAGAAAATAAGTGTAGCAAGAGCTGTAAGGTAGGAGAAAGCTACCTACAGCTGTGTGTTGGGAGAGACAGGGGAAACAGCTATAGAGGGGCAGAGGACACTACTGGGGGGGGGGAACAGAGGATAGTGCTATGCAGGTGGGGGGGGCAGAAGAGAGGACACCACTGTGGGGGGGTTGCAGAGGGAACTGCTAATGGGGGGAGGGCACTACAGAGGGGGGGCAGAAGACACTACTGGGGGGGGGGGGGTTTGGTGCAGAGGGCACTAGGGCAGAGAAAACTTTTTGGTGGGTAGGGGGGAGTGATTTGAAGCGGGGCAGAAGACTTAAGTTTTTATTAAGTGCTTTATTTTTATTTTTTTAAATGGCGACACCAATGCCACAACCCCCCCTTTCGCCGGGGATCTTTGATTTCCTACATCTTGCCCAGATAGATCTCAACTTCTGAAAGATTGCCTACACCTGGATTAGGGCATGGGATACTCCAAAATGCTGCACAGTAACAGGAGGACAGTTTTCACCAGTCTCCCATTCAGAGATTCTGCTGCAGACACAGGGGAATAGCCAGTACTCTGAGACCCTATAGGAGAGCCGTCTTAGTCCATAGTTACCTCTGGCACCTGGGATAACAATTCAGGGTTAGTACTCACAACTCCCCAGGACAACTGCACACCTTCCAGCTTCCTCCATGCACAGCCCAGAGGGAGACAATCCTTCTCCAGGTCAGAACCCTGGTAAAGTCCCATAGCCAGCTCCTCAAACAGATCGCTTCAGGCTCTCAGCTCTGCCACAGCTGAGGCCTCTGAATCAGCTACACAATACACAGGCTGCCTCAAAGGGCAGCAGCCCCAGAGACTCTGGAACCCTCCATGCCAAGAAAAGAATGATCTCTTCAGAGCTCCAGGCCATTTATTATTTCCCCAGCCACCTTCTGGACACTCCCCCTCCAGGGATTGGTTTTGACAGAATTAAGAAAAAAAATATGAAAAATTGCTAATTTTTAAGGCTTATATGCAAGTTATTGCCATAAAAAGTGCATGGGGACCCGGGTACTCCCCTAGGGGACATGTATCAATGCATAAAAAAGTTTTGAAAACAACAATTTTTTCAGGAGCAGTGATTTTAAAATGCTTAAAGTGAAACAATAAAAAGGAAATATTCCTTTAAATATCGTGGCTGGGGGGGTCCACCTAGTCTGCTTGTAAAGTGCAATGGGTAGAACAGTGCCGCACCTTCGGGTCTGGTATAGATTGGTATAGATTTTAAGGGGAACTCCACACCAAAATGTAAAAACAAAAACAGCGTGGGGTCCACCCCAAAATCCATACCAAGCCCTTTGGGTCTGGCATAGATTTTAAGGGCAACTCCACGCCAAAATTGTAAAAAAAATTGGCATGGGGTCCCCTCCAAACTCCATACCAAACCCTAATCCAAGCAAGCAGCCTGGCAGGCCAGGAAAGGAGGGGGATGAGCGAGTGCCCCCCCTCCTGAACCATACCAGGCCGCTTGCCCTCAACATGGGAAGAGTGCTTTGGGGTCTTCCCCAAAGCACCTTCCCCCCATGTTGATGGGGACAAGGGCCTCTTCCCGATAACCCTGGCCATTGGCTGTCGGGGTCTGCGGGCGGGGGGCTTATCGGAATTTGGAAGCCCCCTTTAACAAGGGGACCCCCAGATTCCGCCCCCCCTATGTGAACGGGTAGTTGTATCCCTACCCATTCACCAAAAAAAGTGTCAAAAAGTAAAAACCAAAACAGACGGTTTTTGATAATTTCTCTAATAAAGAAAAAAAAAAAAGTGCCCGCGATGTCCATTGATCTTCAGTCATGCTGTCCGACGGACCCAAAAAATAGAAGAAAAAAAAAAGCTCCACCTCGATGGGAGGCCTCCTGAAGACTGCTGTCTCTTGGCTGTGACATGTGTTTATAGGCAAGGGCAGGGCCACCCAGTGATGTAACCGAGTGACCACGCCCCCTTCTTGTGTCATGTGACGTCAAAAGGGGTGGGGTCATCCGGTTACATCAGCGGGTGGCCCCGCTCTTGCCTATATAACAGCTGTCAAAGCCAAAAGACAGAAGTCGCTGGGAGATCTTCCATGGAGGCGGAGTTTTTTCTTTCTATTTTTCGGGGGACACTTTTTTTTTCTTTTTTAATAAAGGAATTGTCAAAAATTGTCTATTGTGGTTTTTACTTTTTGACACTTTTTTTGGTGAATGGGTAGGGGTACATGTACCCCATACCCATTCATATAGGGAGGGACCGAGATCTGGGGGCCCCCTTGCTAAAGGGGACTTCCAGATTCTGAAAAGCTCCCACCCGCAGACACCGACAACCAATGGCCAGGGTTGCCGGGTAGAAGCCCTTGTCCCCATCAACATGGGGACACGGTGCTTTGGGAGGGACCCCTAAGCACCCTCCCTCATGGTGAGGGCAAGCGGCTTGGTATGCTTCAGGAGGGGGAGCGCTCGTTCTCCCCCCCCTTTCCTGGCCTGCTAGGCTGCTTGCTCGGATAAGGGTCTTGTGTGGATTTTGGGGGGACTCTATGCCGTTTTTTTTTTAATTTTAGCGTGGAGTTCCCCTTAAAATCTATGCCAGACCCAAAGGGCCTGGTACAGATTTTGGGGGAACATCACGTTGTTTTTTATTTTATTCGGGGCGTGGCGTTCCCCTTAAAATCCATACCAGACCTGAAGAGCCTGGTATGGACTGGGGGGGACCCACGCTGATTTTTTCCTTGATTTTCCATCTATATTGCCTGGAGCCTCTTTACAGGCAGACTAAGGAGACCCCCCCAGGCACGATATTTAACCACTTCCCGCCCGCCGGCCATCAAATGACAGCTGGGCGACGCGGCTCTCGTTCTGAGTGGATGTCATATGGGGGCCCTCCAGAATGACCACTCTTGCCTGCCCGTGGGGGCACGCATCGCTACAATCGGTGGTGTGTCAGTCTGACACACCGCTACACCGATCTCGGTAAAGAGCCTCTGACAGACACTCTTTACTACGTGATCCGCTGTGTCCAATCACGGCTGATCACGATGTAAACAGGAAGAGCCGTTGATCAGCTTTTCCTCACTCGTGTCTGACAGACGCGAGTAGAGGAGAGTCGATAAAACAGTGCCGCCTATCAGTGCCCGTCAGTGCCCATTGGTGCCACCAAATTGGTGCCACCCTATCAGTGCCCGTCAGTGCCGCCTTATCAGTGTCCATCAGTGAAGGAGAAACCTTACATAATTACAAAATTTTATAACAGAAACAAAAGAAAAACTTTTTCTTTTTCTCAAAAATTTTGGTCTTTTTTAGTTTGTTTAGTAAAAAATAAAAAACGCAGAGGTGATCAAATACCACCAAAAACTCTATTTGTGGGAACAAAATGATAAAAATTTGGTTTGGATACAGTGTAGCATAACCACGCAATTGTCTTTTAAACAGCAACAGCGCTGAAACCTGAAAATTGGCTTGGGCAGGAAGGGGGTGTAAGTGCTCGGTACTGAAGTAGCTAAAGGAATATTTAATTTTTATTGTTTCACTTTAAGCATTTTAAAATCACTGCTCCTGAAAAAACGGTTGTTTTCAAAACATTTTTTGCATTGATACATGTCCCCTAGGGCAGGACCCAGGCCCCCATACACTTTTTATGGCAATAACTTGTATATAAGCCCTTAAAAAATGAGCACTTTTGATTTTTCATGTTCTTGTCCCATAGACTTTAATAGGGTTTGCATGTTCGCTCAAACTTTTTGCTTGTTCGCATGTTCTAGTGCGAACCGAACCAGGGGGTGTTTGACTCATCCCCAATAGTAACTATGAAGAGGGCAACTGCTCCTGGGACTATGGGTGAACATACCACAAGGAAAGGATCACACTTGAGCATAGGCTTTTTGAAACTCATTTTTATGTGCAATTTACACATTTTTTCAAGCACATGTATTTTTGTTTAGGCCAATGTAAGCAGGTTACTTGGAGAAGAAAACTGAGCATTATGAGTAAAACAGTGTAAAAACGACCCTGTCTAAAGAAATGCCTGGTCTTCTTTAGCGCAAGAAGCCAGATCACATCACTCAGCCCCAGAGAATAAAATGGAAATCTTCTTTTTGAGCATAGTCACGCTTTTGAAAATGATCAATCACTCAGGTGTGAACAGGGGCTTAAGCACTTTTAGGCCAAAACAAATGGAAGCAGGTTAAAGAGGTCAATATCAAGCCTCGAAATCTGTGATAATTTTTTAAGGGGATCTTCACTACATCTGAGCACCACAAACCAAAAACTCTATTTAATTCATGTTTAATATTCAACGCAAACTCCCCCATTCATCCATGTCTCTATGCTTTATTTTGTTGAGAAATCACTTTGAAAAACACCCTCCTAGCATTACTGTCCATGGCCATATTGAGTAAGGGCAAATGATTAATGTAGCATTCACTTCCTGGAAGCCATCTGCCCTTAGCTCAAGCAGGAGAGTGTACTTAGCTGAGAAAACCCCTCCTCCCCTCCTGAAGACTCTTGGGTTGTATGACATCATTTGCCTATGCAAGAGACCAGGATTTAACTTAAGAAATGTTAAAGAAAAAAGTTAAAAACAAGTAAATATGATATACTTTCCTATTTATTTACAAATGCTAGTGACATGAGGATTAACAATAAACAATTGATTGAAAGTTCAGTTTTAAGTGCACCTGTCCCCATACTATGTACATTACTGGCAAATTCTTAACAAACTGTAAAAGAGCTTTAAAGTGACTGTAAAGGCAGAAGACTATTTATCTTAATGCATTTATGCATTAAGATAAAAAGTCTTCTGTGTGCAGCAGCCCCCCTATTACCCACCCAAGCCCCATCTCTGTCCAACGATGTCCACGAGTGACTTGGCCATCCAGGACTCTCCTCCTGATTGGCTGAGACACAGCAGCGGTGCCACTGGCTCCTGTTGCTGTCAATTAAAGTTGGTTAGCCAATCAGGAGAGAGAGGGGCAGGGCCGAACCTTGGCTCCATGTCTGAATCGATACACGGAGCTGCAGCTCGGCTCGGGTGCCCCCATAGCAAGCTGATTGCTGTGGGGGCACTGGACAGGAGGAAGGGGCCAGGAACAACTGCCATGGACCCGAGAAGAGGAGGATCCAGGCCGCCCTGTGCAAAACCACTGCACAGAGCAGGTTAGTATAATATGTTTGTTATTTTAATAGAAACAAAAATGAAGTTATCTATTCTAAAAGATCCTCAAAGATCACAACAAGACTCTGAGGTCGAATTTCAGTGGATTTCTAACAGCTTAGAAACACCTGCTGTGTTCACATTAGAGGCCTGACAGTCTGCCATGATTCTAGTGCTATTGAAAGTAAAAGGGGAAAAAAACAACGATTTCTATGCATTTGCTATGAACTTTGAAGATTAATTTCTCCATGTTGTCTATAGCTACAGAGGTAAATGAGATCTTCTTGTGTATTTACGGTCTGTTCAGACAATGTACTTACTATAAATACTTCAGTGCATACATACCAGAAATTCCTTGTCTCGGCACTTAATCCCAGTATCTATAACGTGCATGTGTATGTTTCTAAATACCTATCTGCTAGCAATTTTTAGAAATTTGATTATAGTTCCGCTTTAATTTGTTAAAACTGCTAATATGTATAAATCTTACAGTAATTGCTACATAATAACAACATATGTTTATGAAATCTGAAAGCACCGTGTCTGACTCATGCATACTTTTCTCCGATATATATTAGACAAGCACTGAAAAATAAGGAATGGAATGTGCTGGAAACAATTGTAAAGGACCACTGTCATAAAAACATTCTCTGGTAACGCTCTGGGGGTTGAACATGTGATGATAGTATTTAGTATTTTATTTCCTTTATTTGTTCCACATGAATTTATTAATATATATGTCTCTGCATTTACTTGCGAACATACAAAAAAGGACAGTGAGAGGATTTGGGAAAACAAATTGTGCCCTTATTTGGTGATAAATTGTAATGGATATCTCTTGAGTTTTTTGGGTGTTTTTTACTGTTAAAGGAAAACTTGCCAAAAAGTATTTTTTTATTTAAGCTGTATATTTCTTGTCATTACCATGACCCACCACCAAAAAAACAAAAGCCCAAAATAAATTCTACCCTTGACATATGCGGCAATATCACTTCCTAAAAGTATGATTCTCTAAAAAAAAAAAAAAAAAAAAAAAAATCCAATATTGGATAATAAATTGGGTAATAAATTTAAAAGAGCGAACAAAAATCCTGGATGGCTTAACTCCAATGTAAATATGCATATAAAAGCAAAGGAGAAGGCCTTCAAAAAATACAAGGTTGAGGGATCATCCACAGCATTCAGAATTTATAAAGAATGCAATAAGAAATGTAAGGGTGCAATTAGGACGGCTAAGATAGAACATGAAAGACACATAGCGGAGGAGAGCAAAAAAAATCCCAAGAAATTCTTTAAGTATGTAAACAGTAAAAAAGGGAGGACAGACCATATTGGCCCCATAAAGAATGAGGAAGGACATCTGGTTACAAAGGATGGGGAGATGGCAAAGGTATTGAATTTATTCTTCTCCTCAGTCTTCACGAGTGAATCGGGGGGCTTCAGTAACCAAAACTGCAGTGTTTATCCTCATGACACAACACAGGAAGCACCTCCATGGTTAACAGAGGACAGAATTAAAATTAGACTTTAGAAACGTAACATTAATAAATCACCGGGACCAGATGGCTTGCATCCGAGGGTACTTAGGGAACTCAGTCAGGTCATTGCCAGACCGTTGTTCCTAATTTTTACAGACAGTCTATTGACTGGAATGGTACCAGCTGATTGGAGAAAAGCCAATGTAGCACCAATATTTGAAAAGGGCCCAAAAAACATCCCTGGGAATTACAGACCAGTTAGTCTAACATCAATAGTATGTAAACTCTTAGAGGGGATGATAAGGGACTATATACAAGATTTTAGTAATAAGAACGATATCATTAGCAGTAATCAGCATGGATTCATGAAGAATCGTTCTTGCCAAACCAATCTATTAAACTTCTATGAGGAGGTGAGTTGCCATCTAGATAAAGGAAGGCCCGTAGATGTGGTGTATCTGGATTTTGCAAAAGCATTTGACACAGTTCCCCATAAACGTTTACTGTACAAAATAAGGTCCGTTGGCATGGACCATAGGGTGAGTACATGGATTAAAAACTGGCTACAAGGGTGAGTTCAGAGGGTGGTGATAAATAGGGAGTACTCAGAATGGTCAGGGGTAGGTAGTGGGGTTCCCCAGGGTTCTGTGCTGGGACCAATCCTATTTAATTTGTTTATAAACGACCTGGAGGATGGGATAAACAGTTCAATCTCTGTATTTGCAGACGATACTAATCTAAGCAGGGCAATAACTTCTCCGGAGGATGTGGAAACCTTGCAAAAAGAACTGAACAAATTAATGGGGTGGGCGACTACATGGCAAATGAGGTTCAATGTAGAAAAATGTGAAATAATGCATTTGGGTGGCAAAAATATGAATGCAATCTATACACTGGGGGGAGAACCTCTGGGGGAATCTAGGATGGAAAAGGACCAGGGGGTCCTAGTAGATGATAGGCTCAGCAATGGCATGCAATGCCAAGCTGCTGCTAATAAAGCAAACAGAATATTGGCATGCATTAAAAGGGAGATCAACTCCAGAGATAAAACGATAATTCTCCCGCTCTACAAGACTCTGGTCCGGCCGCACCTGGAGTATGCTGTCCAGTTCTGGGCACCAGTCCTCAGAGTGATGTACTGGAAATGGAGCGAGTACAAAGAAGGGCAACAAAGCTAATAAAGGGTCTGGAGGATCTTAGTTATGAGGAAAGGTTGCGAGCACTGAACTTATTCTCTCTGGAGAAGAGACGCTTAAGAGGGGATATGATTTCAATTTACAAATACTGTACTGGTGACCCCACAATAGGGATAAAACTTTTTCGCAGAAGAGAGTTTAATAAGACTCGTGGCCACTCATTACAATTAGAAGAAAAGAGGTTTAACCTTAAACTACGTAGAGGGTTCTTTACTGTAAGAGCGGCAAGGATGTGGAATTCCCTTCCACAGGCGGTGGTCTCAGCGGGGAGCATTGATAGCTTCAAGAAACTATTAGATAATAACCTGAATGACCGCAACATACAGGGATATGTAATGTAATACTGACACATAATCACACACATAGGTTGGACTTGATGGACTTGTGTCTTTTTTCAACCTCACCTACTATGTAACTATGTAATACTTCTCTTTTAAATTCAAAAAAAGTTTTTTTCTTGAATCCTACTTAAGCACACCGACCTTGACCTTTGATACTGATTCGGACCTTTGGCCCAAACACTGACTCTGACACTAACCTAGATCAAGCCCCGATGCAGCTCTCTATGTAGCTCTTTTATATTTATTTGTTTATTTATTATGCACATTTTAATTTAACCTGTCACAGCAATCAAGTAATTTGGGAAGTGGTCCTCCCAATTTCTGATCATTAGTATGAGACCCAGAGCTGTTTGTGACAGCTTGGTCTCCATGCTGGGAATTTGCTATAGACAGTCCGATTAAGGTTTTCACAGGTTTTCTGTGTACCCACCAATGTCAATTTCAACCATGAAAACAGGTCAGGGTGGTATATAGAGATAGGTTAGGGTGGTATATAGTGCCAGGTCAGGGTGGTATATAGTGCCAGGTTAGGGTGGTATATAGTGCCAGGTTAGGGTGGTATATAGTGACAGGTTAGGGTGATATATACAGCCAGGTCAGGGTGGTATATAGAGCCAGGTCAGGGTGGTATATAGCGCCAGGTCAGGGAAGAGATAAGCTTGGGCGTGTTATTTGGATATACCATATTTATCTTACTCGCACCTTAACTTTAAGACGGAAGTTTCAGGAAAAAAACCTAAATTTTAAATAAAGAACTGTGAAGAAAAATAAGGGTCAGTGCCCATCAATGCAGCCTAATCAGTGCCCATCTGCAGCCCCACCACTGCCATGAATGCAGAACCCCCACTGCCATGAATGCCGCACCCCCATTGCCATGAATGCAGCCCCACCAATGCCATGAATGCAGCACCCCCATTCCCATGAATGCAGCCCCCCATTCCCATGAATGCAGCCCCCCATTGCCATGAATGCAGCCCCCCATTGCCATGAATGCAACCCCACCATTGCCATTAATGCAGCACCCCCATTACCATCAGTGCAGTCTGATCGATGCCCATCTGCAGCCTCGGAGGGGACAGGGAGGGGGTCGGGAAGAGCACCAAAAGATTACATACAGGAGAATCTCCTGTTTTCTCGGCGGTCTCTTTAATACAAAGTCCTGCCTCCTATGATGGACCAAGCAGTCGTCCAATGGCAGCGCAGAGGATTGGACTTCCTATTACAGAGGCCGCCGCATAAACAGGTAATTCTCCTGTATGTACGGCACTCGTCCCGACCCCTCCCTGTCCCCTCCGTGGCAGCCAGAATATATATCTTTTGTGGCCCCGGCGCTCAGAGATTCGTTGGGGGCCACAAAAGATATATATCCAAATTACCAAGTGGGCCGCTTGAAACCAGAAAGCGGGCCGCAATTGGCCCGCGGGCTGGACTTTGGACATGCCTGCATTAATATATATACATATATGGGTATTGTCATGTTTCATATGCTTGTGATATGCCTTTAACCACTTCAGCCCCGGAAGGTTTTACCCCCTTCCTGACCAGAGCACTTTTTACAATTCGGCACTGCGTCGCTTTAACTGTTAATTGCGCAGTCATGCAATGGTGTACCCAAACGAAATTTGCGTCCTTTTCTTCCCACAAATAGAGCTTTCTTTTGATGGTATTTGATCACCTCTGCCGTTTTTATTTTTTGCGCTATAAACGGAAAAAGACCGAAAATTTTGAAAAAAAATGATATTTTCTACTTTTTGTTATAAAAAAAATCCAATAAATTCAATTTTAGTCATACATTTAGGCCAAAATGTATTCGGCCACATGTCTTTGGTAAAAAAAATGTCAATAAGCGTATATTTATTGGTTTGCGCAAAAGTTATAGCGCCTACAAACTAGGGTACATTTTCTGGAATTTACACAGCTTTTATTTTATGACTGCCTATGTCATTTCATGAGGTGCTAAAATGGCAGGGCAGTACAAAACCCCCACAAATGACCCCATTTTGGAAAGTAGACACCCCAAGGAAATTGCTGAGAGGCATGTTGAACCCATTGAATATTTTTTTTTTTTGTCCCAAGTGATTGAATAATGACAAAAAAAAAAAAAAAAAAAAAAAATTACAAAAAGTTGTCACTAAATGATATATTTCTCACACAGGCCATGCGCATATGTGGAATTGCACCCCAAAATACATTTAGCTGCTTCTCCTGAGTACGGGGATACCACATGTGTCGGACTTTTTGGGAGCCTAGCCGCATACGGGGCCCCGAAAACCAAGCACCGCCTTCAGGATTTCAAAGGGCATAAATTTTTGATTTCACACCTCACTACCTATCACAGTTTTGAAGGCCATAAAATGCCAAGATGGCACAAAACCCCCCCAAATGACCCCATTTTGGAAAGTAGACACCCCAAGCTATTTGCTGAGAGGCATGTCGAGTCCATGGAATATTTTATTTTTTGACACAAGTTGCGGGAATGTGACAATTTTTTTTTTTTTTGCACAAAGTTGTCACTAAATGATATATTGCTCACACAGGCCATGGGCATATGTGGAATTGCACCCCAAAATACATTTAGCTGCTTCTCCTGAGTACGGGGATACCACATGTGTGGGACTTTTTGGGAGCCTAGCCGCGTACGGGGCCCCGAAAACCAAGCACCACCTTCAGGATTTCAAAGGGCATAAATTTTTGATTTCACACCTCACTACCTATCACAGTTTTGAAGGCCATAAAATGCCAAGATGGCACAAAACCCCCCCAAATGACCCCATTTTGGAAAGTAGACACCCCAAGCTATTTGCTGAGAGGCATGTTGAGTCCATGGAATATTTTATATTTTGACACAAGTTGCGGGAAAGTGACCATTTTTTTTTTTTTTTTTTTTTTTTTGCACAAAGTTGTCACTAAATGATATATTGCTCAAACATGCCATGGGCAAATGTGGAATTACACCCCAAAATACATTCTGCTGCTTCTCCTGAGTATGGGGATACCACATGTGTGGGACTTTTTGGGAGCCTAACTGCGTACGAGGCCCTGAAAACCAAGCACCGCCTTCAGGATTTCTAAGGGCATAAATTTTTGATTTCACTCCTCACTACCTATCACGGTTTTGAAGGCCATAAAATGCCAAGATGGCACAAAACCCCCCCAAATGACCCCATTTTGGAAAGTAGACACCCCAAGCTATTTGCTGAGAGGCATGTTGAGTCCATGGAATATTTTATTTTTTAACACAAGTTGCGGGAATGTGACAATTTTTTTTTTTTTTGCACAAAATTGTCACTAAATGATATATTGCTCACACAGGCCATGGGCATATGTGGAATTGCACCCCAAAATACATTTAGCTGCTTCTCCTGAGTACGGGGATACCACATGTGTGGGACTTTTTGGGAGCCTAGCCGCGTACGGGGCCCCGAAAACCAAGCACCGCCTTCAGGATTTCTAAGGGCATAAATTCTTGATTTCACTCCTTACTACCTATCACAGTTTTGAAGGCCATAAAATCCCAAGATGGCACAAAACCCCCCCAAATGACCCCATTTTGGAAAGTAGACACCCCAAGCTATTTGCTGAGAGGCATGTTGAGTCCATGGAATATTTTATATTTTGACACAAGTTGCGGGAAAGTGACAATTTTTTTTTTTTTTTTTTTTTTTTTGCACAAAGTTGTCACTAAATGATATATTGCTCAAACATGCCATGGGCATATGTGGAATTACACCCCAAAATACATTCTGCTACTTCTCCTGAGTATGGGGATACCACATGAGTGGCACTTTTTGGGAGCCTAGCTTCATACGGGCCCCAAAATCCAATCACCGCCTTCAGGATTTCTAAGAGCGTTAATTTTTGATTTTACTCCTCACTACCCATCACAGTTTTGAAGGCCATAAAATGCCAAGATAGCACAAAACCCCCCAAAATGACCCCATTTTGGAAAGTAGACACCCCAAGCTATTTGCTGAGAGGCATGGTGAGTATTTTGCAGCTCTCATTTGTTTTTGAAAATGAAGAAAGACAATAAAAACATATTTTTTTTTTCTTTTTTCAATTTTCAAAACTTTGTGACAAAAAGTGAGGTCTGCAAAATACTCACTATACCTCTCATCAAATAGCTTGGGGTGTCTACTCTCCAAAATGGGGTCATTTGGGGGGGTTTTGTGCCACCTGGGCATTCCATGGCCTCCGAAACTGTGATAGGCAGTGAAGAGTGAAATCAAAAATTTACGCCCTTAGAAAGCCTGAAGGCGGTGCTTGGTTTTCGGGGTCCCGTGCGCGGCTAGGCTCCCAAAAAGTCTCACACATGTGGTATCCCCGTACTCAGGAGAAGCAGCAGAATGTATTTTGGGGTGTAATTTCACATATTCCCATGGCATGTTTGAGCAATATATCATTTAGTGACAACTTTGTGCAAAAAAAAAAAAAAAAAAAAAAAAATTGTCTTTTTCCCGCAACTTGTGTCACAATATAAAATATTCCATGGACTCAACATGCCTCTCAGCAAATAGCTTGGGGTGTCTACTTTCCAAAATGGGGTCATTTGGGGGGGTTTTGAACTGTCCTGGCATTTTATGCACAACATTTAGAAGCTTATGTCACACATCACCCACTCTTCTAAGCACTTGAAGACAAAGCCCTTTCTGACACTTGTTGTTTACATAAAAAAATAATTTTTTTTTGCAAGAAAATTACTTTGAACCCCCAAACATTATATATTTTTTTAAAGCAAATGCCCTACAGATTAAAATGGTGGGTGTTTCATTTTTTTTTTTCACACAGTATTTGCGCAGCGATTTTTCAAACGCATTTTTTGGGGAAAAAACACACTTTTTAAAATTTTAATGCACTAAAACACACTATATTGCCCAAATGTTTGATGAAATAAAAAAGATGATCTTAGGCCGAGTACATGGATACCAAACATGACATGCTTTTAAATTGCGCACAAACGTGCAGTGGCGAAAAACTAAATACATTTTAAAAAGCCTTTAAAAGCCTTTACAGGTTACCACTTTAGATTTACAGAGGAGGTCTACTGCTAAAATTACTGCCCTCGATCTGACCTTCGCGGTGATACCTCACATGCATGGGGCAATTGCTGTTTACATTTGACGCCAGACCGACGCTTGCGTTCGCCTTTGCGCGAGAGCAGGGGGGGACAGGGGTGCTTTTTTTTTTTTTTTTTTTTTTTTTTATTAATTTTTTGATTTTTTATCTTATTTTTAAACTGTTCCTTTCATTTTTTTTTTTTTTTTATCTTTTTTATTGTTATCTCAGGGAATGTAAATATCCCCTATGATAGCAATAGGTAGTGACAGGTACTCTTTTTTGAAAAAATTGGGGTCTATTAGACCCTAGATCTCTCCTCTGCCCTCAAAGTATCTGACCACACCAAGATCGGTGTGATAAAATACTTTCCCAATTTTCCAATGGCGCTGTTTACATCCGGCGAAATCTAAGTCATGAAATGCTCGTAGCTTCCGGTTTCTTAGGCCATAGAGATGATTGGAGCCATTCTGGTCTCTGATCAGCTCTATGGTCAGCTGGCCGAATCACCGGCTGCATTCTCAGGTTCCCTGTTGGGACAGGAGAGCCAGAGAAAAACATGGAAGACGGTGGGGGGGGGGGGGGGGGAATCCCTCCCACTGCTTGTAAAAGCAGTCTAGAGGCTAATTAGCCGCTAGGATTGCTTTTACATGAAAGCCGACCGCTGGCTGAAAAGAATGATACCAAGATGATACCTAAACCTGCAGGCATCATTCTGGTATAACCACTCAAAGTCCAGCAACATACCAGTACGTTGCTGGTCCTTGTATTGTAAACTTTTTTTTCATGCAGCCTGTGGGCTGAACGAAAAAAAGATATTGATCGGTGGGTATGCCCACCATTAGAATACCTCCCTTCATCCGCCCACTTCTAATGATGGGCATACATGCACCATTTATATATGCCGAAGCATGGGGGCATCCTCCCGCAAAAGGCAGGAGCAAATTGCTCCTCCACCCACTACTGCCCCCACGCTTCGGCATATATGCTGAAGTATGGAACTGTGGTGGTGAAATTACCTCCGACAGCGCTGGAGTCACGGCTTTATATATCGTGGGAGCAAACGCTTTTGCTGTCAAGATAAATAAATCCGCGCTGCAACTGAATGGCGTACCTGCTAAGCAAATGATGGTTAACAAAAAAACAAAGTAACATTACAGTATAACAGTATACCTTACCATACCTGCAAAGCAAATACAAAAAAAAACATAGTAAAAAATAAAACATTTAACGCAACCTGTGCCTACCTAAAATATATATATGCCGAAGCATGGGGGCATCCTCCCGCAAAAGGCAGGAGCAAATTGCTCCTCCACCCACTACTGCCCCCACGCTTCGGCATATATGCTGAAGTATGGAACTGTGGTGGTGAAATCACCTCCGACAGCGCTGGAGTCACGGCTTTATATATCGTGGGAGCAAACGCTTTTGCTGTCAAGATAAATAAATCCGCGCTGCAACTGAATGGCGTACCTGCTAAGCAAATGATGGTTAACAAAAAAACAAAGTAACATTACAGTATAACAGTATACCTTACCATACCTGCAAAGCAAATACAAAAAAAAACATAGTAAAAAATAAAACATTTAACGCAACCTGTGCCTACCTAAAATATATATATGCCGAAGCATGGGGGCATCCTCCCGCAAAAGGCAGGAGCAAATTGCTCCTCCACCCACTACTGCCCCCACGCTTCGGCATATATGCTGAAGTATGGAACTGTGGTGGTGAAATCACCTCCGACAGCGCTGGAGTCACGGCTTTATATATCGTGGGAGCAAACGCTTTTGCTGTCAAGATAAATAAATCCGCGCTGCAACTGAATGGCGTACCTGCTAAGCAAATGATGGTTAACAAAAAAACAAAGTAACATTACAGTATAACAGTATACCTTACCATACCTGCAAAGCAAATACAAAAAAAACATAGTAAAAAATAAAACATTTAACGCAACCTGTGCCTACCTAAAATATATATATGCCGAAGCATGGGGGCATCCTCCCGCAAAAGGCAGGAGCAAATTGCTCCTCCACCCACTACTGCCCCCACGCTTCGGCATATATGCTGAAGTATGGAACTGTGGTGGTGAAATCACCTCCGACAGCGCTGGAGTCACGGCTTTATATATCGTGGGAGCAAACGCTGTTGCTGTCAAGATAAATAAATCCGCTCTGCAGCTGAATGGCGTACCTGAAAACAAAAAAGTGGTTAACAATAAAAAAGTATAAAAAAATTGCATACCTATAAAGCAAACCTGATAAAAACATAACAATAAAACATTGCAGTATAGAATACAATAGAAAAGAGCAGAACAATAGAGAGAGAATAGAGAGAGAGAACAATAAAACGACAACTATTTTTGGTTTTTTTATTTTATATTTTTTTTGTATTTTTATTTTTTTATTTTTTTTGTATTTTTTTTTTTTTTTTAACACTTTTTTTAGTAACTTTAACTTTTAACTGTAACTGTACCAGGTTTGGGTCTCTCAAAATGCGATGGCATCTTGGGAGACCCTGTGTTAGTGTGCCTAGTCTGTGCCGTGCTGAACCCTACGCTAATACTCCACTAGTGTATGGTAGCGTTCAAAACATTCACCAATGCATAGACCAGGATTGTCAGGACAGGAGGGACAATAATAGCGGGTGTCACGCCTATATCCGCGCTTGCTGCAGACACGACATCTTTTTTGGGGGGCTCGTTGGGTAGGGGTACTCTGGAGGACATAAGGAAAATGCCTCCCATGCAGCCGGCTTACTGCATTTGGATTGGGAAGGTGAGGTGGAGCACCATCTGGATACAGAAGGGCTCTGACGATCTCTTCCTGGAATTTAAGGAAGGATCCAGTCCGTCCTGAAGCTCTGTATAGCACATGAGCATTCAGCAAAGCCAATTGAAATAAGTAAACAGACACTTTTTTGTACCAGCGTCTGGCCTTACGGGCAACTAAGTACGGCGCCAACAACTGGTCGTTGAGGTCCACCCCTCCCATATTAAGGTTGTATTCGTGGACACAGAGGGGTTTCTCCACAACACCAGTCGCCGTAGGAATTTGGGTCGTCGTGTCTGCATGAAGGGAGGTGAGAACGAAAACATTCTTCTTATCCCTCCACTTCATAGCGAGCAAATTATTATACTGCAAGCAGGCTCTCTCCCCCAGCCTAAGACGGGACTCTACAAGCCGCTGGGGAAAGCCCCGGCGATTAGGTCGCACGGTGCCACATGCTCCAATCTGATGATCAAACAAGTGACTAAAAAGTGGCACGCTCGTATAATAATTGTCCACGTACAAGTGGTACCCCTTTCCGAATAAGGGTGACACCAAGTCCCACACTATCTTGCCAGCGCTTCCTATGTATTCAGGGCAGTTTATCGGCTCTACGTGACTATCTTTGCCCTCGTAAACCATAAATCTACATGTATAGCCTGTGGCCCTGTCACAGAGCTTATACATCTTGACCCCGTATCTGGCACGCTTGCTGGGAAGGTACTGTTTGAAGGACAAGCGGCCAGAAAACTTAATCAGGGACTCATCAACGCAGACAACTTGATGGGGGGTAAACAAGTCTGCAAAACGTTGGTTGAAGTGGTTTACGAGGGGCCGAATTTTGTAGAGCCGATCGTATGCAGGGTCTCCACGAGGACGACAGAGTTCATTGTTGTTGAAATGCATGAACCGCAAAATCTGCTCGTATCGTGCCCTGGCCATGGAGGCAGAGAACACGGGCATATGGTGAATTGGGTCAGTGGACCAATATGACCGCAACTCACTCTTTTTGGTTATGCCCATGAGGAGGGAAAGGCCCAGAAAGATCTTAAATTCGGAGACCGTAATTGGTCTCCAATCTCTGGCAAGGGTGGACTGGGGAATAGTGGCGATGTGTTGACCAGCGTACAAATTGCTTTGGTCCACAATAGATCTATAGAGATCTTCGGTGAAAAACAGCGAATAAAAATCGAGTGGCGTAAAGTCAACTGTTTCCACCTGAATTCCGGGTTGGCCAGTGAAAGGGGGAAGTACGGGTGCTGCAGAAGTGGAAGGTTCCCAATTCGGATTGGCCAATGCAGCAGAAAGGGCACTATGGGCACGACGGGCCTGTCTTTGTCTTCTTGGTGGCAGCGGGACACTACTACTGCTTGCCACCTCGCCAGCTTGAACTGCACTTATGGGACTCGCCACGTCACCACGTGATACTGCAGTGCTGGATGTACGACCAGGGTGTACTAGGCCGCTGGTGCTTGCCAGTTCACCAGAAGGAGTAGCGGCACTAGTACCTCTCTGCTCCCTACGAGAGCCCTGCGGTTCATGCACTTCAAGGACAGCATAAGTTCGGGGTCTGGTACGCCTGACCCTAGCAGGGACCACAACTCCGTCGTCAGAGCTATCTGTCATGGAGCCGCTGTCCTCTACAGGTTCGTATTCTGAGCCTGAACTTGACAGATGAGTGACTTCCTCTTCACTATCTGTCATACTCAGAATCCTGTAGGCCTCTTCACTAGTGTACCTTGGATTTGCCATTTTGGCCTCTAAATTTAGGGGTACACTAGTGAGACTCACAGGCAAAAAAGCTCCTGACTGTTAGCGACTATCAAAACGCTACCAAAAAACTGTTAGCGATCGCAGGGATCAGGCCTGACTCTGCGACCGCTGCAGTTGTGTGCTTAGTGTTTTGTAAGTGTCAGTTATCGATCGATACTGCACTTGGGTGGGCTGGGCTGGGCTGGGCGCAGAGGCAAAACGCAGGTGCTAGCAGGTATCTGGGCTGATCCCGCTAACACTGTGTTTCAGGGAACCCTAAACTGCTGGGGAGTATAGATCTGATCGGATCAGATATCGATCCGTTCAGATACTATAGCACTAAGGGAGGTGTATGCTGCGTGCGTGGGTTTTAGCGGTACTAGCGCTAACCTGACGCTGCCTGGGGCGACGCAGACCTTATCAGATCCTAAAAACTTAACTTCTATCACCGCCGGGCAATTAGGGGGTTAAACCTTTATAAGGTAATAAACGGCGGGTGCCCTAAAACTATAATAAACTATAATAAACTGTAATAAACTATAATAAACTACAAAAAACAAACTATCTAACCAGCGTCACCCGTAACACTTATACGGTGATCGCTGGTGAAAGGGTTAACTAGGGGGCAATCAGGGGGTTAAAACCTTTAGCAGGTAGTATATGGGGGTCCCTGTCGCTATAAAACACTGACAGCAAACCTATATACTCACCTCCCTAACTAGCGTCACCTGTGTCACTAATACAGCGATCAGAAAAACGATCGCTTAGCAACACTGGTGACGGGGGGTAATCAAGGGGTTAACTTTTATTAGGGGGGGGTTAGGGGGTACCCTGGACCTAAGGGGGGGTACCCTAGACCTAAAGGGGGCTAACCTAACTGCCCTAACACTTATAACTGACAAACTGACACCAATGCAAAAAAAAAAAAAACACTGCTATTGGTGTCAGAGTGACAGGGGGTACAGGGGGGTGATCAGGGGGTGATCGGGGGGTGACAGGGGGGTGAAAAGTGTGCCTGCGTGTTCTACTGTTAGTGTAGTGTTGGTGCACTTACTTGGATGTCTTCTCTCCTCTGCGCCGGACGAAAAGACCGACTCGAGGAGAGATGACATCACTTCCTTTCCCTCTGTTTACATTACAGAGGGAAAGGAAGCATTTTCATTCGCCGGGAGCGATCGGGAGGGGGTGGCCATCAATGGATGGCCTCCCCCTCACCTCCCATCGCCCGCGAACGAGAGCCGACCGTCTATGGCACCGGGGGGGGGTCCGATCGGACCCCCCACCCGCGGAAGGCAAATCACGTACAGGTACGTGATTTTGCCTGTCCGTGCCACTCTGCCGCAGTATATCTGCGTTAGGCGGTCGGCAAGTGGTTAAATGTTATTTGTATTCTGTCCCTGGTTCCTCCCCTTAGCTCAGTTTTATCCTGTATAGTTACCTCCACCCTTTGTTAATTTTTCCCAGTAATGTATCTCATCTCAGCCTCATGTCTCATGGAGTGGATCACATTATGATCTTTTGACCTATCTGATGGTCATTGTTGTAAGATCCTCACAGTTTAAGGATTAAACTTCACAAGATCTGCAAGGTGTTGTCTGGATTGAGTCACTGTCTGTTAATTCAGCTAAGATTGAGTTACCAATATCATCCCCCACAGCTATTACCCCTTTGTATCACTTGTCCCTCCCGCCTAGATTGTAAGCTCTAACAAGTAGGGCCCTCTAAATGCTCCTGTATTGAATTGTATTGTAATTATTTCTGTCTGCCCTAATGTTGTAAAGTGCTGCGCAAGCTGTAGGTACTATATAAATCCTGTATAATAATAATAATAATACAGTATCTCACAAAAGTGAGTACACCCCTCACATCTTTGTAAATATTTTATTCTATCTTTTCATGTGACAACACTGAAAAAATAACACTTTGTTACAATGTAAAGTAGTGAGTGTACAGCTTGTATAACAGTGTAAATTTGCTGTCCCCTCAAAAGAACTCAACACACAGCCATTAATGTCTAAACCACTGGCAACAAAAGTGAGTACACCCCTAAGTGAAAATGTCCAAATTGAGCCCAAGGTGTCAATATTTTGTGTGGCCACCATTATTTTACAATACTTCCTTAACCCTCTTGGACATGGAGTTCGCCAGAGCTTCACAGGTTGCCACTAGAGTCCTCTTCTACTCCTCCATGATGACATCACAAAGCTGGTATATGTTAGAGACCTTGCACTGCTCCACCTCCTGTTTCTGGAGATGTGCTTGGCCAGTCCATCACCTTTACCCTCAGCTCCTTTAGCAAGGAAGTGGTCATCTTGGAGGTGTGTTTGGGGTCGTTATCATGATGGAATACTGCCCTGCGGCTTAGTCTCCTAAGGGAGGGATCATGCTTTGCTTCAGTATGTCACAGTACATGTTGGCATTCATGGTTCCCTCAATGAACTGTAGCTCCCCAGTGCTGGCAGCACTCATGCAGCCCCAGACCATGACACCTCCACCACCACACTTGACTGTAGGCAAGACACACTTGCCTTTGTACTCCTCACCTGGTTGACACCACACACGCTTGACACCATCTGAACCAAATAAGTTTATCTTGGTCTCATCAGACCACAGGTCATGGTCCTAGTAATCCATGTTCTTAGTCTGCTTGTCTTCAGCAAACTGTTTTCGGGCTTTCTTGTGCATCATCTTTAGAAAAGGTTTCCCTCTGGGACAACAGCCATGCAGACAAATTTGATGCAGTATGCAGTGTATGGTCTGAGCACTGGCAGGCTGAACCCCCACCCCTTCAACCTCTGTAGCAATGCTGGTGGCACTCATACATCTATTTCCGAAAAGACAACCTCTGGATATGATGCTGAGCATGTGCACTCAACTCCTTTGGTTGACCATGGCAAGGCCTGTTTTGAGTGGTTTGGAGACGTTGTTGAATGGCTGTGTGTTGTTATTTAGAGGGGACAGCAAATTTACACTGTTATACAAGCTATAAACTCACTACTTTGCATTGTAGCAAAGTGTTATTTCTTCAGTGTTGTCACATGAAAAGATATAATAAAATATTTACAAAGATGTGAGGGGTGTACTCACTTTTGTGAGATACTGTATATAAACATGAGCCGAAATGTACTCCATGTCATGGGATCAATAGATATTGCAAAATTGGTCTACTAGTTGGATAAACCATAGATTAATGACATGACTGCAGCCAAATAGCTTAGCTCGTTTCATGGATTCGCTCCACTTCCTCAGGAGTGGATGCACAACCTCTATAAAGGCTAGTTCATGACGTGTGATACTGCGAGATGAAAGCCACTGCAAGTGTCCAGGAGCTGTGGTGGTAAACCCCGCAAGGAGACCAGGTGCACATATAAAAATCCCCAGGGAAATAGGAAACTCCAACGTGTAATTTGTGGTAGTATGTATTGATGGTTGCAAAGTTTCTTACATGCCCACATGGAGTCATGGTCCAAATATGACAAGCAATGTGCCCAAAGTGTAAAGCTAACTTCTTAAATTTCTATATGTAAATTAACTGCATTTTAGCTTTCTTCTTCCTGGACTCTTCCTTCTCTTAACCCCATGATGGAAACATCTTCTGGTGACAAACATGTGCTGGGTGAGGCTGCAATTGGGGTCCATTGCTAGGGAGGTAGGTCTGTAAGGTCTGAGGAAGGTATGAAATGGGCTACTAGTGGTGCTGGTTAGATCAGGTCGGGGGCCTCCCATGGATACCTCTATAATGGTCCTTACAGGAGGACCATTATAGAGGTATCCATGGGAGGCCCCCGACCTGAGAGGTCCTCAGAGGACCATTGCACCTCAGTGAGTCTCAGAGGACCAGATGGATAATTCCTAAAGAAACGTGGTGTCATCCTCTGGAAAGAAAAGCAAAGTAATGCATAAACATTCCTTATTATACAGACAACTTTAAAACAAGTATAATAATAAGTAGGGGTGCACCGATACTAAGCATTTGCAGGAGTACCGGTACTCACGCAAATGCCCCAATACCTAAAACCATTACTTTCAGGTTCGGCTCGCATGCCCCCACTGACAGCTGAAATTTAAAAGAAGAAGCTGGCAATTACCTGTTGTTTTGGAGCGGTGCCACCACTTCCTTAACAACTGATGCCTCATTCAGCTGTCAGTGGGGTTCCCCTGTTGACAGCTGAAGTGTAAACAAAGTCCTGGCAATTGCAGCCGTCAAAAAAAATAAAATCTCCCTGACAATGTTTATCAACAACATTGCTTAGCGCTAAAACAGAAAGATAAAAAGAAACATTGTTTTATTTTTTATCTTTCTGTTTATTCATCTACAGATCAAAGGGTTGAACTTTGATCTGCAGATGAAGACAGTTTAAAACAACGCGTCAAGTAAACAATTCAATTTTTAATAAATGTTCCTCTGTTTAACCCCTTATTAACCTTTAATTTACTTTAATCAGCTTTAATTAACAAATTTTTCTCCTTCTCCATTTAATTCTTATTTTCCTACTGATAATTTTTTTGGTTCATTTCTATTTTATAAACTATTACTAAAGTGATACTAAAGGATTGTATTTTATTTTTTAAAATAACAAACATGTCATACTTACCTCCACTGTGCAGCTTGTTTTGCACAGAGTGGCCCTGAACAACCATTTCTGGGGTCCCTCGGTGGCTCTTGCCGCATTAGAAAACCCCCTTGGAGAAGCGCTCTCCCGAGGGGGTTACCTTGCGGGAGCGCTGCCGAGTCCAGCATTCGGCGTCCATAGAGGCCGAATGCAGGACACGGCCCCGCCCCCCCCCCCCCAGCTCCTGCGTCATTGGATTTGATTGACAGCAGCGGGAGCCAATGGCTGCGCTGCTATCAATCTATCCAATCAAGAGTCAGGAACCCTTGGAGAGAGGGATGGCGGGGACGTGCCAATGGAAATTCGGGGCTCATGTAAGTAAAACGGGGGGGGCTAGGGGGCTGGTGACTGCAGGGTGTTTTTTCACCTTAATGCATTAAGGTGAAAAAACGTGAGCCTTTACAATCCCTTTGATTAAATTTTTTTTTTTGCTTGCTTTGTTTGTTAATATTTTTACACCTTTAACATATATTTACATGTTTCACATTAAAAAAATGCAATGTATTTCATTTGTAAATAACTTTTCAATGCTTTGTACCATTGCTAAAAGCTAAAGCGTAAACAAAGCAGTTGCAGTATGTATCAGTAATTGGTATCAGCGAGTACTAAAAAAAAAAGTATTGGTACTCGTAAAAAAAAAAAAAGTATCGTGCATCCCTAATTATAAGTCTGGGTTTCATACAGGCCACTTTAAATCAAGTACATTAATAAGTCTGGGTCTCAGATATTTATTGGAGAAAAAAATGGTTGATCAACCACTGCAGAGGGTGTTGACTGCAGTTCATTGGTTGTCAAAGATTACCTATAGTTTACACGACAGGGTGACAATGTTCTGGCGGCATTGGAAGCCCATGGGTTACAGTCGTCACCCTATTAGCGATGTCCTATAGGCACAGCAAAGCTTGTTTTAACAGTTAATTATTATTACAAATCTGCAGCCATGTTTCAATCCCCTAAAATCTGCTAGGTTATTTTAGAAATTACACCTATATCTACAAAAAAATAGTATTAGGGTTTATATATACTGTGTTTCCAGTGCATTCAGTTTATAAAATAGAAGAGGTGCTGTTGAAAATACATTCTGTTTCAGAATAACATCCCTTTAATTTTCTACATTATGCAATCTTTTTATGAATTATGTGCTGTATCTAAACACAGCAAGAGGATCAAGGATGGAGAAAATACTTTGCTTTGTGGGGAGTTAAAACCATAAGACATATTTCAAAGTGCTGGTCATTTACGAGACAAATGTTTTAAAGTTGCCTTTCACAATCAAAGCAGGAACACAAGCTTGTGTTTTTTCTCCCTTAAATTATTTGGTTTGATTTACAAATTTCCTCCTAAGAATGACTGCCAAACTATGCAATCGGAAAGAAATGGAAAGTATGCTAATCATTACTTCAAACGTGTTAGGTCTAATAGAAAGACCCTCTAACTCATTAAGACATAATATGTGATAATTGATTGTACAGCTGTTTTGCGGATCTCTTTCAGAATTTATCTAAAGAAAAAAGTATTTTTAAAATTCCATTACCTTAAAGATTAAAAATATGACACCTTATTATAACGTCACTGGGCAAATCAGGAGATCTGAAAATATAAACGTTTTTCTTTTTCCAGTCATCCTTTAAATTCTCTTTTGAAATCTACAAGGGTCCTCCGATTCAGTTCTGAATTACCAAATATGCAATGGGCCCCACGTTGTTTAAGGGCCTTGCGACAATGGATCAAAATAATAATACTGATTTGATCTTGAAAGAAAATTACAATGAAGCTTTTACAAAAGATAGAAAAAATGAATCAACTCAAAGAAACAAAAATTGTACATTAAAGACTGTATAGACAATACTGTAATAATGTAATGCACCCAATAACAACTTACAGTAAAGCACATAAACCATAGACATCAGGTTCACTTTCAGTGGCAGTGCGTCCATAAGGGCACACGGCGCTGCCCCCTCTCTCCAGCCACCCCCTCTATGACCATTGCATGAATCTATCCATGGCCGCCTCTGCCACCCCCTATTCAGGCGCCAAGCCCCTTTTTGGACGCCGGGCACCTGAATTACAGCGACGGGGGAGTTTTTGAAGCATCTGATTAGAGCCACAGGCTCTAATAGGTGCTAAAAAAGGTGACCTGCAAGCACCATTCTTGGTGCTCGCAGTTCACCCAGGTGTGTTAGAACAGTGAATTAATACTCACTTTCCTAACACTGAACTGCCTCTCCGCCAATCAGGTGCTTGGGTCTGTTACCTGTCACCCAATTAGCTGAAATGACAGGCGCTGTGATTGGACACCTATCGGGCGTCCAATCACCCATAGGAGAGGACAAGAGGAGGAGGACGGGAGAAGACATGGAGCACATGGAGGAGCATGTCCATGGAGGAGCATGGAGGACACTGCTTGCCAACGTCACTTACTACCCGAGACAGGGTAAGTGCCGGGCAGATGGCAAGCGGACGGAGGATTACAGTGGCAGCATTCGATGGGCACAGTGGCAGCATTCGATGGGCACAGTGGCAGCATTCGATGGGCACAGTGGCTGTGTTCAATGGGCACAGTGAGGCTGGGCTTTTTCAGAATTTTGTTTGCGCCCCCCCAAAAATTTTGAGCACCAGCCGCCACTGTTCACTTTATGTTTATAGAGTTTGTCTCTTAAAAGCTCATCTTCTTTCAGCTATCAGTTTGTGAAACATTTTGGTGCAAACTACATACGCATTATGTACAGTAGTCCATCTAACGGCTGACATGCACACTACTTAGTTCAATATTTAGAGCAGAGGTAGGCAATCTTTGAGAGGTGGAGATCTACCTGGACAACATGGAGGAGATCAAAGATCACTGGGGTGCGGCGCCCTTTTTTTTTTTTTTTAAAGAAATTAACAAGCAAGCCCCTATAAAAAGTAAAGACGGCATGAAGAAAACTTAGAACAATACAATAAAACTAATGTTACTAGGATTACTAGGGTTAGAAGGGTGCAGAGTAGCGCAGTGAAGCAGCATGTTCTGGCACTAATCCCCACCAGCCCTCCACTCTCGTCCACCCCACAAGCACCTTGGGTGAATTGGAGAGGAGGCGGGGCGGTGGGGATGATATCACTATGATCACTATACGCAGGGCTCAGGAAAAGAGCTTGGCGCGTTTGTGCAAGAGCCAAACCCGCCTGAGCTATTCCAGAGGCTTTCCCCACCCCCCACCCCAGCCAATCGTATGCAGGGGGAGGGGGGGTACCTCTCAGGCAAGGATTGGCCGATTGCGCCCCTGCTCCACTCTGTAGAAAGTGCTGGGTTGCCGTCTTTGCGAGCTACCTGTCAACTCCAGGCGGTCGACAGGTAACTCGCAATTGACGGGTTGCCGGCCACCGCACTAGAGCATGTGGCATGAGAATACTTCAGAAACCTGCAAAGGGGCACCCCAAAGTTTCGACTGCCTAGGGGCCTTCGCAGAGTATAACCCGGCACTGCTCCAGTTAATGTCTGGCAATCATAAAGGAAGCCATGAAGCCAAACTGAAAATGCAAGAAAACCTTTCCAACTGTCTCTTCTCCTAACTACATAACATTACCTTTGTGCATACTTCTAGAATCTAGAAGTTACACTTCAGATATGAACCATATGATCAGCACCCTCAATCAAAGTATACCTAAACCCAAAAACAAATATGTAATATAATGCAGATTATGAATCCTAAAATGTGGTGGCTGCATTTGTTTACTTTTTTAGTTTTTTTTTTCCTTTATTTTTACCTGGTGGTCTGGCCGGTCTTCATGTCTTCCGGTGTCTCCACTTTAGATGGTGGAGACACCTTTGGACAGCAGCATTGGTCTGTTAAAGAAAGATGAAAAATAACAGATTTACTGGCAGGATCACAAGGTCAAAATAAAGGAAATAAAGCATAAACAAAGGAAAACGAATGCAGCCACTACATCTAAGAATTAGTAAGCGGCAGTACATGAAATGTTTAATTTTGGGTTGAGATACACTTTAACTCCATAAAACATCACATTTATTTTAGAAAAGGCGTTAAAGCCAATATTAAGCCTCCAATACTTACCTCAGTTTCAACAATGAGAGTCCCTCATCAGCGCTGATATTTTCCCCTGGACTTCTTCCAGGGTCCGCATTTTTGGCCATCTTGATTGGCTAGGCTGGATGACATAACTACCACGCATGAAAGTTAATATATCTAAGCACCTAAGAATCCTGAGAATGTACACTAAGTTCACTGTACGTTCAAAAGAAGTTGGTGAGGCAGGTAAAAATGTTTTATTGCAGAAGAGACATTCGGGTGGATTTATTAAAGGCAAATAGAAGGGGAGATTTACTAAAACTGGTGCACACAGAATCTGGTGCAGCTGTGCATAGTAACAAATCAGCTTCTAGGTTTTATGGTCAAAGCTTATTTTTTTTGTTTCCTAATTCAACAAGATGAAGTTGGAACCTGATTGGTTTCATATGCACAGCTCCACCAGATTCTGTGTGTAACAGTTTTAGTAACCCCCCCCAGACTGTGCACTTTGCAAGTAAAGTTGCACTTAATTTCCCCAGATCTGATTTCCATCATCCAATCATGTGCAAACAAAAATGCTGTTTTTTTTGTTTTGTTTTCCTTGCAGTTGAGTGAAGTAAAGCTTTACTGTGTTTACCATTGGCGGCTGGAGCTCAAAATTTTTGGGGGCGCAAACAAACTGAAAAATTCTGAACCCCACATCAATTGCAGCCTCACTGTGCCCATCAATTGCAGCCTCACTGTGCCCATCAAATGTAACCATTGTGGCCATCAAATGCAGCCATTGAGCCCATCATATGCAGCCACTTGTGCCCCATCATATGCAGTCACTTGTGCCCCATCATATGCAGCCACTTGTGCCCATCATATGCAGCTATTCTTGCCCGTCAAATGCAGCCACTTGTGCCCTTCAAATGCAGCCATTTGTGCCCATCATATGCAGCCACTTGTGCTCAATATATGCAGCCACTTGTGCCAATCAAATACAACCACTTGTGCCCATCATATGCAGCCACTTGTGCCCATCATATGCAGCCACTTGTGCCCATCAAATGCAGCCATTTGTGCCCATCAAATGCAGCCACTTGTGCCTGTCAAATGCAGCCACTTGTGCCTGTCAAATGCAGCCATTTGTGCCCATCATATGCAGCCACTTGTGCCCAGTATATGCATCCACTTGTGCCAATCAAATACAGCCACTTGTGCCCATCAAATGCAGCCATTTGTGCCCATCAAATGCAGCCACTTGTGCCCATCATATGCAGCCACTTGTGCCAATCAAATGCAGCCACTTGTTCCCATCAAATGCAGCCACTTGTGCCCATCAAATGCAGCCACTTTTGCCCATTATATGCAACCACTTGTGCCCATCAAATGCAGCCACTTGTGCCCATCATATGCAGCCACTTGGGACCGTCAAATGCAGCCACTTACCCTGGCAATAAACACACCCCCCGCTCGGGGCTCACAGCTGCTGGCAATTGCACACCCCCCCCCTTGGGGCTCGCAGCTGGCACTTGCACACCCCCCTTGGGACTTGCAGCTCTAGACCCCCCCACCCCCACGGGAGGTCTGGCACTTACCTGAAGACTTGCATCCTCTGTGTCTCCGTCCACTCTCCTCCTCTCCTTCACACTCAGGCAGCAGCAGTGGCGGAGGTGCCCACTCCTCTCATGCTTCCCCTGCTTGCCAAAGTACCAGTAAGCATCCATCTCACTGACCTGCCTCCTGATTGGCGGGGAGGCACTGTAGTGTGAATATAGCGAAAATTTATTTGCTATGGTCACACAATTGGGTGGAATCAGGGCGCACTCTCTGTGCCCCGAGCCCACCCTTATTTGAAGCCGATTTAATCACGTGCTTCAAAAAAAAAAAAAACACCCCCCCCACCATAGGAATCCATGTGTCCGGCGTCCTGAAAGGGGCCGGGCGCATGGATAGGGAGGCGGCGGCAGGGAAAGGGGGGGTGGCGCCCGTGCGCCACTGGTGTTTCCTACGTTTTGGGGAAAATGAGTGTAACTGAAAAAGCACTTGCAAAGTGCATAATCTATTCGCCTTTAGTAAACCACCCAAACAATGGAGAAGCACATAAGTAGATTAGAATTCTGTTGGGGTACAGCACTAAAAGTGCTGGTGTTGCACCCAATTCATGTACCTGTCACAAATTCTTAAAGAATTGCCAACAGTTCTCCGTTTAGGAAACTGGCGGTAATTAAGACCAGCTCTGAACTAGTATTCAGAGGGAGCCATGCCTGTGCTGGGAAGCTGTCATGTAATGTGACAGCTTCCTGGACAGAACATTTTCCCTGCCCAATTCAGCTAATGGCCCAGAGATTTCCCATCCAAAAACTAACATAAAATACATTTGTCCATGCTTGCACTGGGGAAGGAGTGGCAACACTGCACACTCCTTCCCCAGTGCACTCCTGCCTTCCCTCCCAACCACTGTGCCCGTCACACTGACAGGTGTAGTATGGCTGAGGATTTTTATACTAGGAGTGGGCAGGCTGCACTTTTGATTGACAGTGCTGATTGACAGTGCAAGGCAGTAAGCAAATCTATAGCCGCTATTCAGTGCAACAGCAGCTTTCTAATCCACCCACTGCTGTGCGCTGTCACTCAAAAGTGGACCTCATGGAGAACAGGGCTCTCAGATGCCCATCGGGCCCACTCACCCACTTACAAGTCATTTCCCACTACCACATTACTTCGCCTCTCCCCTGGGTGTCCCCTTTACTCATTCTTGATTGGATCCAAAAACTTTAATGCCGAGCGGACATTATCTTGTCCTTGTGGATTGGTATTCACATATTTACAGTATATCCTACTGGTAAGATGCCCTTCACCAATATTTGTGTTTTTTTGTTCTTTTGCAATGATTGGTGTATTCCTGTTAAGCTATGAATTTGTGTAATATATCCATTTATGGACTATTTCATTGCAATTGCATATATGCTTATCTATATTTTTGATCTATTTGTCCAGGTGTGGTAATATATATCCCCTGAAGAAGCCTATTAATCGGCGAAACATGTTGGGATGGCTATACCATGATAACCATTTGTAACATTGATTTTGTGAATATCCAAGATGAAATGATCTAATGTTTTTAGTGAATTTTAAATGTTTTTTTTCTGCTCTTTACTATTTTTAATATGAATTGATCTAAATAAAATCTTGAAATTTTATCCGATGTTGTGATTTAGGTTTTGGTGCCTAAAAAATCCCATTCTTTCCCAGAGCATTTTTTTCGTGTCAAGTAACTACCCAAATATGGGCATTACATTTCACATTACATGACAGCTTCCCAGCACAGGCATAGCTCGCTCTGGATACTAGATCAGAGCTGGTCTTAATTACAGGCGGTTTCCTAAATTGAGAACTTACGACAATTTTTAAAGAACTTGTCCCTGCCAAAGCGGTGGTAAGAACTACCTGAATGTACCGACACTGCCGTAAATTCTTACCTGAATTAGGCGCAGGTAGTTCTTAAAGGAATTATCACGAGAAAAGTGGCGTTAGAGCCATTATGAATTCCTCTGAGGGTGTCTTTTCTGCAATAAAAAGCCTAGCTGTTTGCAAATTTTCGTGCGGGAGGGAGTAAAGTTCTGCTTTAATGGGGGTTGGACTTTACAATTATCCTGAATTTCACTTGCCTCCGCAATACATATATATGCATTGCAGTTTGCAAGTGGTGTACTGAGGTTATGGCTGAAGACACAGCTATAGCCCCATATCGTATTTTCAGCCGGGAGCTGGCTTTTCGCTCGCCGGTGTCTCTCTGTGGCCTTGGAGGACTGGAGCAATGTCCGTCCAGGCTGGAAATAAATCTTTTTTTTTTTTTTTTTTTAAAGTTTAAAAAATATATTTTTTTTTGATCTTTTGCATTTAAAGGTAAAGAAGAGTTTTGGGGTCTTTTTGACCCCAGATCTCTCCATAAAGAGGCACTGTCATCCTTATTTCTATTACAAGGGATGTTTACATTCCTTGTAATAGAAATAAAAAGGATAAAAAAATAAATAAATGTAAAAAAAAAAAAAATTGTAAAGCGTCCCCATCCCTCTGTGCTCACGCACAGAATCAAATGCATATGTAAGTCACACACGCATATGAGGTATCGCTGCGAACGTTAAAGCGATAGCAATGATTCTAGCACTAGACCTCTGTAACTCCAAATAGGTAACCTGTAAAGGTTTATAAAACATCATCTATGGAGATTTTTAAAGGGGTTGTAAACCCTTTTTTTTTTAAATAACAAACATGTTATACTTACCTCCACTGTGCAGTTCATTTTTCACAGAGTGGCCCCGAACCTCCTCTTCTGGGGTCCCACGGCGGCGCTGTGGCTCCTCCCTGCATCGATTGTCCACGTTGGAGAAGCGCTCTCTTTGGTGGACACCCGTGCGGGCTCGCTTCCGAGTCCCGCATCTATGTCCATTCACACAGAATACAGAACTCGGCCCCGCCCCCTGGCGCCGCGTCATTGGATTTGATTGACGGCAGCGGGACCCAGTGGCTTCGCTGCTATCAATCTATCCAATTGGGACATGAGACACCAGCTACAAATGCTGTGCTGGTTCCTGGACAGAGGATGACAGCATCCAGGTAAGTAAATGGGGGGGGGGGGCTGGGGGCTGGGGGGCTGCAGCACTAAAAAAGGTTTTTCACCTTAATGTACAGAATGCATTAAGGTGAAAAACCATGAGGGTTTACAACCCCTTTAAGTACTGTAGTTTGTCGCCATTCCACGAGCGTGCGCAATTTTAAAATGTGACATGTTAGGTATCTATTTACTTGGTGTAACATCATCTTTCACATTTTACAAAAAATTGGCGTATATATTGTGTGTTTTTTTTTAAATGCATTTAAATGTTTCATTTTACATTGTCATTATAGGCAGGTATTGTTTTTAGAATTTCAAGGAAAATAATGAATTTAATCCATTTTGGAATAAGGCTGTAACATAACAAAATGTGAAAAAAGTGAAGCGCTGTGAATACTTTCCGGATGCACTGTATGTATGGAAAAATACTTCAAAAAATAATTTTAAACAGCTCCCAATACTCCTCGATCGATACAATATGCATTCAACAAATGGGTCCCCCTTAAAGGCAAATTTGAGTCTCGTCCAAAAGCTAATATAACACATATAATTGTTCCACCAGCCATTCTGTAATTCAGTATTGTTATAGATTAACTTTGCATTGCAATCTGCTGCCAGCCATGATTTAATAAAACTGACGAAACAATCTGGTTTCTCTTTCTTGTATCAATGGTTACATTATTCGATTTGCAGGTAAGATTTTCCTAGATTTCTCCTGTAAATGGCCAACAGCTTTTCCCAGATGTCTTCACAGCGCTTGAAGTAAAGTTACAGGCATCTCTGCCAATGTTCTACACCAAGAGTTCCATCTTTGATGAGATAAAGGTGATTGATATGTATCTAAAAGGAACGATTCAGTGTTTTGTATTACAACACTGGGACTCATGAATTTTGGCATGCAAACCCTCCCCACGTCGCACTGATTTTTACTGCATGCTCTAGGCTGACCCATCTTACAATCTACCAAACAGAACTGTGTAGGTCTCTGCAATAAAGTATATATATAATATAAACATTGTTAACCAGGAGGAGAATATACAGCAGGTGACCAGTTTCCTTCCAAGCAAAGCAGAATTTTCTCTTTAAAGTGTTCTGCCCTCGAAGGTCCGCTTACTGCTGGGATCAAAGGTGTTCATCATACCGGGACAACTCTGCACCTCTATTGAAAACTCTATTAAAGGCAAAACAAGAAGAAGTACAAAGTGAAATGTGATCTATCATATGTTTTAGTTTCTCTTTTTGGTTTACCGGTATATGCACTTCAAAACCGGCAACTTTTACCTCCTTCATACCCAGGCCAATTTTCGGCTTTCAGCGCTGTCACACTTTGAATGACAATTGCGCGGCCATGCAACACTATATCCATATAAAAAATTTTATTATTTTTTTTCACATAAATAGAGCTTTCTTTTGGTGGTATTTATTCACCACTGGGTTTTTTATTCTTTGCTCAATCTTTTGATCAATCCTGATGCACTGATGGCCTATCTCATTTCTTGAGACCGGAAATTGCTAGAACAGTACAAATATTTCCCAAATGACCCTGTTTTGGAAAGACAGTCCAAGATATTTAGAGGCGTGGCACATTTTTTGAAGTTGTAATTTTCTGTCACAATTTTTGGAAAATGAAGAAATTTTAAAAATTGTTTAAATTGTTTATTTTTACATACTGTAAGCAGTGCAGTGCAGCATCATCATATAACGGGTGTGGACGGTGATCAGGGACACGGACTGGTGACTCTATGTAAAACATTTTTTTTCTTTTTATATTACATTTTTTTTTCAACAATATTTTTTTACATACACTACGATTGCTTATAGCTCTGAATTTTACAGTTATAAGCAACTATTTTTTCTGAATGAAATAATTATTCATTCAGTGTTTACTATTGTGATTAACTGTGATTGGCCACAGCTAATCACATGGTACAGATAGGCTGTGATTGGCCCTGTCTGTACCATGTGATCACTGTGACCAATCACAGAGGTCATCACAATAGTGCACAATGAAAGACATGAATCAAAGCCTTTCATTGTATACAATTGTCATGTGATCTGCTGTGATTGGCCACAGTGATCACATGGTACCGGCAGCTGGGCGGCACAGTGATCTGTCATTGGCTGTGTCCTATGGACACAGCAGGTGAAAGATCACGCCGGAATGGGACACACGGGGCGCACGCGAGGTCATGTGACATCCTCCCAGAACAATAGGGCTCCCACTCTCAATAGGGCTCCCACAGCTACGTTATGCAATAACCCACAATTGGCTTTACCGTTCTACAATTTAAATAAAGGTTAGATTCTTAAAGCAGTATTAAAGTGGTTATAAATCCTAAACATTTTTACCCTAATGTATTCCTTGCATTGACATAACAAATGTTTAGGCATCGGTATCCCCCCGCCGATCCCTACTTTTTCTTACCTGAGTCCTCATTTGGTCCAGAGCTGTGGCCATCTGCAGCTCTTCTCTCCCCTCAATGGCTTCTGCTGCTGTCAATAAAAACCAGTGGCGAGGGAGCAGGGGGCAAGGCTGAGTCCTGCTGTCTGTGTCAATAGACAGAGAGGCTCGGGGGCTAGTCTGCACAAGTGCCCCCAAAGAAAGTGGCTTTCTATGGGGGCACTTGGTAGAGGGAAGAACCCAGGAGAGCCAGCGGAGGACCTCAGAAGAAGAGGTTCAGCATTTACAAACACTTTAAACCCAAAACCCATTAAAATATTGCAACTAACAAATTCATAAATGTGGTGGCTGCATTTGTTTTGTTTTTTTAGCTTCATTTTCACCTGGGGATCAGGCCAATAAGTCTTTTAGTTTTCAACTACTTTTAACAAATGTAACAGTTATCCTAAAAGGAAAAAAAAAGGTTGCTGTAACTTCTTAAAAAGTGTAAACTGGAGTATGGCTTTAATTAATTGCTCAGATCTAAATCTGCTAGACATCTAATACTACTCTCTCCCCAGACTGACAATGTTGTGGTCCAAAGATGTCTCCTTTGCTCCTCCATCCGGAGTCGAGAGACCCCAGTACATGCAGTATATTGCTGAGCAGATCACTAAGTGAAAATATGGAGAGAAAAAAAAAGCTGTAATATATTAAATGTACATTTCTGGATGCAATACTGCTTTAATTTACATCTTAGAAAAATGTATATTGTTATAATGTCAGGAAATATATATTGGTTCAATATTCAACCACCCATGAAGCTTTTCTTATGAAAATCTATAGTATATAGCCACATTTGCTAAGTGATGGCAGTAAGATTGATTTCTTAGACCCGGTAATTAAATGACATATTTTGGAAAGTTTGTGAGTGGGAGGGATTATGGGTATGTTGGGAAATAAGCCATTTGCAGTCATTGAGCAGCAAAACTTGCCTGTTTCAAATTTGTGGGCAAACTGATTATCCATCTTCTAAATGACATGCCAAGTCCTATTCCAAAGTAACATTTCCAAACGCAGGAATGCACATCACAACAGGCACAGCGGTGTCATGTACCACCCAACAGAGGAGGATCAGTCAGAGGAAAGCCATACATTTATTTTTAGTAGTGATCAGATTAATAATAAACAATGTTTCAAGTAATTTACGTAAACATAATTGATTATTGAAAACCAATGGAAGACAGTCAGCTTATATAAAGGCTTTTTAAGTGAAGCTGTGCATTTCAAAGCAATAGGTTCACTTAATTGCCCCATATTATCCTTATTTTACCCCCCGGCTCCATTCACCTGCAGGAGTAAGGATTTGGTACTTACTGAAAAAGTAGTATGTCAGCGCTTAAAGTTAAGAATACGGAAAATTGTTATCAAATACTTACCGTAATTTTCCTTTCCTGGCCTATCCTCACGTCAGCACACAATGGGTTAATGCCTCATCTGGCGCCTACATGACCACCATCAGTGGCACAGTGGTGTAGTGGGTAGCACTTTCGCCTAGCAGTAAGAAGGGTCGCTGGTTCGAATCCCAACCAAGACACTACCTGCCTGGAGTTTGCATGTTCTCCCTGTGCCTGTGTGGGTTTCCTCCGGGTACTCCAGTTTCCCCCCACACTCCAAAGACATGCTGGTAGGTTAATTGGATCCTGTCTAAATTGTCCCTAGTATGTATGAATGCAAGTTAGGGACCTTAGATTGTAAGCTCCTTGAGGGTAGGGACTGATGTGAATGTACAATGTATATGTAAAGCGCTGCGTAAATTGACAGCGCTATATAAGTACCTGAAATAAATAAAAATAAATAAATAAAATCTAGCCTGCGACAGGCCACTTGGGAGGGAGTCCTGTGCTGACGTGAGGATAGGCCAGGAAAGGAAAATTACGATAAGTATTTGATAACAATTTTCCGTATTCCTGGCCATACCTCACGTCAGCACACAAGGGGATTTAACTAGCTGAATAAATGGATGGGAGAGAACACATGAAAAGAAACATTGACAATCGCAGAAAAGCTGCCAAAAACAAAAATAATTTATATGTCTCGTCCCAAACTTTGCAGAACTTGTTGACTGCACGCCTAGCTTGTAAGTTTGAATGAAGGACTAGCCATCTCTCATATACTCTTCACTGACATCCTGGCATAACTGCCCCAAAGGCTGCCACCCCTCAGTTCGAAGGAGCTTGCCCCTGTTCCTGAGCAGAAAGGCTCACTTCCTGCATGCCGATCTAATCACCCTGGTGAACCAATAGAAGATGACTCAAGAACCTGACGGCGAAATGAAAAGGATTGTCAACTTTCCTCACGTTTTTGATCTTTGCATGTACACTGTTAGCAACTTGTGTAAGGACCTGAAGTCTTCCTGCTGTATACTCAGTAACTCCATGTGAATGTTTAGAGGGACTGCTGGATACCACTTGGAGATGGACGTAGTATCACTAAAAAAGACACAAAAGGGATCTTTGCAGGAAAGTATTGCAACCTCCAACATCCTACTGTCTGAAGCAACTGCTGTCAGAGAAACTAGTTTTACCATTAGGGACCGCAATGGAAATGAAGCTATTGGAGCAAAGGATGCCTGTATAAGGGCTTTCAGAACCAAGCCTAAGTCTCATGAAGGGAACAAGAATTTCCTTGGTGGTCGTATATGGATTACAGCCTGCATGAAGCATTTATTCAATGGAGTTGTATGCCAGACCAACCTCAAGCGCAGATTGTAAAAATGTCTAGAGCTGGGGACACAGGAGAGAAAACGTTACTGAGTAAACAGAACAAACTTCCTTCATATCCTCATATGTAGCGTTCATGGTCTTGTAGTCTTTGCCAAGGTTTGAACCACCTCGGATGAGCCTCCCTGCACCTCTAGTCCAGTCGATTCAATAGCCAGGCTATTAGGAGTCTCACTGGATTGGGATGCTGCCATTAATGTTGGAATAAAAGATCTTGTTTGATGGATGTTCTGGTGCTGAATGACAACCAAGGCCTCTTCAGCAGGTGAAAAGCACCTGTATAACATAAAGGTGTTCTGTCCAAATCTTCATAATCAAGGACACTGGAGGCAAACAAACACCAATGGAAAAAAAACCTATGGCACTGTGAATCCACCTTCTATCACTTCACCTTTGTAGATTGTTACAAAATACCTGAAGCTGTGGGTTCAGAGGACTCTCTGTGAGAACTACCGGTGGAATGTACCATAGAGCCAATACTAGTTGAGGTACTTATTGTTGGGAAGTAATTTGCCTAACTGATCCGTTAGTGGATCCTGCTTTCCCGGTAAGTAGACTGCCTTTAACTGCCTGTAAGCAGCTCTCCGTCCTGCGAAAAGTAACAGGAAAAGACAGACACTTGGTGCCCCCTTGGTGGGCAATGTAATCTACTGCTGTCTTGTTGTCAATCATCAACTTTACTCTGGCCCCTTGGAGAAAGGTCCTGAAAGGCTTGCAATGCTAGAGAAAAAAAACTGCCTTACATTTAAGTCAGTGAGAGCATCTGCATTCCACTAGGCTCCAATGGCCTTGCACTTGTCTCTTCAGACTGGAGGCAGACTGGCATCCGACGTCAGAATTATTCCATCTCCTGGGCTGAGAGGCACACCACAAAAGAGGCACACTGGTGTCCAAAAATCCAGTTCTTGCTAATTTGTGCAGACACAAAGACTTTCTGATCCAAAGGCAGCCCATTCTGTTGACAGAGGAAGGCAAATTGAAAAGCCCCCCCCCCCCCCCATGTGCCACCTGGCCCAAGGCAGCACTGGAATGGCTGCTGTAAAATGTCCCAATGGGGACAATGCAATCCCTCGCTGACATAAATGCTGTCTTCGTGACTCTTCATACACAGATTTTCATTTGCCATTTTGGAAAACCACTTGAGATATTTGGGTATGAAAATCTACTCCAAGATCCTTCATAACTTAAGAAGGGGTTAAATGCTTTTCCTGTTTGTTCACTAGTCGACTGATCTTGGAAAATTATTTCTAGGACAAGGTTGTGATGCTTTGCCAGCTTCTGGCTTACACCTGTGACAATCAAAACATTGTCCAAGTAATGGCAGGGCCTTACCCTCAAAGATGAATTACTGCCACTACTGCCTTCAAAATGTTCAAAAAGTATACTGGTGCCATGCCAAATTTTAAAAATGGCAAACACCTAAACTGGAAGTGACAGACAGTCACTGCAAATCTCAGATGTCTCTGGTGTTACACACTGATTGGTATATGGAAGTATACACCCGGAAGGTCGATTGACTCTAACTAGTCCTCATACTGAACTATCACCATGACTGTTTGCATGGACTCGATCTTGAACCTTTTGTTGTGTATGTACCCATTTGATTTCTTCAAAGCCAGACAGTAGGGAAAGCTCCTGGAGCCTTGGGTACCAGAAAGAATGCGGAGAAACCCCCAGATTTGTTCTTTTAGTGGCACCAGCACTATGAACTTGTTGCAGTATAATTCTTAGACGTAATTTTGCAGTAAGTCTTTCTTCTTGAGATCTATTGGTCATGAATGAAAGGATTTGGTGATTTTACTCCCAGCTAACTGTCTTTGATGTTTTTCGCACAAACCCTCCAAAAAGGAGGCTATCCTGGCTCCCACTGGAAGACACTATGAATGAAAGGATTTGGTGATTTTACTCCCAGCTAACTGTCTTTGATGTTTGTTGCACAAACCCTCCAAAAAGGAGGCTATCCTGGCTCCCACTGGAAGACACTAGATGGGCCCACCTTCAAAAAGACTTTCCAAATGTCTAGCAGCCTGCTCTGGGTTGGATTCCATGTACACAGGAAGTTTGAGCCCCCTTCATTGTGATCTGGTAAATTTCAGACTGGCCTATTAGATTTGGCCTCCTGAACCCTTCTGAAGACCGACCGATTTGAGTAAAAAGACGGCTGCTTCCTCTTGTTAGACTGTGACCACATTCTGGACATTTCTTCTCTTCATCTTCAAGTCTTCAGGTCAGTTCACCACAATTTCTGAGTTGAAGAGGTTTTTCTGCATGCACACTTTTGAGGTGTTCAGGTGCTTTTTCAATGCCTTTGCCAGGTTGTAGATACGTTCCATAGAGAAAAAATGCAACCTGTTCTCCAGGTATCCAGGTATCCATGGTAAACACTGTTCATGCATTTTTGACTCTAATAAAAACGCATTGGACTACATCCAGTGTTAAGTACACTTTTTAAACCCGTGGGATTCCTGAAAGGTTTTAAAAGGCAAAGACACGCGCACCTGATGCTGGCAAGCCCCATCCACTCCTTGAAGTGCATTGTTTAAACATGCATCAGCCAGCTTCATTGGATAAAGCTTGGAGACTTTTACTGTAAATTGGTCTTTTTATCACATATCTCCCATTCTTCATCAATGAGCTTTTAACTCCATCATTATGGGAAAAGAAGTTCTTCCTTTTTCACATTTGGAAATATCTGCGTGCGTTTGCGATGGTTGGGCCCGCATCTTGCCTGTTCCTTATCCATTGGCATTGGAGGCAATCCATGCCGATTAATGGCCAATGTTTGCTACAGGGCTGGGCAAGGAATTATCTGTTGCGCTGATGTAGACGCATGTGAGCAATTTCCACGTAAGCTGCTTGAAGTGCATGAAAGCCACCCTGTGCGGGAATGTGAGGAATGCATATTGTCCTGGTCAGGGGATGACCAGTGGCAGGTCTTAGATTTTCTGGAGTGTTTGCGTTTAGGGCTTCTGCTCCTAAAATTATGCAAAACACCATACTGCATTCCTTGAGCATTCCTTGAGCACTCTTTTGAAGATCTAATCTTCTGTGCCACTGACAGGTGTGGTGAGCTCATATGTGCAAAAAAATATGTAAAAAACCCATAATTCTGTCACCAAAAAACAGGTACCTTGTCTCTGTAAGACCCAACCACTTTTAACTATTTACTAAAGCAGCAGCAGGTGAGGTCAGACAGCCTTCCAGAGGCAGACAGGAGACACAGAATGTGAGACAAAACCAGTCAGACTGTCTAACCCCTGGGAACACACAGCACAGCAGGGGAGCAAACAGCAACAAGTCTTTACCACACAAGAGAAAACTGGCAGGACTGCAGAGGAGAGAAACCAACTCCTCTGCCACCTCTTTAAAAACTCTATGTAAAATATATTTGACATTATAGAGTCCAGAACATATGCATTCCATTTAAATAAAACATTGCATAAAACTGACATACAACATGGTGTTAAATAACAGATTAGAACTGACTTCGCTTAGAGGCCAGTTATAGATACATACAAGTATTAAGTCAGAACTTTTCATCTATACCATCCGGAAGTTCTAAGACTTAAGCTTTTAAGTTTAAGCTGCTGCTTGGTGACTGGCAGTCACTACCCCACGCCGTCCGTCTCCCTGCCCTCTGTGATATATATATATATCATCCACCACTGCTCTCAGACCAAAGACAAAGCCAGGAGAGCGGCACATTGCCTATACAAGACAGGAAAGCCCCAATGGTGACATTGCAGAGCTTACTAATACCACACCTGTAAGATATTTTTGCTATCTAAGCAACTTTGCCCGCGACCCGGCACAAGGAATACCCAGTTTTAGGAGGCTTTACTATCCAACATTCTGGGTCTTCCAACTCCATGAGAGGTTGAACATGCAGGGGCGGTACGGTAGGGGGGATATTCTTGCAGCAAACAAAGTACTTACCACTGAAATCCACAGGTGGCCTGGAGCAGACCAAAAAAAAAAGAACACGTCAGTGGTGGAGGGGCTGTCTTTTATTCAGCTAGGAAAAGGTGGTCATGTGGGCGCCAGATAAGGCGTAAACCCATTGTGTGCTGACGTGAGGTATGGCCAGGAAAGGGCTGTATGCAATAAGTGTGGATATACATAAAACACTCTGGAAGATAAATACAGAAATGCAGTGCTCAACATTCAAACATGAAAATAATTGGATATAATTTAACATAAGTTAATTTAAAGAAAAAATATGCCATGATAGGTAACAAAGAAAGTCCAGTGATAAAGTGGTTGCTGGAAATATTGATCCTTCACCAAAGAAATAATAACACCCTGTGTCGCCTCCACCTTGAGCAAAAATGCACACTCACCACACTTAGTTGCTGTCTAATATATAGAACAGCAAACTCGTTTGTTAAAGATAGTAAATAGTTGTTCCATCCATATAATCTCCTAGAAGTCAGACTTAGAAAGATCTCCTATCATATGTTAAATGATAGTTCCATCCATATAACATCCTAGACGTCTAATATAGCCTTACTAAACACTATATACCCTCAAAATATTTGCATCACTTTCAGGCCTAACAGTGAATGTCTCCAAATCAATCAGTATGCCAATAAACATCCCACCTTCCCATTTAGACTCCTTAGAGTGGGGCAAAAATGTATTTAGTCAGTCACCAATTGTGCAAGTTTTCCCACTTAAAAAGATGAGAGAGGCCTGTAATTGTCATCATAGGTATACCTCAACTAATAAATAAATAATTTTCACATATTTTTTGGAATTGTGAGAAAATCACACATACATGGAAACAATTAGAAAAATTTGCTTCCAAAATCTCAGATAGTACTATTAACCTAACGCTACAAACACAACTGTTTATTATTTTCCTCTATCACTGGACTTACTCCCCATAATATGAGATTGATCCACACAATATGTGTAACAATATACTGGTTAATAGCATATCACTGAAAATCACCATCAGTTCCATTTACACACCTGAAAACCAGGATTAATAATATCAATCTTATGGAAAAAATATTCCACACACTTCAGAATACTAATCATTTTTATAACAAAAAATGGGAACCATGGCAAAATTATTCCAATGTCTTTTTCAACGTTGAATAACAATATTATTAACATATTTCAGAAAAGCATTAATAGTGTTATATATTTACAAAATGCATAATATAAAATAATATAAACTTCTAATACTATAACAAACTATATCATATATCAAAAAGTTTTTCTTGTTGTATCTTGTATGTAAAATACCTGTATTATATTTTTCTATGGCATATGTCAATTCTTTTTGTACCACCTTTTGTACCAAATAAAATAGTTTGTAAACAAAAAATAACATCCTAGAAGTCAGACTTGGAAAGATCGCCTCTTATATGGTAAATAGTAGTTCCATCCATATAACCTCCTATAAGTCAGCCTTAGAAAGATCTCCTCTCATATGGTAAATGGTAGTTCCATCCATATAACCTCCAAGGGGTCAAGTTCCAAAAAGGTCTCCTCTCATATAAGATATCTGTAGGCGCTAAGACCATCATCCTCTCCCATCCATGAGAAAATCATCTCTTGTTCCAGTGACAAAGTACAAAATGTTGGATATCCCACCACTTTCTGTCTTGCTGACAATGGACACTCTTCTATCTTCCTTGCGGCAGTACTAGTGTCTAGCCATACAAGCACCCAGTGCTGCATCATGTGAGAGAAAAGAGAGAATCACATGTTTACCAATAGCCAGAAGTACCTGTTATATTATGTCACTTGCTGGGTTAATGGAGAGTTGAGTTTAACCCCTTCATGACTGCCCCATAGCAGATTTACTGCTACAGGGTGGCCGCTCTGTGCAGAATCACGTATATATATGTGATTCTGCATTTCCGGGTATGGGCATGAGCACGCGCCGCCGGCAGCTCGCTCCCATTGTGATTTTACACAGTGGAAGATGATCAGCCGGTCCCGCAGATCTGATGTCTGCCAGGATTCGCTGATCGTTCGGTACTTTATCAGAATGACAGTCTGCCTATGTAAACAAGGAAGACTGTCATTCTGTGAGTATAGAAGACATGGATACTGTGTTTCTGTAAAGCAGAAACACTGATCTATGTCTTCCAATAGTTAAAGCACCTCTCCCACAGTTAGTAAGCTCTCCCTAGGCACACATTTACCCCTTTGATCGCTCCTGTGCATATTTTTAGCACTGATCACTGTATTAGTGTAACTGGTCCCCAAAATACACATGTAGCAGAATACATATTGGCCTAAATTGATGAAGAAATTTGAAGACCGTAGAGGTGATTAAATACCACCAAAAGAAAGCTCTATTTGTGGGAAAAAAGGACATCAATTTTTTTTGCGTAAAGTGTTGCAGATGGTTGCTCGCTTGGCATGGGCGGCCTTCAGAAAACACTTTCCATTTTGCACACTTTCCAATGTGTTCTCTAATTGGATGAGGTATAGAATGCGACTTTAACACCCCACCTCTCCAGCTTATTCAAATAGAAAATGCTTTGCATTTATTGATAAAATGCATTGTTCCCTGAATGGTGCCCGTGCTGATCAGGTGACCTCCTGTGTTCACAATGCAGCAGGACAGTCACTTGGATAAGGACCTGGAAGTTAGTGGAGATCACTGTAGAAATGATACTTAAATTCCAGTTATGGCATATATGTGAATTGGTCCAAGCTGAACCAATGTGTCTATGTAAAAATGGCCATGTCTGATAATAAACTTATAGCATTTTTTTATCAGAACTAATTAAGCTGCTGAATGGCAACTCTGCCTGAACTTTGGTCTCCCTAGCATCTATAGATTAGACCACATGACCAACATTGGTAGCATGACTAAAGATCAAGATCCTATATTTTTTTAGTGAAAGGAATAAGTTAGGCTTGGAGTAAAAAGGAAAGAAGCCTAGACACAGAGCCAACATGACTGGGTTAAAAGGGGTTTGGGCATTGGAGGAGTCATTGTGGGATCAAAAGTAAACAAGATTGAGGTGGTACTCACCGCATTGGTAGAAAGGGCTGGAGCAGGCGGCGCTTCGGGAGTTGGGAACGTTGGAGGGTCTTGGAGGCGTTCAGTCAGAAGTCGGAAGTCTAGAGGTGACAATTTCCCACCCTCCCTCCTTTAGAGTTATGCCATGTACACACGACCGGACTTTTCGACAGCAAAGGTCCGACGGAACGAATCCGCCAGGCAATTCGATTGCGTGTGGGCTTCATCGGACCTTTGCTGTCGAAAAATCAGACAGACTTTAGAAATGTTTCAAATCTTTCCGACGGACTCGAGTCCGGTCAAAAAATCAGTTCGTCTGTATGCTAGTCCAACGCATGAACAACGATGCAAGGACAGCTATTGGCTACTGGCTATGAACTTCCTTATTCTAGTCCGGTCGTACGTTATCACGTTTGAATCAGTCGGACTTTGGTGTGATCGTGTGTAGGCAAGTCCGTTGTGTCGGAACCCCATCGGAACTCCGTTAGAACTCCGTCGAAAGTCCGTCAAAAAGTCCTTCGGAGTTCAGTCCGTCGAAAATCTGCTTGTGTGTACATGGCATTAGAATTGTTTTTTGTTTTGTTTCCTTTGCAAGTTATAGGTTCTGTGCACTTCTGTCACAGCGGCTGGTGGGGAACGAGGTCATTGAATGTGTTATGATTAGTGGCAAAAATGTACATTTGTAGGGACATGTCTTGGGTACGGCTCCCATTATTCTGGCTGGTGGTACCTGTGACACTGGTTTGTCTCTGAGTCGGTGTTTCTGCGGCTGGAAGCCTGAAGTGGTTTACGCAGATACTTGAAGTGCATGCCCAGATGGACCTTAGGGCCCCTTGAATACTGTCTATATGTTCATATGTTGATATCATTAATATGTTATTTACAGTGCCTGGAAAATGTATTCATACCCCTTGAAATTTTCCATATTTTGTCATGTTACAACCAAAAACGTAAATGTATTTTATTGGGATTGTATGTGATAGACCAACACAAAGTGGCACATAATTGTGAAGTGGAAGGAAAATGATAAATGGTTTTAAAAATTTTTACATATAAATATCTGGAAAGTGTGACGTGTTTTTTTTTTAAAACCATTTATCATTTTCCTTCCACTTCACAATTATGTGCCACTTTGTGTTGGTCTATCACATAAAATCCCAAAGAAATTTACATTTTTGGTTGTAACATGACAAAATGTGGAATATTTCAAGGGGTATGAATACGTTTTCAAGGTGCTGTATATTTGGTTAATAAAAGGCTGCTATGGCCATTAAACTCCAGTCTGTGTTATGTCTGGTTATTTACTATAGTGGTCAGTGGAGTGGTGGACAGGCAGCTTGGTCAAAGCATCTTTTATACCCTAGTTAGGTGCAAGGTTTACTTAACCACTTGCCCTCCAGAAGATTTACCCTCCTTCCTGACCAGGCCATTTTTTTCTGCTTTACTTTAACTTTTACTTTTTTTCCACAAATAGAGCTTTCTTTTGGTGGTATTTGATCACCTCTGCAGTTTTTATTTTTTGCGCTATAAACAAAAAAAGAGCGAAAATTTTGAAAAAAACGCATTATTTTATACTTTTTTCTATAATAAATATCCCCCAAAAATATTAAAAAAAACTACTTTTTTCCTCAGTTTAGGCCGATATGTATTCTTCTATATATTTTTGGTAAAAAAAACGCAATAAGCGTATATTGATTGGTTTGCGCAAAAGTTATAGCATCTACAAAATAGGGGATAGTTTTATGGCATTTTTATTTTTAATTTTTTTTTTTATTAGTAATGGCAGCGATCTGTGATTTTTATCGGGACTGCGACATTATGGGGACACATCAGACACTTTTGACACTATTTTGGGACCATTGTCATTTATACAGCGATCAGTGCTATAAAAATGCACTGATTACTGTGTAAATGACAGTGGCAGTGAAGGGGTTAACCACTAGGGGCAATGAAGGGGTTAAGTGTGTCCTAGGGAGTGATTCTAACTGTGGGGGGGATGGGCTTCAAGTCACATGACAGCGATCACCGCTCCCGATAACAGGGAGCGGTGATCTCTGTCATGACACAAGCCAGAACGGGGAAATGCCTTGTTTACATAGGCACTTCCCCGTTCTGAGGCTCCGTGACACAATCGCCAGGAGACCGGCGGTCCCGCGGGCATGGTCAGGCTGTATGCAGGGGGCACGTGCCCGTGCCTACTATGCCCGGCTCTTAAAGGGGATGTACAGGTACGCCGGTTTGCCCACCGCTGCCATTGTGCCGACGTATATCGGCGTGCACCAGTCCATGGACAGTGGTTAAAATACACGACATAACAGATATACATGCACAAATGGTTGGTTGAATGGTCATCATAACCAGTGGCCCAATGTTGGGTAATGACATGTAAGGGTATCAACATGGAAAAAGGTTGTAGAAACATCTTGGGCCAGTTGGCTCCATATGGAAAAAGGTTAACATTAAAATAGAGTGACTCATATCATATGTAAAAACATAAATGTATCATGAATAGCCTATTATCTTAACGTGTTTTGGGGATTTTACCCCCTCATCAGGAGTGAATGCATGTGATCTGTAGAAAAGATATACATATGTTTAAGAGCCAGTGTAATCTAGTCGTAGCTCCCCTAATGGAAGATTGGAACAAAAGGGGAGGAGCAAAAGGGATAAGGAGGAAGAAGATTTACTATCCCCCTACTTACACGTTGGTACACAATATGGACACGTGGTACTGAACTAATAGGAACCATTGAGTGTCTCTATCGGGAGCTGAGGAGATGAGGATCCCAAGGGAGGGTGGATGCAGGCAACAAACTCCCAAAAGTGTGGTGTCGTTCATACTGACACTGTTATTGATACAGGATAGTGACCATGAACATGTCTGAAAGGCAAAAAATCAAGATAAATATGGGCTCAAACCCTTGTGAATCTCAAGATCAATATGGGCTCAAACCCTTGTGAATCTCACAAGGGTTTGAGCCCATATTGATCAGTGCCAAGACAATGGGGAGTAGGTGTGAGTGGAGTGCCATGGATCTGCCAGAGTGTCTGAATACAGATAGATACCAAGGTGAATGAATAGAGTAAAGAGTTAGCAAGGGACCCACCATAGTATAACAAGGAGTGAGTGATAAGTATTGAGAGTGAAGGATATAATGAGAACTTGGAAAACCGCTGTAACAAGCACAGTTCCCAGAGTGTAAACCTATAAATTCCCAGATAACAGGATCCAGTGCACCTAGAATGTGCAGAGGACACACCAACAGCAGCCAGCATACAGCATGGACGCCCAGACCAACTGGGGATATTAGTAGGCATTCAGATTGACCCAAGGACCTCCCCCAGCGTCACTCATGCATGACTCAGAGGAGGAGGAAATCTGCCTAGAGCGGTGGTTGCAACCCACAATGGCCAGAGAACAGCTCCCCCATGAGCCTGCTAAAGGGTGGAAATGAGACACCGACATTATGACGCCCAGAGGGGCACATACGGCAAAATGCGTGGCGCCGATGCGCAACGGGACAAGCCTGTCCAGACCCCCGCATGTCAATGACAATGAGGAAGAGGAGGAAGGCGCCCGGAGCGCATCGCAGCTCCCGGGCACATGGAAACAAAAGAACAGCCCCATCATGTAGAGCACCACCTGCTGTAGACTGAACATATTGTAGTAAAATAGTAATAGTAAAATTAATTAGATGGAAAGTATTATTGGATTACTGGTTCAAAAAAGGATGAAGAGGAATACCAACTGGTGACCAAAATTGGAAAAATAAAAGCAAAATAAAATATAAATGGTATCAGTGTATCCGATCAAGCACCCATTCATGTGCCTCCATCCCTAACACATCTCCGCAGCGGCTCTGGTGCAAATTACACAGGAGCCCTGTGTATCTTTTGGTCCATTTCAGGTATGAATTTAGCCAAAAATTCAGACTGAAATCGGACCTGAAACGATGAATGGAGGCGCACCATACTCCTGCTGTGAGCCGCTGTGTGAACCCAGCCTCAATGTGTGCCTAGCTGATGTTATCTTACTGTGGGGGAGGTGCTTGTACTAGGGGAAGACATGGATCCATGTCTTCCCTCCTGACAGAACGGCAATCTGCCTTGTTTACAACCAGTGATAGGTGGGTGCCAGTGGACATCGAGTCCGCGGTACCTGGCAATCGGCTCCCTCTGTGAACAATCACAATAGGAGCGAGCCGCCGGCGGCAAGCACTCACGCCTGATAGGCCGGAAGTGCAGGAGCATGTATATATACATGCTGCTGCACACAGCGGCCACCCTGTAGCAGTAAAATTTCTATAGGGCGGTCGCTAAGTGGTTAAAGTGGAACTACAGTGGCTTGCCCAATCCTGTGCGCCAGGATGATTAGCTCCTGTGCACAAGTAGAAGTGATGTCATCATGCACCAGCCAATGAAGAGGCTTAAAAACCAACACCGAAGGGACCCTTGGAAAGGAAAGTATCTCTGCCTTCAGTTCCTCTTTAACAAACCCTTTCTTATTTTGTTCTATATTTTGTTCTATATATTATGAAACGTCTCTGTTTATAAACTCCTTATAACCTGTAATACTATACTGTGTTTACATTTTTAAAAAACAGCATATCATATGTAATTTGATGTACTGGTCAGAAAGGGAGGGAGAGAGGAAGACTTAGTAACCTCATACGTTTAAATAAACAGTTTAACATTTTGGACGCTTTCCTATTTAGAATCTCAGATGCGTAATAAAAACTCCAGTACAAAAACACTAATAGTGGAATAAACAAAAAGAAAATTTGGATGCTGTCGGAAAAAAGAAAGAAAAATATTTTGATAAGCTCTGTGTAATGGTAAACATTTCAGATTTCATGGAATTGACGGATTTTCAGATTAATGTTGAGAAAATGTTTCTACTAATTTCAGGATCAGGTTTATCACCCGTGTCAGTGGGTTTCCGGCCACACGGTGCTGGCATGGCAGTCTGTGGTCACAGTACTCAGGATAGTAAATAAAATTAACAAGATGACCAGGTTAGCATTTTTATTTTGCAATACAGGTCATTGTCTGTAGTGATGGTTTGCGCAACGTGCTTCTTTATTTTTTTTTTATTTTATTTTTTTTTTATTTGGAGGGAAGATGTTATTATTTTGATAAAAAAGAACTTTGATAAGCAGTAGCTATCACTACTGTAATCACTGTTACTTTTTTACTTAATTACTACAGTGGAGAATATAATTATTTGATCCCCTGCTGATTTTGTAAGTTTGCCCACTTACAAAGAAATGAAGGGTCTATAATTTTTAACATAGGTGTATTTTAAATTATAGAGACAGAATATCAACCAAAAATACAAAAGAAACTCATGATATAAATGTTATAAATTAAGCTGTAGTTCAGTAAAATAAGTATTTGTTGAAACCCTTGTTGGCAAGCACAGAGATAAGACGTTTCTTGTAGTTGGTGACCAGGTTTGCACACATCTCAGGAGGGATTTTGGTCCACTCTTCTTTACAGAGTTTCTCTAAATCCTTTAGATTTCTTAGCTGTCGCTTGGCAACTTGAAGTTTCAGCTCCCTCCATAAATTTTCTATGGGAATGAGGTCTGCAGACTGGCTAGGCCACTCCATGACCTTAACCACTTCCCACCCAGCCTATAACAGAATGATAGCCGGGCAGTGGTTCAGTTATCCTGACTGGGCTTCATGTGACCAGCAGCGCGTCGATCGGTGGTGTGGTGTCTCAGTCTGACACACCGCTATACCGATCTTGGTAAAGAGCCTCTGATGGAGGCTCTTTACCACGCGATCAGCATAGTTGCCAACATTGAAAAAAAAATATGTGGGACACTTTTTTGGCTGTAGGCGGAGCCGATCAATAATTAGGAGGCGGGGCATTAGTTTGTGGGCGTGGCCTAGCAAAAATTAATAGCTGCGGCGCGCGAAGCGCGTCGCGGCGAAAAATGGGCGTGTCTTGCGTGGAAAGTGGGCGTGTCTTGCGTGGAAAGTGGGCATGGCTTAAATTGGCGTGGCTCAAGAGGGTGTGGTTAAAGTCTGAGATGAATGAGGGATGGAGAGGGAGAGGGAAAGGGGGAGAGGGAGAGGGGGAGAGAGGAATGACGGGACAGCAGCCCCAGGTCCTACACCACAATAGAAATATGTGTATTCTAGAAAGTTTAACAATCAGCAGATAAAGATACTCCAAACACCTGGTGTTAACGCTTCAATCATCCCGGCACCATGATTGTTATGGTGTCAGGATGATTGAAGCGCATTATTTCTATTATTACATTGTAATATAAAATTAAATCATTCAACTCACCATAATGCTGAATCAGTGGGATCCCTGAGCGTGTCACTAGCCACGTCGCCTGCCACCAGCAGAGTCTGTCCTTGCATCAGGTGCCCCCGGCAGAGTCTGTCCTTGCATCAGGTGCCCCCGGCAGAGTCTGTCCTTGCATCAGGTGCCCCCGCCAGAGTCTTTCCTTGCATCAGGTGCCCCCGCCAGAGTCTGTCCTTGCATCAGGTGCCCCTGCCAGTGCAGCCCCCCCTCAGTGCAGCCCCCCCTCAGTGCAGCCCCCCCCTCAGTTAGTGCAGCCCCCCTCAGTGCAGCCCCCCCTCAGTTAGTGCAGCCCCCCCTCAGTGCAGCCCCCCCCTCAGTTAGTGCAGCCCCCCTCAGTTAATGCAGCCCCCCTTCAGTTAGTGCAGCCCCCCCCTCAGTTAGTGCAGCCCCCCTCAGTTAGTGCAGCCCCCCCCTCAGTTAGTGCAGCCCCCCCCTCAGTGCAGCCCCCCTTCAGTTAGTACAGCCTCCCCTCAGTGCAGCCCCCCTCAGTTAGTGCAGCCTCCCCCCAGTTAGTGCAGCCTCCCCCCCCTCAGTTAGTGCAGCCTCCCCCTCTCAGTTAGTGCAGCTCCCCCCCCTCAGTTAGTGCAGCCCCCCCTCAGTGCAGCCCCCCTCAGTTAGTGCAGCTCCCCCCCCTCAGTGCAGCCCCCCCCTCAGTTAGTGCAGCCTCCCCCCCCCTCAGTGCAGCCCCCCCTCAGTTAGTGCAGCCTCCCCCCCTCAATGCAGCCCGGCCCCCGCTCAGTGGAGGAGCGGCCGGTGTTCTGCCGAGAAAGTTCCCCTCGGCAATGGCGGACCCCCTGTACTGCGCAGGCGCAGCGCTTGCGCAGTACGGGGCTGGGGAACTTTCAGGAAGACACGGCGCCGCTCGCTTCAGTGGAGAGAGGAGGGGCCGTGCAGCCAAAGAAGCCGCTTCATTGGCTGCACGGATCGAGCCCCCTTCCCCTCTCCACTCAACACTAGAGGCAGCTAGAGCGGCGGCGCCGGCCGCCATTTTTCTGGAGCCCGCTGCTCCAAAAAAAAACAAAAAAAAAAAAAACAACATTCCCGATTTTCCTTATGGAAAATCCCGATTCGGGACACTCTCCAATTCGGGACAAGGTCCCAAAATCGGGATTGTCCCGGGAAAATCGGGACTGTTGGCAAGTATGGATCAGGCGTGTCCAATCATGGCTGTTCACGATGTAAACAGGAAGAGCAGTTTATCGGCTTTTCCTCACTTGCGTCTGACAGACGCAGGTAGAGGAGAGCTGATCGACGGCTCTCCTGACAGGATTGTTTATCAGTGCAGCCCCCCGTGGATGTCCACACTGGACCACCAGGGATGCCGCCAGGACCACCAGGGAACCCCCCAACATGTGGATGGTCAGGTATGCTCCCAATGGCCACCAGGGATGCCACAGTGTGTTCAATATATACTAATCAGTGCCCACATATGGTGCCAGTCAGTGCCCATTATGAATGCCTGCCAGATCAGTGATGCCCAGCAGTGCCACTCATCAGTGCCATCCATCAGTGTCTCAGTGCCACCTATCAGTGCCCATCCATGTCCATCAGTGCCCATACGTGCCACCTATCAGTGCCACCCATAAGTACCCATCAGTGCAGCCTTTTAGTGCCCATCAGTGCTGCCTATGAGTGCCCACCAGTGCTGCATACCAGTGCCACCTATCAGTGCCCATCAGTGCCGCCTATCAGTGCCCATTAGTGCCGGCTATCAGTGCCCATCATCAGTGTCACCTCATCAGTGCCCATCAGTGCCGCCTTATCAGTGCTCGTCAGTGCAGCCTCATCAGTGCCCGTCATTGAAGGAGAAAACATAGTTATCTACAACATTTTATAAGTAATTTTCTAAATTTTTTGATCTTTTTTTATTTGTTACACAAAAAATAAAAACCCCAGCAGTGATCAATTATGATATGATAAAAACTTTGTTTGGATACAGTGTAGCGTGACTACGCAATTGTCATTCAAAGTGAAGGCTAAAAATTGGCTTGGGCAAGAAGTGCTTGGTATTGAAGTGGTTAATGCGCTTCTTCTTGAGCCACTCCTTTGTTGCCTTGTTTTGGGTGTTTTCCATGACCTATCTTCAGTGTTCTGAAGAAAGGAAAAAGGTTCTCATCCAAGATTTTACAATACATTGTCCCATCCATTGGCCCCTTAATGCAGCAAAGTCCAGTGCCACAAGTCCAAACATGTAAGGTGAAAGTGAAGAGAGACAACCTCAGCCTGGGATCCCGCCAGGCCACGCCCCTTATGCGTTTCGCTCTGCCTCTCTGAGTTTAGTCATGGGGAGTGATAATCTTGGTGGGGAATCAATGAGCAGTGTAATATGAACCTGTTGAGCAAACGGGGCACTGGTTAGTTTTCGAAGCATACAAAAGACCCTGTTCCAATATCTGTGAATCCTGGGGCACTCCCACCAAATATGGAGCCTAGTCCCGCTCAGGGAGCATCCTCTATAACACTCTGCTGATACCACCTTGTCAGAACTTTAATACTAGCCTTTACCAGAGACAGTGGCGGATGGTCCTTAAGGGGTGCAGGGGCACCGCCCCCCTAGTTTGCATGCCGGCATGCATGCAGGGCACCGGACTCATAGCTTACTATGAGTTTTTTTTTTCTCAAGCACATGATTAGAGCCTGAGGCTCTAATTGACTTGAAAAGGGTTGGGCTCGGGGCGCAGGGCACTGCGCCCCAAACCAACCCACTTGTGATAACTAGCGAATCAACATTCGCTATTGGTGGGGGGGCATGACAAAAGCTTAAGTAGATTGCCGCATAGTGCCACTCTTCACTCAGAACACCAGATCCACAGAGCCTCCTCAATGACCTGCTAGCACCACCACACTGCTCCACGACTTGAAGACCGCACGCCCTACGCTGTGGCAAGAGAAGGCACCATCAAGCTCTGCCGCCAGTAAATAAACTCTCCCATTACTTCCCTACCGTTAAGATCTTCCACAAAATAGCAGCGGGAGACATCCTGCACTGTCGGCCGCTGGACCTCTAGCAGCAGCACTTTAGACACACCCATACACCACTGTCCTAGCCAACAGATCTGCAGAGGTGCGCCCCTCACACTGACTCTGGGGAATCCTCCCCATCCATTCAGAGCCCTGTTAAATCCAGGCCACGCAGGGACTGGGATTCTGACGCTGGAGGGATAAGTGCGGACCTGGGGGGTGTTTGTTTGCCACCCCCCAAAAGTTTAGCACCAGCTGCTACTGATCAGAGAGACATTTAATATCCCTTTGTAGGAGACCTGGAGTCTGGCACACCAGTCCTCCGGCTCAAATTCACGTGTAAGGTCCTTCTCCCAGGCCAGCATGTATGAGTGTTTCTGAGGTGAGTCCAGTAGGGATGCATTTGCCATGTAGATAATGTCCCTGGAGCCATGATCTTTGGTACACCACTTCTCATAAGCCACTAAAAAAGGTGGTTCTGAGGAGGATCGTATAGTCCTCAAAAAATTAGCTATCTGTGTAAAACGGAAGCGCTCAGTAGGGGGCATCTCTACTGTAGATTTGTAATGCAGTGAGAGAGTGTGAACAGGCCTCTACACAGTTTGATATTTAATGTATAACTAATAACAAAACTTTTTTTTTACATAAGTGGAAAGGGATTGAAACACCTTTCAGGTTTTTATGGTTGTCTGTGCCCCCGTTAGGGAGAATCACCCTCTCTATTTGTTCTGTTTACCATTATCACTAAGTCATAAGTGAAAGGTAAATAAAATTAAAAATTTTGGGTTGACACCAGAACAAATATAGAAGGAAAATCGTGCTACAGAGACACTAGTTCTGGTTATCCTGGAATTGCCTCTCATGTCCAGTTTTGGTTATGAGACAGGAAATGAAGGAACATCTCCACAATCGGACACAAAAGGCAATAAAAAAAAAAAAAAAACAGGGGATAACACTCCCTTATTCCCTTACAAAAAGGTAATGTTATGCTTTTAATTCTACTTTAAAGTAGAGCTATGGGCAAAATAAAAACACACATCATGCAGTCAATCAGCAGCAAATCTGCAGCTTTTATTTGAGTCCTCCCTCTAACATAGTTTTATTACCTGTTGATCTTGCCAGAAGATCTGTTATTTTTCAACTTCCTTTAACAGGGAGAGGTTATTTATTGATTTTTTACAAACACACAGTGAAATAAATAGGTAAGCTGGTTTCTATTTGTAGCACCCACTTAGCATAGGATGCTCAGTAAATTTTGTTTTTGGCTCCTTCTGTAATCATAGGAGCAGTGATTGTTTGGTCTTTTCAGGGTTTGGCAAGCGGGGAGAACGGTTACTTTCTAGAGCTTAGGGAGGGGGAATTCAAATAACTAGCCTGAATATTGATCAAGGCCTTACTTAATCCTTGGGGAAGTAAGCCCAGGTGGTGGCTGGGGAAGCTAATAAATGATCTGGAGCCCTGGAGAGATTGTATTTCCCAGCAAAGGTGGGACCTGGAAGTAATCTTGAACTGGAACTTTTTAAGGGCGGACAATATTGTCACCCCACTGTTGGAAGGCATTGGTGTATTTTCTTCTTACGATAGAAGTTTTTATTACTTTGCAAAAGTCAATAAAGTTTTAAATATTTTTTATTAGCTATACTGCTTACGTGGGTAGGTATTACCTACTTTCTTTTTGGTCTGTCTTATATAGCTGAAATATTTTTGAACTGTGACTATTTTTGGTAAGTACACCCATGCCTTATTTATGGCGAATTAGTGAGCTAAATGTGAACATTTTGATCCATTTTACCCCCTTGCCCTTGTGGCTCTTATTCAATTTTGGTAATCTGGAACTGACTGCAGGACTTCACCAATAGGGATCTGGTTTAGAGAAGGACTGTCTTGTTCACCAGGCTGTGTCCAGAAGAAGCTGGAAGGTGGCAGGGGGACTTGTTATTAATAACCTGAATTGATTCCTGGTGACTGTGTGCTTTTGGGATATACAGTGCCTTGAAAAAGTAATCATACCCTATTTTTTCATGTTACAACCAAAAACAAAAGTGTATTTTTTTGGGATTTTATGTGATAGACCAACACAAAGTGGCACATAATTGTGAAGTGGAAGGAAAATGATAAATGGTTTTCCAAACCTTTTACAAATAAATATCTGAAAAGTGTGGCATGCATTTGTATTCAGCCCCCTTTACTCTGATACCCCTAACTAAAATCTAGTGCCTTCAGAAGTCACCTAATTAGTAAATACCTGTGTATAATTTAATCTCAGTATAAATACAGCTGTTCTGTGAAGCCCTCAGAGGTTTGTTAGAGAACCTTAGTGAACAAACACCATAATGAAGGCCAAGGAACACACCGGACAGGTCAGGAATAAAGTTGTGGAGAAGTTTAAAGCAGGGTTAGATTATAAGAAAATATCCCAAGCTTTGAACATCTTACGGAACACTGTTCAATCCATCATTCAAAAATGGAAAGAGTATGGCACAACTGCAAACCTAACAAGACATGTTAATCCACCTAAACTGACAGGCTGGGCAAGAAGAGCATTAACCCTTTCACTGCCAGGTCCGTACGCCATACGGACCTAAGAAGTGCCCACAGGTGGCCAAGTTCGTCTGTCGTACGGACCTCATTTCTCCCTCTCCTATAAGCTTATGGTCATTTCTATGACCATAAGCTTATATCAGAATTGTTCAGCAGACTCTGATGAACAATCCTATAACTCTGATTAGCGGATTATAACCCACTCATCAGAGTTATTAACCCCTAATGCGACCGCCCCCACCCATTCCACCAAATCCCTGTCCCCTGTCTCTCCACCCCTGCTGCTCTCTTCCATCTAAAACTGCCCCCCTCCCACTCTCCTCTCCTATTCCCTTCCCCCCCCCTCCCCCCCCAGCAATAATTACCCCCCTCCACCCGATCTGACCCCCCTGCAAACCCACTCCCCGCAGCTACTATCATTAGCCGGCATCCCCCCTCTTCCACTCCTGCCGGCTTCAGGTGCTTGGGGGATCCAGATGTTTCCCCCCCCGCCAGTCAGATCTCCCCCCCCCCAACTGCCCCCACACCCCCGATCCATGGCTGCTCCAAGCGGCATCACTCCTTCCCCTCCCGCCGCACGCAGCTTTTCCCTGCACTGATCTGCGTGATCTGTCAGTAGGGGCTTGGGGGGGCTTAGTAAATATGTGTTTACTAAGCTACCCCTGTAGTACAGTGGATATAGGCAGCGATCTCTCCTATATCCACTGACAGCTGATACATAGTAACTGCGAGTGTTACTATTTATCAGACTCATTTTATGAATGAATGGAATCCCTAAACAGATTCCTCATTCATTCAAGTAAAGTGCTCCAGAGAAAAGGGACTATCTTCAGTCCCTTTCTCTGTCTCAAAAAAAGAGATATAGGGGTCTGTTTAGACCTCTGATTTCTCACTAAAGACCCCCCCTCAAAAAAAAAAATGTAAAAAAGTAAAAACACAAACATAGTAAGGCCAACCAGGTCTGTCCACACTCATCTCTCCGCCCCCCCCCCCCCCCCTCTGCACTCACCCCTCCATGGCTTCCTCAGCTTCTCCTCCCCGCCAGCCTGATCCGTCCTGATTGGCTAGGAGGAGAAGCCGGGAAGACGATAGCAAATGTTAATTCGCTATTGTCACAAGTAGGTGGGTTCAGGGTGCAATGCTCTGCGCCCCAAGCCCAACCTTACCGCTCCTGGTAAGGCCCCTTTCACATGGAGCGGACTCTGTCAAGCAGATCCGCCTGCAGGTGGTTGACAGGTTCGCATCTGCTACGTTGATGCAGAGCGGACAAGGACACAGCCCGCTGTTCTCTATGGGGCGATCGGATGAAAATGAACCACCTGTCCATTTCCATTGTATACCATTCGATCCGATCTGCTAGATGGATGAGGAATGGAATCCCCATCCGTCTGTTTTTTAGCAGACTGGATCGGATGCAGGCGGGTGTAAACGGACATATGTACATTTAGATCAGTCTCTCCATAGAGAACAATTGGTGTTCCGATTGGGCCCGCCTGAAAAACCGACAGGCAGACACAATCGGTGTGCTTGTGTGAAAGGGGCCTAAGGGCATAGGGCATACACAACGTACCTTTACAGGGATGCACAGGTGTTCCGTGCATCTCTGTGCAGGCAGTCCCATTGATGTCATTTGGGATGTAGCACCTGCACAAACAGAGCCGTTGCTCTCAATTTTACATCCATGTAGGTCCGCATGCATGTCCCTGAGCTCACACTGTCTGTGTTCGGGGTCATGTACCCACACCCACACGGATGTCAGACTGGGAACAGCAGCTATGCCTGTGCAGCCCTTGCATCCCAATTGACTTAAATGGGACTGCCTGTACAGGGATGCACGGAACACCTGTGCATCCCTGTGCGGGTAAACATGGCTCTCCATGGGCGTACGTTTTAGTATGCCACATATGAACGATGCTTTAGTACTAATTTAGCAGCAATATTGTAAGTTACATTGTGTTTATGTGCAATATTAATGATTTTAGTGAATTTTTAATGAAAATAGCGATATGATGAACATTTGCGCAGTTATTGCAGGTCCTAAAAAATCAGTAGCACGTTTTTTTTATTCTACAGGTCACGTGCTTTTAGAAAATGTCTTGTTTGAGGGGTCCTTTCAAATTCTGAAAGCCGTAAGTGAAAAATGGTAACCTCTGGATTTTTAGAGTAAATTGTTATTTACAGTTTTGCATACCTCCAGTTTTCACCATTTCACAAAAAGATGCAATTTAAAATGTACAAATATTTGTTATTTATTAACTCAATACAGTTTTAACTTTTATATTTACTAGGAATTTAGCAGGAATTTTGTACATTTTGCCATGTATGAATCCACTATTATTGATTTTTGTGTATTTTTAGCGAAAATATGGCTTTGGTAAACATTTGCGCAAATATCGTGGGGCCTTAAAAATCAATAGCATCTTCTTTTTATTCTACTGGTCCTATGCTTTTAGAAAATATATGGTTGGGGGGGGGGGGTCTTTCACAAATTCTGAATACTGTGAGGGAAAAATGAAAATCTTCATGTTTTTAGAGAAGTTTGTATATTTACACTTTTGCGTATGTTCGATTTGAACCATTTTTCAAAAAGGCACAATGTAAAAAATTACAAATATTTGTTATGTTTTATCTTCATACAGGTTAAGCCTTTATATTTAGTTGGAATTTCGCAGGAATTTTGTAGAATTAGCTGTGTTTTTATCTGCTAAAAATAGTATTAGTGTATTTTTAGCAAATATATTGTTTGATAAACATTTGCGCAAATACTGCGGGGCCTAAAAAATCTGTAGCACCTTATTTTTATTCATATGCTTTCAGAAAATATATGGTTTGGGGGTCTTTTAAAAACTCTGAAAGCTGTAAGTGAAAAATGAAAACCTCCAGATTTTTTGAGAAATTTTTGGGTACGCTCGATTTTCACCATTTTGCAAAAAGGCGCAATTTAAAATTTACAAATATTTGTTATTTATTAATTCCATACAGGTTATGCTTTTAAATATAGTAGGGTTTTAGGGTCTTTTTTAAATTCTGAAAGCTGTAAGGGAAAAATAAAAACCTTCAGATTTTTAGTGAAATTTGGATATTTACATTTTTGCGTACGTTCGATTTTCACCATTTTGCAAAAAGGTGCAATGTAAAAATTACATTTTTTTGTTATCTATTAACTTCATACAGGTTAAGCTTTTATATTTAGTAGGGATTTAGCAGGATTTATGTAAAATTAGCAGTGTTTTTATCTGCAAATAATGGTTTTAGTGTATTTTTTGCAAATATATTGGTTTGACAAACATTTGCACAAATAGCGCGTGGTCTAAAAATTCAGTAGCACCTTCTTTTTATTCTACTGATCATGTGCTTTCAGAAAATATATGGTGGTGGGGGGGGGGGGGTTACTAATTCTGAATGCTATAAGTGAAAAATAAAAAAGCAAAGGATATATTGCAAAAATAGTCTGGCCACCTGAGTCTACAAAATGGAGCACAGTGCCTGGCAGCGAAACAGTTAACCAGAGAAGCAGCCAAGAGGCCTATGGTAACTCTCTAGGAGCTGCAGAGATCCACAGCTCAGGTGGGAGAATCTGTCCACAGGACAACTATTGGTCACGCCCGCCACAAATATGGCTTTTATGGAAGAGTTACAAGAAGAAAGCCATTGTTGAAAGAAAGCCATAAGACGTCCCGTTTGCAGTTTGCGAGAAGCCATGTGGTGGACACAGCAAACATGTGGAAGAAGGTGCTCTGGTCAGATGAGACCAATATTGAACTTTTTGCCTTAAAAGCAAAACGCTATGTGTGGCGGAAAAATAACACTGCACATCATCCTGAACACACCATCCCCACCGTGAAACATGATGGTGGCAGCATCATGTTATGGGGATGCTTTTCTTCAGCTGGGACAGGGAAGTTGGTCAGAGTCTACAAAAGACTTGAGACTGGGGCGGAGGTTCACCTTCCGGCAGGACAACGACCTTAAACATACAGCCGGAGCTACAATGGAATGGTTTAGATCAAGGCATATTCATGTGTTAGAATAGCCCAGTCCAAGTCCAGAGCTAAATCCAATTGAGAATCTGTGTCAAGACTTGAAAATTGCTGTTCACAGACGCTCTCCATCCAATCTGACAAAGCTTGAGCTATTTTGCTAGGAAGAATGGGCAAAAGTGTCACTCTCTAGATGTGCAAAGCTGATAGAGACATCCCCAAGAAGACTTGCAGCTGTGATTGCAGCAAAAGGTAATTTTACAAAGTATTGACTCAGGGGGGCTGAATACAAATGCACTCCAAACTTTTCATATATTTATTTGTAAAAAATTTTGAAAACCATTTATCATTTTCCTTCTACTTCACAATTATGTGTCCTCTCACAACCAATTGCTAACTATTTTGGAATATCTCATGCCCCCAACCCATCTCCTGGTACAAGTTTTATGAGCAATAAATCACAAAAAAGACAACCCCTAGACTGTTGATCAGAGACAGAGTAAAATGGTTGTTCTTTGGGTGGCTGGTAGAATCTATGCTGTTTGGGGAGAACCAGTAAAGATCAGCGCCCAATGCGGGGGTAGCGCTACACATTCCTCAGTAAAGGTTTTTTTTCTAGCAAATATCAAGTGTCTCATGTAGGTATAATGAATCCCATCTTATTTTGTGTGTCTCCACAGTCAGATTTCCTAATCCGAGGAGGTTAGAGGTAGAGGGCCTTCTAGGGTTAGAAGCTCTAGCCCCTCCATGGTTGAAAGACAGGATTGTGATATGCCACTTCTGTCGTATAGAACTGGAATGCAAAATTAAGAGAACACTGAAGAAAAGTTGGCCATACATAAGTAGAATTCTGTTTAAAATTTTCATTTTCATTACATTTGTTTGATTTTCAAATAGTAAAACGGAGGGGATGAAAAGAATCAAAGCATCATGATGGAAAATTTTCCTGCATAAACTAAATTCTAACAGTTAATGTGGATTTCATTTGGGAAATTCCATTCATTTCAAAATCAAATGATAAAAGCAAACAAATGTGGAAATACTTTTAACCGGCATTCGTCATATCTCTGGTAGCGTTATCAAATGCACTGATGAGTTTTTTGGCTGGAACGTTCATGAAGAAATGAGAGATCTCCACTTCTTACAAGACCCGGTGTCTTGTTGCCAACATCCCAATTATATTATTCAAAATATAAAGTGCAGCGCTAGGGTTAAATTATGCAATTTATGATGCCACAAGGCATATATGTAGCATATGCAATAAACAATATCAACTATGACTGATTTGCAATATTGAGTAACAATACAAACGGAAAAAAATATAGTGAAAAAAGTTCAACAATGCATATTAAACGTGATGAACTATAAAGTGCAAACATGCAATATGAATATGCAATACCAACTGTGACCAATGTGCAATATTAGTAACAGTATTTGTACCAATATCCAATTATTATCCCCCTCTAGCCCTGCTCCCGAGGGGGATAATACAGATGACTTTGGTCTGGCTTTTTTTACAAAATATTTTAACCAACACTGGGCAATCAATAGCATTATTAAGAGGCATTGGCTGATCATTAAGAATGACCGTGTTTTTTATTTAAAAAAGTTTAAATAAAATAATGAAAAAGTTCATATATGGCTGATATTCAGTAGAAGAGATCTCATATAAGGTGTAGAATGTTGATCAGACTTACCAGAAAGCCTGCGACCACCCTTACTGGGGGGGGGGGGGGTCACAAAGCGCTTTATTAAATCAAAGATCTGAACAATAATATTAGAGGTATAGCCCTCAGCCATGAGGTAAGTCCCATAGAAATCCATTTTTTGGACTTAAAGATCTCAGTACAAGAAGGTAAAATTGTCACCTTAACCTTCTTCAAACAAACTGACAGGATTGGATTTGGCAGTACCCAAAGGCCAGTTTCTATGTTTGAAACTTAATTGCACTAATCTAGAAGATTACTTTAAGGAGGCAACAGTTTTAAGAACAAGGTTCATAGTCAAAGGATATGATAGTAAGGCCTTAGATTCCCTTATAGTGGAAGTTAATAGTAGAGCTTGTCAGGAGCTGTTGGGCGATAAACCCTCCCGAGCAGTGTTGGGACAAGGTCATCCAGCGCCCAGGGCAAAGATGCCAAACTGCGCCCCCCCTTTCCCTTAGGGTTAGGGTGCCCCCCACCCCTGCAATAAATCATTGCGCCAGGGGCAGCTGCCCCTCCTGCCCACCCCTTGTCCCGGCCCTGCTCCAGAGGGGGATAATACAGATGATTTTGGTCTGGCTTTTTTTACAACATATTCTAACCAACACTGGGCAATCAATAGCATTATTAAGAGGCATTGGCTGATCATTAAGAATGACCGTGTTCTCGTTCCTCTATTATCTGATCGACCTCGTGTGATTTTTAGAGGTGCATCTAACTTAAGGAGCACAAAAGCACCCAATGTTCACAACCCCCACTAGCGCCACCTTTTTTGGTGATCTAAAGAGATATTATCTATGTGGGAAGTGCCAGGCCTATAAAATCAACATTCGTTGAGGTAGGAAGATCACTAAATTTACCTCAGCAGGTACAGGAGTCACTTACCCTATAAAGTCGTTCATAACATCTATGACAAAATGCGCTGTCTACCTTTTTAGGTGCCCTTGTGGCCTAGAATATGTGGGATGCACTATTTGAATGTTGCACGTAAGACTGGGAGAGCACATAACCAACATCCGAAAAGGTTTTAATAAGCATAATGTTTCAAAGTATTATGACTTGAAACATAATCGGACCCTAGAGGCACGACCTTTGTTGCCCTTGAGAAATATGTCCCTCATTGGCCTGGGAGTAATGGTAGGAGGAACATATCTAGAGCCAAGACTAATTGGATATAAAAAGTGGGCTCTCATGTGCCAAATGGCTTGAATGTTGGGTGGAACATGAAGTGTTTTATTAATAACAGTTGATATCCCCTCCATCCCACATTGGCCGTTAATACCCACTCTACTTTACACTGGCCAAATTACCCCTTTTTTATCCCATTATTATCCCAATATTTACCTTATTTGGATCCAATATTTGTATTAAAGCAATTTATTAAAGTTTTTATATTCTGGTGTCAAGCTTGCACATGTGTTTAACACACGATCTGAACATATATACACATGTGTTTCTATATGAATTTATGTGTAATGTATTAATTTTTGATTTTTAATTTCACTTTTGAACTGATTACATTTTCTTAATATTTTATATTGTTGAATTGTGTAAGGTCTATTGGAAATACACGGAAGCAAGCCTATGTAATTATTTAAGTGGGTTTTTGATCTTTTATTTCTCCACAAATGGCAATGTGCAATTCCATTGCTAAAGGGTTGTGGTTTAGTTTAAGTCCTTGCCCTTTCGGGATGATGGACACATAGTTCTACCAATTGGCTGCATAGATTACTTTCTCACTCCATCTATGATGGGCCATGTTTGAAAATCCAATGAGCGCCTTTGAGTAATTTCGTTTGACAAATGGCAGCTCTCCCTTCTCTTGCTAATGGAGTATTTATAGCGTGGGCACAGGTGTGTGGGCATACCCCTGATGACGTAATTTATAACAAAACGATCGTCGGACGCTACGCACACACGCTCTGCGCATGCGCAATTGCTTTTATGGACCTGTAACCTGTAAGGAACTGCTTTTGGCTTGTTTGCACTGGAGATATACTCTGAGTCTGAACCTGTGTATGCAGCACTGCAGCATTGCCAATAAAACTGCTTACAGAGACAATATCACACTATTTGGAGTCTCTTGTCTCTTTGCATATTCAAACATCCTGTTGCTGAGGCTGTCTGATCTTCAGGCTTTTGATCATCGCCCGGTGTATACAGAGGCTTCTAGTGAGGGACGCTTGAACACCTCTTCAGTGGATCTTTGATCCAATAAAGCGTTTTGTGACCCCCCTGAGTACGGGTGGTCGCAGGCTTTCTGGTAAGCCTTTAATCTTACTATTGTGATGGGTATTACACTATCAGGCATCTGATCAACATTCTACACCTTATATGGGAACTCTTCTACTGAATATCGGCCATATATAAACTTTTTCTCTTTTTCATTATTTTATTTAAACTTTTTTATATTTGTACTGTTAGTAAAAATTGCACATTGGTCACAGTTGGTGTTACGTACCTGATAGTGAGCCTGACTTGTAGGAGAAGACCGCTCATACAACGCTGGTTCAAGAGCCACTGGAGTGGGGACAGTGGTCTCGTGAGCACAGTGGGGTAGGAGTGCCTGCTAAGATGAAGGCTCTGATGCTGGAGCAGAGTAGAGTTCCCTTCAGGGATGGCTGGACTGCAGGTAAGGTGATGACAGGAAGCAGCAGGCAGCAGCACTGAAGATGAAGATGCAGAAGTCACTGGAGCTGGAGCTGAGGGTGCAACAGCACAGCAGCAAACGGCAGGCACAGGCAAGGTCAAACAGTCCGGGTCAGCAGGCAGCAAGGCGGTTAATACAGTAGGCAGAGGCAGAGTCGGTAGGCAGGCAGAGGTCGGCAATGGTATTGGTAGATGCAGTAGCAGAATCAGGCAGGCCGGGTCGGATTGGAGAAGGAGGAATGGTCAGACAAGCCGGGTCAATAGGTAATCAATCAATCAGGTACAGGTTAAGCAGATCCACAGAGCTGAGACGAAAGAGCAGCGCATTCCTGCAACAGGAGAACTTTTATGCACCTCTTGGTGCCAAAACGGCTCTAATGCGAACGTGAGCGCCGTGCTGACGCACGGTAACAGCTGGAGATTGCTGAATTGCCTGAGCAGGAGCGCGTCGGCGTATTTGCGCACGCACATGCGCCGGTCTGGTGCTGACAGGTCCCTGACAGTTGGTGTTGCATATTCATATTGCATGTTTGCACTTTATAGTTCATCACATGTTTAACATGCATTGTGTTAGTCACATATGAACTTTTTTCTTTTTTCACTATATCTTTTTCCGTTTGTATTGTTACTCAATATTGCACATCAGTCATAGTTGATATTGTTTATTGCACGTTTGCACTTTATAGTTTACCATATGCTATATATATGCACTGTGGCATCATGAATTGCATAGTTCAACTCTAGCGCTGCACTTTATATTTTGAATTATACTTTTGTGCCCAATATCTGGGTTATAGTATTCAGCTGATGATTTACTTTTATTCACTGAGCACGGGTATAATTCTACATTTATCACAAATATATTGAAGAAATCTACCAGTGTATGGCCAGCTTAAAGTAGAACTGCAGGTTTTGTGTTACTTTGCCTGGGGGAGAGATTGTGATGTCATATGTCCATCTCTCCACCTCAGCAATCAGAGGAAGCCTTGTATTCATTCAAAAAAATACAAGGCTTCCTGTGAATGGCCCAAATGAACTATTTAAAAGATGCTTTTAATACTTTGACCGATACACACAATAATGTTCTTACAGTGCAAAAAAATACAGTACTGAAAATTTATCAATATGCAATCAAACAGTGAATTAAATGGTCAATATGAATGTAATTATTCCTTTTGCCAACAGAAAAGAAAGCATGTAGTGGAATGAAAGTATTGCTAATTCTTCTCAGAGTAATAATGTGTATCCCACCTAGTATCAAGCCACGTGAAATGTTAAGGAAATACACCATACACACGTGCCCTCCTGTTGGCACATAGACTAATTCCATTCATATTGAATTTTATGGATCATTTAATGCACTGTTTGATTGCATATTGATACTTCAGTGCAGAAACACAGTTCACCTGCAGGGGCAAAACATGCCTTCACTTTAAATCTATTTCAGATATACACTATAGTGTCAAAAGTATTGGGACGCCTGCCTTTGCACGCACATGAACTTTGATGGCATCCCAGTCTTAGTCCGTAGGGTTCAATATTGAGATGGCCCACCCTTTACAGCTATAACAGCTTCAACTCTTCTGGGAAGGCTGTCCACAAGGTTTAGGAGTGTGTCTATGGGAATGTTTGACCATTCTTCCAGAAGCGCATTTGTGAGGTCAAGCACTCATGTGGACGAAAAGCCCTTGCTCGCAGTCTCCACTCTAATTCATCCCAAAGATGTTCTTTGTTCTATCGGGTTGAGGTCAGGACTCTGTGCAGGTCAGTCAATTTCTTCCACTCAAACTCACTCATCTATGTCTTTATGGACCTTGCTTTGTGCAGTGGTGCGTAGTCATGTTGGAACAGGAAGGTGCCATCCTCAAACTATTCCCACAAAGTTGGGAGCATGAAATTGTTCAAAATGTCTTGGTATGCTGACACCTTAAGAGTTCCCTTCACTGGAACTAAGAGGCCAAGCCCAACCCCTAAAAAACAACCCCACACCATAATCTCCCCTCCACCAAATGATTTTGACCAGTGGACAAAGCAAGGTCCATAAAGACATGGATGAGCGAGTTTGGGGTGGAGGAACTTGACTGGCCTACACAGAGTCCTGAAACCTTTGGAATGAATTAGAGCAGAGACTGCGAGCCAGGCCTTCTTGTCTACATCAGTGCCTGACCTCACAAATGCGCTTCTAGAAGAATGGTCAAACATTCCCATAGACACACTCCAGACTAATGCCCCGTACACACGATCGGACATTCCGACAACAAAATCCTTGGATTTTTTCCGACGGATGTTGGCTCAAACTTGTCTTGCATACACACACTCACACAAAGTTGGTCGGAAATTGCGAACGTCAAGAACGCGGTGAAGTACGACGAGCCGAGAAAAATGAAGTTCAATAGCCAGTGCGGCTCTTCTGCTTGATTCCAAGCATGCGTGGAACTTTGTGCGTCAGAATTGTGTACACATGATTGGAATTTACCCAAACGGATTTTGTTGTCGGAAAATTTGAGAACCAGATCTCAAATTTTGTGCGACGGAAATTCCGATGGAAAATGTCCGATGGAGCCTACACACGGTGGAATATCTGACAAAAGGCTCCCTTCGAACATTTTCCGTCGAAAAAGCCTATTAAAATGAATCACTGTTTGGACTGAATAGAATTTTCAAAATTCTTTTGACAGAATACTTTGCTGTTTGGTCACAGGAGCTACCAATCAGTTTCCAAACTCAGAGTACTAAGGTCCCGTTCACATTACCATGTAGCGGGAGTGTGCCCTGCTATGCGATTTTTGACTACACAATTTTCACGCAATTCTGTATGTCTAAAAGGGTAGGCCATTCAATTGCGTTTGTTGCCTGCTTTGCGTTAATTTTAAAGGCGCAGTTCACTACGCGGCATATCACATCATATTTGGGGTACCATTGAAGGATAATGGCACCCAAACATGCACTGCGCATGGTGCTGGGATTGTCACACAATTTGGAATCACGGGTAGAAATGCTGCTATCCTGCCCATGATTCCAGATTGTGAAGTGTGAATGGAACCTAAAAGCGGCAAAATCTGAAGAAAAAATTCTCTATATTGAGCTTTCTATATTAAACAGCCTGTAGTAATAAAAATGCCTTCCTTCTGAGAAAAAAAGATCTTGGTGCTATCTATTACCACAGTATGTGTACTAAATGTATCTTTTTTTCCCCCTAAAATATGTCACATGTTTTCGTTAAAATAGTTAACAAAGGTTGCATAAAGAAATTTGAGGTCTGTTTTTGGCAAAACACATAGCTGATTTATTTACAAGTGACAAGCTAATCCCACGGGCTAAATAAACTGTATTGTTGAGAAGAAATGTAAGCTTTCCTAGCTAAAAATCCTGTTGGTTGTAAAAACTGGCACTCTGCTTCCGCTGATAGACTGTCGCCCACACAAGATGAAAAGTTGACTTTCATAATAATGAACAAAGCCTGGATAAGTCATAGCCACCTTCTGTCCTTCCCTGATGCCATTGAATCAACTCAGACATTGCCACCACCAACCAGTACCACCAGAACGGAATAGCCTTCATCGGCCATAACCACCAACTAAAGCTTCTCCTTCAGCCAGTCACCACTGTATTTTCCAGCACCAAGATTCAGTAAAATTCATAATTGTGTTGCACAATAAAAAGAGATCTATCCATGAAAAAATTGTTTTCCTGTTGCTGTGATACTCTGACCTCCCACCCATGCAGGTGTAGTTCTTGCTCCATCCAGCAGGTGACCTTTGCCTCTACTCTGAGTGAGACTCAAAGAGAGTTGAGTTGTCACCTTTTGAAGAAGTCACGTGGAAGAGTGGTGTAACACGTAAAGGTGGAGCCAGGTGGTGTGTATCATTACTTGATCTGGATGGTGTGAAACCCTGTTACTCTGTTATATCATGATATTGCTTGTGTTTTAACTGCATAAATGTGAGTCCATTTTCTTAAGCTTGGCTGGTATTCCCTTATGCATTTTAACTACGATACTGCACTATTGGAGATTGTTTCCTTTATTCTGAGAGTTCTGTGGAGTCATCCCAGCTGGGGAAGTTCTATCATCAGAGGAGGAAGTGAGCAGAGGACCCATTACCTGCTGTACAGTATTGATTACCATTATGATGTGCTGGCCCTTTGGGGGGTCTTGTCCTGAGGTGATCGAGTATTTCACCTGGTGACGGAGCACTCTTGTTATATGGTGGTGACATATTGAAATATGAAGATGCACTAGAGCAGGGGTCGTCAACCCCCCGGGCCGCGGCCCACTACCGGGCCGTGGCCTTTCTGCAGCCAGGCCACGGGTGCGGGTGGCCAGCATGAGACACCTGGGTGGGTGGGCTTCATAAAAGAGCCGGGCAGGCAGCATGAGACAGCTGAGTGGCTGGCATATGAGAGCTGGGTGGATTTGAAGAAGCGAGCGGGCAAGCAGAGATGACATCATCTCTCTCCGCCCCCCTCATCACCGCTCTTCTGCTCTCACAGCCGGTGTCCAGTCAGCCTTAGTGTCGGAGGTGCAGCGAGGAGCAGAGAGATGACATCATCTCTCACTGCCTGCCCCTCATCACCGCTCTCCTGTCTTTATTCGGAACCCACCACTGGACAGAGACCTGCTAAATGGACCAGTGCTGCCACCAATGCAGTGGTGGCAGGCAACATGACAAGTGACATTCCGCATCTGGTGACAGGCAGGTGGCGTGGCATGTGAGATTCCGCATCTGGTGACAGACATGGCAGGTGGTGTGGCAAGTGACATTCCGCATCTGGTGACAGGCAATGTGGCAGGTGTCGTGGCAAGTGACATTCCACATCTGGTGTCAGGCAATGTGGCAGGTGGTGTGGCAAGTGACATTCCGCATCTGGTGACAGGCAGCATGGCAGCTGGCATGGCAAGTGACATTCCGCATCTGGTGACAGGCAACATAGCAGGTGGCAGTGGCAAGTGACATTCCACATCTGGTGACAGGCAACGTGGCAAGTGACAATCCACATCTTGTGGCAGGCAGCGTGGCAGGTGACGTTGCAAGTGACATTCTGCATCTGGTGACAGGCAACATGGCAGGTAGTGTGGCAAGTGACAATCCACATCTTGTGGCAGGCAGCGTGGCAAGTGACACGCTCAGGGCTCTCACTGTTACTGCATTATGGTGAGTTGAACTATTTCATTTATTACTACAATGTATTAATAGAAATAATGTGCTTCAATCACCCTGACACCATATCAAGCATGGTGCCGTGATGATTGAAGCGCTAACAAAAGCCATTGCCAGCAAAAAATTGGTTAAACCCCCCCCGGTCCTTGCCACAATTTTCTTCCATGCAGTCGGTCCCCGGGGCCAAAAAGGTTGGGGATCACTACACAAGAGCACTTTCTGTGTGGAATGTTGGGACTTTATTCATTTACCTAATACAGTATCTCACAAAAGTGAGTACACCCTTCACAGTTTTGTAAATATTTTATTATATCTTTTCATGTGACAACACTGAAGAAATGACACTTTGCTACAATGTTAAGTACACCCCTAAGTGAAAATGTTCAAATTGGGCTCAAAGTGTCAATATTTTTATGTGGCCACCATTGTTTTCCAGCCCTGCCTTGACCCTCTTGGGCATGGAGTTCACCAGAGATTCACAGGTTGCCACTGAAATCCTCTTCCACTCTTCCTTGACGACATCACGGAGAAGGTGGATGTTAGCTCCTCCACCTTCCGTTTGAGGATGTCCCACAGATGCTTAATAGGGTTTAGGTCTGGAGACATGCTTGGCCAGTCCATCGTCTTTACCCTCAGCTTCTTTAGCAAGGCAGTGGTCGTCTTGGAGGTGTGTTTGGGGTCGTTATTATGTTGGAATACTGCCCTGCGGCCCAGTCTCCGAAGGGAGGGGATCATGCTCTGCTTCAGTATGTCACAGTACATGATGGCATTTATGGTTCTCTCAATGAACTGTAGCTCCCAAGCGCCTGCAGCACTCATGCAGCCCCAGACCATGACACTCCCACCACCATGTTTGACTGTAGGCAAGACACACTTGTCTTTGTCCTCCTCACCTGGTTGCCACCACACACGCTTGACACCATCTGAACCAAATACATTTAACTTAGTCTCATCAGACCTCAAGACATGGTTCCAGTAAACCATGTCCTTAGTCTGCTTGTCTTCAGCAAACTGTTTGCAGGCTTTCTTGTGCATCATCTTTAGAAGAGGCTTCCTTCTGGGACAACAGCTATGCAGACCAATTTGATGCAGTGTGCAGCGTATGGTCTGAGCACTGACAGGCTGACCCCCCACCCTTTTAACCTCTGTAGCAATGCTGGCAGCACTCATACGTCTATTTCCCAAAGACAACCTCTGGATATGATGCTGAGCACGTGCACCCAACTTATTTGGTCGACCATGGCGAGGCCTGTTCTGAGTGGAACCTGTCCTGTTAAAGAGCTGTATGGTCTTGGCCACCATGCTGCAGCTCAGTTTTTTCAGGGTCTTGGCAATCTTCTTATATCCTAGGCCATCTTTATGTAGAGCAACAATTCTTTTTTTCATATCCTCAGAGAGTTCTTTGCCATGAGGTGCCATGTTGAACTTCCAGTGACCAGTATGAGAGAGTGAAAGCGATAACACCAAATTTAACACACCTGCTCCCCATTCACACCTGAGACCTTGTAACACTAACGAGTCACATGACACCGGGGGAGGGAAAATGGCTAATTGGGCTTAATTTGGACATTTTCACTTAGGGGTGTACTCACTTTTGTTGCCAGCGGTTTAGACATTAATGGCTGTGTGTTGAGTTATTTTGAGGGGACAGCAAATTTACACTGTTATACAAGCTGTACACCAGGGGTAGGCAACCTTTGGAGCACAGTGTCCCGAATGCTTTCAAAGAAATTGAGCGCGCCGATTTTATAACAAAAAAAATGTCAACTTCACACTCTCAATCACGAAAAGGATTTTTTATAAAGTAAATGCTGTAAACTAGTAGTGAGAAACTAACATCCTGCACTCTCACGCCTCAGATCAACCCCAATTCCTGCAGCTCCACACCTCAGATCACTGTCCCCCCTGCGAATCTGTTTCACCACTGTACCCCCCTGCTCATCTGCCCCACCACTATAACCCCTTGCTCACCTGCCCCACCACTGTAACCCCCTGCTCATCTTGCCCACCACTGTAACCCCTGATCACCTTCCCCACCACTGTAACCCCCTGTACACCTGCCCCACCCGTGTGCCACCCTGCTCATCTGCCCCACCAATGTACCCCCTTTCTCATCTGCTCCACCACTGTAACCCCTTTCTCATCTGCCACACCAATGTACCTACTTTCTCATCTGCTCCACCACTGTAACCCCCTGTACACCTGCCCCACCCGTGTACCACCCTGCTCATCTGCCCCACCAATGTACCCCCTTTCTCATCTGCTTCACCACTGTAACCCCTTTCTCATCTGCCACACCAATGTACCTACTTTCTCATCTGCCCCACCACTGTAACCCCCTGCACATCTGCCCCACCAATGTTGCCCCTTTCTCATCTGCCCCACCGCTGTACCCTCTTCTCATCTACGATATGCGTGATATACAGAGTGGTGAAAGGAGATAAGACACATTTACCTGTCCGGCACGCTCATCCTGCTGATCCACCTCTTGCATCCAGCCGGCGTGCTTGTATGTGATGTCTGTGATGTATGGGATGTGATATATCTGATGTATGTGATGTATGGGATGTATGTGATGTATGTGATATCACATACAAGCATCTGGAATGGATGCACAATGATGAACTCAGGGGCATTTTCTGAAAGCAGTGGGCCTGTGTGCAGGATCATAAATTGGGCCCCCACAGCTGAGAAAATGTGCGGCGCTCTACACCACAGAAAAATTTTGGTGTGATTTTCGTGGCTCTGAACACAGGCTGTGGCTTAAAGGGATTCAGTAGTAAGTGATGCAAAGGTTCAGGAATAACTTCAACAAAGTACCCAGAAACTCATCAGTAATTCCACAAACTGTCACCTGATTGCGGTTTTCTCAATCACAGTGAAATCCCTTCTTTCTGAGATTGGTAGTGGCAACCAAGTGAGTCATCCTTCTCCAGATGGTGGGCGGGGCTAGCAGGAATGTGATTGGCTTTAGCAGTGGCCAATGACAGTCCTCCTCCTCCTGAACACAGGGACCGCCCCCCCCCCCCCCCCGCAGTAGAACTGCACCCAATCTCTTCCCATCACAAAAGCTGACGATCGCAGCTACAGCAAAATCAGAGAACCAAACAATGTTTGTAGTCAGAGTCTTCGAGTTAGAAAGTGATACTCCTAAGCACCAAGGCCTGAGGTGTGCCTTGGCCTGACTGGTCAGTATGCCTGAAAAGAGGGCGTACCCTGAATGTAAGAAAAGTAATATGAGTAAGTATGAATATTGGGGGAAACGGGTGGGTGGGAACCCAGAACGCCCACGAGCCCTGACCTGACAGAGGAGGAGGCTTAAATAGCCCTCTCAGACTCCTCCCACAAATGCAGGCTAGCCTTCAGCCAGCCTTTGTACTTGTAGTCAGAGTCTTCGAGTTAGAAAGTGATACTCCTAAGCACCAAGGCCTGAGGTGTGCCTTGGCCTGACTGGTCAGTATGCCTGAAAAGAGGGCAAAAAGACACAAATTTAGGTGAAAAAGGGAAGGTAACAATCCATCAAGTGGAGTAGTACTTGCCCGGATGGCAACAGTATATAACTGATAAGTGTCCGTTATGACAGGAGAAACCCCTGACTCGGTGATGAGACAGAACCCCTTGTAGAAACCTGCGAAGCTACCCAGAACCCAACGAAACGTCCCATGAACGATTGGACAGAGCCTGGCGCCCGAGACGACCCAGACATGAGAATGAACTACTGTGAATGAGAGGATGCGTGGGGGAGGGGGAGCCATGGCTGTCCCGAGGAGCCCCTGCAAAATGATAGCCGAGAAGATCAAAACTTCGACCAGACCCTCGGAAGTGCTCCGTGAAACCCTCCCCCCAAGCCCTGGCCTACCCAAACTGGTATGGGAAAGAGCGAGGGTAAGTGCCAAAGGACAACTGGCAGGAGTTCAAAATGATAAATACCTGAAGGATGTGATGGAGTAGGTGGTTGAGGCCCAAACCCTAAGGCAATAAGCACTGACAACGTGGAGAAACCATGCCAGACACCGAATGCTGGTCCCACCTGATTTGATCAGGCCGTGCTGCAGCAGAGTCTGAATCCTGAACCGAGGAAGGAGGGCCAGACTCCACACCGGGGAAATAAGTCCCATGGCCTGAAACAGTCATACCCCAAAGTGACTGAAACCCCCCTACCTGACACCGGCTGGGGAACGGAAAAAATGACTGGACTGACGTCCCTGAGCAGTCTTCCAGGCCACATCCTAGACAAGATATCAGGCCCGAGCGTAGAATCCAGAATCATGACGACGTTTGCCCAAACCTACCACTTAAGGACCAACAAGGGGATGATGGCTGCCAATGCAGCCCACCTGAGAACATGAACAAGAGAAATGACAGGCAACAATACAAGAGAACAGCAATCCCCCTCTGAGCCTACCCAAGTATGAGAACATGAGCAGAAATGTCAAGACCACTGCGCGTGAATGAAGCTGATGATGGACCACCCCCCCTCGTGTAAGTAGTGACTGAGCCCGAGTAACCTGCTGCGCAGAGACAGGTAATTAACTGAAAACTCAGGGCTGGTGTACCCACAGACCGTGGTGGGTAATCGTACAGGTGTGGTGAATGAACGTGCATCGTATGACGTATGTTATACAGGCGAGAAGATTGTGGTCAACAATCATTAACAAACGAAACCTCAGCCCGTATGGATCTGTAGACGTGACAGATCCTGACATGTGAGCCCTAGCTAACTGACCCAGGTACAAATATGAACAAAGATACAATGAGACATGACAAACAACGAAGATAAAACCAGCTACCGAAGTATGCCGTGACTGAACAACAAGGCCCCTCTGAGAAACGCTGTGACAGGAATGCTGAGACTGAACACTGAGGTAGAAAGGCTATGCCAGAAATCTCGGGGCAGAAGCGCACTGACCGCAATGTTGACAGAAAACCCTACGACAGGAATGCTGAAACTGAAAGCTGAGGCAGGAACGTGAGAACCGAAACCCTGGGCAGAGCGTAATGACAAATGCTGAGACTAAAATCCTGGGGCAGAAATGCAATGACAGAAATCCTGGGGCAAAAACACTATGACAGAACACTATGACAGAAATGCTGAGGCAGAAAAGCAAAGACAGAAATCCTGGGGCAGAAACGCAGAGGCAGAAATGCCATGACCGAAATCCTGGGGCAGAAACGCAGAGGCAGAAATGCCATGACAAAAATCCTGGGGCAGAAACGCAGAGGCAGAAATGCCATGACAAAAATCCTGGGGCAGAAACGCAGAGGCAGAAATGCCATGACAGAACTCCTGGGGCAGAAACGCTATGACAGAACGCTAAAGCAGAAGTTTAATGACAGAAAAACCTGGGGTAGAAACACCAAGACAGAAAAACTGAGACTGAACGCCAAGTCAGAAATGCTGGGGCAGAATGCCGCCATGACAGAAATCCGGGGAAGAAACGCTGTGATAGAAATCCTGGGCAAAAACGCTATGATAGAAATCTTGGGCAGCCATGGTGTGACCGAAAACCTGGGGCAGAAACGCCTTGACAGAAATGCAGAGACTGCACTGAGACAGCAATGTGAGGGTAGAACGTTGTGACAGAAATGCTGGGGCAGAACGCTGTGACAGAAATGCAGGGGCCAAACGCTGTGACAGAAATGCAGGGGCCAAACGCTGTGACAGAAATGCAGGGGCCAAACGCTGTGACAGAAATGCAGGGGCCAAACGCTGTGACAGAAATGCAGGGGCCAAACGCTGTGACAGAAATGCAGGGGCCAAACGCTGTGACAGAAATGCAGGGGCCAAACGCTGTGACAGAAATGCAGGGGCCAAACGCTGTGACAGAAATGCAGGGGCCAAACGCTGTGACAGAAATGCAGGGGCCAAACGCTATGACAGAAATGCAGGGGCCAAACGCTATGACAGAAATGCAGGGGCCAAACGCTATGACAGAAATGCAGGGGCCAAACGCTATGACAGAAATGCAGGGGCCAAACGCTATGACAGAAATGCAGGGGCCAAACGCTATGACAGAAATGCAGGGGCCAAACGCTATGACAGAAATGCAGGGGCCGAACGTTGTAACAGAAATGCAGGGGCCGAACGTTGTAACAGAAATGCAGGGGCCGAACGTTGTAACAGAAATGCTGGGGAAGGACGTTGTGATAGAAATGCTGGAGAAGAACGTTGTGATAGAAATGCTGGAGAAGAACGCTAAGACAGAAATCCTGGAGAAGAACGCTAAGACAGAAATCCTGGGGCAGAACGCTAAGACAGAAATCCTGGGGCAGAACGCTAAGACAGAAATCCTGGAGCAGAACGCTAAGACAGAAATCCTGGAGCAGAACGCTAAGACAGAAATCCTGGGGCCGAACGCTAAGACAGAAATCCTGGGGCCGAACGCTAAGACAGAAATCCTGGGGCCGAACGCTAAGACAGAAATCCTGGGGCCGAACGCTAAGACAGAAATCCTGGGGCCGAACGCTAAGGCAGAAATCCTGGGGCCGAACGCTAAGACAGAAATCCTGGGGCCGAACGCTAAGACGGAAATCCTGGGGTAGAAACTCTAAGACAAACGCTGAGACCGAAATGCCGGGGTAACACGCTAATGATGGAAATGCTGGGGCGGAACGCTAAGACAGAAATGCTGGATGTTGTAACAGAAATGCTGAGGTATAAATGCTGACAGAAATGCCGGCTGAACATGACAGAAACGCTGGGGCGGAAACGCCATGACAGAAATGCAGGGCTGAATGTGACGACAGACATGCTGGGGCAGAACACCCTGAAAGAAATGCTGGGGGAGAATGCTGCGACAGAATTGCTGAGGCAGAAAACGCTATGTCCGGAACGCTACGACAGGAGCGCTATGATAGCAAAACGCTGACACCAAAACGCCTAGATAGAAACGCTGTGACGGAAACCTGAGGCTGAAGCGCTATGACAGAAATCCTGGGGTGAAACGCCATGATGAAACACTGGTGCCTGAAGCGGTGAATGCCCGGGAGGCGTGCGGGGATCTTCCCCCCCCCCCCCATGATGCCCCATGTGAGTACCGGGAAGTGAGCAGGCGGGTGAGCACCCCCCCCCATGAGAACCGGGAAGCGTGCAGGTGATTCCTCCGTGATGCACGGTGTGACTTCCAGGGAGGTGAGGTGAACTGGCGGGTGAGTGGATACAAGATGGACGAACAGACGCCCCCCCCCCAGGAGAAGCGGGCGGGCGGCCGCCCCCCCACGCTGGCAGGACACACAGGGATGAGGGAGAAGCGGGCGGCGCACCCCCCCCCGACCATGCAGGATTAGGCCCAGCGAAGGTGGATGGACAGATGACCCAACCCCCCCCCCAAACTGAGCCCTAGGGAAGTTAGTGTGGGTGAAAGATAATGGACAGCCGTGACGCGCCCCCCCCCCTCCCCCATGGGCGCCGGGAGAAGCTCGAGCTGCGTGCTGGCCATATAGAGCTGTGCAGGATGGAATGACGTCCCCCCCCCCGCTATGAGCTCCGGGAGAAACGGGTGGGCTGCACCACACGGAGCTGTGGAGGATGAAAGGATGCCCCCCTGCATGAGCGCCGGGAGAAGCGGACGGGCAGCACCTGACAGCTGCAGCTGAGGGGAAGGAAGGAGGGTGGTGGAGGACGGATGGATGGCCCCCCTCCCTTCCCCCGGCATGCTCGCCGGGAGAAGCGGGCGGGCCGCACCTGACTGGCTGCCGCCGAGGGGAAGGAGGGTGGGTGGAGGATGGACGGCCCCCCTGCATGATCACCGAGAAAAGCGGGCGAGCGCCCCCCCCCCCCCCGTGGTGCCGTGTGCAGCGGAGCAGGCAGCTGGCTGGACATCCCCCCACCCTCAATACCCGGAGAAGCGGTCGGCAGCTCCCCCCCCTGAAGCAAGCTGGTAAGGGGAGAGAGGAGCTGGCTGGCAAGAGGCTCCCTTGGGGAGCTGCATTGCATGGGGAGAGGAGTCGGCGGGCGGGCGGCCGATTGCCCCCCCCTCCCTCCTGCTGAAATACCAAGAGAAGCGGGGACCCGTGAATGTGGGTGCCGAGGGGGAACCAGGTGGGTGGAGAGGTGAACTCCCTGGTGAAGCACCGAGAGAGGCACCGCCACCATCTTGCAATCGATCCGGAAGTGACGCGTAGGCCCCGCCCCTACTGAACCCAGAACGCCCACGAGCCCTGACCTGACAGAGGAGGAGGCTTAAATAGCCCTCTCAGACTCCTCCCACAAATGCAGGCTAGCCTTCAGCCAGCCTTTGTACTTCCCATCTTTTGCAATGTGTGGGGGCACAGTGCCTCCCCCTCAGTGCAGGTGCAGTTTAGGTAATTGTGAAATTGGAATGCATTAGTGTCTCACTGACACTTCCCTGCGCTGCTCTGCTGATGAGGAGGGAGTCGAGTGCCGGAAAAAGCGACTTTGTGTGCCGCTAGAGGTACCAGTGCCGGGGGTTGCCTACCCCTACTGTACATTCACTACTTTACATTGTAGCAAAGTGTCATTTCTTCAGTGTTGTCACATGAAAAGATATAATAAAATATTTACCAAAAATGTGAGTGGTGTACTCACTTTTGAGAGGTACTGTTTTTTTTATTTTTAAATGTATCAATGTTTATAGCAATTTTATAGCACAGGAATTTATTGTTACCCAATATTTATGGAAGTCACTATCTTTTTGTTTTTTCAATTGATTAAATGATTGACTGACTATTCCCTATTGGACCGCGCTATCACAACTTTTTTTTTTACCGACTTTAAGCCAAACTCCAGGTAACACTGCAGTTACACAAGCAGGTACAGCAACAGTTTTTTTTTCCTTTTGGGATATAAGTTTTTACATAAATAAATAAAAGCCGATCATTGTAAAACACCCCTGTCAGTAGTAAATGGTTTATCTCAAAACCAGTGGTATCTGCTCCATTAGGGGCGCAGGAGTATGGCCCCCCCCCCTAATCCATGCACCTGGCCCCTAATCTACATGCAGGGTGCCGGACATATGGATTTCACTATTTTTTTTTTTGAAGCACATGATTAGAGGTTGAGGCTCTAATTGGCTTCAAAAAGGGTGGGCTCCAAAGCAGTGCAAGCCCACCCAATTGTGTGACAATAGCGATTTAATATTCACTATTGTCTTCCTGCTTCTCCTCCCGGCCAATCAGGAAGCGGGTCCTGAGACCCGATTGGCCAAGAGCAGAAGCAGGGGGGAAGCCGCGGAGTAGGAGACGCAGGGTGTGCCGCCGAATGTACACGTGACCTGGATTGGATAAATGCGGGGCTGGTGGGCGGACAGGCGGACGAGCGACGGGGGGGTTTGTTCGCCGATCGACCGAGTGACAGGGAGGGTTTGACCGACCAAACGGTGCACCGAACAGAGCACCAGCTGCCAATGCACAAAACACTTAACTGATACATTTGCATGAGAGCATGTTCTGTTCAAAAACAAAAGACTTACTGGTTGGATCACCAGGTGAAAATAAAGGGAAGAATCTTAATAAGAAAACGAATGCAGCCATCACATCTAATGCCCTGTACACACGGTCGGATTTTCCAATGGAAAATGTCCGATCGGAGCGTGTTGTCGGAAATTCCGACCGTGTGTAGGCGCCATCACACATTTTCCATCGGATTTTCCAACACACAAAGTTTGAGAGCAGGCTATAAAATTTTCCGACAACAAAATCCGTTGTCGGAAATTCCGATCGTGTGTACACAAATCCGACGGACAAAGTGCCACGCATGCTCAGAATAAATAAAGAGATGAAAGCTATTGGCCACTGCCCCGTTTATAGTCCCGATGTACGTGTTTTATGTCACCGCGTTCAGAACGATCGGATTTTCCGACAACTTTGTGTGACCGTGTGTATGCAAGACAAGTTTGAGCCAACATCCGTCGGAAAAAATCCATGGATTTTGTTGTCGGAATGTCCGATCAATGTCCGACCGTGTGTACGGGGCATTCGAATTGAAAAGTTGCAACATAATAAATGTTTGCTATTGGGTTTAAGGACTGTAACAGCACACTACTGGGAACGGTTAATGTGACTGTTACTGAAAGTAAATTGTGCCTACTGCTGCAAGTGTTATCACATCTACTGTACAGTGCCATGAAAAAGTATTCACACCCCTTGAAAGCTTCCACATTTTGTCATGTTACTACCAAAAACGTAAATGTATTTTATTGAAATTTTATGTGATAGACCAACACAAAGTGGCACATAATTGTGAAGTGGATAAATGATCAATAAATGGTTTTCCAAATCTTTTACAAATAAATATGTGAAAAGTGTGACGTGCATTTGTATGGCGCGCCCCTGAGTCAATACTTTGTAGAACCACCTTTCACTGCAATTACAGCTGCAAGTCTTTTTGGGGATGTCTCTAACAGCTTTGCACATCTAGAAAGTGACATTTTCGCCCATTCTTCTTTGCAAAATAGCTCAAGCTCTGTCAGATTGGATGGAGAGCGTCTGTGAACAGCAATTTCCAAGTCTTGCCACAGATTCTCATTTGGATTTAGGTCTGGACTTTGACTGGGCCATTCTAACACATGAATATGCTTTGATCTAAACCATTCCATTGTAGCTCTGGTTGTATGTTTAGGGTCGTTGTCCTGCTGGAAGGTAAACCTCCACCCCAGTCTTAAGTTTAACAAGTCTTCTTCTAAAGCTGGCCCTCTTTTTGGCTCCATCCATCTTCCCATTAATTCTGACCAGCTTCCATGTCCCTGCTGAAGAAAAGCATCCCCACAGCATGATGCTGCTGCCACCATGTTTCACGGTGGGGAAGGTGTGTTCAGGGTTATGTATAGTGTTTCCTTCCACAAATAGCGTTTTGCTTTTAGGCCAAAAAGTTCAATTTCGGTCTCATCTGACCAGAGCACCTTCTTCCACATTTGCTGTGTCCCCCACATGGCTTCTCGCAAACTGAAGACAGGACTTCTAATGGCTTTCTTCTTACCACTCTTCCATAAAGGCCAGATTTGTGGAGGGCACGACTAATAGTTGTCCTGTGGACAGATTCTCCCACCTGAGATGTGGATTTCTGCAGCTCCTCCAGAGTTACCATGGGCCTCTTGGCTGCCTCTCTGATTAATCCTCTCCTTGCCCGGCCTGTCAGTTTAGGTGAACGGCCATGTCTTGGTAGGTTTGCAGTTGTGCCATACTCTTTTCATTTTCGGATGATAGATGGAACAGTGCTCCGTGAGATGTTCAAAGCTTGAAATATTTTTTTATAATCCAACCCTGCTTTTAGCTTCTTCACAACTTTATCCCTGACCTGTCAGGTGTGTTCCTTGGTCTTTGTGAAGCTGTTTGTTCACTAAGATTCTCTAACAATCCTCTGAAGACTTCACAGAACAGCTGTATTTATATTGGGATTTAGAGTGGACTCTATTTACTAATTAGGTGACTTCTGAAGGCAATTGGTTCCACTAGATTTTAGTTAGGGGTATCAGAGTAAAGGGGGCTGAATACAAATGCACGCCACACTTTTCGCATATTTATTTGTAAAATAATTTGAAAACCATTTATCATTTTCCTTCCACTTCACAATTATGTGCCACTTTGTGTTGGTCTATCACATATAATTCCAATAAAATACATTTACATTTTTGGTTGTAACATGACAAAATGTGAAAAATTTAAGGGGTATGAATACCTTTTCAAGGCACTGTATGCACTGCAGGTTTTGTTGTACCTGTACTGCAGATACCATCAGTGATTATACTAGTGCTAATTAGTATGTTCTACAAGAATCCTTGTTATACTTCAACCTGCATACTTTTAAACACAATAACTGTTAATTCTTCACAAACTCTGTGTTTGCTGCTACCTTACATTGTGGCCTCGCCCACACCCATACAGAAAATAATAAAACCACATTCTATTCCCCCAACTCTGGGTATTCTTTTTGGATCGCTTTTCAGAGAGCAGTACAGGCATGGCTGGCAGGCATTCAGGAAGCGATGCTGCCACCTCCTAAATGCCTGTTTTTTGGGGTTTTTTTACAGCCAAATGGGGTTCCTAAATGGGAATACTGCACCACTGCACCGCAACCACAAGCGTATGTATCGTTTGTCTCTCAGTTGCAATGCAGCCCCATTCACTTCAATGGGTCGCATTCAGCAGCGGTATTGCCTGTCGAATGTGACAAGGGAATAATTCAGGCAACCCATCGCAGCTGTGAAATGCGACCCTGTCTGGCTGCCTTTGCAGTCTAAGGTGGACAGTAGAAAGTTGGCTAAACTGTCTATTTTTACCATACCCCCAACCCCAAGTGTAAAATATGCCCAAGGCTGGGTTCGCACTATTGCGAATTGTATGTGGGTTTTTCCGCATCCAATTCACATTTCAGGAGACTGACCGGCTCTCAATGGAGCCAGTTCACACAGGTCAGGGACGACTTCGGAGTGAATTGCAGAGAAGTCCTATACGACCTCCGTAAAAATTCAGACCCGAAATTGGACCTGAAACGGTGAACACGGACGCACTGAAACCCCTGCTGCGAGCCATTCCACACAACGTGTGAACCCAGGCTAAAGGAGTTTTTTTATATTTAAAGAATACAGTTTTTACACCTACTTGGACATCACAGTCCATCAACCTCCACAAACAATGTGAAGTGAGTTTACATTCCTCCTTTGTCCACATAATATGGAAAAACATTTGACCAAAGTCAATAGATTACATCTTCAGCACCACTGCAATCAGCGCCAACAAACTGAGCTTCTGTTTCTTCTACTGTTACATTGTTAAAGCAAAGTTTTCCAGATCATATTTTTTTATCAAAAAAAATCAAAGGGAGCAATAGAGTGGATATAACATAACAAACTGGGGGTGTGGTAACATTAGGAAACTGTATTAGGACAAGCATTGACATATAGCCTCTCTGAAGGCCAGACAGCAACTCTTGCATAGGAAAAGTCATTTTTGTGCCAGAACACATACATCATCTTTGGTAAGGAAATACATTTAAGAAATGAGAGCAAAAGTGACCTTTTTTATAAAGATGTATGTCTAAATCAGAGGTCCTGGGCTTTTCTGTATAGCATCGGTTTTCAGACACAAACTATTTATCAGCCTCTGGGGAGGTGCAGCATGGTGCGGCGGCAGTAAACACTCAGAGTCCAGTTGCGGAGAATAGAACTTGTATTAATATTAAAGTTCAGCAATTCACAGGTGCCTGACCGGGAATACTCACAGAATTTAACAGCGGTGTGTGGCAGAGCAGATCTTGGATGTGCCGACAGCATCTGTCTTGAGGGGTGGTATGCAGCCTGGCTGGTCCATACTCAAATGGGGAACTGTACAGGAAGGGTGGCGTGCCCCTATCCTTTCGCTGTCGTCTGGAACCACTCCCTACCAACCAATCACTGTCCCTGCCAGACAGGTCACCTGTCCCTACCCTACCCACATGCATGTCAAACCTGAAAACCAGGGCCTTAAGTAGACCTTGTAACACTAACAAGTCACATGACACCAGGGGAGGGAAAATGGCTAGTTGCGCCCAATTTGGACATTTTCACTTAGGGGTGTACTCACTTTTGTTGCCAGCGGTTTAGACATTAATGGCTGTGTGTTGAGTTATTTTGAGGGGACAGTAAATTTACACTGTTATACAAGCTGTACACTCACTACTTTACATTGTAGCAAAGTGTCATTTCTTCAGTGTTGTCACATGAAAAGATTGAATAAAATCTAAAAATCTAGATTTGACAGCGAGCGGCGGAGAACACGGCTATTGAAATGAAAACTGTTATCGCTGGGTTCCCCGCGCTGCGCTCTGATCACCTGGGCGGCTCTCTCTCTCTCTCTTCCCCTCCGTGATTGCTGGGAGAAGGACTCCCATTCCATACAGGCTGCTGGCTTGCCCCCCCCCCCCCCCCTCTCTCAGGCAGCCCTTCCTCGCCAGCGCTCAAAATCCACCCGCAAAATGCGAGCAGGCGAGTGGATTTTTTGAGGGCTGATTTATTGTATAGAATCAAACATTAGTAAATGTATTTTCTATGTAGGTATGTGCTCAGCTCTGTAGCGTCGTTGTATGCCCTGCTACCTTCAAAGATTCACGCCATGAGTTCAAATCCCACTGATGGTATCACCCCCTTAAAATGTGCATTGTACTCAGCAGCATAATTAGTCAAAGCGCATCAGTTTGGTTTACTCCATATTTTAACTCTTCAAATGCATACAATGGTATGTACTTATTCAATAATATTATGGTGTTGGATTCCCAAAAATCACCGTAGGTTACCCACTAATAATAAAAAAAAAAAGCCACTCTTCCTCCACTGTGTTGGGATTTGAACTCATACCCTGAGTGCTGTGGAGACATCTGAGCAGACCACCAAACCATTGTGCTAAGTACGCTGAGACCTGCATAATAGTGTAGTGTGATTAAAAAATGAACATAAATAATTACCGCTTTATAGTCACCTAAATAAAAAAAAATTAAAAACAACATACAACAAATAGGTAACCTAAATGTTCAATAAATGTAACTTTACAGAATAGAAGACATTACTCTGTAATAATCATTCATAACTGCATTTGTTAGCAAAAGAAGGAGAAAAAAAACTAGGAATACTAATTGCAATATACATCAATAGATGCACACAAAGTAGAGCATATCTCACATTAAAATGTTTCTTTCACATACATGGATCATGATTGCAGTGCAGTGCTATATAATAATTTAGTAGAAATTGGCATTTGCATATACGCGGAATCACTAATTAGCACCGATTTCCGAATTTACTAACGTATGTTTGCTGCTAATAGCGCTCTTTTTCACTGGCACGTTCGCCTGTTGAAATCTTAATTGCCTAAAATAGCCGCTATTATATGTAATAGTGCCCAGTACTTCCCGGCTCTATAGTAAATGACCCCCAATGTGTTTTTTTTTCAAAATTGTCGCTCAAATACCACCAAAAAAAAGCTCTATTTGTGGGGAAAAAAGGAAGTCAATTTTGTTTGGGTACAGGGTTGCACGACCGCACAATTGTCAGTTAAAATGGCCTGGTCAGGAAGGGGGTAAATTCTTCCGGGGCTGAAGTGGTTAATGCAAGAAGTATAGGTACCTGGCATTAGCCTCACACAGTCCCTTTACAGTAGAGCTTGAACTGGGTGAGCAAGAAGCAGCACAAAGAGCCAATCAGATCATGTGCTGACAAGGAGCAAACTGACAGGAGGAAAGAGTGAATGACAAATGAGCTCTGTATTATGCTGGTTTTGTTTCTCTGCCCGGTTACAGGATGTGGGCAGGTTCAGGACAGAGTGTGCTCAAAGGAAGTGGGTTTAATGATGCTGGCTATCATTCCACCCACAAGTACTGCAGCAGCTTCTGGTTGAAGGGAAGTATTGCTACAACAGCTGCTTTTTTATTCCATCATTTAATGGGCTGTTCATTTTGTATTGAGTTGTGCTTTAAAACAATAAAGTGATTGTAAAGGTTAAATGGAAAAATAAAAATAACAAACATGTCTAGACTTATCTGCTCTGTGCAATGAAATTGCACAGAGTGGCCGCAAACCTCCTTTTCTTGGGCCCCCCACTGGCGCTCCTGGCCCCTTCTCTCTGTCCATTGCCCCTATGGAAAGCCCCGCTGCTGCATCCATTGACACAGACAGCGGGACTCGGCCCTGCTCCTCGGCACTGGCTTTGATTGACAGCACTGGGAGCCAATGGTTTCCAGTGGCCCAGCAAAGCCAGCGAGACCCAGGCGTGAGGGGAGAGAAGAGCTACAGACATGTACAGCACTGGATCGAATGAGGGCTCAGGTAAGTAAAAGGGGGGGGATACTGACACCTTAACATTTTTTTACCTTAATGCAAGGAATGCATTAAGGCAAAAAATGTTTAGGCTTTAGAACCACTTTAAAGCTGAAGTATGGCCAAAACTATTTTTTTGCACTTGCACAGTGCATTTATGTAGCTGCCAGGGGAAGAACGAAGGGGAATACACCTGAATGACAGCTCTAAGTCTGATGGAGCTGTTGACGTCACATCCAAGACCCCAGTGTCAAGGCTTTTGGATTTCCACACTATGGGGGCTTTTAACTTGCATAAAATACATTTAATGCACATATAAGATTGTTGTTGAAATAAATGGTCTAGTGTCAGGCTCTCCTAAAATGACTGTTTATCACGTACATTTTGTTATTCTTTTTCTTTTCCTATGTTGCAGACACTCATCATTACAGTTTACTCTGAAGAGAAAACCTGATCCTAATTAATTACCACTACATTTAATTTCAAAGAACACCAAAACCCACAAAGTGTTTTAGGCCATTCTCTAATGCTTTTTTTCCGTGCTTTTAGCATATGATAGTTCTGATTATAACAGCCAAAGCAAAAATCAGCAACAGCTTTGTGTAATTTTTCTCCAGCAAACATGAGAGATTATATAACGAGTATTCTTAAAAATGACAGATCACTGCAGCCGGGATCATTAACTAAGAAGTAAAATCATAGCTTACTGTCGACATTCAGGTGATTTATAAAACGTTTTCTTTTCTTTCTTTTTTTTTTTTGCAATGTCAGCATTTCAAAAGAATAGAGTTTAGGTGATACACTTTACCCACTTGCTTACTGGGCACCTAAACCCCCCTCCTGCTCTGACCAATTTTTTCAGCTTTTTAATGCTGTCACTCTTTGAATGACAATTGTGCGGTCGTGCGACGCTGAACTCAAACAAAATTGATGTCCTTTTTTTCCCACAAATAGAGCTTTCTTTTGGTGGTATTTGATCACCTCTGGGTTTTTTATTTTTTGTTAAAAAAATTTAAAAATACCGAATTAAAAAAAATATATACAAAACCGTTTTATATTTTGTTAATAAATTTTGCAAACAGGTAATTTTCATTGATGTACGCTGATGAGGCTACACTGATGGGTACTGATAGGCTGCATTGATGGACACTGATGGGCACTGATGAGGTGGCACTGATGGGTGGCACTGATGGGCGGCACTGAAGGGCATTGATAGGTGGCACTGATAGCTGGCACTGATGGGTGGCAGTGATCGGCACTGGTAGGTGACACTGATAGGCAGCACTGCTAGGTGGCACTGATAAGGCACTGATTGGCACCACTGGTGGGCATTGATAGGTGGCACTCGTGGTCATTGATAGGTGGCACTGATGTACTGGTGGGCACTGATTGGTGGGCACTGTGGGCACTGATTTGTGGCACTGGCAGGCAGTACTTGTGGGCACATATGAGGCGGCTTTGTCTCTCCCTGCTTGGGACCGATGTCCCTTCAACAGAGGACGGTGATCGGCTTTTTTTCTCCTCACGCTGTCACAGCGTGAGAAGAAAAAAATAACAATTACCGATCTTCTGTTTACATCACGTAATCAGCTGTCCTTGGCTGACAGCTCATCACGTGGTAAGGGGTCGGGATCTCATTGACTCGGGTGATCACGTGCCGCGCACGCCCTTCAGGGGGGCGTGGCCAGCTTGCAAAGGGGAGGACGTCTATTGACGCCCTCCCGGCAAAGCAGATAAATGAATGATGGCTACAGTGCGGATCTGAAGGAGTTAAAGAAGGCCAATAAAATGTAAGTTCATCCTTACAGAAAATCTGTAAGGTGTCCTAATACTGAACCCCCTACCCATGCCTGCCTGGTCCTGCTGTACTGTAGTCCCGCGATCCTGCTCTATCAGGTACCAGAACGCCACTTCACTGGTCTGGGGATTAATCCTCCTGGCTTTCTCGCCTCTCCTCGCAGTGCTGACAGGAGCTAGATGGATTCTGATTGGACAACGCCGTCCATGTGACGGTGCTGAATAATTTGAATGCCTCTTGTCCGTACATGCTGGGAGGTATGAAAAGGGGATTAAGCGGTGGGGATTTCAAATCCTGGGACCAGTGAAGCTGCGTTCCTGTACCTGACAAAGCAGGATTGCGGGACTACAGTACAACGGGACTGGGGGGGTGGTGTCTAGTGTAAGGTCACCGTACAGATTTTCTGTAAAGGCGAACTTACACTTTAAGCCCATTTAACATTTTGCTAAATCCATGGTGATGTGATGCTCTAGTCCTGAGGTCTTTGCTAGGGTATCTACATCACTACCCACACAACATGCAAACTTCCTATTGGCTGTCCAGCAGCAGGGTCCTCTCAAGATCCAGAAGACAATTCTCAGCAGTGAAATTAGCAAATCTCTGCATTAGTGGGTGTCATGTGCATTGGTGTCCTATGCGGTGTGGTGCACATAACTTTTATAGAGCCAACAGCCAGTTTCATCTGGATGAGAAGGGTTACTGCAGATCCTTCTCTCTCTGCACACTGGATCCTAGGAACAGCAGCTATCAATGTACTGGAGGTTGTGTTGCTCTCTTTGTATGAATGCAGTGTTGTTTCTCAGTAAGCAGAATCGACTTGCTTTGTTCCTTATTCCATCAGGTGGTAATGCATGCTGTATTATCCAGAAGCAGTAATGAGTATAGAAGTGGAGCTTGATCCTTTGCCCCTGAACGCAGAGGGACTTAAACGCAGGTTCGACTCATTACATCATTACGTCACAGATTTTGACAGGCTGCCTGCAGCAAAGCTGGACTCCGCGCCTGTTCTTCCTGGGTGCACTAAAACACCGAGAGGGATGCACTGGTCTTAGACGGCCTGTGTGCAAGCGGCCTAAAGGGTGAGAAAAAGGTTTTTTCCTACTAAAAAAAATAAAGTGACTTTGTAATGTTGTAATGCTTAATTGATATAAAGTGTAAGCTGTAATGATAGATTGCACAGACCAGCAGATCACTCAAGAGCAAAATAACTTGTCCATACTTGCCCATTTTCCTAACGCCCATTATACCTTGACTTTTCTTGGCCTTGTCATGTTGTACACCAAGTATTTTGTCTAACATCTGTTGGGTGTCTGGTCCAAATATAGCCTAGTTTTTAAAAAAAATATTGGTACAACTTGTCCACGTAAATAATTTATAACACTGGGATGAATATTTTTGCCAAACGATAACAATCATCTTTTTTTTCGGTGCATGACATTTGGAGTAATAAGATGAATTATTATTTCGCTTGGAGAAAGGAGAGAGAGTTCTTGCGGTTTCTTCCGTGATTTTTCATGTTCCCAGAATCACAAACAATATCGAATGTTTTGTACCCGTTTTTCCTTTGAGCCAGTGAACACATGAAGGTTTGTTTTTCCTGAACCTGAAACAAGTGTGATCTGCGAGCTCTTACATAACTCTGCTTAAAGAACACCTGTATTTATAATATAAATAGCCAAGTAATAGTAGTGGTAATTCTGTACAGGCACACAATGGGGGTGATTTACAAAAGCCGCGCGCCATCAGTAGAGGCGCACGGCGAGGCACAATGCACATTTCCATATTTATGAAATGGTGCACTGGTAACAGAGCGCAAATCCTCCATTTACTATAGATCTCGGCACACAGGAGAATGTAATCTACACGCCACTATGGACATGACGCGCACGGCATCTCCAAATCAATATTGACAGAAGATGGAGGTGCCAATATTATGAGGTGATGTGAGGAAGTTTAGTAACAACTGCCCAAGTAACAAATATGGCCAAAATAGAATGAGAAAGTAACTTTTTCAGAGAAAGCCTGCTGTGCGCACGCGGCTGTTGTGCTCATTCACATGCGTTTGTTCACTGCGCAGCCAAAATCTTAGTAAATGTTAACCTCTTGCTTAATGGGCACTTAAACAACCCCCCCCCTCCCGCCCAGACCAATTTTTAGCTTTCAGCGTTGTCAGTCCTATGAATGATAATTGCGCGGTCATGCCACGCTGTACCCAAATGAAATTTTTATGATTTTTTTCACACAAATGGAGCTTTCTTTTGGTGGTCTTTAATCACCACTTGGGTTTTTCTTTTTTGCTAAACAAACAAAAAAAAGACAGAAAAAAAAAAGTTTCATAGTTTGTTATAAAATTTTGCAAATGGGTAATTTTTCTCCTTCATTGATATCCGCTGATGAGGCTGCAATGATGGGCACCACTGATGGGCACTGATGGGCTGCACTGATGAGGTGACACTTATAGGCACAGATAAGGCGACACTGATAAGACGGCACTGATGGGTGGTACTGATGAGTGGCACTGATGGATGTCACTGATGGGCACTGATAGGTGGCACTGATGGGCACTGGTAAGGGGTATTCATAGGCAGCACTGGTGATGAGGCACTGATTGGTGGCACTGGACACTGATAGGTGACACTGTGGGCACTGATGGGTGATACTGTGGGCACTGGTAGGTGGCACTGGTGGGCACAGAAGCCTCTGCAGAGGCTCTCGACGATTGGGACCGATGTCCCTCTCACAGATCACCAGTGATCTGCTTTTTTTTTCTCCTCACGCTGCCAGTGTGAGGAGAAAAAATAGCCAATTACCGGCTCTGTTTACGTCAAATGATCAGCTGTCATTGGCTGACAGCTGATCACGTAGTAAGGGGTCAGGATCGACCCCTTATTCCGATCTGTGATCAGCCGAGACTCATAGACTCGCTGATCACAGAGCACGCCGCACGCGCCCTGCGCCCTTGAGCACAGGAGGACGTCCATGGATGCCCTACCGGAAAATTAGGTCCGCGCTGCAGCTGTCTTTTGGCTATAGTGCGGATGCGAGGTGGTTAAGCAACGTACATGCAATTGCATGGGTTGAACGGGCGCACCTCTAAACTTGACAATTTATTTTTTTTACACTGGTTCACCTTTATGTATTTTTTTTAAGGAGATTTGCCCACGGGTCATGTTGGCATATTATGTTGCCAACATGTGACATGCACCTTTTTAAATTATGTAAAATGACTCTCGCTCCTCTAGCTCCTAATAAAAGGGCATTTAACCTTCCCCCTCTAATGCATATGATTTCCTTGGGCTAACTTTTGCTTTTAAAGGGGAACTCCACACTCCACTCTGTTCTCAAAAGGCTGTGAGCTGCCTTCACCAATCCAAACCACATCTTTTTTCAGAGCATACAACAGGGCCAGCTAGGAAAGGGGCGAGAAGAGCGATCGCCCAACCCCCTCCTGAACCATACAAGGCCACATGCACTGAACATAGCTGGCTGCCTTTGGGGCATGTTGGGCTCAGCCCAATACCAACCACAAAGCACCTTGTACCAACTAGTTTAAAGGTGTTTTTTCTTACATTCCGTAAGGCCGTAAAATATGGAAACAAGGTGGTTGACTTTTGGGGTGCCTGAGCCCCTCTTGCCCCCAAGCATCCATCCCCTTTTCATGGGCTGGCTTGCTGTGTGTTTTGCTAGGGGTTTGTTAGTGTGTGGGAGGGGCACAATATTTTTTTAGTTTAGGGTGGTATTTTTCATGTGGGGGCTCTCATTTAAAGCCTTAACAAGACCCAACTGGCCTTGTATGTATTGGGGGGCAGGCTATTTTTTGTTTTGGGTTAAAATCTTGCAGCTGCAATATAGATTTGTAAGTTTTCTCTAAAGCCATACATCTTTGAAGCAGCATTGTGGATACATGCTACAGATGCACCACTTTACAGGCAGAGTAAGCCCCCCCCCCCCTTTAAGCAATTTTGCATTTTTAAGGCACTTCTTGTTTCGTTTTTGGGGTTGTCCAAATTAGTGACATTGATATATGTCCTTCAGGGTGGGACCTGGGCCCCCATACCCATTTTAAGGCCAATAACTAGAATATAAGCCAGCCAAGTGGGGACTCGCAAAATTAACAAGTCAGTTCCCATAGACTGCAGTGGTATTTGTTGTATAACTTTTGCCCATATTAGGCTCTGTTTGCCCCCCTGGACCGGGGGGTATTTGTCCCATCTGTATTTTGTAGCATGCTGGATGATGTGCTTAATTTAGAACAGGGGGGTGGCTTATTTTGTGCTAGCTGCATTTGGGTTGGTCTGGGCATGCTCAGGGACTTTGTTTTTATGCTGTGGCTTTTGGTGTGTGTGAAATTTATTTATTTTTATTTATTTATTTATTTCAGGTACTTATATGGCGCCATCAATTTACGCAGCACTTTACATATACATTGTACATTCACATCAGTCCCTACCCTCAAGGAGCTTACAATCTACGGTCCCTAACTCACATTCATACATACTAGGGACAATTTAGACAGGATCCAATTAACCTACCAGCATGTCTTTGGAGTGTGGGAGGAAACCGGAGTACCCATTTTTTTTTGGGGGGGGGGTATTATTCACTGAAATATTTTTGATGTTGTCAATGAGTGTTGTTTGTAGGTTGTCAGTTTCACTTTGATATAATTGCCTGTGCTGCATTATTTTGCAAAATCTTCCTCAAGCTGTTGTGGCTACTAAATGTTTAAATCCTTAAGAGACTGTCCATTTGTGGGCACAGTCCTTTTAACTCCTGTTAATTTCCTCTGCAAAATGGTCAGACCTCAAAACCATATTCTGTTAGTGTCTCAAATTAACATACCGTATATACTCGAGTATAAGTCGAATTTTTCAGCACATTTTTTTGTGCTGAAAGTGCCCCCCTCGACTTATACTGGAGTCAAGCACTTTTCTGCAGCAAAAAATTTCATTTTCCGAACCGACTTTGGGGCCCCGTATCTCAGGGCCACTTGGTGCTAGGAACCCCAAATTTGGTTTGCAAACCAAGTGGAACTGGTACTACAACATATCCAAAGCTGAAGTTCCTATCACTAAGTCACCCCGAGATACGGGGCCACAAAATCGGTTCAGAAAATGTAATTTTCTGCTGCAGAAAAGTGCTTGACATTTTCTGAACCGACTTTGGGGCCCCATATCTCAGGGCCACTTGGTGCTAGGAACCCCAAATTTGGTGTGCAAACCCAGTGGAACTGGTTCCACAACATATCCAAAGCTGAAGTTCTTAGCACCAAGTGGCCCTGAGATACGGGGCCCCAAAAATGGTTCAGAAAATGTCATTTTCTGCTGCAGAAAAGTGCTTGACATTTTCTGAACTGAATTTTGGGGCCCTGTATCTCGGGGCCACTTGGTGCTAGAAACACCAGCTTTGGAAATTTTATGGAGCTATTTCCACTGTGTTTGCACACCAAATTTGGGGTTCTTAGCACTAAGTGGCCCCAAGATACAGGGCCCCAAATTCAGGCAACTGTGTCCATTTGCAGCAATGTCATTTCGGACCCTTTGGGTTCAGAGACCCCAAATTTTGGCTGCAGCTAGGGGGCATCTAGGAACCCTTAACTACCGAGTTTGAAGTTCAGGGGACCTATGGCTGCAAAGGGGCACAGTGATGCTGCAAATGAGCATTGTTGACCCTCTTTTCCACTTACAGTAGCTGTGCATTTCTCACCCTCGTCTTATACTCGGGTCAATAAGTTTTTCCCATTTTTTTTGTGGTAAATTAGGGCCTCGACTTATACTCGGAACGACTTATACTCGAGTATATACGGTACATGTGTTTTTTTGTTAATAACTTGTTTTGCAGATGCATGCTCAATCCAAGTAATGCTTTTTACACCCCCCCCCCCCAAACAATTTTCATGCAACAGATTTCTGCAGCTTAACTAGACTGATTGGCATGGCAAAACATAAAAAGGTGTGATTTGTCTAAAAGCTACTTTCCTGGTGCCTTCATGGAAGCATATGCATGGATTGTGCGTATGCTGCCATGGATAGGCACCAGGAAAGGAAATTACAGAGAGGTAAGTATTCAATTTTCCATTTTAGCACAGTGGTTCTCTGCCTCAGTCCTCAAGTACCCCCGACAGGACATGTTTTGGGAATTTATCTTAGCTAGATAGCTGTCCAAAATACAAAGCCATTGACTCTGATTTAAATCACCTGTGTAAGATGAAGGTAAACATGCAAACATGGCCTGTTGGGGGTACTTGAGGACAGGGTTGAGAACCACTGATTTAGAGCACTAAGCTAAAATCTAGCTCAAGACAATCCTATTCTAATTGTGGGCAACTGAGGGAAACCAAGTGAGTGTTAAGCCTCATACACACTATCAGATTTTCTGCTGATTTTTTCCTTCAGATTTACCAAAACCATATAATATGAGGTCAAACCTTAGGAGTTTCAAATTGTATGCAATCAGGCAGGCCCTTGCACTACATGGTTTTGGTAAATCTGAAGACAAAAATTAGCAGAAAATCTGATGTGTATGAGGCTTAAGAACCACTACTTGTCTTTTTTTTAGGTTGGGCTTTGTGTCCCTTTTCCTGAAAATTGGCTTCACTTCCTGTCACATAGCCAAACAGGAAGTGAGGGTAAAACCCTACCAATGTCTTTCCTTTGGGGCACACAGGCCAATCTAACGAGTCTCCCCATAAGGCAAATTGCACTCTAGCACTTTGTTGTGTACACCTCAAATTATTAGGTATTTGGGGGTTTATTAAAGGCAAATCACTCTGCAATATAAGTGTACTCGCTGTAAATTTGAGGGGAAGCACTGGTGATTTTATCATCCAATCATGTAGAAGCAAAGATGCTGTTTTTTTATTTCCCTTGCATGTCCCCTTCAGATCTCCAGCAACTGCACTTCCAAGTGCACTTGTAGTGCAAAGTGGATTTGCCTTTAGCAAATAAACCCCAAAGTCCAAGATACCTAATATTTTGGGGTGTACACAGCAAAATGCTAGAGTGCAATTTACCTAATGGGGAAACTATTTAGATTGACCTGTGTGTCCCCAAGGAAAGACATTGGTAGGGTTTTACTCTCACTTCTTGTTTGGCTATGTGACAGGAAGTGAATACATTTGAAGGAGAAAGTGTCAAAATTTGGGAGGTGTCTTCACCCTATCAGGGGTGCAGACATCCCCAAAAACTGACAAGACTTCAAATCCCTCTGCACTCTATCCCCAAGCAAAAATAAGAAAGGCTTTCATTTAATTTAACCACTTGCCGACCAGCCGCTGCAGTTGAACTGCGGCAGAATGGCATGGCTGGGCAAAACAATGTTATGTAACGTCGTGTCACCCTGTGGGCACTAGGGCCCCCCCCCCCCGCTCGCCCCTCGAGCCAATACGAGTGGCCGGCAGTCTCGATCACCGCTGGGCTCCCGCAATCGCCGCTGAGACACAGAGACACGGAGAACCCGGAACACAGTTTCCGGTTCTCTGAGGGGAGAAGTGACAGATCGCCTGTTCATACAGAGTATGAACAGCAATCTGTTATCTTCCCTGCACAGTCTCCATCCCCCTTCAGTTAGAACACACACACTTAACCCCTTCACTGCCCCCTAGTGTTAACCCCTTCACTGCCAGTGAAATTTTTACAGTAATCAATGCATTTTTAATCGCACTGATCGCTGTATTAATGCCAATGGTCCCAAAAATATGTTAAAATTGTCTGACGTGTCAGCCATAATGTCGCAGTCCTGATAAAAATCGCAGATCAACATTACTAGTAAAAAAATAATAATAATAAAAATGCTATAAATCTATCCCCTATTTTGTAGACGCTATAACTGTTGCGCAAACCAATCAATATATGCTTATTGCGATTTTTTTTTACCAAAAATATGTAGAAGAATACGTATCGGCCTAAACTGAGGAAAAAAAATTGTTTTTTTTATATATTTTTGGGGGATATTTATTATAACAAAAAGTAAAAAATATTGAATTTTTTCAAAATTGTCGCTCTTTTTTTGTTTATAGCACAAAAAATGAAAAAACCGCAGAGGTGATCAAATACCACCAAAAGAAAGCTCTATTTGTGAGAAAAAAAGACGTCAATTTAGTTTGGGTGCAATGTAGCACGACCGCGCAATTATCAGTTAAAGCGACGCAGTGCCGAATCGCAAAAAGTGCTCTGGTCAGGAAGGGGGTAAAATATTCTGGGGCTGAAGCGGTTAACTTTGCAAAGACACATTCCTAAGTTCAACTGTGATGCATGTCAATGACCCATTTAGACCTTGTTTAATAGGAAAACACCAGTTGCCTTTTACTAGAAACATTTGTTAGTCTAGTCCTGAAAATCTGCATCTGCTTTACTATTAATTTCCATAAAAATTGGATTCCTGCATCTAGATGTGCGACCGCTGTGTATGTGAGATGCGCAACTGCTGTGTGCACGGAGGTATGTACCCGTGGCACATATCTGGTTCCCGGAAGCGGTGGCCAGCACACAGGAATGACATCACGCCCCTCCAGGAAGTTGCTTGTACTGCTGCTAATCTCTTTCCACCACCATGTCCCGCTCACTGTTCTCTGAGGAAGAGATAATCCTTATTTGCAAATTAGGATAATTTTTGATTTATTTTTACATGAGGTGGTCTTTGTGTGGGTCATGTCTGTATATCTAAATGATTTAGCCTCAAAACACACACCTACTTCCTGTGTACTTCACTTCTGGGCCAATGTATATTGCTTCCTGCTTCAGTGTGTATGTGTATATATATATATATATATATATATATATATATATATACTATATAGATAGATCGATAGATATATCTATAGATGTAGGTTCTTGTGTCCACCAGCAGAGAGAAGTTGGGTAGACAATCCCAATTCTGGAGGCATAATAATGGTCTAGCACAGGGGTCTTCAAACTACGGCCCTCCAGTTGTTCAGGAACTACAATTCCCATCTTGCCTAGTCATGTCTGTGAATGTCAGAGTTTTACAATGCCTCGTGGGATGTGTAGTTCCGCAACAGCTGGAGAGCCGTAGTTTGAAGATTCCTGATCACTCTAGCATGTCTTGAAAAGGTGTTTTTTTTCATATGCCTTGTATAATGCCCAAGAAATATCGTTAGGAAAATACAAGTGGGTCATGGCACATCTACATTCCAAAATTTGGCACTTATGATGCTCATGCACTATGCAGTCTGATTGGCCAATCTCTGTACAACTCGATATTTAAGCACAATAGGTAATAGGAAGACACACTTGAACAAAATAATTAAAAATATAGGAAATCAAACAGGCTCTTGCACTAAATCTAATTTATTTAAGATCAGTGCAGTATATGGTCACCTTTAAAGATCTGAAAATATTAATTTTTGGGGTTTAGAAACACTTTTATGTTCTTTGTAATGTATTAAAAGAATTGGGTAACAAAAAAAAAACACATTTCAAAGATATATTAGAAGTGATAGGAATGAGATTAGCATCAAAAGGATTAATTAACTGAGTACAACTACTAGTTGCCTGACAAGAGTGCGCTATTATCAATGAGAAAACCACAGTTACCCTAGTGCCAGTTGCAGTTTACATACGCGGGTATTTATTATCATTATTTGCGCTTGAAAGTGCAAATAATAATAATAAATCAATTAATGACTTTTCCAGCGCACCAATTAATGTATGAACTGGTGTAGTGCCTTCTTCTTAGTAAATTACTCCCAATGTTTTTTGCAGGTTTACTGTAAAAGTCTTATTATTATATATTTTTTTGCAATTACTAACTTTTTGAAAGTCTTTGTTACATCCCCATCCCTGTCTCCACATGAAGGCACTTGGCGTTGGCAATAGGGCTACTTAGGCCCTGGGTGGTGCACTGTTTGTAATGCCACCCCCCCCCCCCCCCCCATACCAAAAATTAGCTTTTGGAAGCGTTTTATCATAGATAGTCAGGTATGTTCCTACTGTACACCAGGGGGTGGTCAACTTATTAGAAATAGGGGGCCTCAAGTCCCATCCCTGACATCACTAAAGGCCCACATATTATATTTAGTATAAGTAATACTGCAGAAACTGCAGACTTCCTGCAAGAGATGTTCAGAGGTTGTGGGCATATATACAGTGTATTTCTTTGAGCTGAAGACCTCACTCAAAGTTTTGTAAAACAAGCAAAAGCTTGATGTACTCCCCGCTCTTACAAGTTGAAGCTCATGTAAACAGAGCCAAAAAGTGGCAATTGATCCCCATAGGGTGAGTTACACAGTAATACTATTACACATTTGGATCAGTATATGGTGTGGTACAATTAAACCAAATTTTGGGTTGTCCCAAGAAAAATGATAAAGGGTAAATCTTCCAATTTGGATGCTAATTCTGCTGACCTGCGGAGCCCCAAGGAATTCCATTAATTTATAGGGTTTTCCTCTCACTTCCTGTCTTGGCTGTGAGAGAGGAAGAGTGAATCTTCCCGATAGGATAGAGATGCCAAAAAACCTGACAGGGCTCATAACCTTCCCTTACGCTATCCAAAATTTAATAAATAAATAAAGTTTTGCCTATATTTTTATTTTAACCAACTCATGCATGGACATGAAAGTGGTTTCCCTAAGAACACTGAAATCCTCTGGGGCTCCTCAGGGTACCTTGGGACTTTGGCCTCAGCTATGGCTCGGCCCTTTGTGTGAACTCATCCCATGAGGTGGGGGTGGCAGAAGAGGAAGATCGGGGCTACTCTGAGCAAAACTATTGCACAGAGCAAAACTTTTCACTCACTTTCAGTGCTCCTTACTTATCATAGATATCTTACCTAAGGGGAACTCTAGATGCTCCTACTACACCTGCCATCTTGTAGCCAGATAGGGAACTCCACTGGACATATTGTGCCCTTACTTGTACAGTATGGTTAACACCATAGGAAGCTACCAGTTCCATCTGTGTAGCAATCATTTGCTACTTTAAGTGAATGAATGCTACTGATATTTGTAGTTCAATTGAGCTACTAAAAAATCTCCCAATCGGAGTAGGGAGCTGGATTCTGCAGATAATTATTCAGAATAACCATAATCACAGTTTATTTCCTATGGTATGGTAGCATTGAATCTTGAATTTGATAGACTTGCTGGAACATGTTACTTTAACTGGTGAACAACTGCATATCTACATTTCCTTGTTAAGGCATTCTCGTTGAAGGAAGCAAAATGTCATGTCACCCCTCAGTTCTGATAACACAAAATCTGGATCATGTTTGTGCCCTAGGGAGAATTCCACCTTTTGCCATCTGCTCTGAGATAGAACATCCCTTTCAGGACAAACAATTCAGTGCTGCTCTTTACCAAAATGACTGCATGCTGTGAGCCAGTAAATGTTCCAGAGATGTTTTCAGCTTCCCCGAGCTATCAGTATAATTAATTATGCATTTTGGCAAACCAAAGGGATTGGCTGCATTTTGTATGTAATAATTGTATATTTTTTTCCTTGCAGCTGCAGGAAACATTGTGCCCTAGCATACTTTCCTTATGTAAAAACATGTTTTGTTTGGACGCAAAACATACGCAGGTCACTATTATTTTCTTCGTTCTGGAGAAGGAACACAACAACAAGCAGACGGCATTTTATTTTAGAATCAGATAATATTTTTCCTTACCCTACTTTATCCTTCCCCTCTTGTGTCTGTTTAATAAGATGAACCAATGTTTCTTAGTGTGATCATGTACTTCCTCATAAATGCAGTTCAGGTAAGGATCAACCCATCGCTTGCTGCCAATGACCCTTATGGGCCATACACACGATTGGACATTCCGACAACAAAACCGTGGATTTTTTTCCGACGGATGTTGGCTCAAACTTGTCTTGCCTACACACGGTCACACAAATCTTGCCGGAAATTCGCTGACGTACAACACGTATGACACGACCAAAAAAAGGAAGTTTTAATACCAAGTGCTCCACCCTTTGGGCTACTTCTGCTAATCTCGTGTTAGTAGAAGTTTGGTGAGAGACGATTTGCGCTTTTCAGCCTTGTGCTTTTCAGTTCGTTACTGCTCTTCAGTTTGTGCTTGTGGGTTCGTATCTGTTTTTCAGTGCGTGTTGTCAGTTCGTATCTGTTTCTCAGTGCGTTCTTCTCAGGTTCTGTTAGTTCGTTCTAACCAGCTGACCGTTTTCTAGCCATGTTGCGGGTACGTACTCGTCGTAGAGTTCGTGTTGTGCGGGGGCTTGGTGTTGGAGTTCTTACTTTGACCCAAACCCAGTCCATGAACAGGGGAGGAGGAGTTCATGGATGAAGAATTGGTTGCTCCAGCATGACCAATTCTCTCACATGCCTTTGTTGCGGGAGATCCATGAGAATAATCCTGATGATTTCAGGAATGATCTCCAGATGACGGACCCCGTTTTTCACCGTATGTTGGCTTTGCCAACATAGGCTCATCGCCACCTTACGTTACTTGGCGATGAGGAGAAGTCTGCAGGACATCAAGTTCTCGGCAGGCATCTCCCCCCAGGCTCTGGGAATCATTATTCCAGAGACCTTTTCTGCCATCATACAGGTCCTGCAGAAGGGCTATATTAAGTTTTATCCTTTAACATCACATTCAATGTATTTAATGTTGGCTAATGTATTGTATTTATTTCATTATTCCCTAATTACCATGATTGTAATATGCTGTGAATGTCCTCTTTATCCTCATGCATGCTGGAAGCTTTTAATGCTCCTTTTTTGTCCTTCATGCATATTTGCCTTCACTAACCTCCCCAGCATGCTATCCTGGGCCCATACACACCTAGCCTAGTCACTTAACAATGTATTTTGTCAGATCCTCTGTAGTGCTTACCCTAAACACCCTCTAAAATGTGTACAAATGTTATTTTTGTCCTTAAATTCATGCATAGTGCAAGAGGCTATTTTTTTTGGGGGGGGAACTCATTTGGAACCCCCCCCCAACCGCTAAGTCAGCTGATACCAATCCTTTATGCCAAACCTATACACACTATACCTACCTCTTTTGTGTTCATATTTATAGATGAATTCACTAAAGCATGTAGTGCAAGGGCCTGCCTGAATACTTTCAAATGCTACTGTTTAAAGTTTTGTATTCCTATTAACTTGATAGGTGATTGCAGAATGTAAAAATGTGCTTCAATTTGTACAGTGTGTATTCATATTTTTGGATTATGACACTTCTTACCTGTCCAGTGGGCTGCCAATAGTGTAAGTAAGGAGGGGCTGGCCAAAGTAACACACATTATTTATGCATTCAGCTCTCAATGAAGTGGAGAGGGTTACCTGTCCAAAACATCTCCCCCTCAACCATAACATTTTTACAATGGGCCATCAGAGGGGGTGAGGAATCTGATAAGTGGACCTTATACTTTTGTCTTTAAAGACTCATTTCAATAAATGTTCTACTTATGTTGGCCAAGAATGTTTGTGTCTAATCTGCTTGCAATGTTTATGTGAAAAAGTACTAATTTTTTTTGCTTGTTTCACTCCACAGTTTCCTTCAAACCCACAGGAATGGCAGACTGTGGCATCCCCGTTTGCTCAGCAGTGGGACTTCCCAAACTGCGGAGGGGAAATAGATGAGAAACACGTCCACATCGTCACACCCCCCCAACTCAGGGTCATACTATTATAATTATAAGGGGTTTAATAGTATTGTGTTGTTGGTGGTGGTATCGGCGACATACGAGTTTTTGAATGTGGACGTGGGGAAGAATGGCCGAATGTCGGATGGTGGAGTCACCGCCCAGACGGAGTTCTACAGACAGCTCCAGAATGGTGGCTTGGGCTTGCCACCTGCGGAAGACAACATGGCTGGTCTTCCGTTTGTGTTCGTCGCTAATGAAGCGTTTGGGCTAGGTGACCATCTCATGAGGCCATTTCCGATGAGGACCCTCACCCCAGACCAGAGGGTTTTTAACTACTGGCTGGCCAGAGCCAGAAGAGTGGTGGAGAGTGCTTTCGGAATAATGGTTAGCCGTTTCCGCCTATTTCTGACACCAATCCACATGGTGAAATATAAACTGAACCATTTTGTGCTTGCCTGCTGCATTCTACACAATAATCTCCACAAAAATGCTACATACTATGTGGCCTCAGTTGGGGCTGAGGCCGGATTACCAAATTGTAATTTGATGGCACTTGAAGCTGGGCATCCTGGCTTGCCCCCCCAAATCGGCTGCAAAATGAGACAAAATTATCTTGAGTACTTTGCGGGTAGGGGGGCCATTAATCTGCCAGCAAATGTGTGAAACATTTTTAAAAAAATGTTTTATTATAAACTGAACTAATATTTCATTTGATTTACTGCTTGTGTTTCTTTTAGCTGTCTCCTAGGTTCTCCAATTGGCTTTTCTTTTTGGCCATTTACTTCATTAGTGCAAATGTAATTTATTCAATACATGAGGTGACAATCTCTTCTTCAGCTAACTATTATGTTGTGGGTTTGCTACACACACACACATTGTTTTTGTTGCTTATGTATGTAATGCATTAATGATAAAAAATAATCATACTTTTCAGCACCATGAATTAATTGTTGTGAGTCCCTAAAATGGCCTAATGGGGGCAAATTTTAGAGCACTGTGGGGGTTATTTACTAAAGGAAAATGCACTTTGCACTACAAGTGCACTGTACGTGCACTGAAACTGCACTGAAAGTGCACTTGTAGTGCAAAGTGGATTTGCCTTTAGTAAATAACCCCCATTGTCACTGTAAACACCAACTTACTCCAAAAACTGGTATTGAGCATTGAAAGAAGAAGCCACACATTGTTGAGTATAAAACATTTTTCTCCATGCACATTCACATGTGCGTTAGAAAAGGGTTTTTGAACAAACCAACATCTTTGGTGTATAACATTTTTATGTTTGACAGTAGAAATATCCTTTTTTCGGTTAAACAGGCATGTTTCAAGCCATAATAACATACACAACTCAGGAACTTACAAAGTTCAGCTTTGAAAAAGTGAAGGCAATATCAGACATTAGTATGTCCAAACTGTGTTGATATTGCCTTCATCAGATGGGGTGATGTCACCCCTGTAAAAGACAAATTTTGAAGATGCACACAAATTGGGAGTCAAAATGTGGATTTCACTCCTGATCCCATAACTAATGTCAACATGTGCTAGCTCCCATCATGGGGGATCAATGGACTTGTTTCGGGGGTGCAACCCCTTCTTCTCACGTACTTGAGTTGCGAGGAAGGGGTTGCACCCACAAAACGCATACATTGATAGCCCCGTGATGGCAGGTAGCACATGTTGACACACTGTGTGCATCTTCAAAATTTGTCTTTCAAATTACTTTAACCACTTCCCGATCGGCGCACGCCGATGTACATCGGCAGAATGGCACGGCTGGGCAAATGGGCGTACCTGTAAGTCCCATTGAATTCCCCGCCGTGCCATTGTGTGCGCGCCGCTGGCAACGCGCGCGCGCCGGCCGGGAGCTCTGTGAGTCGGGTCGCGGGTCCCGTGGACTCGATCGCTGCGGGGATACCCGCGATCGCCTCATGGAGAGGATGAACGGGGAGATGCTGATGTAAACAAGCATCTCCCCGTTCTGCCTAGTGACAGTGTCACTGATCTCTGCTCCCTGTAATCGGGAGCAGAGATCAGTGACATGTCACAGCTAGCCCATCCACCTACAGTTAGAATCACTCCCTAGTACTGACTTAACTCCTCCCGGTCCCCTAGTGGTTTATCCCTTCACTGCCAATGTCATTTACACAGGAATCAGTGCATTTTTATAGCACTGATTGCTGTATAAATGACAATGGTCCCAAATATGTGTCAAAAAATGTCCGAAGTGTCCGCCATAATGTCGCAGTCACAATAAAAATCGCTGATCGCCGCCATTACTAGTAAAAAAAAAAAATATTAATAAAAATGCCATAAAACTATCCCCTATTTTATAAACGCTATAACCTTTGCGCAAACCAATCAATAAACGGTTATTGCGATTTTTTTTTAACCAAAAATATGTAGAAGAATACGTATCAGCCTAAACTGAGGGAAAAAAATGCTTTTTTAATTATTTTTTGGGGATATTTATTATAGCAAAAAGTAAAAAATAATGCGTTTTTTTCAAAATTGTCGCTATTTTTTTGTTTATAGCGCAAAAAATAAAAACTGCAGAGGTGATCAAATACCACCAAAAGAAAGCTCTATTTGTGGGAAAAAAAGGACGTCAATTTTGTTCGGGAGCCACGTCGCACAACCGCTCAATTGTCAGTTAAATCGACGTAGTGCCGAATCGCAAAAAGTGCTCTGGTCAGGAAGGGGGGTAAATTCTTCCGGGGCTGAAGCGGTTAAAACTTAATTCAAAAGAACAAATTCCACGACAAAGCGGTACAATTTTAGTGTGTTTTAGATTCTGCCTAAAACATCAATGATGTTCTTCATTTTTTGTTGAACATTATTGGTTTTCCTTTATCTTCTCAAAATGCCGGTTGCACACCATTATCTCCCCGATGAGGATCCGTGCACTTGAAAACCTGAAATAAAACATTCCTACATGTGCAAATGTCATAAAAATCTGTGCTAAAAATAGCAAAATTGTGTAAGCATACACAAATCCTTGCACACATACTGTATATACTGTATGTGTTCCTGCAAACAGAACAACTGCTTAGTGCAATACAGCCTTCCACCTCGAATTGTTCAAATGATTTAGCCCTTAGTGCCGGGAAAGCACTTATGTTTTTAAGTGTTCACCTACTTTTTATGGTTATAAATTAAGAAAGAATACTGCACTATGATCTCTCCTTTTTTGCCTCATATGTTCCCCTTGGATTTGTAAGAATTCCAGAGTGGAGGAATGTTGGACAATATATATACAGTCAGTGCAAGGACAAGGTCATCTGGTGCTCAGGGCGAAGATGTAAAATTGCCCCCCGTGCAAAGAAGAGTTAGTGTCATTTCAAAACAAGGAAATACTTAAAACAATACAAATAAAGTTAGGTTTAATTCAATTATTTAATATGCAATAATAACTCACCACATTTGCATCAGTTTCTGCAACAATAATCCCCAGCAATGCTGATAGATTAGGTAAAAACTCCCACCATTGATGGCAGTGTCTGCCATCCCCATATGAACTGGCTGGAGTGGTTAACTCTCTGGGAAGGGAGGTGGGGGGAGACGCTAAAAGATTTTACCCCATTTCATGACCATTTTTGCTATAATGAAATTCGTTACTTTAACTGGTAATTGTGGTTTGCTATAATGAAATGCGTTACTTTAACTGGTAATTGCGCGGTCATGCAAAACTGTACCCAAAAGAAATTTATGTCATTTTTTTCCCCCACAAATAAAGCTTTTATTTGGGGGTATTTGCACACCACTGGGTTTTTTTTCGTTTTTATCATATGAACGAAAAAAGCCTGAAAATTTTGAAAAAATATATATTTTTACTTTTGCTATAAAACATCTAATAAAAAAAAAAATCTTTATATATTTAGGGAAAAATTGATTCTGCTACATGTCTTTGGTAAAAAAAAAAAAAAAAAAATCCAAATAAGTGTATATTAATTGGTTTGTGTGAAAGCTTCAGCGCCTACAAACGATGGGATATATACTGGAATTTTTTTTTATACTAGTATTGGTGGCGATCAGCGACTTATGCCGCGTACACACGAGCGGACTTTACAGCAGACTTTGCCCGGCGGACTTTTTGACGGACTTTCTGAATGAACGGACTTGCCTACACACAATCCACCAAAGTCCGTCGAATACGTACGTGATGACGTACGACCGGACTAAAACAAGGAAGTTCATAGCCAGTAGCCAATAGCTGCCCTAGTGTGGCTTTTTGTCCGTTGAACTAGCATACAGACGAGTGGACTTTTCGACCATACTCGATTTCGACGGATTGATTTAAAACATGTTTCAAATCTAAGTCCGTCCAACTTTTGAGAAAACAAAGTCCGCTGGAGCCCACACACGATCGAATTGTCAGACGAAATCCCGCCCGCCGGGCAAAGTCTGTCGTAAAGTCCGCTCGTGTGTACGCGGCATATGGCTCAGGCTCCTGCACTCCTTGGGGGGCGACTTCAGAGCGGCTTGCATTGACTTCTATTAAAAGAAGTCATTTGCAAGCTGCACTGAAGTAACGCTGTGCAGGGGAGCTTTAAAGTCAGGTGACACTGCCTGGGAAGGCGTGACATCTAGGGGCAATCAAGGGGTTAACCGTTTGTCTAACAATGTGTAATGTGTATAATGTGTGCTGCTTTTTACTACTGGGAAGGGGGGGGGGGGGGCGCTGAAAGATTTTACCCCATTTCATGACCATTTTTTGCTATAATGAAATGTTTTACTTTAACTGGTAATTGCACGGTCATGCAAAACTGTACCCCATTTTTTCTCCACAAATAAAGCTTTCTTTTGGGGGTATTTGCACACCGCTGGGTTTTTTAGTTTTTATCATATGAACAAAAATCAGCGACTTAGGCTCAGGCTCCTGCACTCCTTGGGGGCGACTTCAGAGCGGCTTGCATTGACTTCTATTAAAGAAGTCGTTTGCAAGCTGCGCTGAAGTCACGCTGTGCAGGGGGGCTTTAGAGTCAGATGACATTGGTTGGGAAGGGGTAACATCTAGGGGCAATCAAGGGGTTAACCGTTCACCTAACAGTGTGTAATGTGTATAATGTGTGCTGCTATTTACTACTGATCAATATGTTTATTTTCCCTGCTTTGCATGGAAAAGAAAAAAAGTGATCATTCCCTCTGTACAGAGCAGTGTTGATTGTCAACACAGGGCTCTGGGCTGTGATTGGACACAGCCAATCAGCAGGTCCCAGCCATGAATCATTGGCCGGGATCGGCTGACAGACTCCCGAAGTGTACAATCACAGGGGAGTAGGCGGGCGGGGGCATACGCCCGAAACAGGCAGTGACATGTGGATATGTCCCGGCACCTGTAGCTGCCATCTTTGGCAGGTTGGCATGTGGTAATTACCACGCTGGCCGGGACTAGAAAGCGCATTTCAGGCAGAGATTACTCCGTCTGACAGGGAAGTGAAGGGCAGGGCTGGTCTTATGCTTGTGCCGGGGCGCACTTGGCACATGCTGCGGGCAGCTATTAGCTATGTAGCACGCCTGGCTGGACGGTCAGTGTACTCGTCCAGCCAGGCACTTCTCCTGCGCCCCCTTCCTCCAGTAAATGGTTCCGCCCAGGGAAACCGCCCCTTCCGCCCCCCCTTGTACCGGCCCTGTATACAGGATATATAAAAACCATTGCCTTTTTTAAACCAGCTTATTGATTTATCTGCCCATCTGCATTATTAGTGTGTTATAATCCACTGAGGTTGCACCTGGTGGTGGTTGATGCATAAAGGACTATTTTTGGACACTAAGGGCTCATGCACACTGCAGCTCAAAAAAAAGCTGCTTTTACTGGCATTTGAGCTTTTATTTCTCTGTCTAAAAGCTTGAAAAAGCTTGTGTTTTTTTGTGCTCTTTTGAATGCTTTTATTAAGCCTCTTCGAGCTTCTTTAAGCTCTTTTGAGCATAAGCATTTTTTTTTTTTACAAACCCTCCCCTCAGCTCATTTTATCTTTTTTTTTTGGTGCATTTTCGAGCTTTCTTGAGCTTTTGTGAGCATTTTTGCACGCTTCTGGGCACTTGGGCTTCTTTTCTGCTCGAAAGCTCCTCTCAAAAAACGCGAGTTTGGTGGGGGTTTTTTCTGCCTGTAAGAGCATATGCCTGTAAACTCCTGAAAAAGCCATAGTGTGCATGGACACGTTGGCTAATTCGGAGGGAGTTTCCAGGCAGAAAAAAAAATGAGAAAATGAGAGAAAAGGAGTGTGGAAACGACTTTGCACTATTATTATAATAAACAATTGGTGTTTTTGCATTAATAAATTAAAAAGATAGATAGATAGATAGATAGATAGATAGATAGATAGATAGATAGATAGATAGATAGATAGATAGATAGATAGATAGATAGATAGACAACAAAATCTTTACGTTAGAAACAAGCAACAAACAAAAACCCTGCCCAATAATTTCCCAAAAACGAACACAGTTGAAGTATGATCTCAGATTCCTCCTAATGGAGAACTTTGAAAAATCATCCAAAAAGGCTGAAAATGGCATATGCCACAGGAAACAGGGCAGGAAAATTATTAACACAAAAATTAAGGGGACAAAGATATAAAACCAAGATACCATATATAATTCACCCCCACACCAACAATAAACTATATCACCCACAAGATATAGCACATACCTTGATCCATTATTACAGTACTTTGTACAATTTGAAGGACGATGCAGGGACCTGCCAACCCAATCCTGACCTAATCAATTTTTACATCAAAATTTAGCTCCCTACCTAAAATATCCCAAAACCAACTACAGGCACTAAATCTACCCTTTATCCTACCAGAGGTTCATAAAGTAATTGAATCCCTCCCAGCGAATAAATCTCCAGGCCCAGAAGGTTTCACTGGGGAATACTAAAAGACCTTTAAACTCCTGCTAACCCCTTACTTGGAACGTACTTTTAACACTGCTGCTGCCTCTTCCTCCTTCCCACCTGAGATGCTGAAGGCACTAATTGTGACTTTGCCAAAGCCAGGGAAAATAGGCCTCCAAATTTTAGACCCATTTCACGTCTAAATGTTGATTTGAAATTATATGCCAAACTTATTGCTACACGCCTAATTGATGTACTCCCCCTTCTTATTCATCCAGACCATACAGAATTCACCAAGGGCTGACAGACCTCTGATGTTACACGCAGGTTAACAAACATTCTTTATTTGGCTAGACTTCATAAAAGGCCTTCTCTGCTGTTAGCATTGGATGCAGAGAAGGCCTTTGATTAAATTTATTGGCAATACCTAGCCCAGGTATTGGAGAGGTTTGGGTTTTCTGGACCCATCCTTTCAGCCATTTTGGCCCTCTACTCTAAACCATCTGCCCAGGTATATACCTCGGGAGTTCTATCCAAACATTTTGACATCTCAAACGGGACTCGGCAGGGATGCCCTTTATCCCCTCTGATATTCAATTTGCTAATGGAGCCCTTAGCTACCTATATCCACACACACCCTGACATTAAGGGATTCCCAATATAAAACTCTACCCACACCATCAGCCTATTCACGGAAATTATTATGACACTCACAGAGGCAGAAACTTCCCTGGTTCGGTATATTCCGCATTGGAACTATTTAATCAGATCTCATACTATAAAGTCAATGAGAGTAAATCATATATAATGGGATTGGGTATTGACCCCCCTTTACAAGCGAAACTTAGTTCACGGTTCCCATACACCTGGAAAGATGATGGGATAAAATATTTGGGTATAACATTAACAGCATTCACAGAGAACCTAGTTATGGCCAATTACACTCCATTCCTCAGTATAATACGTAGAAAACCCCAGGATATTGCAAAGGTGGAATTGTCATGGTCAGGACGCTTAACAGCCTTTAAGATGGTAGTAATGCCGCAGTTACTCTATTCGTTCAGGACCCTACCTATACCGGTCCCAAATTCCTTCTTCTCCAGCGCCCAATCCCTGATAAATAGTTATTTGTGGCAAGGAAAAAGGGCAAGATGTGCATTTAGAAAACTATTGGCATCAAGGAAAGCGGGGGGGGGGGAATAGGACATGTACTACTAAAAGATTACCACATGGCTTTGATTCTTGCACAGGTAAAGACTTGGTTCCCCAAATCACATGACACTAGATGTCTAGAACTCCAGAAATCACAGATCCCTGGTAATGACTTATATGATCTGTTATTGACCAGCAGTCTCCACACATATATGAATACCGCTCTATCACCTACAATAGTGGCCACGCTACAAGGATGGAAGACTATCAGGTTTCAGGCATGCAGTTTAGAGACTCTGCAACTAAAACCCTTTCACTTACCATATCTAGCATGCCCTTGATCATTCCGGACTTACATATATCTCACTGGGTGGCTAAAGGTATAAAAGTAGTTGAGAACCTTATGGTGGGCCCTACAACAAAAATATTTAGGGCCATACAATTAGAATATGGCTAGAAGACCACAACCAATATAGATACCTACAAATCACTAATTTTCTTCATACGAATCCTCATACCTCTACTCTACTTCCGTGGAGAGTAGTTCTATACCTTACCGATCCCTTCACTAATATCAAAGGTATATCGTTATTCTACAACATCTTGAATAACAAAAATGAATTCACAATATCCACATCTATTAAAGCATAGGAACAAGACAAAGGTATTTCTTATACCACAGAACAATGGCAATTGCAAAAAGCACTGCACACTACATACGCAGCGACCAAGAGTGTTAATCTATAGGAATTAACCCACAAAATACTACTATGTTGGTATTTGACACCCTATCGAATCTCAAAATTCAACTCTCAAACTTGACCACTTTGTTGGAGGAACTGCGGATTTAGTGGCACGTTGTATCACATCTTGTGGACATGTCCAGCTATACATGCTTTTTGGTCCAGAATATTATTTATTAATTTCACGAATCATAGGGATACAGGTTCCTCTATCTGCTGGCATGGCCATCTTATCAATAGGAATAGAATACATACCAGCGGCTTCAAGAGTCATAGCAACACACATTCTCCTTAGCGCTAGATTGTCAATAATGATACACTGGAAGGAACTAAGACCACCCTCTGTAAAAGAGTTAGCTGGGATGACCAACATCCACGCCACTTATGAGTTAATGTTTGCAGGGTAACTATCAAGTTATGAGTTCCCGTTGGAACCAGTGGATAGAATGGTATAAAATAAGTAGTAAAGGTTATGTGAAGTAATAACATAACGATCACACTACATTTTGAATAAGCTGGACTGTGTTCTTATATAATTTTCTTTTCCTTTCCGCATTTCTTTTATTTCAACTCTGTTTATAGCAGGGATATGCAATTAGCGGACCTCCAGCTGTTGCAGAACTACAAGTCCCATGAGGCATAGCAAGACTCCGACAGGCACAAGCATGACACCCAGAGGCAGAGGCATGATGGGACTTGTAGTTTTGCAACAGCTGGAGGTTCGCTAATTGCATATCCCTGGTTTATAGTATAACTATGTTTTATTGTTATACTCAGTTCTAGTTTAACATAAAGGTATAAATCTCAGCGCATACTAGAAACATCCAGCTGAAATCATTATATGCTCTTCATATTTTATATTTTGTAGGTTCTTTTTGTAAATGATTACAATATAGATGCTGCCTTAAGATGTTAATTGTATGTCTTTATACTTAATAAAAACTATTGAAATTAAGAAAAAAAAGAATAACATATCAGTGCCTGTAAAAGAGTGAATACAGGCAATAGTGATCAAAAAGTGTCCATTTTATTGCACAAATCAAAGTGAAAATGTCCAATATAAAGTAACATTTCAAAATATAATAGCCGTGCAAGATGACAGTGTGTAGTGAACCTTCTTACAATAAAGCAATGGACTCTTCAACCAGAGATCTTCCACCCATGATAAAAGGAAGGAAACTCCACATTCACATTGGTGTGTACATGTACCTTACCGAAAGTGTAGCACCCTCTAGTGTGCTAGATGTAAATAGTTGGTAGTGTAGGAAAATTTGGCCCGGCTAATAGCCAGGCCTGTGTTGAATCTGGGTCGGGGTTGAGTGACTCAGGGAGGCTGGATGTCTCAGCAAGCAGCATCTCTGGTGCCTACCTCTGCATTCTGGAACCTTGGAGAAGCATGCAGATGTAGTGGGCAGAAGGTAGGAGGAGCTGCTTCTGTATATTTATGATCCCCAGCAAATGTACTGGCAGGAGGCAGGCCCCTTCATAAATAGGCATGATTTGTACCAGCAGGGGCAGTCGGTGGAGGATGGAGTGCTGAGGAGACTGTAGGTGGCCCTTGGGGGTGCCGCCTAGTCTGGGGTGGGTGGCCTCATGCCTGTGGGTCGGGTGCTACTACACATGAGGGAATCCTTCCTGGAGGCATGGGAGCAAGGAGAGGACAGCGGGAGCAGGTTAGCACATCCAGGTCTCCTGAAAAGTCAGCCGGGTGGCCTGGTGAGTGATCAGTCTGGGAGGACTGTGGAGAAGTTAGCCAGAAGGGCTTGTGAAGGGGGCAGCTGCAGCCAGGCAGGCTGACAGTGCCTGTATAGGTGGTGCTGGGATCAGTAGCCACAGGAGTGATCAAGCTGGACACTGCAATTTTTGCTAAAAGGGGCCTTGGCTTCCTGTCTATAACAGGCTTTTGTTCTAAATCTAAATGAATGTTTTGTCAGATCAGATCCACAAACAGTGTGCCAGCTGGAATTATGCAAGCAAGTGGACTGAAGGAAGTAAAGAGTGTGTATAGTCTGTATTTAGGAGAAGTTGTCCCTGAAGCTGTGTGAAGTCGAGTGGGCATCCCATAATTTTCCCAATCCCTATCCAAGCTCTATCTCCTAAATAAAACCAAAAAAGTACTGGACAGTTCCCTGACTGGAGTGAATGTGAAGATTCGGTATGCCTGGCTTTGCAGGGTGGGAGATCCCATTTCACTTGCGGCTCCTTGGGGGGGTGCGCTACAAATATATAACCTTCTAATTCTCCTTCTGTCTCATCAGACACAAATGAAGTGACCCAACTAAGGACATCCCATAGAAACCAATGGGACTATATACTGTAACTTCTGTATATCGCACACAAACAAATTTCAACTACACTTATAGACTTAGAAGTGTAGCAAAGTTCCAGGCCTTCTTCGATCTAATGAGAACCTCCAGGGCCAGAGATAGCTGACATCCTTCTGTATATGGTGGGTTGTATGGCATAGTGGGTGTAATGCAAGGTAGATTGATTGGGCGCCAGACACTTCTTGAATGCAAAAGAGATTTTATTTCTCTTAACATAACTTTGGGAGAGAGGGCCAGGACACCCTTAAGTAGTTGCAAGATCAATTGGCAGACCCCGGAGACTTCAACAGGAGGACAGCCATGCAGGGAAAGGCATCCAACAAGACGCCACATCTGCATGTGTAGGAATGCTGTCTTCTATGGCAACAGTCTTCAGCAGTTCCTAACACAAAGCGTAACAGTTCCTTCGCTTTCACTACAATCACTTCTTGTAGTTCTTCAGCCCACTGAGCTCCACTAGACTAGATGATACACTGCCACTGACTCCCTTGGGCTCCTCCAATCTTCACGGTAGTATCTTCCTCAAGCGTCATCCCCGCCTTTTTGCTGGGTCCCTAGCTTATCAAGCTTCCCCCCACTGGCCTGCTCGGTCCCTGGCTTGACACACAAGGCTGCTCTGCAAGCATCACCTCTGCTGACTGGGTCCCTGGCTTGATACCCACTGAAGTTTCCAGAGTCTTCACCGTCCCCGGTTGGTGAGAATACTGCTTCGGGATTTGCTTCAGCTACTCACTGTGGTCCCTGGTAATAAGGCAGGTAGTTCCTTACTGGCGACAGCTTCCCCTCTACCTCTGACCACCACAGGTTCTCCAGCAGGCAGAACCATCACTTCTGGTTGGACTGCAAGCCACAATCCCAACCCTGCGCTGCTCTCTTGCTTCTGGATAGGCCCTCAGACAGCCTAGCAGCCAGATGTGGCCGGGATAGGTTCTCCCAGCAGGCCAAGGGATTCATGAAAACCTCTGCCCATTGGCTGGGATATCCCATATACCCATAATCTGATCTTCCATTGCCCTTCTCATATCTAAGGCCACCCTGTACCCATCCACCTGGCGGCAAAAGAGAGAAGTGCAGCAATTACAGACTTAGAGTGAGATCATTTGATACTCAACAATTAGCCAAAGCAGGTAAATTTAGGAGCAACCCTGTCTAAACACCAGGGTGCTACATCAGTGTAGACAACATTTTTTGTGTGTGCGATATACAGGAGTTATATAGTCCCGATAGTTCCTATGGGATGTCCTTAGCTGGAACAGTTCATTTGTGTCTAGTGAGACCGAAGGAGAACCAGGTCTACTTCATCTGGAGGTGACACAATTACATGGACTGCAGACAGCACTACAGGAAAGCTCGGGGATATGGTGTCTGGTTTATAATGGATTTGTTTTAGTCTGATGGAAAATGTTACATTGATGATGAACTAAGAAGAAGTAGGACTTTACTGAACATATCACTCCAAGCACTGCAAGTCCATGATCTAAAAAGTGAGTAGTATTCAGCAAGTCTTCACAGTTTTCAAAAGCAACCCTTGTATGTCTGTTTTTGGCAATTTCATTTTAGGAGTGACTCGTACATGTAAAACAGATGAAGACTTTTGGATCCCTTGAGGTTGTTTGCACAATAAGCATTCTTTGACCATTCCTTGATTGGGGGTCATGTATATTCTGTAAGGTACATGTACACACCGATATGATTGTAGAGGTGTTTTCCTTCCTTTTCTCACAGGTAGAAGATCTCTGGTTGAAGATTCTATTGCTTTATTTTAAGAAGATTCACTACACGCTGTCATCATGGACGGCTATTATATTTTGAATTGTCACTTTATATTGGGCATTTTCACTTTGATTTGTGCGACACTTTTTGATCATTATTGCTTTTATTCATGGTTTTACAGGCCCTGGTATATGTAATTCTGTTTTTATTTTGTAATTATTAATAGCACTGCACTGTACAATTGTTCTGGATAGGTATGCTAATCCTTCGTGCTGGCTGTTTTTTCTGTTGCACCCAAGCAGATTTTTTTTTTCCTTTTTACATACTAATTTTTGCCAAGATATATGTGACACTTTCATACATGATTTTTTCAGGCTTGATTTTTTTTCTTTTTTTTTTCCTTTTTCTTTTTTTTATACCAAGCATTGTTTTTTATGTATAGCAATACACCTGCAAGGGCTGCTGGTAACTGGCTCCCTTATTCCTGAAAATCCAGGTAACACACATTTTCCACTTGCACCCAGACACAAAAAGTCATTCCCTTGGCTTAGTCTTTGTTGTTTTATTAGGGGTAACAACTTGGATGGGGTAGAGGAATTTATGGGATGCCCAACCTGATAAAAACAACAGATGGGGAGCAACTTCCCTCCTATGTACAGAGGTAAGATCCAGGACTGTTCACCATCCTGGACACACTCAGTCTTCAAAGATCAGTAGCAAAAGCCCCTTATGAACTAGGAGCTCTTAATCCCCTTTGTAAAATAGCACAAAAGGTTACAAAACTGCATGCAGGAGTTCTTCTCTCCTCTGTAGAACTGCTACCAGCTGCACTGTTTGTAGGTACTACCAGCTCTCCTGGCTGCTTCCCTGAAGATCTCCCAGGGCAAGGGATAAAGGGTTAAACAGAACAGTGCTGTCCTTTTGAAAGTCCCCCACCCAAGTCTTAGGGGACCCCTCCGAGGTTACCAAAAGCCTCCTCAGCACTTCACCTTCCATCCGACTCCCCTGCTAGCATGGCTTCTCCATATTTTGGGGCTGGCCTAGCCACCTTACGAGGACATTCAGCCTGGGAATTGGGCAGGTTTACTCAAGTATGCAGACCTGGACCTCCTGGCCTCCACTCACTGACTTCTAGAAGCTTCTACCAGCTTCTAGACCCAGGGGGAGGTACCAGTACCATGTATAAATGCAATGGGTACCATAGAACCGTGGTTGCCCTTCAGCCCCTAACACGTCTGCAATACAAAAATTGTCCCAAACAGAAAAGGGACCAGAAAAAAGTGGGGCTCAAAGGAAAGGCAAACCGACTAAATGTATAACCAAACTAGTGTTTATTGTGGTACAAAAACATATAATACATGAGGATAGGAGAGCATGAACCGATATTTAATAGGCCCTAATAAAAATTGATCGGTAGCGTTAAACCGACCAATGCAATAACACAGACAGGGGGGACATATAACATATAATCAAAAGTACAAACAAACAAAACAAAACAAAACGTCTGGACGTCTAGGCAATTGATGTCTGCGCAGCCTGCTAACAATGGGGAGTATTCAGCTATGCTGAGTGAGGCTGCTAAACAGACATCAATACCCCCGGGGGATGGCTCAAGACCTGGATAGATGGGGAGGGTGGGAGAAAGGAGAGAGCAAGGAGGGGAGGTGGGGTGGAGAAGGTGGAAAAAGGGGATGGGGTAGGACAAGAGAGAGAGTAAAGAGCCGTGGCGTGGGCCGCTGTTTATGGGTCCTGCGATAAACCCCAATCAACCTAATGATGGAAGGTATGTTGCCAAAGATATATGAGGATGGAGCTGGAATGGCAGGAAGTCCAGGTACGTATGTGGCAAAAATTACTTCAATATGCAAGATAATGTTCTGGATGTGACCAGATACGTACTGATGCGATAGATGGAATAGTGGCTGGCGTGTAGTATGCTGAGCAGAAAAGTATACAGTAAAGGTGGTCATGTACATTACCACTTCCGGGTCCTGTATGGAAGTCCTCAGGTACTACCGAAGCGTATGTCACCTGTGCTGTAATCTGCGCCGCTCGCCACTGCATATGGTATCGGGTACTTTCTGCGGACTTTCCCTGCTCCAAAGGGCACTCCTCAAGTTGATGGATGGCCGGCCATCTAGGTGCGCCTTTTTCCCCCTACATGGTTGTTCCGTGCACAGTCGGAACATTCCCTCAGTGTATGAGCTGGCTAGCCCCTACGGGGGATGACAGCGGCGTGATGTCCGGACGGAGTGACGTCAACGCGTTTCACAAGACAAAATTGTGTCGCTTCCTCTGGACATCTAGGTGGCATGCGAGGACTCCTTCTTATTGTCGTCCATTCCTCGTACACGCCCACCCAGCTGATCTGTGTGAAGGAGGTTTTCCCCGTCTGTGTGTGTTCACATTATCGCCCGCTGTTGGTTTGCTGCTTCATGTGTATAGCAAGATACAGTTATATATCCATAAAGTCTTTAGCCCACGATCTCTTAGCTATGCAGCCCATATAAATGGAGCATCGGTGAAAAAGCTCATATACACATGCAGATATTGAGTACAATTGGCTTCCCTATTTCCTGCGATATAACATCTGATCTGTGTAGATAACATTTAAGTATGTCATTATTTATCCCTTTTATATTACCGGTATATAATAGACATCAAAGCAACAATAAAATCGGGAATACATTTTAAACATCAATCGACTCCGATGGGAGTCGATTGATGTTCCCCATCGGAGTCAATGACCGCAGATTTTTTTCTTTACCAATTTTACTGCTTGCGGGGGGGGGGGGCATGGCAGCATGGCCCAGGGATTCAATTTTGACAAGGCTCCTAGGAGGAGCCCCTGTCAATCAATATAAGCAGAGTCAGTCAGGAGGGTGTGTCAACCAGGCTGACTATGGCTCTCCAGACATGCCTTGCATTGGAAAAACATCCTATAACTTAGATTAGGTGCTGAGGAGCGCAAACAGACCATGCCAGCATGTATCTGCTTTCCTGCTTGGCATGGTCAGAATGCTGATGGAACATAAGGGGGCTTGCAGGATCACCAGATATTTGCTCATAAATATTCTACCTAAAATAAAGATTTACATACCTGAGAGTTATTATGAATGCATTTACTGAATTACAATTACATGTCCACTACATGCCCACCACCATAACAATGCTTACCATAGGCAAATCTGTCTCTTTTTTTATTAAGGTTTCTAAGTTCTAAAGTTGTTTAATATATAATGGACTGTAAAACAGGGCATCACGTAATATTTCAGCATCTGGCAACCTCTAACACTGGTCTCACAGAAGCAACCTTACACTCACAAGCCACTTTATTATGTACACCTTGCTAGTACCGGGTTGGACCCCATTTTGCCTTCAGAACTGTCTTAATTCTTCATGGCATAGATTCAACAAGGTGTTTGAAACATTTCTCAGAGATTTTGGTTCATATTGACATGATAGCATCACGCAGTTGCTGCAGATTTGTCGGCTGCACATCCATGATGCAAATCTCCTGTTCCATCACATCCCAAAGGTGCTCTATTGGATTAAAGTGGGGGTCCACCCAAACCGTCAAAAAAAAAAAAATATTAAAAGCCAGCAGCTACAAATACTGCAGCTGCTGACTTTTAATACATGGCCACTTACCTGTCCCAGGGTCCAGCGATGTCAGCAGGCGACGCCGAGAACCCGCTCGGTTCTCGGCAGCTGCCGCCGCCATCCTAGGTTAGGGAATCAGGAAGTCAAGCGTTGCGGCTTCACTTCCCGGTCCCCTACTGCGCATGCGCGAGTCACGCTGCGCGTCCCAAGTGGTCCCCGCTCTCTCCTGGGAGTTGTGTGTTCCCAGCAGACAGCGCGGTGGGGACGGGAAGAGGCGTAGACTGGGAGTCTATGCCGGAAGTGGGTGCAAATACCTGTCTTAGACAGGTATCTGCACCCCCCTCCCCCCTGAAAGGTGCCAAATGTGACACCGGAGGGGGGGAGGGTTCCGAAAAGCAGAAGTTCCATTTTTGTGTGGAACTCCGCTTTAAGATCTGGTAACTGTGGAGGCTATTGGAATACAGTGACCTCATTGTCATGTTCAAGAAACCAGTGGTGAGATGATTTGAGCTTTGTGACATGGTGCATTATCCTGCTGGAAGGAGCCATCAGAAGATGGGGACACTGTAGTCATAAAGGGATGGACATGGTCAGCAACAATACTCAGGTAGACCATGGCGTTTAAACGATGCTCAATTGGTACTAAGGGGCCCACACCATTACATCATCACCAACAGCCTGAACCGTTAATACAAGGCAGGATGGATCCATGCTTTTATGTTGTTTACGCCAAATTCTGACCCTACCATCTGAATGTTGTAGCCAAAATCGAGACTCATCAGATCAGTATTGTCATATTGTCCAATTTTGGTGAGCCTATGCGAATTGTAGCCTCAGTTTCCTGTTCTTAGCGGACAGGAGTGGCACCTGGTGTGGTCTTTCTGCTGTAGCCCATCTGCTTCAAGGTTCGATGTGTTGTGTGTTCAGAGATGTATTCGCCATAGCTTGGTTGTAACGAGTGTTTTTTTGAGTTACTGTTACTTTTCTATCATCTCAAACCAGTCTGCCCATTCTCCTCGGACATCAATAAGGCATTTTCGTCTACACAACTGCTGCTCACTTTTTTCGGTTTTGTGGACCATTCTCTGTAAACCTGAGAGATGGTGTGTGTGAAAATCCCAGTAGGTCAGCAGTTTTTGAAATACTCAGACCAGGCTGTCTGGCACCAACAACCATGCCACATTCAAAGTCACTTAAATCTCCTTTCTTCCCCATTCTGATGCTCGGTTTGAACTTCAGCAATTTGTCTTTGCCACATCTAGATGCCTAAATGCAGTGAGTTGCTGCCATGCGATTGGCTGATTAGCAATTTGTGTTACCAAGCAATTGAACAGGTGTACCTAATAAAGTAGCCGGTGAGTGTACAAGGGTCTTTCTAAAAAGAAAATACAGCTTTCTTGAAGAATAGCAGAATAGCTGGCACAGATGAACACAGGTGATGAGCAACAAGGTATTAATCAGCTTCTATCACTTTCTTTTTGTGACAAACATACTGTAACTAACCACTGTTCTACATGCCTAGCAGGTTTTGAGTCTCTACTGCTTCTACCTACCTCTCTCTGCAATTACTGTAGCCCATCCCACCTATAGTCCACTAAATTGTAATGCAGTCCTAAAGCGGTTCACAATCTCTGTATAGGATACCACCAAACACACATTGCCCAGACCTGCCCTGGTCTGTAGTGGAAAACACAGTTTACAAAACTGCTGCATCTGGATCTTCAAGACCATTGCAAACATTCAGCGCATTATCCCCCACAGCTCTGCCTTTCTGCACCTCATACCACCTGTAGCTTTCTGCTTATATATGGTTAGGTCTGACTCACAGTCCCTCTATTACAGTGGTTCTCAACCTGGGGGTCGGGACCCCCTCGGGGGTCAAATGACGATTTGCCAGGGGTCACCAAATCCTGGGCTGTTCCTTAATCCTGCACCATTCTCCCAGCCTTCTTTCTGTCCCTGGAGCCTGTGGCCGCCCAGCTGGGCTGTTCCTGGAGCCCGCGGCCGCCCACTCAGCCTCCTCACAGCCGCCCATTCAGTTCACGGCATGGCTGGGGGACAGACACTAGAGGTCAGCTGACTGGTGAGGAATTTGAAGTACGGGGGCTTGAGGAGACTATCTCCTGATTTCGGCATAGATGTCACTGCTGCAAGACACCACAAAGTCGGAGACACAGTGAAGCCGGAGACACAGTGAGTAACACTACCTGTGATTATAGTTGCCATTAAAAGTCCCCACTACAGTTCTCAGATCAGCAGATGACCTTCATCAAGGAGCACCTAAGTTGGCTGATCAGAACTCCCCCGAGCACTGCCACTGATCCCATCCACCACCAGCAATGCCACTTATCCCACCCCCACTCATCCCATTCCCCCCACCAAGGAGTAAGAGAAGGCATAAAATGAGAGAATACATGGAAGGGAGAGGAAAAGAGGGGGGGAACAAAGAAAAAGGGAGAGAAAGAACAAGACAGACGGCTAGAGAGAGGGATGGTGAAAAAACATGAGAAATTAGGATTGGGAAAGATAAAAGGGAAAGAAAGGAGAACAAAGAGAAAGAGTGGTACGTCCTAAAATGTACCATAAGGGGTTTTAATACTGTACAAGTGGAAGGGACTCAGGGAGCGCCTAAATGTCCATTGGTTAGAGGCGCAAATTACTTGTCTTGCCTTGGGTGCCGACAACCCACGCTACGAAAATAATTTTACTGTTAGGGGTCCCCACAACTTGGGAAATGTTATCAAGGGGTCACGGCACTAGTAAGGTTGAGAACCACTGCTCTATTATGTTTCCAAGGGGGATTTGAGTGGGTTAGGTTTTTCTGATGTATAATTTACTAGTTTACATGCCTGGACTATGTTTTCAACTATATCTTCAATTTAAGAATATTACTCTAGTTCTTATAATGAGCAACGCATCTGTTGAAACACCATAAATGACCCCTAACTTGTTTATGGGAAGTATTTTTTGTTTGTCCTTTTTTTGTAATAAAATACATTTTAATAAGTAAAGTCTGATCCCATTTCAAAAATATCACCAGTGAAGCAGACAGATCCCAGGCCTTGGAATTCAACTCCCCAAATTTCAGATTACAGGGAAGCTCAAGGCAGTCCAACTGGCAGCTGTCCATGGCTTGTCGGCGGCCCATAACGTCCATGAAAACCTTCCTATTCTCTACTTATGATATCACTTTCTTAAAAGAGTCCAGTCAACACGAATGTATTTTTAACACGTACATGGTCTACAAACTTGGAGCAGGCCATTCTATGATGATAGCAAGGATCTTTCTATAAATAATTTTCGAATATAATACAAATGTTAAAAAGTGAAAGGCTAAAAGTAAATGTACCGTATCTCCTCGGGTTATCCCGAGACATGAAATGTACTGCAATACCAAATCTCCATCAACTCTACCAGGTAAAATGTGGACCTGGGGTCGGCAACAGGTCAACCACTATTTACCCAATGATCACTACCAAGCCAGCTGCCTCTCAGACCTCAGATCAGAGAAGCAATAGGAATTGCAGAGCTGAGGGAAGTACTAGGCTCCTTCTCACTTAGAGTTGTTCTAAGTGACTGCCATACAAGGATACAGAATATGTAGTGGTCATACAACTAAAGAATTAAAACCCTTGTGTAGTTGTTACTGGTATCTTAGAAAGATTTTCCCTAACTTCCTGTCTTGCTGACAACGATTGAGACAGGATTTAAGCAGGTGTCTGCCATTAGGTGGCTCTGTCCCAAAATAGTGTGCGGTAACAGGACATAATGTAATTGGGTGTTAGGTCCCTTTTAGACAAAGCTTTCCTGTAGCTATGTAATGGGTGGAGTTAGTGCCCATATATATACTGGGTTGGGAGGAGCCTAGTGCTGATGGGGCATTGGAGCCAATTACCCCACATCTATGCAGATGTACAGTAGTTAGCACAGCCAAAGCCCTGCTCAGGGTAGAAGTCCCAGGAGAAGTGTACAGAATTCAGTAGGAGCAGCTAGAACATTCTTGTCTCTGGAATGACTAGAGCAGAGTCGTGAGCTGGATGCATAAATGGGCAAGTCAGAGCCGTCTGAGTGAATAACAATGACTGCAGGGGACTAGAGAGTAACTTCAGGGAGCTGGGAAGAATTTTAGAGTCGGACTTGAAAAAAGATACTGGTATATTATAGAAAAACAGGTGATGGGTGGAATGTCCTGATAGATACGGCACCTCATCCCTGAAAAGTATTCAATTAGAAGCAGGGAAGATGGGATTATTTTTATTGATATAGAAAGCTACAAAGTATATATAATTCATACATATACATCATAAATGGAAAAATCAAAAGGGAAAATACATTATACAATTCCAGATAATGGCCGTCACCAGAGATGTTGAAGGGTGATCGATAGTCAATTCATCCCAACTAGTTTCGCCAATACATTGGCTTCATCAGGGGAATAAACAAAATAATGCAAGGAGATAAAAACACTAAGAAAAGAATGAAAAGAAAATACATTATTGATTGAATCCAAATATCCTAGCATAGTTAAAGTGAGCAGTCATGTCACAGAGCATTTACAGTTTTGTCCAGCTTAGACCACCTACCTGGTGGGCTGGTGGTCTAAGCTGGACAAAACTGTGAATGCTCTGTGACATGACTGCTCACTTTAACTATGCTAGGATATTTGGATTCAATCAATAACATATTTTCTTTTCATTCTTTTCTTAGTGTTTTTATCTCCTTGCATTATTTTGTTTATTTCCCTGATGAAGCCAATGTATTGGCGAAACTAGTTGGGATGAATTGACTATCGATCACCCTTCAACATCTCTGGTGATGGTTATTATCTGGAATTATGTAATGTATTTTCCCTTTTTATTTTTCCATTTATGATGTATATGTATGAATTATATATACTTTTTAGCTTTCTATATCAATAAAAATACAATTTTTATAGTAACTTTTGTAATAATTTGTTCATGGCACCACAATAATCCCATCTTGCCTGGTTCTAATGGTATATTATAGAAGGTGTCTTGTTAATCTCAGCTGACAGAGCAAGATGCTTCACCTTGCGAATCTTGGTTTAAATAGAGCAGAAGGCTACAGATATACTATACAGGAAGATGAGTCCCAACAATGTGATTCTCCCAAAGAAAGAGAGACAGATTACGCAAAACGGAAGATGGCTTAGGAGTGACAGGTTATTGTGCTGCTTTCACATGATGACTGCTACGGTATGTCCACCATGCACTATATTACCAAAAGTTTGGGACGTCTGCCCTCACACGCACATGGACTTTAATGGTATCCCAGTCTTAGTTAGTAGGGTTCAATATTGAGTTGGCCCAACCTTTGCAGCTATAACAGCTTCAACTAATATGGGCAGGCTGTCCACAAGGTTTAGGAGTGTCTCTATGGGAATGTTTGACCATTCTTCCAGAAGCGCATTTGTGAGGTCAGGAAGGCCTGTCTTGCAGTCTCTGCTCTAATTCACCCCAAATGTGTTCTATCAAGTTGAGGTCAGGCCAGTCAAGTTCCTCCACCCCAAACTCGCTCATCCATGTCTTTATGGCCCTTGCTTTGTGCACTGGTCCAAATCATTTAGTGGAGGGGGGATTATGGTGTGGGGTTGTTTTTAAGGGATTGGGCTTGAATCCTTAGTTCCAGTGAAGGGAACTCTTAGCGAGTCCGCATACCAAGACATTTTGGACAATTTCATGCTCCCAACTTTGTGGGAACAGTTTGGGGATATCCCCTTCCTGTTCCAACATGACTGCGCACCAGTGCACAAAGCAGGGTCCATAAAGACATGGATGAGTGAGTTTGGGGTAGAGGAACTTGACTGGCCTGCACAGAGTCCTGGCTTTAACCCGATAGAACATCTTTGGGATGAATTAGAGTGGAGACTGCGAGCAAGGGCTTCTTGTCCACATTAGTGCCTGACCTCACAAATGCGCTTCTGGAAGAATGGTCAAACATTCCCATATAGACACTCGTAAACCTTGTGGACAGCCTTCCCAGAAGAGCTGAAGCTGTTATAGCTGCAAAGGGTGAGCCAGCTCAATATTGAACCCTACCAACTAAGACGCCATTAAAGTTCATGTGCGTGTAAAGGCAGGTGTCCCAATACTTTTGGTAATATAGTGTATGTTTGGCAAAGTGATGTCAAGTAACCCCATATGTCCATGTGATTTGTCGCTGCCATCTTTTGACGAACACCATTAAAGTACAGAAACTTTATCCTTTGTGTGGGGACATTCCTTTCTTTTGAAGGACATCAACTGGTGAAAACATGTTTTTTGTGGACGAACCTTTTAGGATCGTGCCTCACACAATGTTGTTAAAGCAAAAAATGATTGCTTTGAAGAAAAAAAAAAAAAATCAAGAGCAGTTCTAAAATAAGTTTTAGCCAGCCAGCAGCCAAATTTTCCTTCATAACCAGAGAAGTTTGACAGATTTCAAGTCAAAACTCCCAGACAAATTATGTTTTTATTTCCATCCCCACAGGCAAATGATGATGAGAGAAGAAGGAAAACAAGGCCAATACATAGCTTAATGCTTATATACAAGACGTACAACATAATAACCGCTAATGAACAAAATGTCCTCGGCAGGTTCTCCCACTGCAAACGTGTCAGAATAATTTAAATTTAGTAAATGAGGCCATGTGTACATTTCACGTTTCCAGAGAAAACCCTCCTCAGGAATGCCTCAAAGACTTATTTTAGGCATTTCAAGCGCCTGCATTTCAAAACAGAATTGTTTGCCCAATATGTGTTGCTTTAGATCACAAGACTGCCTTAAATTAGTTTGATCTGATGCCTTTATTTTGCTATTTATATACTGTAGATATTGAAGGCTTTCTAATGAGACAAAGGTGGATGTCTTGTCCACTAAATAGTATTTGAGATGTCCTATTGATCTGCATTAATACTACTTGTCTATTGTTCTCAGCACTAGGATAGAAGACCCAATAACAGAACTGTAGTTCTACCTCCTTAAGAGCCGTTGGATAGGATGGGTCCTCTGTTGTTTGCCTCATCCTTCTCAAGAACCTCAGCTCCTCTGACACACCAGCTTGTGTGTATCACAGGAATTCACTGAAAGTAATACCTAGTACTCAATAGTAAAGAAAACCAGCACCAAACAAGGTAGTAAAGGCAAACCTAATATACTTCAGTGACCCATTATACAGCCAAAAATTGCCAATGGTGGGTGTCAGCCCCAATTAATGTAATGTGGTCCACAATGGGAAAGGGGAATGATGAGGAGCACCGGGGCTTTGTGACACCCAATTATTAAATAGTCATACAAAATAATATAATAATATAAGAAATAATACAAAATAATGAAAATATAAAACAAACATTTATTGAAAAAGCTAAAATGTCACCTCTATAGAAATAGGGGACATACCTAAACATTAAAAATGTACAAACAACATTTGATATGTATAGAATGATACATTACAGTAAATTCAAATAGATATACTAAAGTATGCCTTTTGCCTAAGCACTTCCAACGCGTTTCCACAAGTGTGGTCTTCTTCAGGGATTTGCCCTTGGATAGCACAATTAAATGGATTCTCTAAAGTAAACACACACACACACACAGTAAGTATTATGTATCCAAATATAAACATATCCAAAAAAAACAACATATGCTAAAGCGAATAAAAACTTATGTAGCTGAAAAAATTTACAAAATGCAATTGATTGGTGATGCTGGAAACCATCCAGAGTGGAGGTGAAGCAAGATGGAATCATGAGGAAGAAAGAAAACACTAGCAGACCATGTTTCCCAGACACAAGGGATAACAGCCAAAAGATGAAAGCAATGTACCTACCAAAAATGTATAAAAAATGTATATAAAAATGTATAAAGAAAATGTAAATAATGAGATGAGAAAAGTAATCGTGTACATACAACAGAGTGGTGGTCATACTTTCATGGACAGATGGAAGACTGATCATGTCACCCAGCAGCTGGTGGTTGCAGGTCAAACACAGTTAGGAAAATATAAAGGGAGTCGGGGTCTGTGGACTGAAATCCAATACTAAAAGGAAAAATCTAAAATGTAATGCAAACGAAAAAATAAAAATGGAAAATAGATGAGGGACAAAGGGACCCCCCCCAAAAAAATAAAAATAAAATAAAAGTAAAGAGGAATTAATCAGATTCACTCACATGTTTGAAAAGCACAGCTTACCAGAGGGACAATGTGGCACATAGGGGGTTATTTACTAAAGGCAAATCCACTTTGCACTACAAATGCAAAATACAAATGCAAGGTGCACTTGAAATTGCACTGAAAGTGCACTTGGAAGTGCAGTTGCTGTAGATCCGAGGGGGACATGCAAGAAAAATAAAAAACAGCATTTTAGCTTGTACATGATTTCAAGTGCACTTTGCACTTGTAGTGCAAAGTGGATTTGCCTTTCGTAAAAAAAACCCATTGTCTCTCCGGTAAGCTGTGCTTTTCAAACATGTGGGTGAATCTGGTTAATTCCTTTTTACTTTTATTTTTACAACTCTTTTTTTGGGGGGAGGGGGGGTCTTTTTGCCCCTCATCTATTTTCCACTTTTATTTTTTCGTTTGCATTACATTTTAGACTTTTCCTTTTGGTATTGGATTCCTGCCCAGAGATTCCCCTTATATTTTCCTAACTGTGTCTGACCTGCAACCACCAGCTGCTGGGTCACATGATCAGTTTTCCATCTGTCCATGACCACCACTCTGTTGTATGTACACATGATTACTTTTCTCATCTCATTATTTCCATTTTCTTTATACATTTTTTATATAAATTTTTATACATCTTTGTTAGGTATATTGCTTTCATCTTTTGGCTGTTTTCCCTTGTGGCCAAGAAACATGGTCTGATAGTGTTTTCTTTCTTCATTGTGGTTTCATCTTGCTTCACTTCCACTCTGCATGGTTTCCGGCATCACCAATCCATTGCATTTTGTACACTTTTTCAGCTATGTACGTTTATATTCGCTTTGGCATATGTTGTTTTTTCTGGATTTGTTTATAATTGGATATATAGTATACTTACTGTGTGTGTGTTTACTTTAGAGAACCCTCCATTGTGCTATCCAAGGGCAATACCCTGAAGAAGACCACACTGGTCGAAACGCGTCAAGACCGCTTGGGCAAAACGTCATATGATGTCCTCGGCTTCCCGGTGGTATAGGGGGCGGGCGTGCCTGCCGCTTCACTCTGAAGCCGATGTACCTGCCTGACGGCCATGTTGTCCGCCGCGCACTCGCGATTGCTGGTGACAGAGCAGGAATGTGGATATGTGTGTGTAAACACACAGATCCACATCCTGTCAGGGGAAAGGAGACAGATTGTGTGTTTCCAGTATATAGGAACACCGATCGGTCTCCTCTCCTAGTCAGTCCCATCCCCCCACAGTTAGAATCACTCCCTAGGTAACGCATTTAACCCCTTGATTGCCCCCTAGTGATAACTCCTTCCCTGCCAGTGACATTTACACAGTAATCAGTGCATATTTATAGCACGGATCGCTGTATAATATGTCAATGGTCCCAAAATAGTGTCAAAAGTGTCCGCAATGTCACAGTCACGATAAAAATCACAGATCGCCACCATTACTAGTAAAAAAAAAAATAATAAAAATGCCATAAATCTATCCCCTATTTTGTAGATGCATTATCTTTTGTGCAAACCAATCAATATACGATTATTGCGATTTTGTTTACCAGAAATATGTAGAAGAATACATATCAGCCTAAACTGAGGAAGAAATTTGTTTTTTTTTTTTTGTTTTTTTTAATTGGAATATTTATTATAGCAAAAAGTAAAAAATATTGTGTTTTTTTTCAAAATTGTCACTCTTTTTTTGTTTATAGCGCAAAAAATAAAAACCGTAGAGGTGATCAAATAGCACCAAAAGAAAGCTCTATTTGTGGGGAAAAAAATCAATTTGGGTACAGTGTTGCATGGCCACGCAATTGTCATTCAAAATGTTACAGCTCTGAAAGCTAAAAATTGGCCTGGGCAGGAGAGGGGGGGGATGCCCTGTATTGAAGTGGTTAAGTATGTCCCCTATTTCTATAGAGGTGACATTTTAGCTTTTTCATTAAATGTTTGTTTTATTTTTTCATTATTTTGTATGACCATTTCATATTTGGGTGTCACAAAGCCCCGGTGCTCCTCACCATTCCCCTTTCCCATTGTGGACCATGTTGCAAACGTAATATATTTTCACCCAATATGGCTGGTAACTAGGCAAGCATAATATGGATTAAAAATTGTAATAACACAATTTAGCATACAAAGTGATTAACAGTAGGGACTAGGCATAAGATGACATTTGGCGTCCAGATCAGTATAAACAGTAGAAAGGCAACCTCAAGTGCAGATGTGAGCAGTAGTAGAGTTTAATCTATCAAGTGCTAGAACTATACTTCCAGAGTGTGTTTATGGTGGGAATGCTAGTTCTAGACTGGGCATGCACTGTCTAAAAGAAAAGGAGGATGGTAGCAGAGGTGGCAGGGGAACAAAGAGGGCTTGCAGAATAATTATTACAAGAAGGGTGTTTCATAGAGATGTTCTTCTGCCGGATAACATTGGGGCCTTTTAAGAGTGTCGGTGCACCTAACCACTTGCCTACTGGGTTTTACCCCCTTCCTGCCTGTCTAACTTTCAGCTTCCAGCACTGTTGCAATTTGAATTTACAATTGTGTGGTCATGCAACGCTGTACCCAAATGACATTTTTCAAATTTATAAATAGGGCTTTCTTTTGGTGGTATTTAATCACCACTGTGTCTTTTTTATTTTTTGCTAAATAAACGAAAAAAGACTAAAAAGTTTGAAAAAAAAACCAAAGACCTTTTTCATAGTTTGTTATAAAATATTGCAAACTGATGTGTGCTGATGAGGCAGCACTGATGAGGCGGCATGGATGGAAGGCACTGATGGGCGACACTGATGAGGAGGCACTGGTGGGCAGAGATTGGCAGCACCGGTGGGCACTGTTGGGACTGCACTGATAATCAGTGTACATGTCGGTTATCGGCTCTCTTCTCCCTTCCTCAACTGGCTCCTGTTAACATCGCTGATTGGCTCTTTACCTCAATCTGTTTTCACCAGTGTCCGGGGGACCACCGAGCACACTGCCCACATTTTTGGCTAGGCTTAGAACCTGGATTGATGGGCTTTGGGTTTGTGTTAATTACATCAGTTTGAGACACTTCTGAAATCATTCAGAATTTATTGACAGGTACATTTGATATGCAGTTGACCTCCATCTGACCTGTATTTGACCTACCTCAAGCGGGCTTTAAAGTCTCATAGATTTCTATCAGAATGCAAAACCCACTTGAAGGGAAAAGTCCGTTGACACATGCCCCTTACACTTTAACCCATCTACTAGGTCAGGTAAACCCCTACACATAACCATTAACCTGAGCAAACATAACCTCCAGTACAACCTCAGCCTATTCATTAAAATTAAACCAGAACTTAAATCAGTACTAAAGCCTAATTTTTTTTTGTTTATCATGTTTGTGTCCATTTTGAGCAACTGTAAGGTGACAACTGATTATTTAACACAGTGCCGCTTTAGACTTACATTCTCTTTGGTGCAGCCTTCAGCATTTTCCATGTGGCCTCCCTGAACTTCTGGTCAAGAGCGTGCAATCTGAACCTTAAAAGTGGAGCTCCAGCCCCCCCACCAAAAAATTCAAAGTCAGCAGCCACAAATACTGTAGCTGCTGACTTTTAATATTAGGACACTTACCTGTCCAGGGATCCCGAGAGCTGATTTTTTTATTCGGCTGTCGGGTGCTGCCGCCGCCATTCCTTGTAAGGGAGACTGCCAGTGAAGCCTTGCGGCTTCACAGCCGGTTCCCTACTGCACATGTGGGAAGCATGCTGCACTTTGTGAATGGCCTGGCGGCAGGGGAAGGAGGAGAGGGGACAAACTTCCGGGGAACCTCGCTATAGCGAGATCCCCCCGGAAGTGGGGACGGGTACCTGTCAAAAAATAGGTACCTGCCCCCCCCCCCCCCCCCGAAAGGTGCCAAATGTGGCAGCGGAGAGGGGGAAGAAAGAAAACAAGCAGAGCTTCTCCTTGTGGGTGAAGCTCTACTTGAAAAAAATCTGTCCCATTTACCTTTCTGGGACCGCCGAAGCCTTATGTTATCATTCTCATTCTATGCCTCTGAGCTTCCTGTGCACGTCCAATGCAGGCAATTGCATCATATATTCTGTGAGCGTGCATATAAGGGTGATGCCGGCACAGACTCTGCAAGCTTAAGAGCCACCTTTACAAGGGAAATCTGAGCCAGCGATTGGGAAAGCAGGTGAAAGGGAGGACAGGAATGCAGAAGCTTTTAGAAGAAGTAGACTGAACGTAAGCTATGCCACCAAAGTCTTAATTTGCCAAAAAAATAAAGGGTTTAATAGAATAAGAATTAGCAATAATATATCCCGTAATCCTAAGTTCTAATGTCAACCCTAAACCTCAAGCTAGAATACAAGCAGCAAGATTATAGTATTATGCATATAATGGCACTGTTATAATATTATGGCAACATGAAGATACTAGTAGGTAATATTATTACAATGGAAGAAATGTGCCAAATCAAATCTATATATGTGACAAAAATGTTAATGGTAACCGACCGTGTGCCACATTATCCACACTGAAAAACCTGCATTGAATGGTTTTCATTCTATTTAACTGATCCAGCCTGTAGTGTTCAATAAAGTTTATAAGCAGCGTCCTTTTCAATATGGTGGCATGACAAGACCTGGATTGTTTACTGGTATCAGCTGACAATGACAGAGCAATGTGGAGTCCAAAAATCATGAGACAATCAGGATCAGAAGTCAGAATCCAGAAAAAAAGTCAGGGCATGCTGTTGAGGCCAGGGATAAGCTGGCACCTAATACCAGAGAAAATGGATGCAGAAGAGACCTGGAGAAGAGCTTCACGGTATACAATTCGATGGTGTAAAATCAATTCTGGTGGACTAATCCTTTAAAAAAAAAAAGAGGCCTCAAATGCATTTTGACAATGTATTCAGTATTTTCATTTTTCAAAATAAAAAATGCTAATACCATTAGTCATGGATATTAAACATTGGTCACCCTGCTCTGCAATTCATTAGAGCCGTTAATAGCTGATAAAAAAAAACGCACTATTGTGCAATACATTGGTACTGGATTTGCATATTTTTTATGTTGGACTGTTTGGAAAACTTTAAACTGTTTACAGATTATGTAAATAACTACTAAATGCACTCTGTGACATAATGGAGCGGATGTTTTCAACCAAAAAAATAAATAAATTATTTTAGTCTTGCGTAGTAAGTAATCATACATTTCCTGACAGACTCCATGGCAGACTACGTGTGGGTTAACCCCACCTCCTCTCCATTGCTATAGGACCTCATTCCCATAAATTTGAGCTCACCACTAGAAACTGAATTGCTTTTTTGTCCTCCTCTTCGGACCTACAATCAATGCACTTTCGTTTTTCGGACGTCCAAATCGATCGAAGTTGTTGCCGGGCATACGTCTTAGCAGTGTGAAGATAGCCCAGGGCCCAGCCATGGGAGGGTGTGCGGCTCCAAGCCCCTATGTCCAGTGGAGAGGACAGCCTTTCATATGCCCAGGCAAGGAAGCGGTGGATTGGCTGGCAGGTCTGAATATTTATCTTTCCTCCATGGCAGAAAGTTTTTGTATGTGATCGTCTGTCTCCCCTTCATGTCCCCTCTTTCCTGCAAATTTTAGTTTCTTTTGCTGCTATGGCGCCTGGAACGCATATGCGTTCCAGGACACGGCTCCCTCTTCCGGGTTGCGGCCTGGCGCGCTTCCATGCATGCGTGATCCGAGGCTTGGTTTTGCACATCCGCAGTGCGACCGGGGACCCGGAGGTCGCGCAGGCGTTCTACGGCAGGTCGCCATTGCGCAGGCTCGGACGGGGCACGGCGGTGAGGTTATTACAGCGGGGAATTTAAATCCCTGTCAGCCCCTGTCATATTGGGGATTTCTGTGGGCAACTTGCTACAGCTCCTCCATACACCAGGCTTCCAGATGAAGGTAAGCTCCAGCCTGGGGTTATGGTGCAGGGTGGGTGGGGGCCTGAGATGGCTCTTAAAGGGGAAGCTACACTGCATTTGCATTTCTTTCTCCTAGGACGAGTGAGCATTCCTACAAAGCTTCAAGATCATCACTTATTCATTTGCCAGGCTGCCATGGACAGGTCACCACCTCCGTGTGGCCAGCCCATGCTCTAGGTACGTGGGGTGTAAGAAGGGGGGCCAAGTCCACAATGGCATGGACATATCCCTTAAACTCATCTTTTATTTGCTTCTCTTTTAGCCCTTCCAGGTCAGACTGTCAGTTTACTGTCCAAAACGACAGGGACCTTGCCAGGCCGCAACGTCAACCTTCTTCATTCAGGTCCAGACGTGATTCTCTGTCGAGGACCCACCAGCAGAGGAGATGTTCCCATTCCTCCTCCAAACAGAGGAGATGTTCCCATTCCTCCTGCAGACAGAGGAGATGTTCCCATTCCTCCTGCAGACAGAGGAGATGTTCCTATTCCTCCTCCAGACACCGCACCCAGCGCCTTGACAGCCGCTCTGATCACAGAGCCTGCTGGGGATGTGAGACATGAGTCCTGGAGGTCAAGTCACTGTGTGATTCATGTTATGCCCAGGCAGTCGGGGAACAAGAGATGGAAAACCAACAAATGAAGTCTCTTGTTGAGCGAGTGGTACAGCAATCCCTAAAGGAGTGGGATTCAACCCGCACTCTGAGCCAGTCCACCACTCTATCTGGCTCCCTGGCTGATGATGCCCAGGAGGATCCGGGCCCATTTCAGTCTTATAATGCCTCCCCCGGCTCTTCAGATAGTGAATTGAAGGGAGATGATTTTGACGGTGGCTTTGGCTTCACCCTTGTTTCCCCACTAATTAAGGAGGTCATGGTAGGGAGGCCCTTAAGTGGGAAGTGTTGCAGACTCACCCGGGACAGAGGCTTTTGGAGGGGACTGAATGCCAGCCTCTTGCCCACCGATTATGGGCCCTGGCATTTGGGGGAATGGTGCGCTTTGTGAGCTGCATGCCTAGGGACCCTTGAGGTGGTGTTACTTTGGATTCGAGTCCTTGTCCCCCAGGACACACAGACTCTGGGAACCCTGTGTATACCATATTGGAAATGGTGACTGGGAGGGTATGTCTTGGATTGCTTAAAATGGGACAGTAATATTTATCCACAATACCTCCCAGTAAAGTATGTAAAGACTATTCTTTGTTTGATTCTGAACTCCACGTGTTAGTTAAGAGAGCTGATCACATTGGCCTCTAGAACCGGGTAGGAGTCGGAGAGTCTACTAATACTATAGTTTGTTGCCTACTAGGCTGAGGAGGGGGGGAGATCACTGTTTATATTGTTAATTGTAATTAGCTCCTGCTATTGTGTTTATACTACTGTGTGAAGCTCGGTGACCACAAGTCTGCCCCAAAGGTCATGTCTCTGAGTCACCTAGTCTGGGTAAATGATTTAGTAAACTAGCTCATGTTAAATAGGTTAATTAGGTTACAGTTGTATTGTTAGAGTAATATGAGCAGGAGGGGGGAACCTCCTCTTTAATGGTATATAAAGACTTGTAATTTTGGTTCTAATAAATGAGTCCATGTTAGAAGTTAAGCAAGTCTTGTCTTGTTTTGTGCTTGTGAGCGGTTGGAATATCTGATATCTGTATCCAGACTGGGAGGAAGTGGTATACTGGCGGAAGCACTCAAGCGGAGTGTGCAACGTTCCGTGACAGGAAGATTCTTCCACTCCTCTGGCTAAGCAAAGAAAGTTCTTTAAGCACCTGGGGAAATAAAGTTCCATCTTCCTGCCCCTTTCCGAACTGAAGGATATCATTGACAAGGAGTGGAGTAAGATAGACAAGAAGACTGCTATGTCAAGTAAAACTTCCAGATTATACCACTTCAAGGCAGAGGAAATATCTGTAAAATGCACCTCTTGTAGATGCAGCATTGATGCGACTGGCCAAACACGTCGCTCTTCCTTTAGAGGACACTGTATCCTTCAAGGACAGGCTTGAGAGGAGAATAGACCAAGACCTCAGGAGAATTTAAGAGCTAGCTGGTATGGCTTGCAAACCCGCCTTGGCCCTCGCGGCGAGTCCAAGGCTAGGAAAGAAGAAGGAAATAGCTGCACATCCAGAACTTCCGATTGCCTTTTATTTTGTTTCACAAAGATAACACCAAAGACACCAAACTGTGGTCACGTAGACGCGTTTCACACATCCATCTTGTGCTTAATCAGCTATGGAAGCCTGGACAAAAAATGTAGACTCTGTGCTCAAGGGCGTTTCAGAAGATCTAGCCAGGGGCTCAGCAGTCTAGGAATTGAAACTGGCAGTGGCCTTCTTGGGGGAAGCTTCTATCGATCTGATCCGCCTGTTGTCCTGGACTATCCTATTCTTAGTCACGGCTAATCGGGTCCTATGGTTGCACCCTTGGCTTGCTGATCCAGCATCTAAGCAGGCCTGGTGTAGGATTCCCTTTGAAGGGCCCTCATTGTTTGGTAACAGGCTGGATAGTGCCATAGCCCGAGCCACAGGTGGGAAATCGGGTTTCCTGCCCCAGGATAGGCGTCTGTTTGGTCAAAAGAAGCCTCAGTGCAGAAGACGCAATATTGAGCTTTCAAGGGGAGCACAGTCTTACAGGCCTGGCCGAGATTTCAGAAGGAATTGGATCAGAGGTCAGACATCCTTCCAAAAGTCTGCTAAAAGCCAGGCATTCAGTGGACGAGAGCCGGCTAAGTCATTTTGCGATTGGGCCCGCCCAGGCAGATCAGGTGGGAGCGTGTCTGCTTCTCTTCGGGAACGTCTGGATGGCCTCGGTCTTGGACTACTAGACCTTCAAGATGATCTCCATAGGCCACACATGGTCCTTCACCAGTACTCCTCCCCTCAGATTTATCTCCACCCTGCTTCCATGGTCCGAAGGAAAGAAGCAGGTGTTACTGTCCTACGTGGATTCACTGATACAAGGAGCCGCGGTGTCTGTCCCGAAAGGCGAAGAGTTCCAAGGTGTATACTCCCCTCTCTTTATGGTGCAGAAGAAAAATGGTTCATGGCGCCCCGTGATAGACCTTACTTACCTAAACAAGTTTATAAATTACGAAAGACTCAAAATTGAGACTTTATCTACCATCCAACAAGCTGTGCAGCCAGGCGATTGGCTAATCTCAATTGATTAAAAAGATGCCTTTTTTCATGTGCCTGTGGCAGAAGAATGCCGCAAATACCTTCTGTTCAGGGTTGGGCAAGAACATCTACAGTTCACTTGCTTTCCTTTTGGGTTGACAACCTCACCCTGAGTCTTTTCAAAAGTTCTTCTGGCCGTAGGCCTCATCAGAACAAAAGAGATACGCTTGTACCACTATCTCGACAACCTCCTGCTATTGTCCCAAGACAAGAAGCAGCTATTGATCCACAGAGAGCAGGTTATCACCACACTGCTGGAGCTTGGTTGGCTCCTAAATTTAAAGAAAAGCCATCTGGAACCAGTTCAGTGCCTGGTATACCTAGAGGCTCAGTTCGACATGGTGGAAAGCACCATCTCTCTCCCAGTGGAGAAGATTCCAGTCATCTGAGGGAGAATCTCATGGGCTCTGAGCTCCTCACACCTAAAGGCCTCACAGTGCCTAAGAAAATTATCGCCACGATGGTCTCTACGACCCCAATGGTCAAATGGTCCCTGTGGAGGTTACGCCCTTTCCAGACAGGGTTTCTCCGTCAGTGGAGCTTAGGGGATGGCAATCAGTCCATTCTCGATGATGAGGAACTACCTCTTCTGGTGGCTTCAACGCAGAATTCTGCTCACCTGCCACTCCATTGCCTCCTTCTCTTTGGTCAAAGTCACGACCGATCCCAGCGGTGCTCATTGGGTAGCCCCTTGCGGGTCAGAACTTGCTCAAGGCAAGTGGAATGCACGTCTTCACAACCCGGGCACAAACGTCCTGGAACTATGGGCAGCCTGGTGTGCACTTCAATTTTTTACTCACCTCCTGAAAGGGGAGTCAGTTTTACTGAAAATGGACAACACCACAGTGGTCTCTTATTTGAAGAGGCAAAGGGGCACTCGGAGCTCCACACTGCTCCAAGAAGTCGAGCCCATCATGTCCTGGGCTGAGAAAAACCTGACCAATATTTCAGCGGTCTTTGTCCCCGGAGTCCAGAACGTCCAAGCGGACTTCCTGTCTTGCACACAGACAACAACTAGTGATCTCTTCATGTACAGACGTTCCAATGAATCATGTCCTTGGGAGTCAATCCCGAATTAGACCTATTTGCATCCCCCTGCAACTTCAAAATCAAGAAGTATTACACTCGAGGCTGTTGCAGCCAGGCCTTTGGAGTAGACGCACTGACAGATCAGTGGAGCTTTAACAGGGCATACACCTTTCTCCCGCTTCCAATCATCCTCAGGTTCTTACGGAGATGCCAAGCGGAAGCAGTTGAGGTTGTAGTGATTGCACCTTACTGGCCGAACAGGCCATGGTTTCTTCTCCTGACCCAGCTCAACTTCGGGGACCCGGTGCCTCTTCTTCACAGGCCGGACCTTCTTTCTCAGGGGGCAGTCTTGCACCCGTGTCTGGCATCACTAAGACTGATGGTCTGGTTCTTGGGAGGGAAAGGCTGGAAAATTTTGGGTGTGCTTCAAGAGTGATTTCCACCCTCATGAGCTCCAGAAAAGCGAGCATGAATAAAGTCTATGGGAGGACATGGGCCAAATTTGTTGAATCCTCATCCTCTATGGGCAGATCGTTCAGGGATCCAGGAGACCAGGATATCCTCGGCTTCCTCTAATCCGGCCTAGATCTGTCTCTATCCATCAGCTCTCTCAGAGTTCAAGTCTCAGCTTTGTCAGCCTTCTCCAAACTATCGCGTGCCTGGCCACACCACTTAAACCCAGCAATCAGCACTCACTCTCAGGCTCCCCTCTACACTTGCACGCCTGCAGTGTACACCATCTCGATCCCAGGACCGGTCTCAGGTAAATCTCTCTCCACACACGGTTCTGTGGCGGCCCTCCTGGGCAACCCCAGACATAGACTCACTGGCTGTACCTTACCCCTATACTCTCTTTTTAGGCTGGATACTTTCAAACAACCCCAAACCCCCTCCAGTTTGGATTCCCGGCTAGGCACCTACCCCATGGTACTCTGGGACAACCTCTTTACCCATATCTGCAGAACCTGACCCCCACAATACTGGGCTTCATCTTGCCAGGGTTTGGTTCATGCCACATTGGGCAATCACTTGACCTGTGGTGCCTGCCCCCCCGCCATATACATTCATAAAGGACCTCTAAGGCACAGCGTCCACCACCTACTCCAGGTACTTCCTTTTTTATCTACTTCTATACAACTAGGTATCATACAGGGCATGCATTATGCCTATGACTTCAACACCCTCCCAGGCATACTTTATTCCGCCCTGACCTCCTCATACCCCTCTGTTTTCTCATACAGATTGGAGCCCACCCCAGGACCACCATACCCGTTGGTGCTTCTGACGCCCTCTGTTGGGGAACAGCCCCCCTGGTGCCCCTACTGGGAAAAGGTACACACGGCCCACCCGACCTGGACCAGGAGCGAGTACATACCTTGGTGTGTATGTGGCGACATGTCCCCTCCCCTACCCCCTCTCCGCCTGAATGCTTTTAAATGAATGCATTAATATACACACTCTCCCAAGCAATACCACATGGTTAATAGTTATTGCTACACAATATTTATACATCTCTACACTTTTTCTCATGTTGATGATGAATATGTAATGTTTTACATCTTGCGCATAACTGTCTTTTATAAATCATAGACATACCTCTGTTTATGCTGATTCCAATCAGATACCCCTGAAGAAGAGTGTATCTCGAAATGCATCGGGTACTCCCTGTATGTCTATTCCATATGTACCGGAGTTCTATGATTTTGTATCTATGCATATTGTAATGCTATTTCTCTGTCTGTATTACGCATTCTGTAACCCTCCCCTTTTTTTTGTGTAATCCTGTTACATTTACCCCGTGTACTACAGACCTCCTTAGGTCTATATCTTAATAAACACCTAATTTCATTTCAAAACATACACTCCTCATATTCTTTATTACTCCCGAGTAGGTTCTCATTTTAAAGTCCCGCAAGAGGAACAATTTTCCATTTGCCTAGACATATTGGGGATGTGGGTTTACCCTACTCTCTAGACCAACTTAGCACCACCCCTATCTTGTTCCAAGCCTTCTCCAGAACATCATGGGCAGTTCACCCTTTAATCCGGCAGTTCTTCCATGGGGCGACAAGACTCATGCCCCAAAGAAGACCAAGGCTCCCCAAATGGGATCTTCCTCTTGTTCTTGACTTGCTGACTGGTCTCAGTGCCGCAGGATCTGCTCCACTTTCTATCAAAGATTTTTCTGCAAAGTTGCCTTTCTTTTTTTATTTGTCCTACTTCCTTTTTATTGTTTTTCATATTGCAAAGTTTAAAAGCATACAACATCATTAATTGACATATAATATCGCATAATACAAAAAAAAGAGCTATTGTTATTTTATAATTGCTCTCCCACCCTCCCACCCAATCTACTCCCAACCCTCTACCACACCGTCCAATCTTTAAATATACAAAACTAATTGTCTACTATCTAACTAGATAGGTAAAGATGGAGAAGAAGCCCACAATGGGGGTAAAAAAAGAGATGTAGGCAAAATACCACAAAGAGTAGAAATGTGCAGAGACAGGAGTATGATGGGGAGCGGGGGAGGGATTCACTCCAGCTCCCCCCCATCCCCTCGTAAGGGACATCCCATCTCTTCCAACCAAGGTCTCCACATTCTCACAATTCTCACCCACTGAGGTTATTTTGCCTAATATATGCCACATTCTCACTCCAAACCATTGAATTGATGGTCTCCATCCAGTTCTTCACAGTTGGGGGGGAATGTGCCTGCCATTTCTGTGCTATTAATCTCCTTGCTTGGAACAGACATCTCAGCACTGCTACAGTAGTACCAGCGGAACTTTATCTTCCTCCAAACTCCCTAATAGGCATGTCTTGGCCTTGGGTTCTAATGTAGTCCTAAAGATTTTATTTATCTAGTAACTATCTCCACCCCGTATCTAAATATCTTTGGACACTTCCACACCATGTGGATAAGATCCCCTGTCGCCTTGCACCTGGGGCACTCATCGTTTGGTTTCTATCCAAGTTTAAACATTTTTTGGTGGGTATAGTAGACTCTATGGATTAGGAATAGGTGAGATACTTTCTGCGAGGGGGAAATCGAGTTATTGTCCCAACGTCCCTCTCCCACCCTACTACTACTGCTCTTGAGAGGCCCCGCTCCACCCATAATTCTATCCCCCAAACTGGCGTATAACTTGGAAATTAAGCCTTTAGTTGAGGCTGGTTTAATTATTTTTAGGAGTACCGGGATCTGGGTCCATTCGATGGTCCGAGACTTGAATTGGGCTTGGATGGCATGCCTAATCTGGAGATATTTATAAAACGCCTTGTTTGAGATGTTAAATTCCCGTCTTAAATCTGAGAATGTCTTCATGAAGTTGCCCTCATACAATTGAATTAAACGGCTAATACCCTGCTTTTCCCATTCCCGAGGTCCCTCTATACCCCTTCTTTCGGTCAGATTTTTGTTATGCCATAAGAGGGTATATTCAGTTACCCCACTATACCCCATTAGCGCCTTTGTTACCTGACACACTTTACTAACTACTTCTAACGTTGGGCATCTATGAATAAAAGAGTCTGCCTCCACTAGTGTACTGTGAGGGGCCTACATTATCATAATTTTATTTTTGGAGATCCCACCGCCTAGGGCTCCACAGCCCTCTAGGTGTTGGAGCTGGGATGACAAAAAATATAGTCTCGGATGTGGGATCACCATACCTCCTTCTTTAATCAGTAATTGCATAGTTTGCCGGCTAATCCTAGATTGGCCCTTCTTCTAAATTAATTCCCTAAAAAGGGATTTGATTCTCTTAAACCACTTCTGGCCTATCCAGGTCGGAGAGTTATGGGGAATGTACAATATCTGCGGAAGCCATATCATCTTGATTAGATTACAACATCCTGCAACAGACAGAGGTAAGCGGCACCAAATATTTCCCTTTTGCTTTCATTTTAATAGCAAAGGAGCTAAATTATCGTTGACGTACTGGTTTATATCGCTAGTGATCCAAACTCCCAGATATTTCAACTTGGCCACCACTTTCAGGAGGGGAGTTGCCGGCAGTATCTGGTCGCCAAGTGGGTCAACCGGTAGCAAAGCCAACTTATCCCAATTAATGACCAGACCAGAAAGTTGCCCGAACTCACTGACCATTTGAATCACTGTATTTAGCGAAGATTCAACATCTCCTAGAAGAAAGAGAACATCATCTGCGAACAGCGCAATCCTGTCTTCTTCTAGCTGACGCCGGAACCCCTGTATGTCTAGTCATGATCTAGTCATAATTGAAAGGGGTTCCATTGCCAGAGCGAACAGTAGGGAGACAGGGGGCAGCCCTGTCTCATCCCTCTCTCTAGCTGAAGCACTTCTGAATGTTCGTTATTAATTTTGATTCTTTCTCTAGGTTCATAATAGAGTAGTTTCACCCAACTAATAAAAGAAGGGCCAAACCCAAATCGCTCTAGCACCTTTCATAGATAGTCCCATTCTAGACTATCGAAGGCCTTGGCGGCGTCCAAGGCCAATATGGCCTTGGGGCCTAAGTTGTCAGTTGGAATCTGCATGTTTAAAAAGACTCTTCTGATGTTAGTGCTAGTTGATCAACTGGGAATAAAACCCGACTGGTCAGGATGTATCAACTCTCGAATACAATTATTTAGGCGGGTTGCTAAAACTTTAGCCAAGATTTTTACGTCAGTACATAGTAATGAAATTGGGCGATAAGAGGAGACGTCCAGTGGATCTTTCCCCTTACGATAATAGTGGCTTTCGACATTGAGGTAGGGAGTCTACCGTTGTCCAACACCCATCCCAATGTTTTCAGCAGTTCAGGGAGTAATACCTCGCCGTAGTGTTTATATATTTCTACCGGGGGCCCATCCCGGCCTGGTAATTTTTGATTGGGCATCCCCGCCACTGCCCGTTTTAACTCCTCTAGAGTCACTGGTGCTTCTATATCTATTCTATCCTTCAAAGTCGGTATTGATATTCGCTGGAGGAAATCATCCATTATTACACCCCCTACTCCCCTATTAGATTTGTACAGAGACTTGTAATAATCACTAAATGCATGCGTTATCTCTAGCGCATCGGTAGTGATGACCCCACTTGATGTTCTGATCGCCAAGACATTAGAGGGGGAAGTATTAGATTTAATCAGGAGGGAGAGCATACGACCAACCCTCTCCCCCTCACCAAAGTGGCACTGCTGCTGAAATATTTGTCTATTCTCTGTCCTCCTAGTAGTTGCCATCTTATAGACTTGTTGCTTATCTAGCCATTCCCTCTGTCTGTCAGGGGTTGGATCTTCGACATATCGCTTCTCAGCCTGGAGTGGTCCCCAAATATTTCCCTAAACCACCCCTCAAGGAAAGCTATGGGATTGGGACCCTCACTCCTCTCCTCTAGGCCTATCAGTCTCATGTTGTTTCTACGGCTTCTATTTTCCATTTTATCGAGTTTAGCTGCCTGTGAGACTATTTGTTCCTGCAACCCCTTGATTTCTCGCTTTAATAGATATAAATTATCCTCAACTGTGCTTAGTGTCTCTTCTAAGGCAGTAGTCCTTTCCACAGTCCTACCCAATACCTAAATCATAGAGAGTAGTTCCTCTTTAATACTTTTTAGCTGGCTGTCAAGACTGATAATTGAGTCTTTACAGGCATTGACGGCATAGAGTACATCCCTCAATGTGGGCTCCTCGTCCTCCAAGACTGACCGCAGAGGCCGCCCCAACTCCTGCGGACTTTGTTGTTACAGTTCCTGATTTTCCTCCCCCTGTCCCTTTAGTACTCACAGTTTTGTTGCTGGATGGGGTGGTAGGGTTTGAGGATATCTGGCCATGCCCCTGGCTCCTATCTGATGCGGATCCTGCCTGAGTTTTGGCTTGTACCGCTGCCTGTTGATGACCCCCCTTGACGGGCGATAGAGCAGTTGTATGGGCGAAACTTTCCAGTTTTGCTGCTGCGGCTGCAGCTGACGTTTGGTTTGCTTTCTCCTTCTCTTTTGCGAAACGTGTCATCTGGGTCCCATCTTGGGGTGGCTGCTCATCAGGTGCTTGTTTTTTTTAGACATGCTGGGATAAGGTTGTTAAATTTAGGCAAGGACTGTTGAGGTCTATTATCACAAAAATGGGGGGTTTTGAGTCACCTGGCGGGTCTCCCCACTCTTCCTGCGGTACTCACACCACTCTCACCTCTCTCTCCGTGTCGGCCGAGCAGTGTGCTTTCTCACTAACAAGCCCCGCTCATTCTCGCGAGAACACGGGCGGGTTCACAAATGGCTCCGTACACAGCTCGGCTTCAGCATCACGTCAGCTTCAGCGCGCCATCCAGCCCAGGGGAGACAGAGAAAGCGCCAGGGAGAGCGGCTCCAGGACCCGACACAGCCCGGCACCACACAAGAACCTCCACAGATCAGCAAGGAGACAGGCTTGCCCTCCAAGCAAGCCCCTCAGCGGTCTCCAAAACGCCAGGTACGGCAAGCATTCAGTGGAGGGATAGAGAGCGGAGGAGAAACAGCCTGTGCTCACATTCACACACACACGCCCCCTCCTCCATCCGGTCACGCCCCCTCCAACCAATCCGCAAAGTTGCCTTTCTAGTTGCCATCACTTTGCTCAAAAGGGTTTCGGAGATCGCTTCCTTGGGTCATAATGAACCTTTCCTGATTTTCTTTCCGGACCGGGTTGTCCTCATCCCTATGCTCGGCTCAAACTCAAAAGTTACTTCAGTGTTCCATGAGAACCAAGAAATTGTCCTACCTACATTTTAGGACCCCGGGGTCCTCTGAAGTTCGTCCTCTGGATGTGGGTGAAATGCTGAAGGAATACCTGCAAGTTACTTCCTCCTTTAAACGCTCCGACTACTTGTTTATCTTTCACTATGGCAGTAACAGAGGGAAGCGAGCTTTGTCCAGAACAATTGCGGCCTGGATCGTCCAGTCCATCCAGCAAGCTTATAGAGCTAAGGGCTTGGCTCCTGCAGAAGCGGTGACGGCACATTCCAACAGGGGTATGGCAGCTTTGTGGGCAGCAGCCCGGCATGTGGCTCCAGAGGTCATCTGTAAAGCGGCCTCTTGGGCCTCCATTAATACCTTTATGTCACATTATTGCATAGAGCCTGCGTCTCTATCTTCTGTGAGTTTGGTTTAAGAGTCCTGTCAGTTGATGGGCTAAATTAAATTTCTTTAGATCAGCATACCTACCCGTGTGGACTGGCTAGTTATTTCCCACATGTAGTCTGCCATGGAGTCTTTTAGGAAAACAGAACATTTTTTATCAATACTTCCCCTAACTTTCCTTTGGCTAGTTACGGAACACAGTCTCTAGTGGCGAGCTCAATATTATGGGAGTGGGGTCCTATAGCATTGGAGAGGAGGCGGGGTTAACCCATACATAGTCTGCCCCACGGAGACTAAAAGAAAAATTACAGTGTTACATGTTGATAATAAATTTTAATTTTTTTCCTGTGTTTTTCTGTTGCTGGTAAAACATACTTTGGAATTAAATGCATATCTTTTCTTCTACCTGTACTTGTCTGTCAGATTTTACAGTTGACCTGTACTAACATAAAACTTATTTAAACCCTTAAACCACCAAAAATTCTGTCGAGGCATCTGATATAGCTTTTGGTCTAAATCCTGTTAAATTCAGCATTGCATTTAAGCTATGTAAGCCCTAAGGGTGCATTCACACTTGCAAATGCACCTGCAGACCGATTACATGGTAGAACCCCAGCCTGTAATTGCTGCATGAGAGACTACAGTGCCTTGAAAAAGTATTCATACCCCGTGAAATGTTCCACATTTTGTCATGTTACAACCAAAAACGTAAATGTATTTTATTGGGATTTTATTTGATAGACCAACACAATGTGGCACATAATTGTGAATTGGAAGGAAAATGATAAATGGTTTTCAAATTTTTTTACAAATAAATATCTGAAAAGTGTGGTGTGTATTATTTGTATTCAGCCCCCCTGAGTCAATACTTTGTAGAATCACCTTTCAATGCAATTACAGCTTCAAGTCTTTTTGGGGATGTCTCTACCAGCTTTGCACATCTAGAGAGTAAACTTTTTGCCCATTCTTCTTTGCAAAATAGCTCAAGCTCTGTCAGATTGGATGGAGAGCGTCTGTGAACAGCAATTTTCAAGTCTTGCCACAGATACTCAATTGTATTTAGGTCTAGACTTTGACTGGGCCATTCTAACACATGAATATGCTTTGATCTAAACCATTCCATTGTAGCTCTGGCTGTGTATTTAAGGTCATTGTCCTGCTGGAAGGTGAACCTCCACCCCAGTCTTTTTTGCAGACTCTAACAGGTTTTCGTCTAAGTTTGACCTGTATTTGGCTCCATCCATCTTCCCATCAACTCTGTCCTGATTCCCTGTCCCTGCTGAAGAAAAGCATCCCCTCAACATGATGCTGCCACCACCATGTTTCACGGTGGGGGTGGTGTGTTCAGGGTGATGTGTAGTGTTATTTTTCCGCCACACATAGCGTTTTGCTTTTAGGCCAAAAAGTTCAATTTTGGTCTCATCAGACCAGAGCACCTTCTTCCACATGTTTGCTGTGTCCCCCACATGCCTTCTCGCAAACTGCAAACGGGACTTCTTATGGCTTCCATAAAGGCCAGGATTTGTGGAGTGCATGACTAATAGTCAGGGCAGGACTTAGGGTGGTGGGGGCCCCTGGGCTTGAGTCACTTTCGGGCCCTACCTTCTATACAAAATGTTGACTGGTACCGTAGACAGTGTTATATGTTAAAAAAACGTAATAATCTATTTATATGACCACTGATTGAAGCTTGAAAAACTTTTTTTCCCAATAAATAATGATTTAAAATGTTCAAAGTGATCATGTATTTATTGCAATGCACAAATGTCTTGGTCAGAATGAGAATAAAACACTTGTTTACCTGGAAAACATATTAAAAAACAAACAAATACCTTGTATTGCAATCATAACAAATCAATTGCAAGAATATAGCAAAATAACTCATTGAACAAAGTGCAAGATAAATTGTGTGTGTGTGGTACATAAGTGAGTGGGAAAAAAGGGACGTCAATTTTACTTGGGTTACAACGTCGCACGACCGCGAAATTGTCAGTCAGTTAAAGCAACGCAGCGCAGTATCGCAAAAAATGGCCTGGTCATAAGGGGGTGATAAAAGGTTCCAGAGCTGAAGGGGTTAAGATTGAACAAGTCAAGACTAAAGGGGCATTTTTTTCATACATAATGGCACACATGTATTTTGCTTTTTGACTTGACACATGAATTCATTCTTTTTTTTACTCACTTTTAGTCAATTAATTCGGTGCTCTGGTGGGGGGAGGGGCTCCCATGCAGGAGCAATGGAGTCCAGTTGGTTGGATCCAGTAATTTCACCGTCAGTGTCCGCAGCCTTCTACTTCTTGTATCCACGCCACTCTGCAGACTGCAAGGTGGACAAGATGGAGGGAGGAGGTGGGTGGAGCCAACACTCACAAGAGGCGGAGTCCTGCAGTCAGTGTGAGTGACTGTATGGACAAGATGGAGGAGGTGCTGCCGGTGGGAGGGCCAATACACTCATGGCCGGCGCGGAGGAGGAAGATTGCTGGCCTCTGCCACACAGTGCCAGACTGCAGCAACAACTGCCTATCAGCCCAGGAAAGACAGATACACTTAGGCAGGCTCCTCCGCTCCAGGCAGCTCCTGTCATGGTCACGTCGGCTCTGAGTCTGAGACTCCGAGTCCGATGTGACTGACTCAATGACGTCACTCGTTGCTAGACGCCAGGCAGCCCAGGCGCTAGCAAGGAGTGCAGGGGTGCCAAGCCAACGGCGCGGCTCCACGCACCTCCAGGCTCCTCCTGGTCCGTCCTGTGTAATTACACATTAGAGTCTCTCTCTCTGCGCCACTGATAGGCTGATGAGACAGAGAGAGAGACTCGGGCAGAGCAGCACTGCAGCCAAGTGAGGACCAGTGTGAGTCACTGCTGTTTCATCCAATCTAGTTTGAAGATATATGGAGATATTTAAAATGTAAATGGGTGGGGCCCCCATTGGGCGGGCCCCTGGGCTTGAGCCCAGTCAAGCCCAATGGTAAGTCTGGCCCTGCTAATAGTTGTCCTGTGGACAGATTGTTGCACCTGAGCTGTGGATCTCTGCAGCTCCTCCAGAGTTACCATGGGCCTCTTGGCTGCTTCTCTGATTAATGCTCTCCTTGCCCGCCCTGTCCGTTTAGGTGGACGGCCATGTCTTGGTAGGTTTGCAGTTGTGCCATACTCTTTCCATTTTTGGATGATGGATTGAATAGTGCTCTGCGAGAAGTTCAAAGCTTGCAATATTTTTTTATAACCTAACCTTGCTTTAAACTTCTCCACAACTTTATCCATGTGCTGTCTGGTGTATTCCTTGGCCTTCATGATGCTGTTTGTTCACTAAGGTTCTCTAACAAACCTCTGAGGGCTTCACAGGACAGCTGTATTTATACTGAGATTAGATTACACACTAATATTTACTAATTAGGTGACTTCTGAAAGCAATTGGTTCCACTAGGTATTAGGGGTATCAGAGAGTAAAGGGGGCTGAATACAAATGCATGCAACACTTTTCAGATATTTATTTGTAAAACATTTTGAAAACCATTTATCATTTTCCTTCCACTTCACAATTGTGTGTTATTTTGTGTTGGCCTATCACATAAAATCCCAATAAAATACATTTTAAGTTTTTGGTTGTAACATAACAAAATGTGGAAAATTTCAAGGGGTGAATACTTTAAGGCAGTGGTCATCAACCCTGTCCTCAGGGCCCACCAACAGGCCAGGTTTTATGTATTACCTTGGGGAGATGCAGACTAGAATACGGCAATCACTGAGCAGCAAATGATATCACCTGTGATGTATTCCAGTTATCTTGCAAACCTGGCCTGTTAGTGGGCCCTGAGGACAGGGTTGATGACGACTGCTTTAAGGCACTGTATTTATTAGTGGGCGCTATTAACTGCAGAAGTCAGAAGCCTCCTATTTCTTTAAATGGGGCTGCCTCTTACAGCTAGTCTTGGGAACCCCTGCTTGCATGTAATCGGACTGCAGGTGTATCCACAAGTGTGAATACACCCAAAGGGTCCAGTCACATACCCTGTAATTTGAAGCAGCAAGAATCTGTGCATTCCTGCATCTGGAATGACAGGTGTGTGAATAGCTGCCGCTCATCTCATACAGTGCAGACAGTTGATGGTGGCTGCAGCTACCTGTGACTATTCACACAGCCACTGATTTTCTACAGTGATCTTGGCTGTACACATTCTGTCTGGGTAAAATTCATGCATATTTCTCTACCTAGGAGACACTAGTACTTGCATAAAACACACATTTCAACATGTATGACTCCAGATGCAAGCAGATTGCATCCAGGCTCATACGTTTGTACATATCCATGTGTTTACACAAGTACAGACATATACCTGTGTACAGCCATTGGTTTTTATGGCGGATGTATGCAGCACGTGTGGTTCCCAGGTGGAGAAATATGCCCAAATTTTAGGTCATAAAGCCCTAGGCGCCCATGTGCATTATATCTAAAACAATGCAATAGCTGTGCTGTAATGCCCTCCTACTCAGTAGCACATAGTCACGTTTACTTCTCTCCTCACATATGACAGCACTGTTGCTTGGTAGTTGGCCAGTGCTGTCACATGAGGCAGGGAATGAGACATGGAGTGCCTGTAAGTTCCAACCAGAGCCACTCCAAACTTACTCAGGTTTATTGGCATACCTAGACTGACTGGGTGGCTCCCCCAATCACTAAAATAAATGATATACAATACAGTGCTGCAGTGTTGGCAACCTAACAGATTGAAATTTACTGACACGACACCCAAGATTTACTGGCATGGCCAAGGCTATAAACAAGTACAATATGTAATTAGCAATGTGATTTAAGGTAGATAATAAGGCAAAAAACATATTTCTTATTTTATTTTCGATATGGTAAGTAAGTAGCTCAGGGACAGGACTCAGGAGGACAAGAAATTAGAATGGGAGGCACACACATGAAATTGACTCTTACAGTGATACTGACAGCAGTGTGCAGCAGTACAGATCACCGACACGACCCCTCCAGAGTCACAGTGACAGGTGGTCCCTCCAGTCAAAACAGAAATGATGGTCCCCCTCCTGGCCTGTCTTCCTCCCATCCCACAGACCCACACACAAGGCTCTGGCCACTCTGCTTGGCTCCCTTGCACCATGACATCACAGGATATGTTCAGGCACCGCCTCCACCAGAGCTGCCTGAACACACTGTAGCAGGCACTTGTATGGTCTCGGCTCACTCCGGGCCGAGCGTCACAGCCATATTTTTTACTGGCAACCTTTTCTTTTTACTGACATTTACTGGCAGGAGAAAATTGCCTGTTTTTTACTGGCTGCCAGTAAAAATACTGACAGTTGGCAACACTGCAGTGCTGACACACCCAGAAACATTTTAGCAGAAATACAATGAGTACTCAGCACAGTTCCGACACTGCCAGAACATGCCTGCCAAGACACAATCTATACCTCACTGACACAGATATGGCCTAGAATGTGGGTAAGAAGGGTGACTGTCTGGCAGATGTTAGGCAATGCAAGCCTATTAATAAGCCTACTGGTCTGCGTGCCACCTCAGTGGGCAGAACTTTAACTGGGAGAAGAACGAAGATGTAATGTCACCTATGCATATATTACTTGACCATCATTATCTCCATCAGTGTGTGGATTGCTGCAAACTGCATCTCATAAGATCAGATCCCAGCTGTTTATTGGGAACCTGACCATGCCAGGTGGAGGACTGAGCACTGTTAGACCACTTATAACTTGGTGGTCCATTTCTGAGGGTAAGAAGCCCCAGTGTCATGCGGTGTTGGTGGAGGATCTCTTTGCCACTTATAGAAGAAATCTTGATATACACCCGGGGTGCTCTTCGTGGATTTATATGGATCACTTTGAAGGACTTTTGTATATTTAAAAGCACTGCATTTTATTTCTATAATTTACTGAGCCTGTTCTGCTCAACTTCTGCTGCTTGGTGCAGAGTTAGTCACACTGTATAAACTAATCATCACTAGCTACCCAGGCATACCCTGATGCCGCGTACACACGAGCGGACTTTACGGCAGACTTTGCACATGGTACATGGTACCCCTACCCATTCACCTAGGGAAAAGTGTCAATGAAAAAAAAACACAGCACACAGGTTTTAAGAGTAATTTATTAGGCAGCTCCGGGGTCTTCTTCCGACTTCGGGGGTGGGGGGGTGTTTTCTTCCGACTACTCCCGGTGTTTTGCCTCTTCTCCCGGGCCCCTCCGCTATCTTCTTCCAGCTCTTTTGCCAGCGAGGGGCCCGGCCTTCTGCCGCTGTCTTGTCGCCGCTGTCTTGCCACCGCTGTCTCGTCGCTTCTTCTCCTCTTCTCTTCTTCCGATGTTGACACGACGCTCTCTCCGGCTGGAATGCTGTATGCGAGCTGCAGAGCCATTTATATAGGCGGTGACCCCGCCCCCTTGTGACGTCATGGTCCCAGCATGCGCAGGGACTCTGGCGTCATAAGGGGGCGTGACCCTAGAGTCCCTGCGCATGCTGGGACCGTGACGTCAAAGGGGGGCTGGGTCACCGCCTATATAAATGGCTCTGCAGCTTGCACACAGCTTTCCAGCCGGAGAGAGCGTCATGTCAACATCGGAAAAAGAGAAGAAGAGAAGAAGCGACGAGACAGTGGCGGCAAGACAGCGGCGACAAGACAGCGGCAGCAGACCGGGCCCCTCGCTGGCAAAAGAGCTGGAAGAAGATAGCGGAGGGGCCCGGGAGAAGAGGCGAAACACCGGGGGAAGTCGGAAGAAAACACCCCCCCACCCCCGAAGTCGGAAGAAGACCCCGGAGCTGCCCAATAAATTACTCTTAAAACCTGTGTGCTGTGTTTTGTTTTTTATTGACACTTTTCCCTAGGTGAATGGGTAGGGGTACCATATACCCCATACTCATTTAGACAGGGTTGGGGGCCGGGATCTGGGGGCCCCCTTATTAAAGGGGGCTCCCGGAAACCGATAAGCCCCCCACCCGCAGACCCCGACAAACAACGGCCAGGGTTGTCGGGAAGAGGCCCTTGTCCTCATCAACATGGGGACAAGGTGCTTTGGGGTGGGGGGGCCTGCACAGCGCCCCCCCCTTCCCCAAAGGCACCCAACCCCTCATGTTGAGGGCATGCTGCCTGGTACAGTTCAGGAGGGGGGGCGCTCGCTCGTCCCCACCCCCTTTCCTGGCTGGCCGGGCTGCGTGCTCGGATAAAGGTCTGATATGGATTTTGGGGGGACCCCCACGCCGATTGTTCTGCGTAGGGGGTTCTCCTTACAATCCATACCAGACCTAAGGGCCTGGTATGCCCCTGGGGGGAACCCAGGCCGATTTTTTCATTTAAAATTTGGCGCGGCGTTCCCCCTCAGGATTCATACCAGACAGCTGTCAGCACTGCCTGTCACTCATCGGGAAAGGAAAACAAAGTTTTCCTTTCCCGATGAGTGAGCCAGTGCGACATGTACAGTACCCTGTGGCCGAGAACCAGCGCGAAGGTATCGCGCTGGAAACACAATCACGCGGTCAGGTACTGTAGTTCTAGTTTAAGTGAACACTTCACATCAGGACACAGAAAAGGAATTTGCAATGTTAAATACAACTCTGGGGTCCGGCACAAATTTATGCAGATATTCCCATTTGCACTCATTTTAAAACAACTTTAGCAGTTGCACTGCCATGACCCAACTCTACATAAGATAACCTGTCTGAGTTTCAGATTGAAAGACTTCCTGTCCCAGTGACCACACAAGACACATAGCAGAAAAAATCTGACAGTTGTTACAACTCTTTCGCACTCCAAAACCTAAATAAATATTATTTTTTGCTCGTGTTCTATTTTAAAAGGTGGAGTTTTACTTTATACTTTTTATCATTGCTCCAAATCTATTTCACTGTTAAAATAGGCTTTTTTTTTTCAATGACATAAAGTACAGTGAAAACAAAACATCCACAATTGATGTAAGTCACTGAATCAGCACATTGTTACCAGTATCATAATTCATCTTGGAATATGATTAGACCCATCACTGTGTACAGAAAAATAACCCAGGCAGTGCATGTGATGGGAAGACACAGGAGGCCTTGTTATCAGAAATACATAACCAGTCTAACTTGTACATGGTGTGCTAGCAGACATCCAATGGTGACTGCATATATCTTCTGAAAACTTAAACCTCTGAGAGCTTTGTACGGAACTGGGATTGAGCTGTATGTGAATATTTTTTTACAATTCTGAATGAAAAAGTTCCAGTCATGTTACAAAACACAGCAACAGTTATAGAGCCTAAGCAATGGCGCCGGTGTCACAGCAGCCACACAACACTGACAGACCACCCATATTGTTGCAGTTGCTCCCCCTTCCCTGCCCCAAGGGGACTTTACGGCCTCATAGGGAAAGGAAATGAAGAGAAGGTCACAGGCTTCAGCCGCTGGAGAAAAAAACACACTCTTTAAATGAATTACAGTGCTCAGAGAGCAGAGGAAATGTGTGCTTCCATTGGACTGTTGCGGACTTAAGCCACACCCTTTTCTGTCCACCCAGGGCAGGGACACAAGGAATTAGGAATGTAGTCAACAGGAAGGCAACCCTTGTTTAGAAAGGACTGTGCAAGACTACAAAACCCAGGGAACAATGCAGTTAGGAAGGAGGAGAAGGACTTGGAAAGGCACGCTGAAAGAGAGGGGTGCTGCGCTGACTGTTCTTGGGAATGAACTCCTGTACCTGTCCAGTGACTGCTGCCAGAGGGACCACTGTATGTGTACAGAAGATTGTGCCCTGGAGTGGAGAAACAAATGAGGCTGTGACTGGTGAGAAATGGTTTCCAACTTCCATGCCCAGGTGGGACCTCGCTTAAAGTGGATGTAAACCCTCTATACATCCAGTGAAGTGAACAGCCTCAGATGATACACAGGAATGAAACAAATCTCCCTACATAAGTTTTACATCCACGTCTGCTGTCTTCACATTTATATACTGTTTAGAAAGTTCAGATCCTGTAAGGAAATTTTCTCTTCCTATTTAACACAGAGTGTGATGTCTGGGCATACAGCCAAGATAGCTAAAATTGCTGATTGGAGAAAAAGCACACACCCCCTCTCCACATAGGCAGAGACGCTCAGAGGTGTTTTGTAACAGGGCCAGCTGCCTGCTAATCTATTTATAGCCACCCCCCCCCCCCACACACACACACACACAAATTTCAGGCTACTTTTATCTGATGTGTTGGAGAATTTGTCAGAGGTTATCAGGCTTACAACAGAGGAACGGGCCAGGAGAGAGCTACAGGACTTTGCTCTTTGAAGAGAGACAACAAAACACAGCAGATATATGTGTCCAGCTCAAATTTCTTGAATTGGGTTTACATCCACTTTAAGTTGCAGCCTCCAGGTCTGCATTGTTAAAAAATCTTATAGGTGTTGCAGAAACTTATACATGCGAGTCAAATGGGAAACCTCAGATGACCCCAGTGAAGGAGCCAACCGGGTGCCTACATTCAACAGTTAGCTCCAAACCCAGTGGAAACAGCAGCAGAGGCCAAAAACTCCACCTAAGGTTTTAACCACCGTTTCTGAGAGACTGTTCAACTCAGGTCGTCAGGTATTCTGTCCAGAAAAAGCAATGCACACAGACCTCCTAAAACCGAGCGGAGATATCAACGAAGACAACATCAGACAAAGAGGGGAACTCAAGTACAGGCCGCTGGTTCTGCTGTCCCACTAGGCGAGATCCCTAACAACTTAGTAGGCCCTTCACTTATGCCTGTCCAAGGTATCCTCAAAAAGGCCCTTCCTGATTCAGTTAGGGAAGTAACTCTACAATACGGAGACTTCTATGACAAACTTTTATTGTAAAGTTGTAATGTCTGGGAATTAGGGGTATCAGTACCGAGAAGTTTCTATATAATGGGCAATTGCTGGTCAAATTGGCATTTCACACCTCCGTAGTTGGGCAACCGGAAGTATTTGGCACCCTTATGTATCATTGTATGTACTCATCCACTTGTGCCCATCAGCAGCTTCATGATAGTAGGGATGAATGCCAACCTCTTCAGACAATGACTTACTATCCTTGTCTCACTGTCTGTTGCCCCAGCAACAGACAGTGTACACCCTAGGCTACAAAAATTGTACCATGATGTGTCTTTCAGCTTCAATCAGCATTGAGCTGGCACCAGTCAAGCCCCTATTGCTGTCCTTGAAACTGATCATCAGGGAAAGCCCACTGGGGTGGAGCTGGTCCTTGATGTAGTTTCAACAAGGGCCTTGCAATGAAACAAAAGAAACATTTCTGCAAGGGTTTGCGGTGTTACGGACGCTCCAATGACGCTCCATTGAAATTGTGGGTCAAGTGAATGCAGCTATCCCCCTCTCATCATCTGATTTAGCGGGGGAAGCCAAATGCGAGATTCAAGTTGAACAATTTTATACAAAGGACACCCTGATTATGCCAGAATTGAAAAAGAGTGCCCAAGCTGAAATCTTGGCATGGGGGAAACTGTTCTCCTAGAATGAGTTTGAGGGGGGCATGAAGAGTGCCCAGCACCGAATCAGTCTTCAGGAAGACGAGCTGGAATGCCAAAAGAGCTGTATGGATTCCACTAGGCAACTTGGAAGATCTCTAAGAGCGTCTGGAAAAGCTGAAAAGATCTACTTGTGTACAACCAACCTGAACTGACTGAATTTCGAACCATGTATTGCTGACTTCCTTCCCAACAGGCCTTCTGTTAACTCTGCCCACGGAAAGAATTGAGTACAAGGGACTCTCTACCTACTTACCTTTGGTATATCTAAAGCCAAAACTTTATTTGATAGAACAGGGCAGAGTTGAAACGGCTGTCAGTTTTTCTTTTGCCCATCTGTGTCTCATTAGGGAGATTTTCTTCACTTCCTGTCCTAACGCAACAGAAAGTAAGAGGATATCTTTCCACATTGCATATCTTTCCAATGTGACAAAATAATTCCCTCTAAGGGTTAGTTTACACCTGCATTGCTCTCTCTCAAGCAGTGAGAGGTGGATTAACAGCCGAACAGGGTCTTTTAAATAGAAATACCATGCCACAACTAACAGCCTAGCATTTGAATAGCAGTTGCAACAACGCCCCATTGACAGGCCACCAAATGCCACAAAGTGTCATGGCTGTCCGTCTGTCTTTTTCAACTTAAGGCCCAGTTGGGGAGGTGAAACTGCAGGTTAACCGCTTATATTTGCCACCCCCAACCGTAAATGCAAATGGGTCCTTAGATAATTGTCACAGGTTCAAGTATCTATACTGAAACATTTCCCCTCTATTCTTTTTCTGGTGGCAATTCAAAGTTTTTGGATTTACTCTCACTCTCATTCCCATTGACATTGATGATCAAGACAATTAGAAAGTGTTCTGTTTCATATACTGCTTTATGCATTATGCATTGACATACCTCCATAGACCCAATCTGCCCAGACATTATGGTCACCCAGGGGCGAACCTGCCGTGAGGAAAACAAGGCGTGTGCCTTGGACGGCATTTTCCAAGGGGGGAGGCACAGCCAAGAATCAATCAAATCAAACCAAAACTCTACGGGTAGGAGAGCTGCCTTGGCAGCTGCTATCAGAGGTTGCTTGTGCATGCACACTGGGCTGTGGACGGGGTGCACTGTGTGTTGTAATAATAGACAAAGTGTTGGTTGGGAAGAGTGGGTGGGTAAGAAGATAGGTGGTTGCTCCCAGGGGTTGTCCCCGGTTCAGCAGTCACTGCATGGCTCCCCAGTCCTGCCTGCTGGAATCTCTTGCGGCTCTCTGGGATCTGCTCCTATAAGGGCCATGCATGGCTCCCTGTGACTGACATGGAGAAGTGGCAGCAGATCGGAAGTGAATAGGGGGGGCACACTCATGTGTTCCTGTCACTGGGTCCCTCTCTCCCGGTGTCAACTCACCCCCCCCAGCCAAGCAGAAGTACTACCCAGCTCTGCTGCTGCTCAAATTGTGAGTACCAGCTGCCCCCTCCCCTTCTCTGCCCGGCTCTGATTAGTACAGAGTCTCAAGCAGTCCCTCTGACCATGCCAGGCTATCTAGGGTCCCTGACACTGTCCTCTGCCCTCTATTGACCCTATGTGGGAGCCCTCTCCTCTTGCCGCACCTCCCATCTACCCTGCACCCCTCACCCCATACTGATCTAATCTACAGAACCCAGCACCCCTCACTATACACCCTACACCCACCGCATAGAACACTGTACCCCTCAACGTTCACCCTGCCCCCACCTCAGAGAACACTGCACCCCTCACTATACAACCTCACAGGCCAGGGGTTCCCGGTCACCCGACACAGGATGGGGGGGAGGGGAGTGGCGCCTGATTTCAGTCTAGCCTAGGGCAGCACAAAACCAAAATACACCACCGTGGTCACCTCTTGACTTGACACCATCTACAGGGAGCTTAACATTTCAATAAGGCACAGAAGTTAAAACAAACACAATTTTACTTCAGATAATTGCAGTACAGAAGATGTTTTCCAGTCTTTTGAAGTAAAAGACAACTACTTTCCTAAGCCCTGTTTATGCAACACTGACTGAGGTAACATGGAAGAACAGGGCATAGCTAGGACTGTACTAACTAGCTCTAAACAGGAAGGCAGGAAGGAGGGGGGGGAAGGGGGGATTCCAAATCACATAACTAGAAGTCAGCATACTACAGAATATGATTAACTTGATGCAGTTCGTTCAATACAACATATACAACAAATATTAATTTTAAAAGTCTGCTGCCTCAGTTTTAATTATGGCAATTTGAATATTCTCCAGAATGTTATGAAGAGTGATCAGATGAATTTTCCCCCCTGCTGTAGCAAATTGGAGCATGCTCTGCTGGGGTTTTTTGCCTTCCTCTGGATCAACTGAGGGTATAAAATTGGTTATATTGGATTGTACGATATTTTTTATTTTATTTATTTTTTGTTTTTAAGGTTGAACTGGATGGACTTGTGTCTTTTTTCAACCTGACTAACTATGAATTGCAATTATTTGCAAAGTCCCACTTTGCCATGAAAATTAACTTAATCCCATAAAAAAACATTTCCACTGCATTTGTGAAGAAGGCTTCAGGGCGCCCAAGAAAAGCCAACAAGCACCAGGACCATCTCCTACAGTTGATTTAGCTGCGGGATCGGGGCACCACCAGTGCAGAGCTTGCTCAGGAATGGCAGCAGGCATGTGCGAGTGCATCTGCATGCACAGTGAGGCAAAGACTTTTGGAGGATGGCCTGGTGTCACATCAGAGACAGACTGGTATTCTGCAAAAGGTACAGGGATTGGACTGCTGATGACGGGTAAAGTCATTTTCTCTGATGAATCCCCTTTCCGATTGTTTGGGGCATCCAGAAAAAAACCTTGTCCGGAGAAAAAAAGGTGAGCACTACCATCAGTCCTGTGTCATGCCAACAGTAAAGAATCCTGAGACCATTCATGTGTGGGGTTGCTTCTCAGCCAAAGAAGTGGGCTCACTCACAATGTTGCCTAAAAACACAGCCATGAATAAAAGAATAGTACAAAACCATCCTCCGAGAGCAACTTTTCCCAACCGCCTAAGAACAGTTTGGTGATGAACAATGCCTTTTCCAGCATAATGGAGCACCTTGCCATAAGGCAAAAGTGATAACTAAGTGGCTTGGGGAACAAAACATCGAAATGTTGGGTCCATGGCCAGGAAACTCCCCAGACCTTAATTCTATTGAGAACTTGTGGTCAATCCTCAAGAGGCTGGTAAACAAAAAAAGCCCCACAAATTCTAACAAACTCCAAGCATTCATTATGCAAGAATGGGCTGCCATCAGTCAGGATGTGGCCCAGAAGTTGATCTTGAAGGTCTTGAAAAAGAAGGTTCAGCACTGCAAAGATTGACTCTTTGCATAAACTAAATTTAATCGTCAATAAAGGCCTTTGACACTTACGAAATGCTTGTAATTATACTTTAGTATACCAAAGTAATATTTGACAAAAAGATCCAAAAACACTGAAGCAGTAGACTTTGTGAAAATGTATATTTGTGTCATTCTCAAAACTATTGGCCATGGCTGTACATATACCTGGGACAGAACAGAGAGAGGGAATCTAACAGGGACACAGACAGCAAAAAAACCTGATGGTGGTTTTAACCATTCATCACTCTCTAAATCTAAAAACAAAAACAAAATTCCTTTAGGAGTCGACATTTAAATTACCACCAAAAATACTTGTGCCTTTTATCATTGCCTTGGCCTAGCAAACCTTGTTCACAAAAGGTTATAGTGTCAACTACTCTACCATCTAATAAGTACTGATGCTATCAGAAGATTCAGTACTCAATGCTTTCCCTTTAACTATATACCTGTCCATTATGATTATTATCTCCTATTTATGGAATGCTAGTATTTACTACCAGTTTTAAAAGCAACTGATCCCACTGGAGCAGCCTGCTTTTGATTAGCTGTCCCCCATCATGATCCAGAACTAGACCACACATTTGTTCAGAAGTACTGGGTTTAGATGGAGGAAAATGGCCTTAAATGATATGAGAAATCAGATGGAAACATTGTGTTCACATGTGTAGTATAATGTGGATTTTCCTAGCAATGTATCCATATGATGGGTTCATTGTGCACAGAAAAAATAGCAGATCATAAAGATGTGAAGCATTGGAATCCTGTGTTTCCAGAAGAGTTTATTTTCCCATTCTATGCTCACTGGGAAAAATGGACTCAGAAATAATCTTTTAGTATGTTATAAAGAAGAAAGAAAGGTTATATCTGTGAGATAGTATAGTCTGGATATACTGCAAAGGTTTCAATTTACCTAAAGCTTAAAACAGTATTAAACCCAAAAGCAAACATTTATTATTTTGCAGCTTACAGTGCCTTGAAAAAGTATTCATACCCCTTAAAATTTTCCACATTTTGTCATGTTACAACCAAAAACATAAATGTATTTTATTGGGATTTTATGTGTTAGACCAACACAAAGTGTCACATAATTGTGAGTTGGAAGGAAAATGATAAATGGTTTTCCAAATTTTTTACAAATAAAATATCTGAAAAGTGAGGCGTGCATTTGTATTCAGCCCCCTTTACTCTGATACCCCTAACTAAAATCTAGTGGAACCAATTTTCTTCAGAAGTCACCTAATTAGTAAATAGAGTCCACCTGTGTATAATTTAATCTCAGTATAAATACAGCTTTTCTGTGAAGCCCTCAGGGGTTTGTTGGAGAGCCTTAGTGAACAAATAGCATCATAAAGGCCAAGGAACACACCAGACAGGTCAGTGATAAAGTTGTGGAGAAGTTTAATGCAGGGTTAGGTTATAAAAATATATCCCAAGCTTTGAACATCTCACGGAGCACTGATCGATCCATCATCGGAAAATGGAAAGAGTATAGCACAACTGCAAACCTACCAAGACATGGCCGTCCACCTAAACTGACAGACCGGGCAAGGAGAGCATTATCATGTTCTAATAATAAAATCTATATTTTTTACCAACATTATGGTCTGCCTGTCAAAAAATCCATGAGGGGTTTTACCGTGCTTTATGCACCAGGTGTTTTTTGTTCATGTTTTCATTTGGATTTTACAGACAAATTCCTGCCATACACATACCAATATCTCCAATCCCAATAAAATACATTTACGTTTTTGGTTGTAACATGACAAAAAATATGGAAAATTTCAAGGGGTATGAATACTTTTTCAAGGCACTGTACCTGATCCAGCTAGCAAATCTGTTGTTTTTCAAAAGAAAAGTTCTCCAGCAGAATGTATCATTTTACAGGGATGAGGCAAACCATTTACCACTGACAGGGGTGTATAAAATAATCAGCTTTTATTTTTTTTCATGTAAAACCTTTATCCCAGAAGGGGATAATAATTTGTGAGCTGGAGTTTGGCTTCTATATGTTAGTGTATCCAAATCTGCTAGTGCATAGAACGCCCCCCCCCCCCCAAGACTGACAGTGCTGCTGTGCCTCCTGTGCTCCTTCATCCAGAGTGGGGGGGGGGTGCTCAAATACAGAAGGAGTGTTACTGGCCAGATCACAAGGTGAAAAAAGAGGGGGGGGGAAAGAATAAAATAAGGAAAATGAATGCACCCACCACATCTAATAAAAGTAAGCTACACCAGATTACTTTTTTGGTTTAATACCGCTTTAGCTACGCAATTTCCAAATTTAAAGTAGATGTAAACTCTAACTTGATTACATTCACTTTGATAAAGCCCTGTGTATCATGAGTAAATGCCCTTTTATTAAAATATTCGCACAGGTGCTACTGGAGAAGACGGTTCCTCTCATCCTGCCCTGACCTTCTCAAGAGCGCCAACCCCTCTGACACACCTGGTTGAGTTTACAAACCTACAATACCACAGAAACTTACTAAGTATTACTTAGTACCCCGTGGTGGTGCTATATCAAGGAAACAAGCACCAAACCGGGTAAAAAAAAAAAAAGTAAATCTAATGTATTATCACTCAATATGATTGCTAACACAGAAGCTTCAAAAATATAGTCAATGACATTATCAGTAAAGATTTGGCATAAGATGCTAGACAATGTCCAGATTAGCATAAACAGCAACAATGCAACCTGATGTGCAACAGCAAGCAGTAATATGATTTGATCTACCAAACTGCAGAGAATGTACTGGGAGATTAATGGGAGGAGCAGTCCTTAAATTTGGTCTTCTGACGGCTATTGTCGGGGCCCTGGATGATGGTCTTTTTAACCTGCATGCAGTAAAGGGTTGGGAGGTGCCATGGATGCAGTCCATATATGATGATGGTGTGGTATAACCACAGTGCAGGGTTGATAAGGGGGTGGTATGGAGTTGGTAGACTTGCGGTATAGATTTGGTGACAGTGCGGTATGGATTTGGTGCACTGAATATCCTGATTAATGGCTCAATTTTAGCTAGCAGTGTAAAGGCAAGCCATGGGCCCCCTCAGGCTTTTGTGGTGGAAGGGGGGCCCCCCATCGGTCTTGTCCTGGCGATTTGATCATTCAGCGATATAAAGTGGAGGGTAAGATGAGATGAACACTCCTGTCGGCACCAATGCAAAAATGGCAGCACTAACCGGGTTGTTGAATCTCCGTTGTCTCCATTCCCAACCTTGAGTGCTGGCTGGCTTGGCCACCTGCTGACAAAACATGTGCCTCTCAGATGTGTCTACATGGATTCCCAGGGTGCCAAGACAACAGGCTTTTCTGAGCAATTCATTGACCCCCCTCCCCCCTCGCTACTCCTGCTGCCCAGAGTCTTTTGGAACCTGTAACTCAGAAAGTCAGTTGTTCCTTTACATGGCTGCCATCTTGGACTACACCTCCCAAGATTCCGGGCACTTTGCGTTAATGTCTATGGGCTTCCTTAACTTTAGCTCTCTCTCTGTTGGCCGGAGAAGAAAAGTACAGCACAACATCAGCATCTTGATAGCGAGGGGGAAGTATGCAAAGCGCAAAGTCTCTTTCTCCATGTCGTCGTAGCCCAACACTTGGCTACATTTGCTTTCACCTGTTTTTCATCTTTTGTTGCACTCTAGTGCTGTTGATCTCCTGCAGGGTCTTTGCAGTCTCTACCTGTTTATATAAACTGATCAGCCGAAACATTATGACAGGTAAAGTGCATAACATTGATTATCTTCTTACAATGGCACCTGAAAGTGCATGTGATATATTAGGCAGCAAGTGAACATGTTGTCCCTGAAATTGATGTGTCAAAAATGGGCAAGTGTAAGGATTTGAGCAACTTTACTTTAATAAGTGCCAAATTGTAATAGCTAGACGACTGGGTCATGGAAACTCCAAAACTGCAGCTCTTGTGGGATGTTCCCAGTCTGCAGTGATCAGGACCTACCAAAAGTGTCCAAGGAACCAGCCAACAGGTTTATGGGTGGCCAAGGCTCATTGAGGCACGTGGGAAACAATGGCTGGCCCTTGTAGTCTGATCCAATAGAAGAGCTATTGTAGCTCAAATTGCTGAAAATGTTAATGCTGGTTCTGGTAGAAAAGCATCAGAACACACAGAGCATCGCAGTTTGTTGCATTTAGGGCTGCGTAGATGCAGATGGGTCAGGGTATCCACGCTGACCCGTGTCCACAGCCCCTACATTGGGCAAGTGAGCATCAGACCTGGACTACGGAGTAATGGAAGAAGGTGTCTTCAAGGTGGTAACTTGGCCTCCATAAGTCTCCAGATCTCAATCAAATTGAGCATCTGTGTGGCGTGATAGAAAAACAAGTTCATTCCATGGAGGTCCCACTTCACAACTTACAGTGCTTAAAATGATCTGCTACTAACAGTCAGATGTCAGATACCACAGCCAGGGCCACCATCAGGGGGTACAGCCGATACATATGTACTGGGCCTGAGCATCTGGAGGGGCTCGGCGACCAGGAAGTGTGCAGGAGAGAGGCTCCGGAGGCTAAACACATACTAAGCACAGTAAGCTTGCAGGGCTGGGACTCAGGAGAGGTTATGAGGGAGGGACTTAACAGCCTTTCAGTTGCTCATTGGCTGAGGAGGCAGCAAGAGGCGGGTTGCTCTGCCTCATGCTGCCTCCTTAGCCAATAGGTACAGAGGGTGGACTGTCCATCACTGCAGAGCCTCGTGCTTCCTGTGTTGGTGGGATGAAATTTCTCTGCTCCAGAGAACGCGGGGAGTAAAAAAAAAAAAAACGTGTTTCCCTGAAGCAGTGGTGTAGGTTTTGTGCTGACTAAACGTGTTCGCCCCCTAATTTAAATATGACCCACCCCTTTTTGTCAATGTCAACCCCCTCCTGTTTAAGACCCGCCCTGTCATCTGCAAACCACACCCCTTCCTATTTAGGCTCCACCTTTCCCTCTTAGAGCCCCACCGCTTCCTCTCTGTACATTAAAAGTGGGTACCAAGTGCAGCCTCATCAGTGCCCATCAAAGTAGCCTCATTAGTGCTCATCAATGCAGCATCACCAGTGCCCATCAGCACAGCCTGATCAATGCCCATCAATGCAGCCTGATCAGTGCCCATCAATGCAGTTTCACCAGTGCCCATCAGCACAGCCTCATCAGTGGCCATCAATGCAGCCTCATCAGCACAGCTTCATCAGTGCAGTCTCATCAGTGCCCATCAGAGAACAGCTACACACATGGCCCCCCATGGCAATGCCTGGAAGGCAAAAAGGAAGGAAAGTTCCCTCAGGTGTTTATACCCTCCCCAATCATGCACCACCAGCAAAAAAATTCTTACTGGTTGACCAGGCAGACATAGGTGAATGGGTAGGGGTACAAAGTGTCAAAAATAAAACGCAGTACACAGATTTTTAAATATTTTATTAAGGCAGCTCTGGCATCACTTCTGATTTCTTCTCCCCTCTCCACTGACTTCTTCTCCCTCTGTCTGCTGTCTTCTGCCTCTACCGGGTCTACCGAGCTCTCTCTCGCTCTAATGCTGGGTGTGCGGTGTGCCACTACAGGGGAGAAGAACCAACAGAAGAGATGGAGAGGGGAGAAGAAATCGGAAGAGATGCTGGAGCCGTCTTATTGATTACTTTAAAAACCTGTGTACTGCGTTTTATTTTTGAAACTTTTTTTTTAGGTAAATGGGTAGGGGTACAATGTACCCCATACTCATTTACATAAGGGGGCTTATCAGAATCTGGAAGCCCCCTTTAACAAGACCCTGACAACCAACGGCCAGGGTTGTCAAGAAGAGGCCTTTGTCCTCATCAACATGGGGACAAGGTGCTTTGGGGTGGGAGGCGAAGGGCACCCTTGCCCCAAAGCACCCACCCCCCTCATGTTGAGGGCATGCGGCCTCCTAGTACGGTTCGGGGGGGGGGTGTTCGCTCGTCCCCACCCCCTTTCCTGAACTGCCAGGCTGTGTGCTCAGATAAGGGTCTGGTATGGATTTTGGGGGGCACCGAAAAAACAGTGTGGGGTTCCTCTTAAAATCCATACCAGACCGAAGGGCCTGGTATTCTCTTGGAGGGGGAACCCATCCCTTTTTTTTTGGCCTTCCCCTTCAAGATCATTAGAGTACAAGTCGCATGCCAAAGTCGGATCAGTTAAGACGGCGATCCGACTTTGATCCTTCAGTGATATTCAATGGGCTGGAGTAGGATCAAAGTCGAACCAAAGTAGTGCAGGGAGCATTTTCAAAGTCGGACTGACTTGTGTTGGACCAGTTAAGATGGATCTTATAGGGAAACATTGATTTTCACATGTCCTGCGACATGAGCTCCCAATAATGTTGGAGCGTTTGTCCTACAAGTGTGAACCCGGCCTAAAGCCCATACACACAATTCGATTTTATGCAGATTTTTGTCTTCAGAATAACCAAAACCATATAATATGAGTTTAAATTTGTATGCAATCAGGCAGACCCTTGCACTACACGGTTTTGGTAAATCTAAAGACAAAAATCTGCAGAAGATCCAATAGTGTGTATGGGGTCTAAGGGTTAACAAACACATTTTGTCACTATTATCAGTTTGGTCACTTTGATCATACTGCCAGGTTCACTTTAAGTTGTAAAGATGAATTTTCAATGCTAAATGACAACAGGTTCCAATACCATTTTTTCAACCTGATTCATAAGAAAACAACAGCAAGTTGGTCATTAATACTCCTACGCAGGATTTTTCAGAAAAAAACTTCCAGAAATGTGTTTTAAAGGCAATTACAAAGAACACACAGCATAACATCGTGACAAGCCAAACATTAAAACGTCAATACCAACTTTGCAGTCACTTTCAGAAGTGAAAATGGAATCCGATTTGGCAAAAATAGATCGATGCTCAACCAAGGAAAACATTGGTCTATATTGTGGCTGTGCTAAAGCAATTAAAATCAATGTTGCAAACCTTTTGTGTGGGAGATTTATATGTTAAAAAATGAATCATAATTAGCTACGCTTCAAAATGGAGGAAAGGGCCAAAAATAACAGCGAATCCAGCTGAGGAAGGTGAGGTCATTGTGCTTGCGAGTCTAATAAGAACGACCACCTGTAGAGATAGAAACAGGCAGAAGAATGACTTTTCCAGCCACGAACGAAGTGAAAGATTTCCCTGGATAGATATTTTCTGCCTTTATTTCCACCAGCCTCACACACAATATCCATAATCCTGTTATTTGTATCGGGTAAACAGTCAGAGTTCAACTGACAACCGGACTTAAAGGAAAACCGAAGTGAGAAAATTCCGGGGCTGATGACCTCCTTTTTTATGTTCTCTCATTGTCTCCAGCTTCAGCACCTTCTAAGTTTCAAAACGCTAGCAATTTAAAAAAATTTTCAAATCTCACACAGCGCAGTTTGAGAATCACTGTGATAGACTCATACCCAAAAAGACTGAGTGCTGTAAAAAACTCAAAAGGTGCTTCAATAAAGTATTAGTTTATGGTTGTGCACCATTATGCGACCATATTATTTTCATTTTTTATTTTTACTTCCCTCTACCTAAGGCTACATTCACACCTGAGCGTTTTCAAGCAAAATCCCATTAATTTAAATGGCCCCTGTTCACATCTGAGCGTTTCGTAGCCTGAAGCAAAATGCCTGAAGCTCAAAAATGTACATTATTATTATTATACAGGATTTCACAGAAAAAATTGCAATTTTCTATGTGGCATATTTGACCTGTGCAAAAACGCGGCAAAACCGAGGTAAAAACTTTATGCCTGAAAAACGAAACGTTCAGGTGTGAATGCAGCCTAAAAGATTTCAGTTTGTTGTTCAATTGAGTTGTACAGTTTATAGGTCAAATTAAAAGGTGGAAAAAGTTCTGAATTTATTTATTTTATTTTTTTTCTCATTTTTTTACATCATAGAAACCTGACATTTTAACAGGGGTGTTATCCACTGTATGTATCACTCTTTTTTCACTGTTCTACAGAGAAGAGTGAAGGTTTAAGCTCGCTCACCAGGAGAGCCCTTGTTATTAATCACTTGTCTATTGGGGCATTTTTTTAATTTTTCGCACAGGTTAAAATCTGCAGTTTTGCTAGAAATTACTTGAAACACTTGAAATAATTATATATTTTCTGAAAGCAGAAACCATGGAGAATAAAATGGTGGCAGTTTCAATTTTCTATGTGGCATATTTGTGCAGCTATCAAAGGCATATTTTGAGGGAAAAAAAAAAAATGTGCAAACACATTACACCAATTTTTTGTAAAATATAAAATATGGGATTGCGTAAATAGATAGCAAACTTGTCAAGTCCTTAAATTGGATGTGTCTGTGAAATTGCAAAATTCTACCCTGGCCTCCATTGCAGCTAATTAGCACAGATCTAGCTTGATTAGATGCTTCCTTGACAGCTGTGCACCCAGAAGTGGCGTAATACACGTCACTTCCGGGTTCATTAGTCACGAGTGAAGGGTGGAGGGGAAGAAATTGGATAACAGATATTACCTGATCCCCTGTAGAGCCCTTTAAAGTGATCACTTTCACCTGAAAGCCATTCCAGCTGGCCTGGCCATTCATATCAGCTTAGAACTAGTGGTAAGTTAAGCCAACTCTCTTTCGCTCCATTAAAAATGTATATATACACATACAATTTAATTCCTGAAATGCCTACAGAGTAGCACTATGGTGGCGAGTCACACAGCCATTTGCACTCGAGCGTGTTCTGACATGTTTTAACTTGCACTCGCTTGGGTCGCAGACCAGTTGACTCCGTCTTTACGGAGTAGTAGAAAAAAAAACAACAAGTGTGTTAATGGAAAATGAGGGACAGGAAACTGGAGCAGTGGGTTAACATCAAATTTTGCCTGTAACTTGGCAAAAGTGCGAGTGAAACTTTAGCTTTGTTACAACAGGCTTATGGAGAACATTCCATAAAGAAATCAAGTGTTTTTGAATAACATAAGCAGTTTAACCACTTCCCGCCTGGCCTATAGCAGAATGACGGACGGGCGGTGGTTCAGTTATCCTGACTGGGCGTCATATGACGTCTAGCAGGATAACATGTTGGCACGCGCCCAGTCTGACACACCGCTACACCGATCTTGGTAAAGAGCCTCTGGCGGAGGCTCTTTACCACGTGATCAGCCGTGTCCAATCACGGCTGACCACGATGTAAATAGGAAGAGCCATTGATTGGCTTTTCCTCACTCGCGTCTGACAGACGCGAGTAGAGGAGAGCCAATCGGCGGCTCTCCTAACGGGGGGGTATGCGCTGATTGTTTATCAGCGCAGCCCCCCCTCAGATGCCCACACTAGACCACCAGGGAAGCCCCCAGGACCACCAGGGAAGTCCCCAGCATGTGGATGGCCAGGTACATCCCCCATGGCCATCCACATGTAAAAAAAAATGCCCAAAAAATGCCAGTGCCCACAATATGCCTGAAGCTCAAAAAAGTACATTATTATTATTATACAGGATTTATATAGCGCCAACAGTTTACGTACCACTTTACAACTTGAGGGTAGACAGTACAAATACAATGCACTTTAATACCGTAGGAATCAGAGGGCCCTGCTCCTTAGAGCTTACAATCTAAGAGCTGAGCTTCTTTTTGGGTAGATTACAGGCGTTTTTCTGCTTTTTACATTAGTGACCTTTTGACCTGTGCAAAAACATGGCAAAAACGCGGTAAAAACATGCGACTTTCTGCCTGAAAACGAAACGCTCAGCTGTGAATGCAACCTAAAAGATTTCAGTTTGTTGTTCAATTGAGTTGTACAGTTTATAGGTCAAATTGAAGGTGGAAAAAAACAGTTTAATTAGATCCTGCGTGCTGGCCAGCTTGATTGAGCACTGGGTTTTTTTTTTTATTGTTTAGAACTCTTGCTATTATCTGGCCATTCATAGTTACCTTTGGCTTAGCCATCCCAGACATCACCTTGTAAAAGTAGAGAGGACATCATCACTGTGCTGTACCATAGCCTGCACAGAGCTGTGAGAGGAACCCAGCAGGTCCACCTACTACAGGCTGCCTTCACAAAATTACAGGAGGGGGTGGACACAGTTCCTATCAGGGCCACTAAGGCCAATAAGGGGGTAGCAGCCACCATCCTGTATGGGGCCTAGGCCCCATAAGATCAACAGGGTGGCCTAAAACAGCAGAAGTGGGCGCAATCACTGGAACCAATCCCCCTGTGTTTACAAGGCTTCCGTGAATGAAAAGGGAGCCTCTGTACAAAGAGCTTTCTGTTCATTCACTCTGTAGCCTCAGCTGCAGAGAAAGGATTGAGGAACCTGTGTCCTCAATCTCTATCTGTTGGGTGTCAACCCCCACAGGGCTGTTCAAAAAAATAAAACAACTAAAATTGTAAAAAATAAATAAAAACATAATGAAGGGCTCATTTTTACAGGTTTTCTGTTTGCATGAATGGTTTGTTCATTCGGCTGAAGCCGCCTGTTAGATATGGTTCACTGTTCCTGTCTCATGATTTCTAACCGCAGCCCTGGTTCCTATGCACAAGAAGAGAGCAGCAGTGACCGAAAAGTTGAGGAACTGTTTCATGCTGGATTACTGGTTTGATCTGGAAAAAAACACATCAAGAACACACATCTATTCTATTTGGACAATATTTTTTTTTACTAAATTTCAGCTTTCAAGGAGGTGTGTCACACATTGATTATATATTAGGAAAGCTCCTCTTTGCCCATTGCTGGCCCGCAGTCAAGTCAACCGATGTGGGCACAGGATCTGTGTTATATACAAAGATGGAGCTGGTAAAAGGGGTCCTAATAATCTTCAGAAAATCTTCAGAAAATCTGTATGTAGAAAGGTCTACATACTTATCTCAGCACTGGTCGCCTTTAAAATACAAGTATATTTTTTATTTTCTTAATGTGCAAAAACAGAAATTATTCAGAGAACTCAGAGAAAGAAAAATAGCATTTGAGAGCTGTACTGATATTATCGTCAGCCATTATGTAATAGTGAACCTGCAAGAAAAGGATGGAATGGCTCAGTAGAATCTATTGCAACGTTCCAGCCATTGTTAGAGGATACAAGAAACCTGCATTAGTAATAGCGTTCAAAGTACAGATGTGTGCTGGACACACCGCAGGCACAGACCTTCTGGGGAAACTAAAAAGAAAAATGAGATGTTAAAAATCCCCTGTCTAAGTTACTATTATTGCTGCACGTATTTGATTTGGCAAAATGTTTTCTATTTTGGGACTTTGGGTGAGATCATTTTATTCCTTTCTAATAAATCTTAAGTTTCATTACAGTAAAGAAACCAAATACTGGTTTTCTTCTTTCCCAATAAAAATGTAAAGTCCGGCTATCAATTATCTGGAGGCAAAAAGAATGGAGAAGTTGATGAACGTCCTCTGCTTACAATTTTTGAAAGATGTAGGAAACGGAAAGAATAAATCACGGAAAATAAAAATAATTGAAGGCAGAGAAGCAATATAGTGACAGAAATATATTTGCATGCTTAATAGAATTGGTAAAAGTACACATTTGTCATGCGTTACAAAATAACATTGGTTTTAGTAACACACTGCATTCATTAAATAAATGTTCAACCAAATAGCTATGCACATCAGTGAAATAAATATATGAACCGTTTTCTACCCGATGAAATTCTGTTCTGCAAGTCTTGTGATTCAGACACGGACTTCTGGCATATTATACCACCAGACATGGGACAGTGCTCTTCAGGAGACGGCAGTTCTGCAACTTCCTGTGTCCCGTACTCACTTCCTCCATCCCCAGTGCAAGATTTTTCAGTTCATTCAAAGTCACAATAGTCATGTTCTTCAATCTCGCCATCCTTAATATAGAAGCTGGTGCTGAGATATTATTATGAATATTAAAAGGGGTACTGGTCTCATTAAAATTTACCAAAATGAATGAATGCCAGGTATCAATATATGCCATTATTCTCCATACTGCATTATTCAAAAACATGAAAAACGTGTATTGTTGTACCAAGTGGACACTGTACATATCATGCTCTCAAAAAGTCCATAAACGTCTGCAATCCATAATCCAATTATAGTGCCAACGGCGATCTATCAAAAACTCTTGAATGTGCTCCACACTTTTCATGCAAAATAAAGTGCTCCCAAAATGATGCTCTTTAGCAGTTCCACTCCACTGGTCTCATTGCAGTGGGGCTTACTTTCACTCTCGAAAAGCTAACAGCACACTTTTAGAGACAATAGAAAAATAGGAGAGTATTTTAAAAGGCATTTCAAAGCAAAAATCAAACCACAAGCCATTTGATTTACCAATACATGATTATAAAGGGATAAAACATGTGAGGCTCACTACATAAAGTTATGATAGCTTCACAATTCACCTCTTACCTCTTATTGGAACCAAGTATTTCCTACCAAATAAGGAGGATTCCTCTTTCTTACCATGGTTCAAAAATAAAGACTTGCAGTTGCAAGATGTTCTGACTGTCAGGAAAGATATTGGCATTCTTGTTTGCATATTAGCCAGAGAACTCCTGCCCTTGGATGTGTAGCTGCTGCACATGCACGAATGGGTGCACGAGGGCACATTGGCATCAGGCACGCTTTAAACTGCACTGTCCTGGTATCGGTACCATTTCGTCTTGAGCACTGGTTCCTGTGTCTGATCCTCTGTTGCCGACCATTGCTGAACCTGACTCTGCCTAAACGCTGCCCGTACTGACCCCTGGCTTGCCTCTGGACTAGAGTTGGGCCAAACAACCCCCAATTTGGTTCATGCCAGAACTTTCGAACATCTCAAAATCATGGACCCCAACGGCAAACCCCATTAAAGTCTATAGGAATTGATTGTGAAAAATCTAAAGTCCCCATTTTCAATGCTTTTATGCAAGTTATTGGCTATAAAAAAGGCTATGGGGACCCAGCTAGTGCCCTGGGGGACATGAACCAATGCAAAAAAAAAAAAAAGTTTAAAAAAAGATTGCTTTTAAAGGAGCAGTGATTTTAATGATGCCTAAAGTGAAAGAATAAAAATGAAAAATTCCATCAAATATAGTGCCTGGGGTTGCCCTTAGTCTGCCTGTAAAGTGGCACATCTGTACCATGTATAGAACCTGCTGCAGAAAAACTGATATTTATAAAGAAAAAAAATGACATTTAAAATTGATTTTGCCTGTTTTTTTTGGTCTTTGGTTGGTGCTTTCACCCTGTAACCTTGATGAAAGCAGGTATTGGCATTGCTGAAGAAAATTGAAATTTGATGCCCCTGTCACACAGTTGCAGAAAAAATGTTCATTGGGTGTTGTTGGTGCCTTCACCCTGTAACCTTCCAGAGGTAATTTTGATGAAGGCAAGAATTAGCCTTGCTGTAAAAAATTTAAATTTGATGCACCTGTAGCAACCTGCTCCTGAAGAGCAGATGCCATTCTTTCAAATTTAGTTTAATTGAAGCTACAGTTCAGGCTCAGTTTATTATTACCTAAATGTATTGTTTTCTGTACCAGTTTGGCTGGACTGTGCAAATTTCCATCCGACCATTGGTAGTGCTGTTACCATTGGTGGATGTTGTAAATATAGTCTGGTTGGACATATTGAATACTCTTTGCTCAGAGACAGATCGGTGGGAGTGGTTCATCCGCTGTGCATTCTGGGTAGAGGTATTTAAGGGACAGACGCTATTTTAGAAGTGGTTGGCTCTTCCTGACCTCATGGCCCTCCTGGCCAGGGGAAATTACTGCTACTTAAAGTTCTGCCTTGGGGTCGGTGGACCCGAGGTTCAACTATCAGAAGAAGGCCCAAAGTTTAGTGGTCTATTGGTCCATAGGATGGTCTCTTTGTTGTCTGGCCTGCGGGAAGAAGAAAGGGATTGTAGTAACCAGGGGAGGACTCTTCGGGAGAGGACCGAGCATAAGGCTGGTATCTTGAGTAGAGCCTGGGGACATCTGAGATCAATCATAGCAATCTGTTTATTCAGGATTGTCGGGTCTGTGGCAGAGATCATATCAGAAACAATAATGTGTTTATTCAGGATTGTCAGGTCTGTGGCAGAGACCATATCGGAAACAGTAATTTGTTTATTCAGGATCGTCAGGTCTGTGGCAGAGACCATACTGGAGCATTGCATCGGCTGCTCGGTTGGTAAGAGAAACCTATCCGATGGTTGCTGAATCCAGCTGGGGAAGTGCTGCTCGCTGGACTTAGAAATTACCTCTAACCGCAATTTCAATATACCTGAATCCTTCCACATGTTTACCCTGCTATTGCATATGTTGTGTCTTCAATAAAACTTGGAAAAAGGACTAATGCCACGTACACACGAGCGGACTTCACGGCAGACGGGATTTCGTCGGACAATTCGATCGTGTGTGGGCTCCAGCGGACTTTGTTTTCTCAAAAGTTGGACGGACTTAGATTTGAAACATGTTTCAAATCTATCCAACGGACTCGAGTCCGGTCGAAAAGTCCGTTTGTCTGTATGCTAGTTCCACAGACAAAAAGCCACGCTAGGGCAGCTATTGGCTACTGGCTATGAACTTCCTTATTTTAGTCCGGTCGTACGTCATCACGTACGAATTCGACGGACTTTGGTTGATTGTGTGTAGGCAAGTCTGTTCATTCAGAAAGTCCGTCGTAAAGTCCGTCGAAAAGTCCGCCGGGCAAAGTCTGCCGTAAAGTCCGCTCGTGTGTATGTGGCATAAGTGTTTGAGCCATTGTTTTTCAAATGAACATCTGTTTTGGGACTCCCCTATGACAGACACTGAGAAGATGGTAACTGTAAGCCCAAGAAAATATTAACCACTTCCTTACCAGGCCAATTCTGACATTTCTCTCCTCCTGTAAAAATCATAATTTTTTTGCTAGAAAATTACATAGAACCCCCAAACATTATATATTTTTTTTTAGCAAAAACCCTAGAGAATACAATGGCGGTTGTTACAACTTTTTATCTCACACGGTATTTGCGCAGGAATTTTTCGAACGCGTTTATTTGGTGAAAAAAACAGTTTTGTGTTTTAAAAAAAAACAAAACGGTAAAGTTAGCCCAATGTTTTTGCATATTGTGAAAGATGAAGTTACGCCGAGTAAATATAGATACCTAACATGTCACGCTTCAAAATTGCACACGCTCGTAGAATGGCACCAATGTTCGGTACTTAAAAATCCCCATAGGCGACACTTGAAAATTTTTTACTGGTTACATGTTTTGAGTTACAGAGGAGGTCTAGTGACAAAATGATTGCTCTTGCTCCAACGCTCACGGCGATACCTCACATGTATGGTTTGAACACCGTTTTCATATGTGGGCGAGACTTACGTATGCGTTTGCTTCTGCGTGCGAGCACACGGGGACAGCGGCGCTTTAAATTTTTTTTTTTATTGATAATTATATTTTGTTTTTTTTATTTTGACACTTTTTTGAAAAAAAAAAAAAAACATTTTTGATCACTTTTATTCCTATTACAAGGGATGTAAACATCCCTTGTAATAGGAATATAACATGACAGGTCCTCTTAATAGTGAGATATGGGGTCAATAAGACCCCATATCTCACCACTAGGCTGGGAAGCCTGAGACAAAAAAATAAAAATAAAACGATCACCGCTTCCCAGCCGAAGCGGCGCCGTTTTTTTTAATGGAGAGGCCGTGCGTGACGTCATAACATCGCGCCCGGCCTCCGATGATCATAGAGACTCCGGCGACCATCTGGTCCACCAGAAATCTCTATGATCTACATCCGGCGCCGGCGGATCCACTCTCCGCCTCACCGATCGTAACGGTGAGTCGGAGCAAGCACCGGAAGGCGGCGGGAGGGGGGGACGTCCCTTCTCTAGGAACGATCAAGCTGTGGAACGGCCACAATGATCATTCCTATGGTGTAGAGATTCGCCGGCTGAAACCGGCAATATCTGAATGATGTCTGTAACTACAGGCATCATTCAGATATACCCGCCCAAAGCCCAGGGCGTCATATGACGTCCGTGGGCGGGAAGTGGTTAAGTAGCTACCTGAAGGAGAAAGAAAGGGGTTGCTACACACATACCAAACAGGTGCGGAAAAATTTCTCCTTGGGTGGTTAATTGTGCCTATGAGACCTTTAACATAAAAATCACTTCAAGATAAAATCAACACCAGCAAAGCTAGGCAGCCTAGACTTGCAGCGATTCAAGATCTCAATAACACTTAATTAGCGACATTGGCTTCAGGGGCTTGATAGCTGCTGCTAATCCAGGACTGATTCATTTTGACAAATGTCAGCCAGTCAACGGAGTCTGTGGACAGACGCACTCTATCTGCCACAAAACCTCCAGCAGCACTGAATGTACGTTCGGAAAGCATGCTGGATGCAGGGTAGCCCAGCAGCTCAACTGCATACTGAGCAAGTTTTGGCCAGTGGTCAATTCTCATGACCCAGAAACCCAGTGGATTGTCTACTGGAAAGCTCTCCATGCCTGTTTTCGCACCTAGATAATCTTCCACCATATGATGCAGACGCTGTTGATGGGATCTTGAAGCAGACAGTCCTGGGCACCAAGGAGTAATAAAAAAAATGTGAAATGCATCACTGAGGTGTCCCTCTTCTCCACTGCTCTTCTTTGACCAACAGAAGCCTCAAAACTAGCTCCATGAGACTGTAACCTACCAGAGTCTAGAAAGACGTTACATAAACTCCTCTTTAAGGTGTCCTCAAGATACTTCATACTGTGCTCGATCTGCGAGGGCAAGATGATTTCTGAGATTTTCCCCTTGTAACTGTGGTCAAGGAGGGTTGTCTATTAATAATGATCCTTCTCCTTGATGCCACAAATTCTCGGATCCTTTCGCAGGCTTTGAAGAATGAGGGAGCCAATGCACTGCAAGTTTGCGGAGGCATGAGGAGCAGAGTCCTCGGGTCACTGAGGATTACGGTATCTGGAACTGCCTCCTCCCAGCCACGTACTACTCCCAAGGTTTCTGGGGACTGAAAACCATCTCTTAAGGTTTGACGTATGTCTTCCTCCATTTCAATGCCTCCAAAACTTCCAAAATTCTCCTCCTCCTCTTTGTGTGTGTTCTGTGGTGTTGCAAGAATGTCTGCATTAAGCAGGCCTTGAGAGGAAAAGAATTCCTCCTCTTCCTCTGCTGCTCTGTCTCGAGTGCCCTGTCCATAATTCCACGCAGAGTATGCTCCAGCATGAACACACTACACTGACACACTATACTCGCACACTAGAACACTATACTAACAATACACTAACACTCTACAAGTCACAATAAGTGAACACACAAACTTACTAGTAGCAAATTGAGTCCTGCTCTATCTCCACTCCAACAACACTTTAAAATTTTTCTATGGGATGTTACTTTTTATAGTGTGGAGTGGGACTATTAGCACTGAGCTGTGATTGAAGAAAGTCATCATCACTTTTTCCAATCAGGGATGTGACAGTGTTAATTGGCGAAGGTGGAAGACGTCATCCAAATAGGGCCCTAGAATGCCCTGTGAATTGTGCAGTGTATTGTGGGGCACTCGGTGGGTGGAGCTTGGCTTTAAGCTCAGCTTTAAGTACTAACGCCAGACAGTCAATATATTAGTCAGGCAACTAACACTTTTAGAAGGTCAGCAATGGCAGCTCTTGATAGGTTTCCTTTAACACAGTTCTTCCCAGTGGGTGACACCGCCCCCTGGGGGCGCTGGAACGATCCCGGGGGGGTTTGGTAGTAGCCTCGGGTGCAATTGGGAGGTGTGGAATAGAAATAAAAGGGGTGGTGGAAGCATAAAGAAAGAGAAGAGAAGTTTGAAAAACAGTTCATACATCTGCTGTGTAACAGAGTTAAAGTTATAGTGATTATTTTCCAAATAAACACACATAATACAAACTATAACCAATAAGTGGTGAGGTCCGCCTATAGGTCTTAAAGCCCAACTCCAGGCAGAAACATAAAAGGGACCGCCCCATTTCAGTTTTTTTTTCCCTGCCTCTAACTGCCCCTGCATCTTAGCCTATGTGTCCGTGCATATAGAGGAGTTTAGAGGCAAGGGCTTTTAGAGGCAGAAAGACACTCAGTGTGTAAACGCATCTAAGTGTATATTAACAATAGGCGCGTTTAGGTGCATCCAGTGTGCATCTGGCCTTATACATACCTGAACCTCTGCTACCCCACAATCCAATGGTGGATTGTTCCTGGCTTCCTCACATCCAGAGTAGGGCTATGGATGCTGCTCTGGGCTTGATGTCAGAACTCAAGAGCGCTAGACTGCAGGGGTGCAGGAGCTCCAGGGACCAGTTTTTTTTTTTTAACATTCAATTTTTTTATTTAGTTATCAGAACATAAAATAACAAATAAAGAAAAAGTATAACAGGATTCACACCATTACAGTTACATAGTATAGTGAATGCATTTTTGATAAATACATTAAGTCAGTATAATAATCGTGAATAATCCTTCAAATTCAGTTTCTAGCTAGTAAACCTCCAAGAATAAACCTATTTACCTCTAGGGGAGCAAACTGTGAACAGGTTTATTCTAACATGAATAAACAAAAGAGAGAACAGGATGTTGTCTAGTAAATCAATGTATTCTAGCGAGTCAAACCAATCAGGAAATGAAAGCAGCATAAGTCTCTACAAGGAATAAGTGATTCCAACAGGCTACCTAGTGGTAGATAAGACTGAGCGTACAAGTCATTTAGTACTGTAGATGCTTTAAGATGTATGATCCATACATGCCAGTGCTTCTTAAAGTGAATTACGTTATAATTTTTAAGTGATAACAGTAATCCATAGTACGCCTCGGTGTTGACTCCAAGAATGACATCACACAGGTTAGGGGCCTCAATTGATTTCCACATTTTCGTTATGGTAAGTCTAACTGTACACCATAGAACTTAGGAATCACAATGGCTTGAATTGCTTGGTTCTCCAGAAATCAGATTTACATGTAAAATATTCGTACAATAAAATTATGAATTTAAAAAGTAGTTTAAGTTTCAGTGGCCACAATATACTAGGATACAACTGAGAGAAACTCTGTTCTTTGCTCCTAAACTCATTGCTCTTAAATGGTTACAGCCATCCCCTCCCTCAATAGCTGTGTGCGATCAACCAGGTTTTACCCTATGAGAAAGTTATTTGCAAAAAAAAAAAGGGGTTGCCCCCCCATGAATACAATGGTCATAGTGGATTAGAGACTATCTTTCTAATTAGCTGGAACAACCGACTCAGGGAAATGTTGATTTGTTAGAAGGTTTGTGTGGGTTCAGACTCTCATCCTATTGGGCCCCATATTAGCATACCATCCAATATCCTTTTTGAGAAACGTATTATCCTTTGTCATTTATGCAGTGCTATCTACTGCAGGAGAAGGGAAGTTGAAGCCATAGCTAAGACAGCTGGTATTTAAGGCAGGAACCAGAGTATACACTGTCCTCAAGTGACTTTTCCTATGAACATTTGCTGGCTTCCAGATTTCTGTCCATGACATTATGCAGAATTAGTCACTGCCTTCCACCAGAATGAAAAGATGCCTCATCATCGAGGCTGCATACTTTTGCAATGCAATCCGAAGAATATGTTTTATATCCATTTCATCAGCTTAAATAAAGATTCCTAGTTTTTTTTAGAAAGTTGTGAGAACTTTGGTTTGTAAGCCAAACAGCCAATGTTAAAGTCAGGGGACTTGCCACTTCATAGCATAATAAAGGAGGCAACAGAAGGAAAGATTGTACTTCTTAATTGGGATACATGGTCTCACAGCATACGTTAGTATTGTAATAGTAATGCAAACAATAGTTATTTATGACAATCCAAACTTACTTGAAATATCTTTCATGTTGAGTTCTTCCTGTCTGCTGGCCATGTCTTTCCACAACTTCCTGGATTCATGCTCTGCAGCTTCTCCTCTGCTCATTCCTTTGGTTTATTTTCAACCTCTAAGGACTACATATCCCATGGTACCTTACTTATGAACTCTTGTAAAATCATACCTCCTGAAATTCCTCCTTTCATCACCTCTGTAGTTCAGAAGGTAGCCTCTGTGAAATGTGTGACACAGCAGTGCCTACTCATAGCGAACAAGTGTCACTGAATTCAAGGAAGTAAATCTGTGGGATCCTAAGTAGGTTTGCAAACTTCAAAATCATTTAAATAGCATTTCAATTATTTTTAGCCTATGTGTAAAAAAAATAATAATTTTACATTATGACCATAGAAATGGGTCCCCAAGACTGTCAAAACAAATTTAAAAAAACATGACAGTAATACACTACCAGTTTTTTTTTTTTTTTTTTGCATACAGTGGATTTAAGGTCTACACACCTTTGTTAAAATGTCAGGTTTCTGTGATGTAAATAAATGAGATAAAGATTGTTTTCCCCTTTTTATGTGACCTATAAACTGTACAACTCAGTTGAACAACAAACTGAAATCTTGTAGGTGGATGGAAGTAAAAATAAAAAACTGAAATAATATGGTTGCATAAGTGCCGGTTCACACTAGACGCGGCACGACTTGCAGGTCGCCTCACCGAGGCGACCTGCACACGACTGCCGGGGCGACTTGCAAGACGACTTCTGTATAGAAGTCTATGCAAGTCGCCCCCAAAGTAGTACAGGAACCTTTCTTCTAAGTCGGAGCGACTTGCGTCGCTCCGATTAGAACGGTTCCATTGTACAGAACGGGAGGCGACTTGTCAGGCGGTTAGGTCGCCTGACAAGTCGCCCCCGTGTGAACCGAGCCTATGTGTGCACACCCTTAAACTAATACTTTGTGGAAGCACCTTTTAATTTTATTACAGCACTCAGTCTTTTTGGGTATGAGTCTATCAGCATGGCACATCTTGACTTGGCAATTTTATCCCACTCTTCTTTGCAAAAACACTTCAAATCTGTCAGATTGCGAGGGCATCTCCAGTGCACAGCCCTCTTCAGATCACCCCACATATTTTTAACCGGATTCATGTCTGGGTTCTGGCTGGGCCATTCCAAAGCTTTAATCTTCTTCTTGAGAAGCCATTCCCTTGTTGATTTGGATGTATGCTTTGGGTCATTGTCATGCTGAAAGATGATAACATAGAAGGAGAGAAATTGGGTCTTTTAAAGCGCACACATACAAAATTTAGAAAGGTAGAAAATATTTATTGAATTAAAAATACATATGTGAAAAAATTGGGATTATACGTAATGCTAATTCAGCAATTCATTGCAAATATGTAAGTGTAAAATGCGAAAACTGTTTATGCACTATTGAATATATGTGTGACACAATAGATGTTTATCCTGTTCTTTTAATACATTTTTCTAGAATAGAAACTTGTTTATACCTATCCCTGAGCCTGGGAGTTTTTACAGACAAAAAATCACAAGTTTTTTTTTAAGTTGAAAGTTTGAAATTTTGAAGTTTGGTGCAGTGGTTAGAACATGCTTATTATTCATTGTTTATCAG